>CM068370.1:445284197-446484197 GCA_034769895.1 Magicicada septendecula | reverse complement strand
GTTTCTTAAGTAATTTTCAGGATGTTTGGTGGTTGAGAAATTAATGTTAATTTATTTATTTTTGGCACACCATGAATGATTTAATTGATAACAAAGTGTGTGTGTGAAATAGGTTTTAAACATAACATTTATTTTTAATTAATAAATATTTATTTTGACATATCAGTATTGTTAGCGTCGGGTTTTGTATATAAAAAAATGAACTGTTTATACCAGAAACTGTCCATGTTTATTAATATATATACAACGTAACAGATAAACAAGAAGTGATGTGAGAATTGAATCAGTAAATATAAAAACCAAAAGAACAGTAACAGAAATGTTGTGGTAGTATAGTTGGGTATATCTGATATTAGGCTGGGCAGTGTGAAGTGAAATAAAACAGAGGAAAACATGGAAGATGAAACAGCATTTATTCTAAATTGAGCTAGCATAACATGGCTGGAACCTCTGTATGGGTTAAAAGAAAATATGAAAGTGTAAAACAGCACACGCACACTTGAATTCTTATATATTATACATCATACTTTAAGCAAAACAAGGGTACACACAATGCGACAAGTGAAGACCATTGGCATTGTATTATTTGTGACTAACGTAAAACATAAACGGAAGCGGTATTTGTGCTCTGTAAGCACAAAGTGTAGAAGCAAGTAATGTTTCCTGCCAAATTGGATCCACTATTTTTAAAATTCTCAGTAGAATTTCAGTTTACAAAGTAGTGCTATTATTGGTGAATTGCAACAACTCTGGATACTGCAGTTTATTTCAGTGTTTAGAAAGCAAACATGTGTCCCATCTTCTTGTGGGATGTCCTGTAAAATTCAAAAATTCTTCTTTACACGTCAGATCTATTGTAGAAGTGTTTACAGATTCCATGAGCTATGGCCGGTATATATGTTTTTAAAGTATGCTTAACAACAAAACTGGTGGCATTCTGTAGAAACATCTGATATGAAGCAAAACCTGTGCCAGAAATCACTAAGTTATGTAGACATCAAGCAGTGTGGTGCAACTATAAGCCATCATTAGGAAGGATACTCAGTCGAAGGTGTTGCTATGCATATCAGAAATGGATAATGAAAGACAGATAACAACAGAATCCAAGCAGCGTTTTTTTTTTTTTTTTTTTTTTTTTTTTTTTTTTTGAGCTGTTAAAGGATGTCATGGAATATACCACGTAGGAATCAAAAATAAGAAGTGAGATGGGTAAAATTTCAACTAATAAAAAATCTATGACTGTAGAAAAAAGAGTGGAAATATCATATAAATAGGTTGAACATGAAGAAGTTTCCAAAAAAAAAGATAATACACACATGCATTATAAACTCAGACATAGAAGATTGATGGGAAACCCTTTAAAAACAGGCTGTAAAATGGAACCAGAACAGGCAGTGGCCTAAAACTTGAAGGAAATTACAGTAGTGTTTGGTTCATTTGTAAGTAAATACCACATTACAATATTGTTTTTAGAAGCTGCCGATTAATTTCTTTTAGTTCCGAAATCCTATTGTGAACAGCAACAATTAGGACATGAATGGCTGACAATCTAAAGTCTTGTTCGAGAACTAAACGAGGTTGACAGCACATATTGACATCACCATGATTGAGACTGTTAAGAGTAAATACGCGAGTGTAAATTATTATCACCTTAGCGCATAAAATAAACAGGTCTCACTGGATAAAACGCGTGAATCAGTAGCGTGACCCTCACGCGAAACACAGATGTTTTTGGCTATTAAATTAGATTAACATCAGTCTTAATTAAGTTTATAGAGATGAAAGGCTTTTTTCCTGCAAAAAAGTAGCGAGTTTGGGAATACAGTTGTTCTATTACACCTATATTTTAAGCTTTTTAAGTGTAAATTGACTTAACATGTTTACACACACACACACACACACACACACACACACACACACACACACAACATATTCAACATGTACACTACTTTTTCTGTAACATCAATCGTTGTTAGTGCATAGTAAAAACATGGCTGCTTTGTTTGTTGCATTTCTGCTACATTATAATGGAATGAGGGTCATGTTGAAAATGTTACATTCCTTATATTTTAAACAAGACAAAAAATGAATAGCATGTACACAGAAGAAGATAAACACTATAATAAAATAATAAATAAAATTAGAGATTTTTCCTGTTATCTGTGATTTAATAGCTAGAAACATTTCAGGTTTGATACATTTCATAATCACAATATAAATTCCAAGAGATTTGGTAAGATGTAAAACTGTAAATTAGATTGCTGACCATTTGGTTTTTATTTGTAGTATTCGCCAGATGTTTGTAAGTGTTGTAACATTTTTAAAGTGGGTTCGTCAGCTGTTTCAGTGCGCAAAAAAAAAATTGGCACTGTTATTATCATCATGTTCACAGTCACTAGTAACTCCTTTGTAATGAGTGGGCAGATCATTGATTAATGCTGTCGGTTTTAACTAAATATTTTATGTTATACAATACGTCCTGCCTAAACCACTTGGAGCAACTATAGAACTGTTAACAATTATTCTGTCTAAGTATGCTATAGTAAATATTAACAATGTTATTTAAATATCTAACATTATTAACTGAAAATGTATGTGATTGATAAGTGAAGAAGACAAGCAGACAAAATGTATAAGTAGACAAAAGAAAACCTTGTGTGTATTTTAATTACCATTAAAGTTAGGTTTAAGCAATGGAAATAGTATTATAGAAATATTGTTAATATTTTCATATTTGTTGTATAAGCAATGATAGTATTTTAAAAGCCTCTATGTCAGCATAATCAAAATAAATAAATACTTTTAAAATATTGTAAAATTTTAATGTTCGAAAGTATTATACATTAAATACTTGCATTTTAAAATGTATTACATATTCATAAATGATGATTAATGATTTTTAGTTAACTGAGGTGTTAATAAAAACTACTATAAATTATGTGTATTCATGTGAATACTATTTATATAAAAATAAATCAATCCATATTACTTTTGTTGTCCCAGATTCGGGTTGCTTTATTAATAAAACAAAAACGCCGCACTGTGAATGTTGGCTTCTGCAGCTTTTTTCTTTGGGTAACAGCCAACAATATCCATGTGGGGTTTATGAGGTCATTCTACATAAGGATTGTTTTATAAAAAAATAAAATAAGTTCATTGGCACTTGTGGAATCTCTCTCCCCCTCTTCCTCTCCCTCTCCCTCTCCCTCTCCCATATCATACAGAATGTTATTGTACTGTAGAAGAGTGCAGTGTAAAGCAAGTGACCTCATGTAGTCCACAGGTTCAGTATGTAGTCTAATACAGCCATTCCATATGTCACAGATGTTAAATTTTTACATCTTTCTACTGCCATAAAATCAAAATTAAAGAAAATTAAACCAATCTAATTATAAGAAGTTAATCAGCATACTATATTCGATCCTCTGTAAAAGTTTTGTTTCATTATGTGCATTAATGTAGGAGGAATTTGGAAATATATGCTGTCACGGATGTTACAAAATTTGGGAACCAGCATCGCACGTGAACAACTTCAAGGAAAAAACCGTGCCCCTTGATTTAAGGAAATTTATTCTTGTGCACATAGAGCTCATACATGAGAATGAAAGTCTACTTTTAGCCATGTAATTTGAAATTATCTATGAAAAGTTGACATTTATTGTTAATTTTAACAGGTCACGAGTTACACAACATTTGTCACGGATGTTACAATTGACATATTAACTTCATTTTACTTTCTGCTACACAATATTTTGTTGTTTGTTTGTTTACAGGATACATTGAACACAAACTACATATCAGTAACATGAAATAATTGTATTTGTTATTAATTGTTGTAATTATTATTTTATACAAAAAAATTGTATAACAGATGCAAAACAAGAGTATTTTTAACTAAGCACTTTAAATTTCTCATTTGTAGTATTAATTATTGTGTGATTATCATACAACAATAAACATGATTTGCAATAAAAATGTAGTAGGCCTAACAATTATCACAAGTTAAGTTAATTATGTCATATATTATAAATGTGTCTACTTTGTACTTTACGTTTTACTCGAATATATAAATAATTCTACTTCCAACCTTCTTCATCTTTGGGGCTTTTAAAACACTCAAAACTTGATCACTGCTGATTTCCCTTTCATCTTCTTCATTTGGAATAAAGGTTTTTGAGCTTTTTCCGTATTTTTTTAAGGAAAACCACACGCAAATCTTCCTTGTAAACACTTGTTTGGCACACAGCTACTATGCACAGTTCTTGATTTTCCTTCGCCTGTGATCTTCACCTCAATAAAAGAACCAGGGACAAGAGTATCTGAAGATATTTTATCTTGAGAAGATTCTTCATTTTCTTCAAAAGGAGAATAGACACTTTCATTGTCTTCATCATCACCACCAAACATAGATTCATCATCGGTATCTGAGTAGACATCTCTGTATGTCCATTGTTTTTTGGCACTCAAAACCTGAGAATCTGGAAAAACAACTTGCATTTCTTGTAAAGCAGATTTTGAGGTCAATCCAACATAAATGTGAAAATCATCCATTTTTCTTATATGGTGAACCTTTCTTATTCCAGGTATGTCCCTGACTTTCTCCCATCTCTTTTCCAAAAATGCTGCTTTTTCTTGGATGTCAGCTTGTTTTACATATAAAATTTGTGTTGTTTTGGAAAGGTCTTTTGCCACAAGATAAAATTCTACAGGAGAAGAAACGGAGACACTTCGGGCTTTAACAGCAGTCCAAACCATTCTTTTTACCTGCCCACCTATTGCATCAACTGCACCTTTGCCATGACCTGCACCAAAGTAGTTCCATTCCACATGCTCAACCATCAGGTCACTGGCTAAATAGCACATATTGGAAGCTGTATATCTACTTTTAAACTGAGAAGAACAGTTGTCAGAAAAAATGAACAAATTTTGGATCTTAGAGTCAGGTTGTTTCTGTTTGAAATCAAATATGTTGGTCTGCAAGAAAGTCCATGCTGATTGCTTGGAATGGGTTAGGTCATCACTCACTATTGCATAGGAAAATGTAGAGTTTTTAAGCCATATGCAGCAGGTAAAAATAGCGGCTTGTGCAGATGCCAATGAGCGGACTGAACTTCATCTTGTGATATCAAGCTGTAGTTCTCCGCATAATCAACTTGCATTACAGCATCACCAACCTCCAGCGACTTCTTCTTTTCTTCAAAATACAAGGCTTGTTCATTCTTCACAAACATATGAATTTTACACTTGCAAAGACATGAGTTTATTTCACAAACTAAGTCCTTTAGAGTAGAATTAACTTCTTCAGCAACTTGTAACAGGCCATTGGCACACTTTTTCCACTTTGTTTGCTGGGAGAGATCACAGTCTATTTGCAGAAGGACTTGAACATCATAATGCCAAACTGTACATTTGTTTAGCATGCACTGTTCTTTGTTACCTCTACAGCATAAGCTTTCAATTAGAGTTTTGGGTGTGTTGACAGAACCAGAGGTATCAGAGAACTTCGAAATAGCTTCCGCCAAAAATCGGAAATTTGCATGTTCGACACACACACATACATTGTGTGGTGTTTCTTGCACGGGTCTTATGTGCTGTGGACATAACTCATAAAAAAGTTTGACTGGGAGAGTTTAAATTCAAAAGTATTATCTTCTGTGAAGAGTTTATATGCCTCAGAAATACTCATGATCATGTAACGTTTCTGTTTTTTAATTTTATTGCCAGCTTTGGTATTTTTAACAGAAACAACATCTCTCTTCCCTGGTGTCTGCCAACTAATGTCATCTCTTTCAAAAAACTCTCCTACTTTCGTACGAACGTCCTCAAGAATTGATCGTCTTGGTGGTTTCTTTGTACTAATAAAGAGAGCATTAGGTTTGTCAGATGTTTCTTTTATTAGCTGTCTTATTACGGCCTTATTTTTGGAAGGACTATACGGTAGATTTCTATGCACTCTATGTACGGCTTTTCTAAGTGTGCTGGGTGATGCATAAGAGCCAAGAGCCTTCTCTGGTGTTTCCTGCAGTTTGGATTTTTCAGAAGCTTTTTTTCTTTCGCCATTCCCTCACTCTCTCTCTCTTGTCTTCTCTCGTTTCTTTTCTAGTAAATGTTCATCCTTCTCACACTTATGTTTTACTTTTTCTCTCTCAGTGCGATTCCTTTCCCTGTCCTTCTTAAGATAACTGTCCCATGCATCTGGGTCATTTCTCTTCTTTGCTCTCCATTTTGCTGTCCGAATAGCACCTCCCTTTTTTGAAGTTTCCATAATCTGAAATAAAAAATGCACAGATCAGAAAAAAAAATTTCTGGAAGTTAAAATTCTAAATCAACATTGTTACGTAACCTCACTTTTTGGATATTAAAATTAGAATGGGTTAGTAGGCCTACACAATAATATATTTTTTCGGTTTAAATAAAATTAATAATAAACTAAATTCAACATTTATTCATGTATGTTCCATATAATTTTATTACTGTTACAATATAATGTTATTTGGTACCTTGAACTCCATTTAGAGACTCAGTGCAAGCTTTACTTCTAATTTAATAATATATATAAAACTTTCACTAATGAATTTACTGTTGTCACTTTCCAAACGTTTTGAGATGTTGTTTCTCTTCTTCAGTGGGTGTAATACTGACTGTCGATTACAGAATAACCGTTACGGAAAAATGGTGTGTGTGGTGGGGGTTGATGGTGGGAAGGGATTGGCGCTGAGGTTCGAATTGTGTGTGTGGATCACTTTACTTCTAAAATAGAAATGTAACATCCATGACACTGATTTTTACATAAATAAACAAAAATTAACTATATGGAGACTGTAGGGAGAAAGCTCATTATAAAAATGTCGGCTTTCCTTAGATTTTGGAAAATATGTTACCATACCTTCTTCAGAAAAAAACTTTTTCATCACGGATGTTACATAAGGAACATTGATTCCTTAATCCTAAAATATACTGTATGTTTACTTACACAAAATTATTAAATTCAGGGAGATGGTAGCGTATAAATTCACAACCAACAATGACTCTTGAAATACAGGCTATCAGCTGATTCTTCAAAGTAAGGGCTGCCAACTTTAAACAGTAAATTATTACCATTTCAGTAGTGTAGCTGAAGTGTTTAAGACTTTTATTTACATGCAACACTAATTAAAATTATGATTATTAAAAAAAAAAATTTAGCAAAATTCCCACTTTTCATGGACTGGCTGAATAGTGTATAAATAGTTTGTAGGCGTACATAGTGTTTGTAAATAAAAAATAGAGTACTGAACAATAGTATATTTTAGTACAGTACGTACGTATAGTGAAATGCAAGCCAAATTAACTATGTATTACTTTTTTCATAAAAATCAATCGTGACATAGTGAAATAAGTATGTACGAGGTGTGTTCAAAAACAGGCCGAACTCTTTGAATAACACATCAATCCGCACAACCATGCACTGCAACTTTGAGTGCGCCTAGTGATAGTTTTTTATAACAAACTGCCAACAACATTCTGTTCCGCTATCAGCATTAGTCTTTGAGCTGTATCAGATTGAGTGGGGACGTGCGCACACTGGCCGGCGGATTAGTAACAAAACAATTAAGAAAGACCTCGAAGAACAACGTGTGCATATAAAATTTTGCAGCAAAACTAGGTTAAAACTTTACAGAGCCATTCTGGTTGTTGAATTAAGCATATGCTGAGGCCTGGATGTGCCGAACGATCATTTTAAGAATTTGTAAAGAGGGCAAAAACAATGGTTGGTGCAGATCAAAGCGATGTCGAAGATCATGGGGAGAGAGTTCGTGATGTGGTAATTGTAAATCATTGTTTAACTGCCAAGACTTCCTGAAAGAATGCACATCCATATAAAATCATAAAATTAAATTTTGGTAGAAAATAAGTATATTGTATCACGAAAAATTCTTACTGTGTTTGTTGACTGACGATGAGAAAAAGACCCATTTTGAAATCGGTCAGCAACTGCGTACCAATGCAAATGGTAATGACAACTTTGGAATGCAATGGAAATTGCTCTGTAAAGATTTTATGAAGTTAGAAGCAAAATTGTATATACACACATTGTGTTAAGATATTCATTCTCACTTTGTTATAAATCCGTTGGATAGCGTGCGCTCGTACCCACTACAGTGTGTCTAGCTCAAAGACTAATGATCATGATGGGATGGAGAAAACGGGTTTCTGGCATCAAAACCTGTCGCTAGCAGCACGTAATTGTGCAGCTTGCTCTATGCGCAGGGTGACGTGCTACAGAAATAGTTCAGTCCTTTTTTGAACACACCTTGTATACTCACATCATGGTATTAAATGGTGTACTACTTGTATTAAATGGTGTGATAATATTGTAACGTGTCGTTTCACCAAACATAAAACTAATAACAGTACTAACTATAAGATAATTTACTGACTAACAAACTATGGCTGACAATGACCAAATTACCAAGAAGTTAAAGATCCCAGGACAAAAGATATAAATAAATAATTAATTAATCGCACTGTTGAGTACATTTACATATGTTTTTATTTGTGTTAAACTAATTCATTCTAATAAGACAATTTATATTATTATTAAAAACTTCATTACTAGTTAAAATGTAAATAAATCTAATTTAACTGTGGGGAGGTCTGCGCACCTCAGACCGTTATTTTATTTATCAAAAAAAAAAAATACATAAAGTGAATTATTTAAGTTTTACAAATATAATAAGATCAAACTATAATTATAAAAGTGGTATGGTATGACAGTGCTAGAAAGTGAGAATAACAGTGAAATACGGTAAAAAGGAAAAATTGTGTATAATGAAAGTGATTGAACGTAATTATAATGAGCATTGAAGAAATATATAATCTATAGGAAACAGGTATATAACACATATAGTGAAACAAAACAAATTAACTATTTGAAAAGGATAAAATTTTACATTAAAAACTTATAATAAAATAGTGTAAAGAAGAAAAGATAAAGTTCAGCTGAATATTGTTAATTAGAAATGGTACACCGAACCTGTGACCCATAAAATATAGCCAAGGCCGTTAACTAAAGAAATTAATGTTTTGAGTTGAAGAAAGAGATTGTTGAAAATTGTGAATTGCAAGAGAACGTGTAAAGAATTACTGCTGAGTTTGATGGACATTGAAGATCAATAAAAGCTGAGATGACCAGGAAAACCAACCCAAGACCTAGAGGAATGAAGTTTTAACAGAGAGAGACCAAAAAACCAGGTGCCCAGGAATAAATAATCAACCAATAAATCCGTTTGGAAAACTGCTAGATTGGTGAGATCACTCCAAAACTAAACCAAATATTCAAGCTAACATTGCGACAGTAAAAATATGAATTACACCAAAAACAATAACTGAAAAACAATATAAAAAAAAATAATAATTGTGAATTACTTTAGTACACTATTATAAGAATAGTCACTATCAAGAGTTTTTTGTTATAGTTTCTAGTATGTTTAAAAGAACCCACAAACATTCAACAGACATTTACAACACCATATTACCATGTCTCATGTATTAATTATATTGTCTGTTCTATGTGTAAACTGTACCAGACTTTAACGATACTTGTATGTTAACCCTGAGATTCATGAGATTCAGATAAATAATCCTCTATTTAAAAATAAAACAGGTTTTTTTTTTATTTAGTTACAAATCAACGGCAGAGATACTAATTATTTTAATATTACATATTAGTGACACCAACACAGAGTGAACAAGATAAAAGTATCAACGACAAAAAGAGGTAGAGGTAAAAATTTACTGAATATTACATATTGGCGTCCATCGCGGGGCTTAAAGGGAGAGAGGTAAAATTTACTGAATATTACAATATTGACTCTGTATGTAATGTACAGTATGTTCAGTACATATACCGATTTTTCCCATGCACTCCTGTAGTAACACGGGTTTCTCTATAAAATGGGTGTACCTCTGCATTGCTGTATATAACATGGGTTATGGGGTATACAATGGGGTATGCTGTTGACTGCATGAATGTCTTTTTCCTACTTGACTTGGCTGTATATTGTGATCTTGGATAGAGTTGTCACAGTGGGAATATGTATCCTGGGAACAGGTTTTGTCCTCAAGTAAGAGGTTCCGAAGGAAAGGAACTCAAAGATGGAAAGTATAGTAAGAGGATTGTCAGGGGGAGGAAGGGCGAGAGAGAGAGAGAGAGAGAGAGAGAGAGAGAGAGAGAGAGACAGATTCTGGAGACAAGACAAGAAGTAACTTGACATGATTAAAATGCAGTATAAATTTTTGATATGGTTTGTAAAGTTATTCACAATTTACTTTTATTTTGTTACACAAAATCAGCTGTGTGCTCGCGTCCGTTTTGCTGGACGCCATTTTGAAATTGTTGCCAACTTCGTTTAACTTACCCGAAAGTGGTCCATGGTTCCTTTGGGCGAACTAGAGAGCGAATTGGGTTATTTGCAATAATTAGTCTAATTTACATTCACATTGAACTAACTTTTATTCCTTCAATAATAATAATAATACAAATAAAATCTTTTCTTTCATCTACTTTTCAAAGATTAATATAGATGCAAATACATGAAATGAAATCAATTATGATTAAACTTTTTTGGGCTTTTACATTATTAACACAAACAAGAAATAGGAATTAAATAAATAATTGCTTACCGAATCCGTCGAGTGACTTACTTGTAATTTCGCTTAACTTGACGCGTTTCGAGGCATATGCCCCATCTTCAGAATAATTTCTCTTTAAAGAACATCAGGCATTAAGATCAAAATATAATAAATTAAAATTAAAATCAATAGTTAAAACACACTAAAAACACAGAGGAGCACGCACTGTCACAACATGAAGTGTTCGCGTTGCATTTATAGCCGGTGTAACTATTGATTTTAATTTTAATTTATTATATTTTGATCTTAATGTGTGACGTTCTTTAAAGAGAAATTATTCTGAAGATGGGGCATATGCCTCGAAACGCGTCAAGTAAAGCGAAATTACAAGTAAGTCACTCGACGTATTCGGTAAGCAATTATTTATCTAATACAAGTGACTTGGATACTTTAAAAATGATTATTAAGGAATTAAATTACTAGATTACTTGCAAACCAGCACTTCTTTTATATTTTCACATTCTCTCTCTCTCTCTCTCTTTCTCTCCACATCTTTACAGCCCCCCCCCCCCCCGTTTATTGAGCTCATTATTTTGTATATTCTCTTTTATTGTATGTTTTAAATTAATTGTGCTGAGAAAAGAAAAATTTGAATAATTTTTGTCGTCCTTTATGGTTACTTATCTGTTCATAGTCCAGGAGTGGCCAAGCCTTTCACACACACACACACATACACACACACACACTAAGTCGACTATTCCGTATATTTTATTTCACTTTTACCGTCCTTTCGCACTGATTCTACATGTTCTAAAGACTGTTGATTACATTAATTCACTGTTTAAAAATGAATTTTATCTATTTGTTGTGGGCCCACACTAAAATTTGTTGTCCGCGGACTTTTTGCGGCCATACGGCACAAGATGGTAAAGAAATCTGGCGCAGAAAACTGCTCGCTTCTAGTTTTGTGGAACGTTGATCACGTGGTACTCCCTCGCTACCAAAAGTTCTCAACCTGGGCGAAGTTTAAGGCTTGGTGACACATAACCCACATTCCTTCGTGACGTCTGTTGGGCTTGGCTTGTGGCGAGAGTCTAAAAATAGCTTTTGATTCACTGATTAACACCAAAACTGGCCTCTCGCTTGTCGTTTTATTGAAAACACATTCAAAATTTAATATTCTCAACACCCCTTTTCCCCAAATTATATTCTATTATGGTCTGTACCGTTACGATACCCCCTGTCAATGAGGGGTTTTATGCCAAAGCATGAAAACTCTCATTGACACTCACACACTTTCTAAGAGGATCAGCCCAGATATGGTGCCATAACCCCCTTTACATTTTATTAAAACTGTGGGTTTCTTACCCCCCTGGTCCAGTGACTTTGGCCGCACCTGAATGACCTTACTGGACTTCCCTCTCGAGATCCAAACACTGCAAGGCCAGTCAGGCACTTGACGCCCCTGTTCTGACGCGTGGGCCAGCACAGGACCGCCGCCACAGTATCACCAGACACTGAAACATCAAATCAAAACATTAAATAATGGCCTTACATTATACCATATCCAGACCTGATCTGGTCTCCCCTTAGCTGTACTGGTTTGCGTAGAAGAAGCACTGGTTTTTTTCATAACTTCTAATACATATTTTATGTCAACAAACTCCTTAACTTCAACACTTTATATGACCATCTCCTTATTACTTCTTATCCCCAATTCAAAATATATTTCTGATTCCAATCAGAATTTAAATAACCACTTCCCATTACTCTTTCACTTAAATATTTCATTACAGCTCTACCTTACAATGCTTTATTTTTCTGATTTACTTATCACTATTAACTCTATACAATACAAAATCTTGTTACCAAAAAATCAAAATGAAAACGACATCATTAATACAGTCAGTCGAATGTATTTCATACTATTATCGTGATTACCTAATCACTCTCCTCTATCTTATTATCTCTTTACTACTCCACATCATTTTATAATATTTATAATCTTAGTGCTATGGTAATACAAGTAGTAGATGGAGTAAACAAAAGTAGAAAACGAAAAATAAATGGTAGTAATGGTATTAATGATAATTATGAGGTTATAGTGGGGGTAGAAAGTGGTGAAAAGACGAGAAATTAAACGAAAATAAAGACGAGCAGTTAACACGTAATACGGTAAGTAGGGGTGAGAAAAATGACAATATAATTAAAAATGTGGTGTTAGAGAGTAAGGTTGTAGATAATGAGAGTGCTGATGAAGTTTTAGTTGAAGTAGAGTGTAATAATAAAATGTTAGTGAGTATTGATAAATTAGAGAGAGAGTGTAGAGACAGTTCACAGGTAGAGGGTTGCAGAGGGTAAATTTTCCCCAGGTTTATTGTGAACCAAGGTGTTCAAGGGCAAGAGTCCCTTATTATTGGAAGACATGAGGTCTTTGAGTTGTTCCCTGAATTTTTATGATGAGTTAGTGCCCTCTGTATGGGATGGTAGAGAAAGTGTGATATGGCGTTATGGTGAGAGATATTTAGAGAGAGAGTTGTGTGTAGATGGGGAGATAGAGTTGTTTAAGTTAAGTAGAAGTTATAAAGAGTTGATAGAGAGGTTAGAATTGGAGAGAATAGACGATATGAGATACTTACCGGTTGCAGTAGATATTGATAATTATTTTGATGATACCGTTGTAGATGATAAACACTTACCTTATGATGTGATGGATATAGTGGAGAAATATGATGATATCACTTACCTTATGTTAACCAAAAATACTGACGGAGACGGGACGAAAATTACCAATGCAGACGGGTTATATGAATTAATAAAGGGGAATAATCTGGGGAATTATTCTTGCAATATGGGGGATGAATCAACAGAAAAAAGTTATTATCTAAATAGCAATAATGTACTGTATGTAGATAAAGATAAGTTGTGTTGTAAATACATCAGACTAATTTATGATGATGGGGGTTAGAAACAGTGAATGAACATTTTATTATTTTAGTTCATGGTAACTACTTGGCTAAATTAGGTAATGAGGTGTGGTAAACAGAAAAATAATGACAAAAAATTGTAAATAAATTTATAGGGAGATTAATTGTGTTTGTGTTGTAAAATGTATTTTATGTAAACAAAGTAGGTATGCAAGGTGAATTGACTGTATAATAATGATAATAATAATAATAGTTGATCAGACTAAATAAATCATGGTGAAGTTTGTCATGCAAATAACTGAACTGTAATTGTTTTGGAAGAAGGTAATTAAAATAACTTGTGTTTTAAGTAATTGATTGAGTTAAAGAATTTGAGATTAATTAATTAATTAATGTGGTAGAGATAAATATTGATAATGAATTTAAATGATGTTTCTGAGATTTGAACTTGATAATAAATAATAAATGTAGAATGTGTTTAGTTGTTGAGTCATATTGTTGTTATAATGTATCAGAAAGTACATAGGGTTATGTACAATATATTTGTTGTAATAAATGTTTATAATTTTGAATCTATGACAGTAATCATGTTTTTATCCACTCGAGTGATGTAATTTAAGTATGATTTTTATAATGCAATTGAAGTAAAGTAAAATGTTTTAATAATGGAATTAAATGAGTTTCAAAGGTTTTAAATTAGGTGATTAAATTAATTTGAGGTAGTTATGAATTTTCTGATGTAATTTTCAATGATTAACTTGATGTGAAATGTTGTAAAAGATGGAGTTTGGGTGATAATTATTTTAGTAAGGCAGTTAAGTCAGTCAGAGTTAATTTTAAATGGGTATTAGACAAAATAAGAATTTTTGGAGTAAAAGTAATACAGAAACGGAGTATTAGTAGGGACACAGTAGTGAAAGTGTATGTATTTAGAGAAAGTGAGTGATGTAAATGGAGAGTAAATAGGTGGTGGTGAAATTTGTAGTGAGGGTAGAGGTGTAAGGAGTCCTCAACGCAAGGCGTTGTGGCGGGGGGGGGTGAATAGTTTTAAATGAGGTTTGGCGGAGTTACCTGGGAGAGGCCAGGAACAAATAAGGGAATGAGTATAAGGTAAGGGAACACACATCCTAGGTTCAAAGAGGGTATCAGGTATTTTGTAATAAGGGGAGAATGATTTAAGTGGAGGTAAATATTATTGAGAGATTGGTGTCACCCTATGCAAATCCGTTAATGGTCGTTAGAAGGAAGAAGGTGGGTAAGGTTAGTGAATGCCCATTCAATAAATCAAATCATTGTGAATGACTGGGAGTCACCCAAACAAATTAATGATGAAGATACTTAACAGAATTTCATAATTGAAATATAATAATCAGTGTAACAAGTTAAAGAGTTAATAGAATTTGAAACTAAAATTAAAGTGGAAATGTTTGTAAATTTTATTCAGATCCAAATGAAATGTTTATTTTAATGAAAGGAGCTATGAGTTAAATTGAATAATGTTGTGTATTTGTGTTATTTGTATTTGGTGTGCCTATAGAAAGGTCATTCACCTGACAATGAGACATCAGCTGATGACTGGTCTGGACTGTATAATGTTTAATATAATCAATTCATATGTTCTTTTGTTAATTAATTTACTTTAATAATTTGTTTCTTTTTATTAATTGTCAGAATATATGTTTCTGCAATTTAAATTCATTTAATTATTGAAAAAAAAAAATTTTTTAATTTTTGGTGAAGTACTGTTTGTGTTGTGTTTTCATGTTCAGGATATATCGATGATTGTGTGTATTGATAATGTACTAACTGATTAATAGTGTTCATATTATATGTTTTGTAACCAAATGTAAGTGATAATGGAATTTACAATAGAAATAAGTTGTTTATTTTATTTTGTTTATTATGATTGTTAGCATCTAGTTATGAGGATTTATAAAGAAAAGTAAATTCATTTAAAAGATTTTGGAATTTTGAAAATTGAGATTAAATTAATTAATGGAAAAAGATGATATAAATTAACTTCAATGTGAATCTTTGGTAAGGGACTTAGATTTATTTCACTTCTGGAACAAAATTTAAATAATTTAATTTGATTTGAAACAGTAACGTCAAGCAAACAAATAAAAGTTGAGAAATGGGAATGAATTTTGTTTAGAAACAAATATAAAATATTTGTGTGCATTATACCTTAATGATGAATATTTGGAGGTAGGATGTTTAATTTAGTAATGAATATGTGTATGCACCCAGTACTTGCTAAAAGCAATCCAGTATGTATGTAAGGGGAGATATATCGGTTGAGGATCTGGTATGGTAAAAGGCTAGTTGTTGATTTTATTTGGAATGTTACAAGGTTAGGTGATACTGTGGTGAGTACCTGTCCGACTTTACGGTGTCGGGATCTCGAACAGAGAAGTCCAGTACTATCGTTCAGGTGCAGCCATAGTCGCCGAGCTAGGAGGGTAGTTTACCCATGATGTAGTAAGAAATAAAGGGGGGTTGTTGGCGCCATATCTTCGCTGATCCTCTTAAGGGTTAGCAATAAGAGTTTTTCTGCTTCGGCAGAAAACCTCTCATTGGGGGGTATTGTAACGGGACAGAATTGGGTGATGGATTTTAATTTAATTGTGAATGCGATGCACAGGAGTTACCCACACAGAGCCTCGGTCTTTAACAATAGACATTCCTGTAGGGAATGCCCATTTGCACATTTGTCAAGAAAATCTGTCAACATGCACCGTTTCCAGGTGCTCTGGAATGTGCACAAGTGTGCGGATGCTTGCCCGCTCAGATAATTCGTCACGTACTAGGCTAGCTGGTCAGTTAGTATGAATGTACTATACATAATGTTAAAATTATTGTGTCACGTGATTCCTTTTTGCGCCTATCACAAACAAGCTGGTGCACACGAAAACGCCTTTGGCCATCTTGAAAGCGTCGGTTTTCGATTAATATAGATGCAAATACATGAAATGAAATCAATTATGATTAAACTTTTTTGAGCTTTCACATTATTAACACAAACAAGAAATAGGAATTAAATTACTAGATTACTTGCAAACCAGCACTTCTTTTATATTTTCACATTCTCTCTCTCTCTCTCTCTCTCTCTCTCTCTCTCTCTCTCTCTCTCTCTCTCTCTCTCTCTCTCTCCCCCCCTCTCTCTCTCTCTCTCTCTCTCTCTCCACAGCTTTACAACCCCCCATTTAATTGAGCTCATTATTTTGTTTATTCTCTTTTATTTTATGTTTTAAATTAATTTTGCTAAGAAAAGAAAAATTTTAATAATTTTGGTTGTCCTTTATGGTTACTTATCTGTTCATAGCCCAGGAGTGGCCAAGCCTTTCACACACACACACACACACACACACACTAAGTCGACTATTCCGTATATTTTATTTCACTTTTTCCGTCCTTTTGCACTGATTCTACATGTTCTAAAGATTGTTGATTACATTAATTCACTGTTTAAAAATGAATTTTATCTATATGTTGTCGGCCCACACTAAAATTTGTTGTCTGCGGACTTTTTGCGGCCGTACGGCATGAGATGGTAAAGAAATCTGGCGCAGAAAACTGCTCGCTTCTTGTTTTGTGGAACGTTGATCACGTGGTACTCCCTCGCTACCAAAAGTTCTCAACCTGGGTGAAGTTTAAGGCTTGGTGACGCATAACCCACATTCCTTCGTGACGTATGTTGGGCTTGGCTTGTGGTGAGTCTAAAAATAGCTTTTGATTCACTAATTGACACCCAAACTGGCCTCTTGCTTGTCGTTTTATTGAAATCACATTAAAAATTTAATACTCTCAACACCCCTTTTCCCCAAGTTATATTCTATGACGGTCTGTACCATTACAGGTTGATAATAATATGATGTATCATCATACATATGTTATACATTATGTCTTTCATACATACATTTGTATAAATATTATTGTTTACATGATTATGGTTTTATTTTTCAGGAAGATAAAATGAAGCAGTCTTTGAAAGTTAAATTAGAAATGGCAAAATTCTTACAACAGACATTAGACGACATGGCCTTGAAGGGTAAAGGTCACAGTTCTCAAGCCGCCAAAGAATTTGCAGAGTTTTTCCAGAAGGTAAGTTCTGATATACAAACATGAAGCAATTAATTTTATTGTATTGATCAATAAACAGTTTTTAATTGAGTTGTAATATAGCAAATTTTCAGTAAGATTGTGTGTGCATGTGTTTGTGTGCATGCGTGCACACTTTACTTTATAAAGCAGAACAACTTAGCATTTTTTTGAACTATTCTTCCACTATTTATATTGAAGAGTATTCAAATTTTATTGAGATCTGCTAACTAAGTGGTTACAAACTAAGTGGAAACTGATCAGTGCTTTGTAGTGATAAGAATATGAATCCATATTAAGCAATCAATAAATGAAAGGTTGTGACAGTACAAAAAGGGGCATAATTATTTCATATTGTGTAATAATCCGATCTGGGTAAAACTAAATAACATATGACTTTAGCAATTGGAAGTCGCATGAATCAGTCAGTGTGACGAAGTCATTGACGTCACAGGACGAATAAACGTAACCATATATGGACACGAATTTTAGTGAGCCGATTGACGTCAGAAGAATATCACAAAATGAACACATGTTTTTAATACGGAAACGAAATCCTAGCTTCGATGATGTTCTAGAACGTTTCGATATATCTCGATCAGCAAGGAGTGGGTACCACATGACCAGCCCGTAATATATACGCTGACCGATCGCCATTGTCCAGTCTACGAATAACATCCAAAAGCAACAGTCTACGAACCGCAGCCAAACGCCATGGACTTGTGTTTAACCCAAGTCTGCGGACAAAGTCGATTTAGGCCATCAACAAGTGAAAATACATTTAAACCAGTGTTAAATAGATTTCTTCAAGTATAAAAGCCGTTATCAAAATTAACTAACAGTTTAACCAGTTTTTGTGAGTGTTGGAGAAGAAAACAGTTTTGAATGAGCTATGGTGTAACATGGGGAACAACTTTGGCAGATAAGTACAATAAAACCTAGGTCGACTACACTACAAGTCATGGCTATATACCCAATATAAAATTAAACCATTCAAATAATGAGATCTCAGATTTAAGGGGGGTTTTACAGAGTGAGAGAGAGAGAGTGAAAGCGAAGTGCTGGTTCGCCTCACTAGAAAATAAGTTTATGGTGTTTAATTGCTAATTATGTGTATGCATTGTTGTGTGAATTGTTATCACCAGATAAATATAAATAGGGGCAACACCCCTTTAAAATTCTAACTGCAAATAAAATGAACTTTGCAATATCGATATGACCACGTGTTTAGTATAACTTATTGCGCTGCAACCTAGTCTGTTTCCGTCGTTGAATTCTTGCCTAACGAGCTGGTGAATCTTCTGAGACCATGGACACAAAGTGTTTAAATTAGTCAAGCGTTATTTCAGGGGGAAAAGGGGAATAGTTGCATATTAGCTACAAATATGCTGGCGGCCGTACGACTGTAACTTTATTATTTAATTACTTTTTTTTATTTTGTAATATCGATAATTTATATTTTGAAATTTTCGTCGGGCGCCATGTTGCAAACTGAAATACACAAAATATGTATACTTACCTAAGGTCAGAATTCGTGTTAGCGAACCAGTACTTGTGGAATGTATTACCTGAAATAAGTCACTCTGGCTTATATTGTTTACCAATGACATTATCTTTTATTATCTTAAAGACTCTACGTACATATGAAAATGATTCTACTGAACTATGTGCCAAACACGCACGTTACTATGCCTCGGGGCGTAGTCCCATTTATTTTGTAAACATATAATATCCCTTAAACATTTTATAAGCCCTCCAAAACAACATGTTTTATACTTGTTACATAATAAACATAATATATTGTTATTAAAAATGACTTCACAACCCAGCACTTATTAATGATTGTAATGAAACATCCTCTCTCTCACTCGCACTCTCATTCGTGGTGGAAGTTTTAGTTAATTGACTTCCCCAAAATTGAGCTCATTTTAGTGAATTGAATTTAAAAGAAAAGATTATTTAAACCCTTAGTTGGACTTTTTGTACCCCCCCATTTTTATGACTTAGCTGGAAATTCTTCGAAGATGTCCCATCGTTGATCTCACACTCTCGATGTTGTCTTAACCCAAAATTTGGGGTTTACGTCGAACTGTTATTTTAAAAAATACTACACTTTCACATATTTAACAAAAACTTGGTTGTGTAAAATTTAGATATAAGTAGCTTTTAGAGAATTGCTGGCCGGCACGCTACTCTGATGAGATGAGACTGTCTTTGTTCGCAACGCTGCAATACAGAGGTGGGGGACAAACTACGTCACTCATTCCTTTGTGTATCTCGCCCAACCCTAGTTGTTTACAAACGTATGTATTACGCATTGCATACTTTTGGCTGACGTAATCATGGACGCAGCTGGTTGACACATTGACATGACGAACTGTTTTTGCTGTTTCTGTGAGTCTATCCCTGACCTTGACGCAAATCTTGTCCACTCAATATTACGTAGTTAAAAACCCTTATAAAACTTTACTAGGTTTTATTTATATGACTTTAAATAAAATTACCATTTATATCAATTATTCCCCAAAATATAATAGGGCCAGAATTGTACCGTTACAAAACCCCCTCAATGAGAGATTTTATGCCGAAGCATAAAAATTCTCATTGACACACTCATACTTCCTAAAGGGATCAGCTAGGATATGTCGCCACAACCCCCTTACTGTTAAAAAAAAATATACAATCACTTACCCTTGGTCCAATGTTGGTGACAGTACCTGCATGACCTTACTGGACTTCTCCAGAGAGATCCCAACACCATAAGGCCAATCAGGCGCGTAACGCTCCTGCTCTGACGCGCAGGCCAGCTCAGGATCGCCGTCACAGCATCACCAAACACTGAAACAATAAATCAAAAATATCAAAATAGTGGCTTGGTATAATACCATATCCCTAACTGATCTGTTTCCCCTTAGCTACGTGCTGGTTTGTGTTAAGAAGCACTGGGTTTGCTTTAACTCAACAAGAATTATACAGAAGTTCCATTCTCTTAATTCACTACCCTTAACATTATAAAATTTTTTCGATTCCCATCAATAATAATTAACCCTTTCTATCATAATTATTATAATTATAAGAAGAAACATAAATCTTTATACTACTATTTAAACACATAATCCAAAATTTACTAAGATACAATTATCAAAATCTCCCTCTTTCTGAAACATTTTCTATTTTATAAAAAAAATTACTATTAATATTATTATTATTATTATTATTATTATTATTATTATTATTATTATTAACAGTAAGTGATCCGGCGCTGTTAATAATACTTATCCCCTTTACTCCTCCACACACACTATTCCCCCCCCCTGAACTGTTACGTTCAGTTGCCTCCACAAGGACTGAGGCAGAAGGAGTGAGCACTTTTTTCTTTTCTCTCTCTCCCATCCTTGCTTCAGCTTTACAAAAACTTCAAGGTAAGTACCCCTACTTTTTATCTTATGATATGCCCCTAAGGTCTACCACCCCTACTGAGGGGAAAATAGCCTATGCTCAAAAATAATCTTAGATTCCCTTATTTAAACCCCATTAAATTTCTATGTTTAACCAATTTCAAAGGCAACCAACTATGGTCAGGTTTTACCATTTCTGCCCACAGCTGGATGTCGTCCAAAACCACAATCTGGGTGGGTAAGGCCGAGATCGCCCGAAATCTAGGGAATCGCATTTAAAACATGTTATACATATATACAATTCATGTTTAAATTCCTATGCTAATACATAATAAACATAATACATAATAATACACTCATAATTAACATTACGATTATTACATTCAACAAACCATTCACTTTTAAATAATTTATATAGAAATTTATAAACATTGTTACTTGAATTTTCTATTAACTCTTTTATATCAACTTTTAATTACTCATTATTGTATCATTTAATTCTATAAAATTCAAATTTATTATTAACATTCATGTTACATTATATTCCATTTATAATATTTTCACCTTTCTACTATGAATTTTCTACTTAACCTTTCACATTTTGATCATTGATTAGTCTGGGTGACGCCTGTATTCACTATGCTTTGACTTATCAAAATGGCACTAATATTTATACTCTTACTCACTATATAGTCCAGTCGCCAGAGATTTTGACTTGATAAAAAATTGGGGCAAAGCAATATTTGGTGCACGTGTTAAATAAACGTTAATAATTAATATAAAAAAATCTTTGCATGTTTACCTTTCTAGGGTTTTCTGAAAATGGTCTGGAAAAATCGTAAAGACAGATTTTCTTAAAGCACTCCATAAATATGTACAGTTGGAAGAAATAAAAAGGTGTATATTGAAGAGCAAACAATTTCCTTCAGAAAGTCTCCTTACATATTTTTACGTTAATGGAACTGTTTTCCTGAAAATTGGTAATGATGAGCGCTGCGTTTTAAAAAGAGCGTTTGCCCCCGATATTGCGTAATTCGCTAAATTAGCCAGGCGCGTCTATTCAAAAATATCATAACTTTCTTTAATCTAAGCATAGCCAGTTAAATAAAGGCTAGTTTTAAAGGGGAACAGTATAGCTTTCAAAATTTGTTGATTTTTACATAAATATTTTATTTGAACATAAAGAATATAGTGTATAAATATTTACTGTAGATACAAAAAGAAATGAAACCACACAATTAAAAGTACTATACAATAAAATTAAAAAAAATAGTAGTTCTTTACTAATTTACCTTTAAAAGAGATAAACTTTTTATTTTATAATAATGAAAACTACTTTTGAAGTTGTTATTTAAAAAAAAAACACCTTTTCAAAAGTGAGTATTTCGACGTATTTTAAATTTACTCGAAAATTCAGAGTTTATCTGCCTTTATTAATCTTAAAAATAGAGATATCGAAATACAAAAAATTGTATTTGAAAGCTGCAAGTGTTCTGCATCAAAAACTATACTCATGAAAATTAAAATCATTTTCGAAATTAAAAAAAATAAATAAAAATTGTGTATACTAAAAAAAGGTGCCTCCTTTGCGTTACATACATGTATCTTTTAAGTGGGTTTATTTGAGTACTTGAAATTAACGTTACAGCTACTGCAATACTAAATCTATCTATTCATGTTATTTCTCTTACCTGATTATACCTATACTCTAAAAACAAGACCCTAGAAAACAGGTAAAATTTGTAAACGGCGCGGCGTTCTATTCCCCTCGAGTGTGCAACTGTAAATGTAGCTGCGCGCGCAACACCCATTGTTGTGGTGTGCCATACAAACATCTGCTATACAAGAACGGAGCAGTAACGCAGTTGATATTTCTTCAAAGGTTATAATCAAAACATTACAAATATTTTTGTTTTTATCATATAAAACAGGTAAAAAAATTGCAGTTTAAAGTTTTTATTTACACTTTTTATACATGCTAATATTTATTTATTTGTGAGCACGTGTAGTGGAGTCAAAATAAAAATCAAATGTGAATTGTTTTGGGAGTCGATTTTTTGTGTGCTAAATTGGTTAATGGGATCAAGTTTAGCTAATAGTTAAGTTTTGTGTAAAAACAACCCGTTTATTTTTTTATTAACAATTTAAGTTGCAAAATAGCGTTTTTATAAATATCTTTGGACCTAACAAGCCGATTTTAATGTGAATTTTTTTCAGTATTCTATAATAAATTAAGAACATTTCTAGCCTTAATACGGAAGTCGATGTTATTATTATTGTTAATAAATAAATAAAGTGGCGATGGCGTTTATAAACAAATTGCTGTTGTTTTAACACAAATTAATGAAAGTTGATAAAACTTGAGGGAAAGGTAACCTTTGTGGAGTACTATAAACCCCAAAAATTTCATATTGAAATGTCGAATATTACCTCAAAAAAATCGCAATTCACAAAAAAACTTTGACTGCTCATAAAGTATGGCAAGATTGTGGCACAAAGGTGTACGACGGCTTAAATTAAAGCTTATTAAAAATACTTTCGGGTGGTTAATTAACAAAATTTTTTGGCCTTTCTGACACCATTTTTTGACCATTTAAAAAAATTAAACGTAGACATGGATAGCCTCAAAAAAAGATGAAAATGAAGAAAAAAGAAAAATCTTAAAATCTGCAGCAGCAATTATTCGAAACGATGTTAATCTGAAGAAAAGTAATACAGAATTTTATCCTCCAAGTGATAATATATTCCAAAATATTAATGAGAATATCCCAGAATCCCTTCAGTTTCTGCTAGAAGAAATAATTTTAAAAAATAAAAAAGGTGATATTAGTTCATATGAAACAAAATGCACAGCAATTACTCATTCAATTATGAGTTGCATAAGACCTAGAACCTTTCTATCACCATTGCAAGTTGGTCTGTCTGTAATGTTGCACAGGAAATTTGCTTCAAAACGAATTATAGATATATTGTCGCATCTGGGAGTGTGTTCATCATACAAAGAAGCAACACTTTATGAGGATAGTGTATTGCTTAGTCTACGTTCTCCATTTAGATCTGGTTGTTTTGCACAATTGGCATTTGACAATTCAGATATTAACATCAATACTATAGACGGGAAAAATACTTTTCATAGTATGGGAGGTATTATGATTGTAAGTCCCAGAGATTGTTATTATAACAAAGTTCCCTTAAAACGATTGACAGTTAAGCCTACTGCAAAAGAAATTAGCAAAATTGACAAAATACCATTCCAAATTTTTGAAAATATTAATACACATGCACTCCAAAACATTGTTTTTGAAAAAGTAGATAACCCGAGTTTTAATAATATAGATTTTTCTAATGCTGACTTGCTTTGGATTTATGGAGTGACTAAACCAGGCATTACTGGCTGGAATGCCTTTATGTCCAAGCTTTTGGAAAATATGACGTATACATTATCTAGAATTGTTTGCTTGCCTTTTGTACACTCTCCTCCAACTGACAAAAATACAATATACACCGTTTTAAAATACGCTGTAAAACTAGTGAAAACTTAAATCTATTTAATTGTTTTGTTACTTTTGATCAACCTTTGTATCAGAAAGCGTTTAAAATCGTCCAATCATCACCTGATGATGATATACATAATGTAATTGTTCGACTTGGAGGATTTCATCTGCTTATGTCTTTTCTTGGTTCAATCGGTTATGTGATGGCAGAAGCGGTTTAAAAGAAGCATTAAGCTGTTACTATGCGCCAGGAACTGTAGATAAGATGTTAGATGGCCACACATCTTATGCTAGAGCAGTACGAGGCCACACATTAATTTGGATAGTTTTGTGTAAAAAGATTATTGAGGAAATGAATCTTTCAGAAGTTGAATATTCAAATATGAAATCTTTACTACAAGAATTTTTAGATGACAATCTTACTTACAAAGAAGTACAAGATCATAATTTTTTTAACATCTTAAATGGTAAATTTCTAGAAAAATTATTGAAATTGAGGAATGCGGTAAAACTGCAAAATTATGGATACAATACATACCAATGATCTCTATTGCAAAAGCATTTGCGCGCTCTGAAAAAATGGGTAATATAAAAATTCAATTACAAGTTATTCAGCAAATGTTGCCATAGTTGTATGCGACTGGACATTTTAATTATACGAAATCAGCCTTATTATATGTACAATATATGAATCAATTTATAAAAGAATCTGAAAAACTTTTCACCTCAATGCAAAACCAAAATGTAATTCCAGAAACTACCGCTTTAAAAATTAAAGAACTTCAAAATTTTATAAATAACAGATTTTGTACTGTAAGACGAACTGAGAAATTCTGGTCAGGAACTCATACTGATATGACAATCGAACAGGACTTAATGAGAGTCATGAAAGTTGATGGTGGTATGATTGGACGGGGAGTAACTACCAGTACTGCAAATAAATGGATTTTAGCGATGCCATATACACATGATATCTGCGAAGAAGTAGAAAATTTTTGTGGTATACAATTTTCTACTTCCGATCAGCATGTAGATGCTAGAGATTCTCGAATAAAACGAGATACTGAAGATATTCTCAAAATAAAATCCTGGTTTGATTGTCACGAGACATTTCCTTATCAAGATTCAATAATGTCTATATCTACTGGAGTTACTGGCGGTAATAATATTAACTGTCATAATGCTTTTGAGGTTGGAAAAGCAGGGTTAGAAGAAATTGCTGGTACAAACTTCCATGAAGTTTCGTTTAAACGAAAAAATAGAGTACTGTCATTAAAAAGTGTTAATAGTAGTCTGAGAATTCAAGAGGAAATTGTCCCTATAGATCCAATGTTTATATTTCAACGCATTTGTGTAGCAAGAAAAAGTGACGACGAATTAAAAGATTACATGCGTTATGAACTTGCACCGTACCCAACATCTATGTTTTACGAAGGTGTATTTCGGAAAACAGATAAGTCTAAACTATATGATATGTTTGAAGTGGACCGCACTGAGATTAACTTTGAAGACTGCATTTACGTCATTGATGGTGGTATGTTACTGCATAGAGTAGTATGGTCAAAAAATGACAAGTTCAAATGTATTTTTCAAAGATACGTAAATTATGTCAAGAGACACTTTGGATCAAAAGTTACTGTAGTTTTTGATGGCTATACAAACAATTCTAACAGCATCAAAGCTATGGAGCGTTATCGCTGTACCAATCAAAATTCCTCTTTAGATATTTTATTCTATGAAGATATGTGTGTCACAGTGACCCAAGAACAATTTCTTTCGAATAAAACTAATAAAACTCGATTTATTGAAATTCTAACGAGATATTTGGAAGAAGAAAGCTAACGTTAAACAAGCTGACGATGATGCAGACTTATTAATTGTGAAAACAGCCTTAGAATTATATGATAAATTATATGCATGTCAAATTGTTACTTACATTGAAATTCCCTTTAATTTGATACCCCACGTGCGGTATTTTCATATTTTCCATTTTTGACATCACCCCTCCGCCAATTCCACTAATTTATTGAGCCCAAAATTTTTAAAAACCAAAATTTTTAATAGTGCGTATATGCATGTCACATATGATATTTCATATTTTCCATTTTTGACACCCCTCCATTACAACCCATTTATTGAGCCCCAGGGCCCAAATGTATTCAATAGTACGTATATGCATGTAAAATTGTTACTTGCATTGAAATTCCCTTTAATTTGATACCCCACAGTATTTTCATATTTCATATTTTTCATTTTTGACATCCCCCCGGGCCCAAAACACCTATCTTATGTTGGTTCTCCCATTGCGTAAAAAATTTGTGCCAAGTTTGGTGGAAATCGGTCCAGTTTCATATTTTCCATTTTTGACCTCCCCCAAAACCACCCATTTATTGAGCCCCAGGGCCCAAGAATTTTCAGTAGTGCTTATATGCATGAAAAATTGTTACTTGCATTGAAATCTCCTTTAATTTGATACCCTACATGCGGTATTTTCATATTTTACATTTTTGACATCCCCAGGGCCCAAAACACCTATCTTATGTTGGTTCTCCCGTTGCATAAAATATTTGTGCTAAGTTTTGTTGAAATCGGTCCAGTGGTTTAGTAGGAGGTGTGAAATATAAATACGCACAATGACTTTTATGTATATTAAGATACACATATTTAATAATATTATTCAACAGAGGAAGATTTGTTAAAATTGACCATTCCGTCTATCGATTTAATACTCCTAACGATGAAATAATAACAAAATCGTTATTTTGATTTTATTACTATTAAAATTTGAACTATTTTAAACAAAAAGAATGAAGACTTTATCATGATCCAATGGTTTATTTAGTAGTAAGATAAGAAATTCACGGAATATAAACGTTTTTATCGATTTTACCGCGCGCTGCCCTTAAATAAGTTTTTTTTTAAAGCCTGACCTTATAAACATGCAAAGATGATTTTAAACCGATATTTAGACCTTTTTCAATAACTATACCAAATATCACTTTGCCTCAATTTTTTACGAAATTTTACCATTATTTTTACTCTGGCGACTGGACTAATACTCCTACTAACAACCACTATTAACCAGATTTACATATTATGACACCAATCTCTCCATAATAAACCCCTTCACTAATTCCACTTACCTCAATTTATTCTCCTCTTTGTACTAGGATGTGTGTTCCCTACCCAATGCTCATTCCCTTATTTGGTTCCTGGACCCTCCCTAGGTAACCCTTTCCGGAACATATCGGTTCCGCTCCCGCCACAATGCTTTTCGTTGAGGACTCCTTACACCACTACCCTTCCTACAAAATATCATCATTAACAAATATATTTACCATTCACCTTACTCACCTTCTCTACATATAATCACTAACCACTGTGTCCCTAAATATCTAACACTCTCTTTGTGTGTTACTGGTATTTCAAAATTCTTATTTATCTAACTCCCATTAACTTTAATTGACTAACTCAAATGCCTTTATTTTAATAATTATCACCCAGGCTCTACCCCTTGTTAACACTTTACATTACTGTGATCATTGACAATTGCATTAGAAAATTCATCCCTCACCTACTAATAACAATAAATCTCAATATCCAAATATATTACATGCTTAATCATTTATTATTCATTAGAAGCTAAATCTCATAAAATCATTTAATTTCATTATCAAACTTTCTTTTGTACAACATTAATTAAGTAATTAATCTTCAATTATTTAATTCAATTATTTAAAATTTCACCATTACTTTCATCACTTGTTTAGTCAAAAAAAAAAGTTAATTGTTATTATTAAATCAATTAAACTATAACTTCCTGTTACATACACGGTTTACCTAAAATTACATGTAATACACAACATCAAGCATACACAATTACATTGACATTAATACACAAAAAATATACAAACCAACTTATTATTTTATCATTGACCAAAATCAGTTCATAAACAGTCCATTTCAAAAAACACTGTCCACATAATTAAATGTTCATTACACAATAAACACTCTATCCTCCATCATTGAACAACAGTCGAATCTTAGGTCTATACAACTTATTTTTTATTAAATATAGGATATTATTATTATCAATATAATACTTATTTAAAATTTTATATCCTTCCACAATGTCGTTTGAATTAATAGGCCTATTCCATATCAATTTATCATGTACCATGTCATCATAGGGTATAGTCCTGTCACCTTTAGTATTGTCTGTCATAATCATGTAAGTCAGAAAGTCATTACTATCGTCATCATAATTATCTACTAATACACCCGTTATTTCACAAGGTAAGTGCTTGTTATCATTATTATCATCATCTACTATTGCTGCCATCTCAGTTTCACTATAATTATTACTTCTCTCTCCATCTAACCTCTCTACAAACTCTCCATAGTTTCTGTTTACTTTATATATCTCTACGTCTCTCTTACCACACAACTCTCTTTCATCACAATGCCTCTCTCTCTCTCAATAAATTTCTCACCATAACACCAAGCTACACTCTCTCTCTCTCTCATAATATGCAGGGGACACTAACTCATAATTACTGCACCACCGATGAAGTGCACAAAAAAACCAGTGAACTCTATTTGTAGACATATCGTCTCCCAAATATATACCTAAGGAACTCACGTCCTTGCTAAACACACGTGAAGCCTTTACTTCACCCCCAACTACAATATCACGGGAAAAATTTACCCCCTGCATCTCCTCTACAAATATACTTTCTCTCCCTCTCTCTGATTCATCACACACAAACATCCCCTAATTTTCAACTTCTACTCTCTCTAAAATTTCGTTATCACTATCAATATCCACACAATTATTTTCTAACACCATATTTTTATTTGTATTGTCATAATTCTTATCATCACGTACCTTATTGTTTGTCATCTGACCATCTTTATTTATGTTTAATTTACCTGTTTCTTCTACTATTCTCTACCCCACTTTTATTCTCGTAATTCTCGTCTACTTTACTCTTTGGTCTATCGAATTTCTCATTTACTAACACTAATATTTTTTCTTTCGTTTGATCGAAATGTACATGCATTTCATCGATTCTTTTATCGAACTTAACATTCTGTCTTTTAATTTCATCTTTCATTTCATTGAAATTAATTTTAATTTCGCTTTTTTGCTCATCAAACTTTACATCAAATTTATCTAACTTCATATTCTGTTCATCAAATTTATGTAACAATAATTGTAAGATGGCATTTGTCTCATCTGTTTTCTTTTCAGGCTGAGTTGAGATGGGTGTTAACTGAACTGTATTTAATTCGGTGGCACTTGCTTCACCGGTCTGGCTAATTGGGGTTAATTGAACCCCCATCTCACTCGTAACTGTTTCGTCAGTTATGCTGACTTCTACATTCTTATTGTCATTAGTATTCATTTTGCTTTTTTATAATACATGCATGCACATAACCTTATAACTTAACCCTACCTCTACGTATATATTTACGTATTTTCAAAATATTACTCCAGGTAATTATTCCGCTTTTCTGGTAGGCACACCCCACATAAAATTATATTTTATGTCGAGTCCCTGGTCGGAAAGCGCCAATGTAACTTTATTATTTAATTACTTTTTATTATTTTGTAATATCGATAATTTATATTTTGAAATTTTCATCGGGCGCCATGTTGCAAACGGAAATACACAAAATATGTATACTTACCTAAGGTCAGAATTCGTGTTAGCGAACCAGTACTTGCGGAATGTATTACCTGAAATAAGTCACTCTGGCTTATATTGTTTACCAATGACATTACCTTTTATTATCTTAAAGACTCTACGTACATATGAAAATGACTCTACTGAACTATGTGCCAAACACGCACGTTACTATGCCTCGGGGCGTAGTCCCATTTATTTTGTAAACCTATAATATCCCTTAAACATTTTATAAGCCCTCCAAAATAACATGTTTTATACTTGTTACATAATAAACATAATATATTGTTATTAAAAAGGACTTCACAACCCAGCACTTATTAATTATTGTAATGAAACATCCTCTCTCTCACTCATTCGTGGTACAAAGTTTTAGTTAATTGACTTCCCCAAAATTGAGCTCATTTTAGTGAATTGAATTTAAAAGAAAAGATTATTTAAACCCTTAGTTGGACTTTTTGTACCCCCCCCCCATTTTTATGACTTAGCTGGAAATTCTTCGAAGATGTCCCATCGTTGATCTCACACTCTCGATGTTGTCGTAACCCAAAATTTGGGGTTTACGTCGAACTGTTATTTTAAAAACTACTGCACTTTCACATATTTAACAAAAACTTGGTTGTGTAAAATTTAGATATAAGTAGCTTTTAGAGAATTGCTGGCTGGCACGCTACTCTGATGAGACGACTGTCTTTGTTCGCAACGCTGCAATACAGAGGCGGGGGGCAAACTACGTCACTCATTTCTTTGTGTATCTCGCCCAACCCTAGTTGTTTACAAATGTATGTATTACGCCTTGCATACTTTTGGCTGATGTAATCATGGGCGCAGCTGGTTGACACATTGACATGACGAACTGGTTTTGCTGTTTCTGTGAGTCTATCCCTGACCTTGACGCAAATCTTGTCCACTCAATATTACATAGTTAAAAACCCTTATAAAACTTTACTAGGTTTTATTTATATGACTTTAAATAAAATTACCATTTATATCCATTATTCCCCAAAATATAATAGGGCCAGAATTGTACTGTTACACGACGTACTGTTGAATTATAAGGTAGGTGAGAAGAGATTGCCAAGGTAGGTGATATTTTGAGCGGGTAGATTTAAAAATAGTAAAGATCCCTTTACAAGGTTTTGTTGTCCTGATTGTGACAATAAAAATGTCAAAATTTCAACACAAGTGGTTTAAAAATTGTATATACTCAATGACTGAAACTCACCAGACTTTCCGTGAGGTCAGAATATGATTTACAGTGATGCATAAATTTTTTAACTTAATGTGTACGCTTCCATGTAAGTTATAAAAAACTTTCAGTTGCTTTGAGTTTGTGATCACTTGTCTTGTGATAACAGATCGACTAAATGGTTAATAGTGTTGGGAAGATGATACAGATTTCATGTGAAAAGTTGAAAATAGTAATTTTTTTTTGAGAAATTCCATGTAAATCAATTACAATAAATACTGGAAGTTGATTTGTTTTTCTTCATGGTAAATGTGAGCAACAAATTTGGGTGTAGTAACTCTTCTTCTTCTTCTTCTTATCTGGTGTTACAGGCTTTGGTGGGCTTTAGCCTCCTCAACAATACTCCTTCATGCTTCCCTGTGCTCCGCCCTTTCTCTCCACCCTCTGATTCCTATGCTAGCAAGATCTTTTGTTACACCATCCAACCATCTCATCCTTGATCTGCCTGTATGTCTATTAGTATATATTATTCCCTTCAGCATTCTTTTAGGCATTCTTTCGTCAGACATTGTTTCCACATGTCCCAGCCAATACAACTTCCGTGATTTGATGAATTTTAATATGTCTTTTCCATGTATGAGAGCCTGTAGTTCATTGTTATTGTGTACTCTCCAACTGCCTTCTTATCTTACTGGGTCATAAATTACATATCTTACTTTACACTGCACTCAAATTATTTAAAGCACTGCCGCATCCCCAAACAACTCTGGAACTATAAGTCGAGGGGACGGAGAGGTGTGGGATGTCCGAGGAAGCCCTGGAGTGACCAGCTCTAATCTTTTCGTATTTGAGACCGGAACAAACCATTTTTGGTTTAATCCGTGAAGATGATGATGATGATGATGATGATGATGTTGTTTTATACCTCTTGTAACAAGGTTGTTTTTAAAGATGTTAATATTTGCAAAGTAGGCTCTATTTTCTGCTTGTATCCTTTCGCTTATACTCCGTCTAATGTTATTATTATTTGATACCAAGGTATTTAGAGAACTAAAGCAGGACACTTGTTCTTTGAAACACTTCCCATTCACATTGAAATTTCTAGGAGACTTTGTGGTCTCTGAGTTGGACATTACTACGTATTTTGTCTTGTTGAGTGTAGCAACCAGACACTTGAAATAATAAGAAGAATATCTCTCGCAAATAAAACATATTATGGCTTTAAAAAGCACCTGACATCTAGCTTCATCTCAAGAAGCACGAAATGCAAAATTTACAATACACTTATCAGACCAGTACTTGACATATTCTTCAGAAACCTGGAAAATGTCAAAAAATAACGAGAGACTTGTAGGTTGCTGAGAAAGACGAATTATAAGAACAATATTTAGAAGAGTACAAGAAAATGGAATGTGGTGAACTATACCAACTTTACAAACAGCCGGGATAATCAAAATATACAGGCTAAGGTGGGCAGGACACAGAGAGAGAGTGGAGGAAAGACAGCCTGCGAAACGTATTTTCTACCAGAAACCAATGGGTAGTAGAAAAAGTGGAAGACCCCAAAGTAGATTCAAAGACCAGATAGAGGAGGACCTTGGAAAGCTGAACATAAGAATATGGAAAGCCAGGGCACACAATAGGGAAGAATAGAATAAACTTGGAGCTGGCCAAGACCCACCAAGGGTTGTAGAGCCACGGCTGATGATGAGTGTAGTAACTGCATCACTGTAAACAGTAACTACAGTTGATCCATTGATTTATTGGTTATATTCATTTGCACGTTAAAATGTTCATTCACGTGAAGAAATTAAGATTTCACCTCAGTTTCATTAATTTATTTAATACTGTAATGAACACTATTAGCAATTATATTAGCTTTCCAATTTATAAAATGTTATTACAATTTTAAACAAATTTAAACAATTAGAAAGTATATTTCTGTTTTTTCATACTGTTTTCTTATTACAGTAAACCCCCGATTTAACGGACCTCGGTTTAACGGACAGAATTTGACAAAAAAAAAATTAGACGAAAACCGAAACATCAAAGCATGATAATGTTTTTTGGCTTTTGAAACATATAATTGTGACTCTACACTTTTAATTGATTAAATTTGGATACATAAAATACTCAAATACTGTCAACTTCCAAAATTCTTACCTTCACAGGGATCCAGGGTCCTATATGCGAACTCGTGACCTGTAAGAATGGTTATTGGGTTTCGTTACGTAATAAATCTCTACTCTCATTTATCAACTTTAAACTAACTTGTTTATTTACTAACTTTAACATACTTTAACATCTCTATCTGCTTTCTTTCTCTTTATATTCTTTACAAAGTTATTACAGACTCTTATTCAACTTTCAAAACAAAACAAATATTAATGAACTTAATTATTAAAATAGCTATATCTTTCTTATATAAGACAATACAGCACTTCACTCACTATCTCTCTCTCTCTTATACTTTTCACCCCCCCCCCCCGAATAAGAGATCTCTTTAATATTTGCTTTATTCAGATCAAACTGATTGTTTTCTGTATTGTACCTGTCCGAGTTATCCACTAAATCCCGCCATCTTCCTTACCGCACTTTCACTCCATCACTAAACACTGTTCTTATACTGTATCACTATTATGTAGACTTTACTGCCACTTTCCTTCCGGGTTTGCTTCTTTATATTTACACCAGTTTCGGTAGACCTCGGCTACTCAATTCACGTCGGTCTACCGAAATTCCGAGGCTGCGTTATATTTACAACTGTACTGTGTGATTAGTTGTGGCGAACTGCCCGGCGACGACTGTGTGCATCGCGGTTGCCTACCCGCCAGGCGTTAGGCGTTGGCCGCGCGGTCTCAACTCATTCTGTGATTTGTTGTTTCAATCGCATATTCGACCATGGAATTACTTTTACTTTCCCATGTGTCATTTCTACGTCGCAAAAGGCGGCACACATGTGCGCTCATATGCACAAATACACACCCTTCTGACAATTAACATTCTTGTACCGTGCTGTGCCTTCCATAGAGCTATAGTCAGTGACCAAAAAATACACTCTGGGTGAATAAAAAGATTACCTCAAAGGTTGTCTGCAGATGGTTAACATGAAACTCTTTAAATTATAAACCCCTTTCAGTTCGTCCCGTTACATAATGTGCATAAACTGCAGACTCTCCTGTTCTGGCGATATTGGTTGGCTATCACAGCATTCTTTCGTTTCTTTTCTTCTTGTTTCTTGTTTTGAAACGTGCGAATTTTCTCATCTTCAGTTGTATTTGATGAGAACGGAGTATTCATCAAGAATTCATTTAATTCTTCATGATCCCTGTCTTCGCATTGTCGTTGACGCAGGCGTCGCACACGTTCTGTGGAAGACATCACTACTAACACTGAACAATATACACTGATATGCATCCCAAATTTATTTATTACTAACATCACCTGGAGCGTTACAGTTTTCGATGACGTTACACATTTTGCATCACGCATTTTGTGGAATGACCCTCAGCCTAAAAAAATTATCATGTTAAAAAAAATGTTGAGACGAAAAAAATCGCGATTAAGTTTTTGAAGTCCATGGTTGCGAATTAAATGTGGCGGTAGTTCATAACCATAGCAACGCATTTTCACTCTTGAATATTCGGCTATCTTCGTGATAATTCGTATGCACGCGCGGTTCACGTTCGTACGACATCTTATCAGTTTATTCAGAGAACACAGTGTGTACACTACATGTGTTCCTATAGTACGAACCCTGCACGTGTTGTTAAATAGATAGTGTTAACTAGTTCGTACTTGCGTTTGTTATAGCAAGGTCCAGTACTTTATTAGTGAGTTACAGCATAAGTATGTCTGGCATTAAGAAAAAATGTGTGAACTTGAATGTAAAGGAAAAGCTTGAACTAATAAGTAAACTTGAAGGTGGCGCGTCTGTTGCACATGTTTGTGAACTGTACGGCGTAAAGAAACAAACCGTTTCAGACATTCGAAAGAATAAAGATAAACTTATTCAGTTTTCGCTAAAGTACAGTGTTGATAGTTCGAAGAATGAGGGAGAAAGAAAACAGATTAAATTAGCCAAACACAAACAATTAGAGGATGCTGTGTACAAATGGTTTATTCAACAACGTTCTAGTGGCATCGTTGTTCATAGTGTGGAGTTGTGGGCTGCTGCTGATAAACTGGTGAAACATATGGGCATCCAGTTTCAGGCGAGTGATGGGTGGCTTTGGCGTTTTCGTAAACGGCATGACATCACAAATAGATCAACATGTGGTGAAGCGCTAAGTGCAGACATTGAACAAGTTGAGCCTTTTCGTCAACATATAAAGGAAACGATCGAATCTGAGGGTCTCATTTTGTCTCAGGTCTACAATTCTGACGAGACTGGTCTCTACTTTCGTGCTGTGCCTGAAAGTACTCTTGGCACACAAACATGAAACTAGCACACCAGACCGTAAACTCAACAAGGAGCGGATTTCTGCTGTACTGTGTGCGAATGCTGATGGTTCGCATCGACTTACTCAGTCATAGTCGGAAATGCAAAGAAACCTCGTGCGATAAAGAACATAATGAACCAGTTGCCAGTCATTTATGAAAGTTCAAAAATGCTTAGTTTACCTTCAGTATTTTTTCAGACTGGTTTTTTAATCATTTTGTGCCAGAAGTGCGACGTTTTCAAGAAGAGACTATGAAAATTCCATCGCATGCAGTGAAAGCCACTACTACTACTGCACAACGCATCGGCCCATCGCAACTCCGAGAAGTTAGTTAGCAACAACGGAAAAATAAAATGCGTCTTCCTCCCTCTGAACACCACTTCAATTTTACAGCCAATGGACCAAGGCGTCATTGTTGCCTGCAAAAGGCTGTACAAGAAGAAGTTTCTTGAAGAGGCGATGATTGTCTTGGAGGACGAAGAAGACCATGAAAATGACATGAGAGGAGCTAGAACACTGCAAAATCTGTGTGCATACAACATCAAGTCCGCCATCTTTAATTTTGCTGCTGCATGGAAGGAGATGAAGGAAACAACATTGGCTAATGGGTGGACACAGTTACTGAATGGGACTGAACCGGAGTACGATTTCAGAGGATTTGAAACATCCGATTTCTGCGAAACTGTAAAGAAGGCTGGTGAAGAAGTAAACGAGAATGACATAGAACAGTGGCTAAACTTGGACGAGGGTGATTCAGGCTACCAAATCCTGAGTCAGGAAGAGATCGCAGAATCTGTTCTACATAACGATCAAGAAGATGGAGATGATGACGATGACGACGATGAAGAAACATCTGTTACAGGAGGTCCTAAATTATCAGCGATAAGAAACAGCATGGACGAAATTATCGTGTACATAGGAGAGTCTTCAGATCCGGGAAGTGTGTGCTTATTATGATCATTTTAGACAGTTTAGATCTTTAATAATAAAGAAGCAACATTCTGGTGGAAAACAACTGACTCTTGATGTTATCCAGCATAAAGGTGTGTACATAACATTTTATATTTGCATGATATTAATAGTATTAAAATTTCAAGTGTTCTAGGCCTATTTGATTTAAATATATTCTCAAAAAACAAAATTTGCGATTCAATGGACTTTTGATTTTACGGACACCCCTCAGCCCCAATTAGTTCGTTAAATCGAGGGTTTACTGTATTTGCTTAAATTGTATTCTTATTGTTTTCTTCTTGTATCTGTAATTCAGTTCGGTAAGGGAATAGCATCATATTGTTACAACAGTGTCCTTGAATGTCGTATGGTACAGTAGAAAACAAACTACAAGACACCAATGAAGTCACTAAAAACCAGCTTTAATTATTACAATTAACAGTTTGTAATCAACAAGTTATTCAACAAGACTCATACAATAATTCAAGTTAATCTGTTCACAAAAATAATTTTATCAACTATAAAGAATTCCACACTTTAATAACTTTTCACTAATACAACACTTGCGACACACTGTATAACTCGCCGGACATAACACTGTGCCACAATACTTGGAACCTCACTGGAATAAATCGCCACTAAAACTAAAACTAAGCATCGCTGAATGCTTATATTTATACCCCACTAAGATTCCAGAATAAACCATAATACGCATCAACACTACCAGAAAACTCTAGAGCGTAATTGCGGCCTTGAACACAGTGTGCACAGACCGGTGAAGTCTGGAATGACCTCGGTTGTAGACGCGTGAGCAGGGCCGCCGAGAGAAATTTGGGGACCCGGGGAAAATTTTGAGTTGGGGGCCCCCACCAGCTATCACTTCCCACTCCAACGGCGTAACCAACCTTTGCCACTCTTCCGCATTCTACATTCTTTAACATTTTAGCCCTATAGCCTGTAGCAGGCCTAGCCTCCCAAACGATTCCCTAATTGATACTACTTGTCCCTTGTCCCATCAACTATTTCAGGGCAAATTAAAACTTTAAAAAAAATTAAAGTAAGTTTTATTAATACATACAGAGGTAATTTTTACTTTTATACATAAACAATAATTCTTAGTTTCAAGCTCTTTTTAATATTTGTTTCAAAGAAGCTGCTTTTAACTTACATCTTTCAGTTTAGCAATGCAATTTTAAATGTTTTATGAAAAAAAAAACAAATGCTGAATATCAAGCTTAGAAAGCGCAAACACCTAACATTGCACAGTGTGAAAATTAAAAACTTTTTTTCTAGTCTTCATTGCAGCGAAATCATTTACTACATTTTCAAAAGACAACAATCTGTCAGCGATTTCGTGTTCAATACTTAACATTAACAAGTGACTTAGTCTGTCCTCATTTGTTGTTGACCGCAAACGGTTCTTAATCAGTGTAAGTTTACTAAAAGCTCTCTCGCCAGATGCAACAGACACTGGTGCCACTATCAGCAAACGAAGAGCCGTGCAGATTTGAGGAAAGATGGACTCCAATCCCTTTTTGAAAATCATGTTCAAAAGTTCTAGAGCTGAAGAAATATGACCACTTTCTACACATAGCTTTGACTCTTTATGAACTTCGTGAAAAAGAGAAAGCTCAGCACTCAGTTCATCTTTTTTCAAGTCTGAAGGATAAGCTGATGCAAGTTCTTCAGCTTGTTCTTGTATCTCTTTGTCACTGAAAACATGTTCTTTTTTGGAACTTCCATTTTCTTCATTTGAACCGTGTTCTTGTTCTTTTGCAGTAGGTGGAGTCAATATCAGCGAAAAAGTCTTGAAAATTCTGACATTCTTTCTGCCAAGTCTTTCAGTTGCGTCAAAAGAATGTCTAAGGCCGGGTTGAAAATTTGTACTGTAAGTCTTTCTTCAGGCGACTTGAAAGTGTGCTCCTTGTTCTCAACACCTGTGTCATGAAATCTTGTTTTCTTCCGTAATCTGGATTCCTTTAGCTGTGGATTGATTTTCAACGTGTCTTGACAATTTTTCACTTTACAGTGCAAATTGATAAACTTACCAAAATTAACAGATAAACTATAGCCTAAACGACAGATATAGCTTCAAAACACACAGTACATTTTGCAACAAAATCAATTCGACTCACTCTGTTGTTTTCAGCATGTGAAGACTTTGTTCTAGTTTGCTGTTCTTGCTGTTGGTTACAGAGTAACCAAGCAACAAGCTATGCAGCCCCGTTGACCACTGTTTTTCTACTAGGGTGCACTGAACTAGCTTATTCACTAATTTCATTTTTGCTAGCTTGATCGTCAATTGTCATTTCCAATCCCATTCCCATCCCTGATAGGATGCACTTAGGCATCGGAGGCTCCCTTCGGGGCCGGGGCCCAGGGCAAACTGCCCCGGTTGCCCCCCTCTCAGTGGCCATGCGCATGAAAAGTGTCACGTAATTTGTCTTTCAACTCAAAGTAGCAGCAATATGTACACGCGCACACACACACATATTACAGCTGGACTCTGCTGGGTTATCCGAGAAACAAGCAGAATGTTCTGTAATAGTGTAACAGTATGATTAATTTGAATGCAGTATTTTTGGTTTTTCAAGCATGACTTTCCCCGTTTGAAGAGCTTAGTCAGCTTTCTCCCAACTTTTCCAGATTTCTCAAAAATTAGAAAGAATTTTCTGTCATTGAATTTGTCTGACAAACTTGCAACGGTAATGATTAATGTAAATTGTTACAGTTTACAGTTAACATAAACACCAACCGTTTGGAACAAAAATCAGTAGAAACGACAAAACTGATTGAGTTTTTAAAGTACACAGTACGGTAGTATTTGAAACTACTGGTATAGGAGTTTTGAAATGTCATTCATTTGTGTTGTGTAGATCAGCTGTGTTCACTGTACAGCAGCGGGCCCTATTGCTGTGCAGATATTGTGACAAATATAGGCACAGCACTCATAGCACAGTAATTTGTTCTCCTGCTACACAACAAATACTGACAATCACTAGTGCCGAGTTTCACCAACACCCATCAACAATTTAATGGCTGTTGAATCATTTATGAGGGATTTCATGGCAGATAATTTGTTTCACAAAGTTCCATTAAATTTAATAGGCATTACCCCATATTAAAATATTTGGAAACTTGGTAGGAGATTTTTCGGTTGTTTGTTAACAAGCAGCTGTTAAAACAGCAATAGCAAACCTTAAAATTCTGTTTGGCATCATTTTCATGTATGCTGTTCTTTGTTTAGTAATAATTTGTGTTTTAGAGAATAAAATATTTAAAATTTATTTCAACGGGTTCAGAAATTTAATATGAATCTTCAGTATCATGTTGCTTAGGAAAAAATTAATTATTAATTAATGTGAACATAAAATCAAGTATAATAAAAATATAAATATTGCGTTAAGCAATTTTCAAAGCTTGTTATTGGTTTTACAAATGAGGATAAGTGAATCAGAAGAAATGAAAAATCTAAAAAGGAAACAGAAAATAAATTACAAGTACACATAACAAGTAGGCCTACATATATAATACACTCTATATGCTAACATATAATTTTTCAATTACTGTATATATTGCAATAAATGATACATCAATATACAGTTTGTTATTCTAGTTACAATCAGTAATCAACAATTAATCATAGTATCATAGCTGTGTGTCTTCATGTTAAACAAGCTTTAGCTAATGGAGGAATAAGTATCACATTGCTAAAATGGGTTGTTATGATAGTGATAATTAAGTATTTTAACAAATTGTATGCTAGGAAAGAAATAAAGGTTTGTGACAGCGGGGGGGGGGGAGGCTGTAACGGGACAAAGCTATGGGATTTATTTTATTCTTTCATCAATTGTAATAATGTAGAGTCACCCACACTGAGCCCCAGATTTAATAATCACAGCTTACTTTTTGAAACACCCAGTTGTCAGTTTGTGCAATCAGCCAGGCGAGGTGCGACGAAATCTGTAGCATCGGAATGTGTCCGAGCACGCGTGTGCCAATTTTGACATCGTGAAGATCACGTATAGTGTTCCTGGTCGCCGGCTACGAGATTACAATAAATAACGAGAACCTACGAGACATGTGCTCAGCCAATGAGAAGGCAAGTTGCCACACTCGGGATGAAGCTGGCCATCTTGAAAACGATTCACTTAGCATCATATCAGCAAACCGCGCGGTTCAGTGTAAAAGTGCTCGCAAGCCGAAGTCGGATAAAGTTTGTAAAATGTGTTAATAAACAATAAATAACTATGGTGTAGAGTGCTACAACAACCTCAAAAGGACTGTCATCAAAATTTAAACAGTTCAAATTATATTTCGGACAAAAAAGTCAACGAAGTTTCAACCACGTGTAGGAGACCATATCAGGAAAGTAACTATGACCAAATTAAATAATATGCAAAGATAAAAAAGAGCTATAAATCAGGGGGGTGAGAAGTGTGAAAGGGAAAGAGTGAATGAGCAAAGCGCTGGATTGTCTTCTAAGATATATTTAATATAGTTATTTGAACTAGTAAATTGGTTAATTGTTATGTCTTTTTGTATACAATAGTTAAGCGTCAATAATGATGTCATAAATAGTAAAATAAAGAAAGTAGAGAGAGAGAAAGAGAGAGAGAGAGAGAGATGGTAAAAATGATGATAATAAACAAAGCTGATTAACGTAGTAAATGAGAGTAATTATTATGCCATAAAACCCAGCAACCACTTTTACAGGTCGTGAGTTCGTTCATAGAATCCTGGACCCAAGCAAGGTAAGAATAAAAACAAAAAGGGGAAATTTGAATTTTTGGGTGTTCTTATTCGTTTAAAGTAATTATTAATCAGTAATGATTGTTTCAAGGCAATGGTCTATTAATTTACCATACTGTAGTTATGTTATAGTTTCACTAGTCATATTACCACTAGTTTGCTTTCTAATATGAACCATTGTATGCTAGGAAAGAAATAAAGGTTTGTGACAGCAGGGGGCATTGGTCTTTTAATTTACCATACTCTAGTTATGTTACAGTTTCACTACTGATAATACTGTGCTTTCTAATATGAACCATATGCAAACTGATACTTCACCTCACGATCACCTGTTACCACTTTGAGTATGGTTGTCATGACATTATAATGGAAGTTAACTAACAGTATTGTTATGTAATGGGGAAAAAGTGTTAAGTAATATCGAATGTTCTACAAGTATCTCGGCTATCTCAGCTGTAATGTGTGTATGCGTACATATTGCTGCTACTTTGTGATGAAAAGAGAATTAATTATGTATCAGCTATTGAGTCTAGTCCAGACATTACCAGTCAGCACAGTGTGTTCAATGACAATGTTTCTAGTGGATTATCGAGAGCGCCTGTTTGATTAACACATTATCAAAGTGACAGATTATTCTGGAATATCAGCGGGGTATAAATATAGGCATTCAGGGGCAGTCAGTTTTAATTTAAGTTGTGATTTATTCAAGTGAGATTCTAGTTACTGTCAGGTGATTTACACAGTGTGTTTCAAGTGGTGTATTAGTAAAAAGTGATTATAGTGTGGACATTATTATTTGTGTGGACAGATTAACTTGAATTGTTGTACGAGAATAACTTGTTGATTACAAACTGTTAATTGTGATAATTAAAGCCTTGTTTTTAGTGACTTTATTGGTGTCTTGTATTTTGTTTTCCACTGGACCATACGACGATCAGGAGACCGTCGTAACAGTATTTATGTAGCTGTCACAGTGGTGTATCTAATGGCATAATTTTGACAACTTTAAATGCTGATATCAAACTTTTGTAATCTGTTTGTTTTAGAACCAAATTTTGTTAGTACATGTCAGCATAATACAGATACAAATCATTATAACTCCAAAACACAGCCATTTCTACTGGTTTGTATATGGGTTGTGCAATTTTTAGTTAGTTTTTGTTGTTCATTGCATCCTGTAGTAGTGTACATTTATTTAGGCTTTTAGTGTTTCATAGTATTTTATAGCAAATAATATTTCTATAAAAAAAAGAAATTTTTTTTTTCAAGAAACTGTTGAATTGTTAACTGTCAGTGATATATGTATGTATGTAAAACAAATTAATTCAGATTTGAAAACATATGTACTTATTTTAAGTCCATTTTTTTTTAAATGTGTGCATTATGTGTATATTTTTTCAACAAAAAATGTCAAAAATATAATTGGTATGCCACATCAGTTGTAATTTGAAGAGAAGTGAATATGAAGTGTAAAGGGAAAGCGTATCATTCATTTTAAGGCAGCTTTAAAATTTTAGTTGCTTTTAAAGGTAATCGATTTTTCAAATTACTTGATTTTACCAGCAGCTATAAAATTGTTCCTAAGGTGACTGTAGTCAAAGCGTTATAGTTCTGATCAAGTTAAACGATTGGAAACATACCACGTCTGTTTGTACACCTTCTGTAGTGTGTTTTGTATACCAGACGAGGCTGCTGTATGATGAGTCACGCACCCACACACCATGTAAACATATTGTTGTGACAACATCATACCTGTCAACTGCTATAGATATTTCATTGTTTATATATATGGTAAGATTTCGTAATTCCGCGCCGGCAAAATACGGTTAACAGTGGTAATGGAATAAGGCTTCACTTCCTTGTTGGAATACATTCTAATCAGGATGTAGTTTCTTGTTGAATTCTTAAATGCGTAAAACTTTCTGAACGGATGTATATGTTTCTACTTGTAATGTTTTAGGTTTTATTTTTGTCATTGTCACATTAAACTGAAAATGAGTTTTCATTTCCATCTAATTTTGACTCCATCTTCTGCGAGCGAGGTGATTTTGGTATACAGGCAACTAGATTTTGCCTATTGTTACAGACAGTGTTAGAGAAAAGGCTGTAATAATAGTAATCCTAAATTGTTAGTTGATGCTGTGTGTATTGCAGAGATTTGACACTGCCGTGATAAATTCAAAGATATAATTTTGTTTTGTTGTATTGTTGATAGCTGTTCAAGCTTATTGGCTACTAATACAGTTTTAGACTTTACCATTTTCTGTACTAGTTTTCCCTCAGGATCTTTCTTTCTTCAGTTTTGGTTTCTTTTTTATTTTATCTTATTTTTGTTTCAGTTGTGTTTTAAGTCACATATTAATTACAGTATTTTAAAGTTTGTTTTTTAATGCATGAATATATATAGACATGCTGTTGGCATAAAATGTAAACAGCAAAGTAACAAATGAATATTCATAACGACAAGAATGTATGTGTTGACAGGTACGCACATCAGGTGAGATAGCCACAAACGAGGAGATTATGAAGTTCTCCAAGCTATTCCAGGATGAAATCACATTAGACTCACTGAACAGAGCACAGTTGATAGCGCTGTGTCGTGTGCTTGAGTTGCAGCCATTTGGCACCAACAATTTCCTCAGGTTCCAGTTGCGTATGAGACTGCGCAGTTTAGCAGCTGACGACAGGGTAAGCTACCAGCAGATTAGGCAACTTGTTAAATTTGTAATGGGAACATTTAATCCCTTCATGTGATCACAAACAGAAGACCACTATATTCTGTTGATATTTAGGGGCCATACAGGTTAAAACACACACTTAGCACAGTGGTTCCCAACTGTGGAGCTACCAAGTATAACATCTAATCTAGCTTGTAAAGTGCAGCATACAAACAATTATTTGGAACATGTGACAGTATACAATTTGCTTTTGCAACAGTATCAGTACAATTAGTCCATAGCTAACTGTTGAAACAAGTGCAAGCCAAGAAAATTACATAATTAATCTTAAGTAAGACAGTAATGCCAATTTTGTCATCTTTATTTGCTAAACTGCTACTTGTCATGTTCGAGACGAGGCCTTTCAGTGTTTTCACCATTTTCAACTCCTAAACCACAACAAAAAATATCCCACCGGAACCCGTATATTATATACCCGTGAATCCGCCTTCACGGCAGGTCACCTTGTAAACAGGTCTGCTAGTAACTACCCTATTGGCTCAGCTCCATTAAGCCACACCCTGGCTGCTACTTGCTAGCAGTCTTCATCTCTCCCTCTATTATCTTATTAACCCACACCAGCTTTGTCTGCTTATCTAACAGCTGACAGAAGACACGTATCTCACCCTTGCAAAAAATGAAAAAATATTTCTTCAGTACTAAATTTGTTTGTATTGTTACGACGGTCCACTACAACACATCAAATAAAAATTATTCACATGCAATAAAATTGTCACTAATATTAAACACAATTGTATTATAATTATACCGCCTGATTATAAAACGAACCGCTCTGTAAATATATTGCCACTATACTGAACTGAACATCGTTGAGTACTGGTATTTATACCGCCCCAAATTACCAGATTATTCCATAATGCGTGTTAGCGCCAGAGTGTGCGAAGTAATTAATTTCGGCCTTGACACAGTCCGCGCGGCTGGCGCCTTCGAGAAAACCCTCACGAATGCATCTACCACACACATTAGAGCAAGATTCTTCTGGCACCTTCAACAAACACGTAGATTGTTCTGTGATGTCGTAACACTGCTCCCTCCTTAAGCCTGTTCGTTCCGAACTGGCAAACCGTCTCTGAAGTAGTACTTAGCCAGGCGATCTAGGTGGACGACCTTGAACTTGCGCTGTCCTTCCTGTTGAATCCAATAAACAACATCGTTGATTCTTTTTTTTACAGTGTAGGGTCCTTCCCAGTTAGACTGAATCTTAGGTGAGCGACCACGACGGCGCTTTGGGTTGAACAACCAGACCTGATCTCCTTCTTGGAAACCCACACTATTGCTGTGAATGTCATACCGAGTTTTCATTTTATCACTGGCAATCTTCAGCCGTCCTCTTACCAAGTGATTCATTTCTCGCAGTTGGTTTTCTAATTGCGAGGAATAGTTCTGCGGCTCTTGGGACTGAGTCTCAGGTGATCCGAACATTAAGTCCCCAGGAAGACGAAACTCCGGCCCAGACACCACTTTTGCTGGAGTCATGCCAGTTGTGTCGTTGATGACCTATACGCCATGAGGAATAGTGGTATACGTTGGTCCCAGTCTGTTTGGTTCTCGTCAACAACCTTCGAAAGATGCTGCTCAAGTGTCCTATTGAATCTCTCAACCATCCCGTCCGACTGAGCATGCAGAGGCGTTGTCCTGGTCTTTCGAATTCCGAGTAGACGGCATAATTCTTTAAACACTCCTGATTCAAAATTTCTCCCTTGATCTGTATGGATTTCCATAGGAGCTCCATAATGGCAACAGAAGTTGTGAACTAACTGCTTTGCCACAGTGGTAACCTCCTGATTTGGAATTGCGTAGGCTTCCACCCACTTAGTAAAGTAGTCACGTACAACCATGATGTACCGGTTTCCATCATCAGTAACTGGGAATGGTCCAGCAATGTCTATGGCAATTCTCTCGAAAGGCAGTCCAACGTTATACTGTCTCATTTTACCCCTGCTTCTGGTTTGTGGGCCCTTGCTTGCAACACATATTTCACACGTCCGAACCTTTTCCTCTACGTCATGGCAAAGATGAAGCCAATAGAATCGCTTCCGTATTTTGTCAAGGGTTTTGTTAACGCCAAGATGGCCTCCAGATGTTCCATTATGCATCTCCTTCAAAACAGACTGCACTTTACTTCGGGGAACTATCAACTGCATGACCACATCTCGTCCATCTGCACTTTCCCAACCCCTTTCAGCAATCCGTTTTCTAAGGTGAGAGATTCCCATTGTGCCCAGTAGCCCTTCAGCACTTCAGAACCATGGGAGATATCTTGCCAATCTGGTCGGCGACCTTCCTCTTTTGCTGTAAAGATCGGTTCAATGTCTTCATCAGTCATCTGTTCTTGTCGACAGTCTTGTGTTGTCCAGCCGTCTGCCAAGAAATCTACAGTGATAGCTTGAACATGTTCGCTTGAGTTTTGTTCTTCCTTTCTGTGGCAATGTCGGCAGTCTTCCGGGCACGGTCTTCGTGATAAGCCATCTGCATTACCATGCGGGCGCCCCCGTCGATGTTGTACCTTGACGTTGTACTCTTGCAGACGTTCAAGCCACCTTGCCAACTGTCCTTCCAGATTTTTAAATCTGAAGACCCATGCAAGCACGACATTGTTGGTACGTAGTGAAAACTCTCTTCCATAGAGGTATTTATGGAAGTGCTCCAACGCTCGGATGATTGCCAGCAACTCTCTCCTTTTAATGCAATAATTTCTCTCCAGTTTAGAAAGTGTCTTGCTGTAATACACTATTACTCGTTCTTCACCGTTTTGCACTTGAGACAAAACAGCTCCTAGACCAGTATTGCTTGCTTCTGTGTCTATGATGTACTTCCCCTCGGAAGCTGGGAAAGCGAGAATTGGCTGCGAACATAATGCAATTTTGAAAGTCCTAAATGCTTGATCACACTCCCTCGACCACTTGAAGTTTCGTTTATTTCCCGTTAGCTCATATAGTGGTTTAGCAATTGTAGCGAAGCCTTTCACAAAACGTCAGTAATATGAGCATAACCCCAGGAAACTCCGAACTTTGTGTTTACTCTTTGGCACTGGCCAGTCTCTTACGGTGTCTGCTTTATTAGGATCCATGCTAACACCCGCTGCCGAAACCAGATGGCCCAGATACTGTACTTCCTTCTGGGTTGACACGTTGACAGAGGGAGTAATTGAACCTTCGTCAAGTGCTTGGTCTTCCCCTGTAGTGCTGGTAGCGAAGAAGGATGGTGGATTGCGTTTCTGCGTAGACTACCGGAGGTTAAATGACGTTACAAAGAAAGACTGCTATCCATTACCTCGCGTTGACGATACACTCGACACGTTGTCCGGAGCACAGTGGTTTTCCACATTGGACCTGAAGAGTGGATATTGGCAAGTGGGTCTTCATCAAGAAGACAAGGAAAAGACCGCTTTCTCGACCCCAAGTGGCTTATTCCAATTTAACGTCATGCCATTTGGACTCTGTAATGCACCGGCAACATTTGAGAGATTGATGGACCTGATACTCCGAGGCCTGACGTGGAAAACTTGTCTTGTTTACTTAGACGATGTCATAGTGATCGGGAAGACTTTCAAAGATCATTTGGAAAACCTTAAGGAAGTTCTAACTAGAATTCACGGTGCACAACTGAAGCTGAGCCCGAAGAAGTGTTCTCTATTCCAGAAGGAAGTACAGTATTTGGGCCATCTGGTTTCGGCGGCAGGCGTTAGCATGGATCCTAATAAAGTATATACCGTAAGAGACTGGCCAGTTCCGAAGAATAAACACGAAGTTCGGAGTTTCCTGGGGTTATGCTCATATTACCGACGTTTTGTGAAAGGCTTCGCTACTATTGCTAAACCACTACATGAGCTAACGGAAAATAAACGAAACTTCCAATGGTCGAGAGAGTGTGAACGAGCATTTAGAACGTTGAAGATTGCATTATGTTCGCAGCCAATTCTCGCTTTTCCAGCTTCCGAAGGGAAGTACATCGTAGACACAGACGCAAGCAATACTGGTCTAGGAGCAGTTTTGTCTCAAGTGCAGAACGGTGAAGAACGAGTAATAGCGTATTACAGCAAGACGCTTTCTAAACCAGAGAGACATTATTGTGTTATAAGAAGAGAGTTGTTGGCAATTGTCAGAGCTTTGGAGCACTTCCATAAATACCTCTATGGGAGAGAGTTTTCACTACGTACCGACCATGCTGCACTTGCATGGCACTTGAGATTTAAAAATCCGGAAGGACAGTTGGCAAGGTGGCTCGAATGTCTGCAAGAGTACAACTTCAAGGTACAACATCGGCGGGGGCGCCTGCACGGTAATGCAGATGGCTTATCACGAAGACCGTCCCCGGAAGACTGCCGACATTGCCACAGAAAGGAAGAACAAAACTCAAGCGAACATGTTCAAGCCATCACTGTAGATTTCCTGGCTGATGGCTGGACAACACAAGACTGTCGACAAGAACAGATGACTGATGAAGACATTGGACCGATCTTGACAGCAAAAGAGGAAGGTCGCCGCCCGGATTGGCAAGATATCTGCCATGGTTCCGAAGTGCTGAAGGGCTACTGGGCACAATGGGAATCTCTCACCTTAGAAAACGGATTGCTGAAAAGGGCTTGGGAAAGTGCAGATGGATGAGACGTGGTCATGCAGTTGATAGTTCCCCGAAGTAAAGTGCAGTCTGTTTTGAAGGAGATGCATAATGGAACATCTGGAGGCCATCTTGGCGTTAACAAAACCCTTGACAAAATACGGAAGCGATTCTATTGGCTTCATCTTCGCCACGACGTAGAGGAATGGGTTCGGACGTGTGAAATATGTGCTGCAAGCAAGGGCCCACAAACCAGAAGCAGGGGAAAAATGAGACAGTATAACGTTGGACAACCTTTCGAGAGAATTGCCATAGACATTGCTGGACCATTCCCAGTTACTGATGATGGAAACCGGTACATCATGGTTGTAGGTGACTACTTTACTAAGTGGGTGGAAGCATACGCAATTCCAAATCAGGAGGTTGCCACTGTGGCAAAGCAGTTAGTTCACAACTTCTGTTGCCGTTATGGAGCCCCTATGGAAATCCATACGGATCAAGGGAGAAATTTCGAATCAGGAGTGTTTAAAGAATTATGCCGTCTACTGGGAATTCGAAAGACCAGGACAACGCCTCTGCATCCTCAGTCGGACGGGGTGGTTGAGAGATTCAACAGGACACTTGAGCAGCATCTTTCAAAAGTTGTTGACGAGAACCAACAGACTGGGACCAACGTATACCACTATTCCTTATGGCGTATAGGTCATCAGTACATGACACAACCGGCATGACTCCAGCAAAATTGGTGTTTGGGCGGGAGATTCGTCTTCCTGGGGACTTGATGTTTGGATCACCTGAGACTCAGTCCCAAGAGCCAAAGAACTATTCCTCGCAATTAGAAACCAACTGCGAGAAATGAATCGCTTGGTAAGAGGACGGCTCAAGATTGCCAGTGATAAAATGAAAACTCGTATGACATTCGCAGCAATAGTGTGGGTTTCCAAGAAGGAGATCAGGGTCTGGTTGTTCAATCCAAAGCGCCGTCATGGTCGCTCACCTAAGCTTCAGTCTAACTGGGAAGGACCCTACACTGTAAAAAAAAGGATTAACGATGTTGTTTATCGGATTCAACAGGAAGGACAGCGAAAGTTCAAGGTCGTCCACCTAGATCGCCTGGCTAAATACAAATTTAGAGACGCTTTGCCACAGTTCGGGACGAACAGGCTTAAGGAGGGGGCAGTGCTACGACAGCACAGACCAATCTACGTGTTTATCGAATGCGCCAGAAAGATCTCGACGTAAGCGTGTGGTGTACGTGCTACTAAACGCATTTTGCGAGAATTTTCTCGACTGTGCCAGGCTCCGCTCGGGCGCTCGGACTGTGTCAAGGCCGTAGCAATTTACGTAGTTCGCGAGAGATAAGACGCAGTTTGGAAGCTTCTGGTGTGTGAGCGTAACTATAAATACATCGCGTCGCGGCCTTAGTTTTCAGTTGAATGCGAGATTTTTACTGTGCGGTTCGAGAGTATTAGTGCGATATATTTACAGAGCGGTTCGAGTTATTACGGTGTACGTTCAAGTAGTTATTAGTGAAGTGTTGCGTTTTATATTCGGACGGTATAATTGTAATACAGTTGAGTTTTAATATTAGTGGACATTTTATTGCGTATGAACAATTTTCATTTGATTTGTTGTAGACACTGTGTTGTTAATTACGAACTGTTTTACTATAACAATTAAAGGTGTGATTAGTGACTTAATTGGTGTCTTGTACTTATTTTGTTTCCACTGTACCTACGACGATCGAGTAGACCGTCGTAACAGTATACTAAAATGAAAAAATTATAATTTTATTGCCTGGCAACAAAATTATTTTATTTTTAACAATTACCATTGTTTGAAAAAGTTTAAATGAATTTTCAAGTGCAAATGAATGTTTTATTTTATTTTATTTAATGTATTTGTAACACATATTATATATAAATTTTAGCTGTCTACACTCCTTCTCCATATAAACTTTAACTATGCCAAATCTCACACTCCTCCGTGCGCGCGATATGCTTAAAAAGGGGTACAAAGTTTTCTCTTCACATATTAATATATAGATTAAAATGATACCAAATATGGCCTGTGTGTGTGTCATAATAAATGTTCTGTGTTTTTACAAAATTATGTTGTTTATGCCATTTGGGTCTTTTGAGCATCACAAAATCATATTATACTTCTGGAATTGGTCATTTACCTTTGATTTATTAGGGAAAACAATCTAAAAGTGCCAATTTTATGGTTTACCTATATTAATTCCTAGTGTTTTACCCTTTTGGTTAATTTATTTTATTTTTTATAAGTTAATTCCTATGTTTAGGTGATTCTTTGCTTGTCTATGTTTTGTTGTTTGTGTATGCTCCTGATTATATTATTTGTTTTTTAGTTAATTTAAAAATCTTCCAATTAAATACAAAATTCCTCTAAAAATTACAAATTACTCTCCTCCTTCTACATTAACATTTTTTAACAAACCAAAGTCCTATTCCATGCCTAACATTTTTTAACAAATTTCTTCTAACATCAACATAGATTTTATAACATAGTTAAACATATAACTTAACATAAGAATAGGTTATTAACATTAAAATTATTTCTATCATATCATCTGATATGTTGCTTAACTACTAGAGTTAACTGCATGGAAGTAGTACCGTCAAGGTCACTCACTTTCACTGCTTCTCTCTGTCACCTCCACGCCCCTCGCCCAGCGTTGTTGCCGGCTAGTACAGTGTGTAGCGTTTTAGCAGTGTTACGAAAACAAATTTCATACATCCACCTTATATTCCTCGTTTCAAATTTATTTATGCGTATCGCGTAAATGAATTTGTTTTATCAGGAATAATTAGTTGTGGGTAACACTACTCAGTTAAATTCTGGGCGCCAGTATTTGAGATATAAAAATTTGTGTGAGTCGGCAACATATTTTTTGTTGTCGCATAAATATCTACAGAATTTCTATCTTTGGGTTTCTTCTCTTTCTTTGGCTTTTTTTGTTACGATTTGCAGTTCTCTGAAACTACTATTTATACTGCGCTGGTTTTTCTTATGTTAGAATCTAAAGCTTTTATCAATACACACCCTAACCTTACGCAGTACCATTAGGTCAGTTATTTTGTGATTTCCATACAGTGAACTTACTTATTTAAAGTTTTACTGTTTTCTTCATGGGCGGTTATCCTACAGACTGACAGTTGTCTGAGAACGCTGACCTTGCCTGCTGTTGTCGCTTTAATTTTTTCATACTCACGGTCTTTTCCCTTTTGTAAATGAATCTGTTTTTGTTCTCTGCATGGTCGTTCCTAAGCCATATGGTTCAGAAGTTCTGTTAGGTATATGTACACATTTGGTATGCAAATTGCGTATACCCTGTCGGCATGTCTTTTCGGTAAATATTGCTGTCTGACACTTTTATGAATGCCTTTGTCATTTTACACTCCCCTCAAAAATGTGTATGTTTACTGACCGCGCTACTACCTTTCTTCCGTTGCACAAAGATAAATAGGACTGAGCAATTTCTGTAAACAAAATTGTCGCTGTTGTGGCAAAAGCCAATCCCATTTCAGTTACAGTACCCCATTCCAAGTAGGTTGGGTGAACGAGGTGAAGAAGAGGCGAATTAGCAACAAACTTCCAAAATATTTATCGTCCTTAGTATTGTTGACAGACATTTTGTGCGTTTCATGTGAACGGTTGATGTCTTTATTGTAGACAGTGTGTGTATTAGTTTATTTCAATAATTTGTATTTATTATGAGTGATATTGTGGAACAGTATCCTACATTTAGTTCGAGTACAAGCAACGGTGGTGTACGTGCGGGCCGAGAGGACATTAGAAAACAAAGTAAAGTCATCATAGGAAACGTTTACAAGTTTTTTAAAAATCTTGCGTATAATGCAGAAGCCAGGAGGAACATAAACTTTGCGCAAGTTCGAAAATTGACAGCGGAAGCTTGTGGCATTTCTGAACAGTCGGTGCAACGTATTAGCAATACCGTTGCTTTGGCAGATGATCAATGCGTGTGTGTTGTGTTCAGTTCTCCAAGGAAAGGGTATAAACGGGAACACAAAAACACTGAACTGGACGATTTTAATAAACAAATACTCTGCAGGACCGTACTAGAATATTACAACCGAGGGGAATACCCCACTGCAAGCAAAATTCGAGCTGATCTCTGTCAGAAAATCAATTATTCTGGTTCAGAAGCCTCCGTACTTCGCCTTCTGAAAGTGCTTGGTTTTAAATTTAGGAAGTGCAACGATGGACGAAAATTTTTAATGGAGCGCAGAGACATTGCTGCCTTGAGAGCGAAGTTTTTGAGAACCTGGATATCACAGAATCATACGAATAAATACATCTGGCAAGACTCCAGAGGGAACGGTGGGCTGAAAGTACCTACTGGTAGAGGTAGCCGGCTGATTTTTGCACATACTGGATCCGCAAGTACAGGTTTCATAGCAGGTGCCAGACTTGTCTTTCGTGGCAGTAAGCATTCAGCTGCATCTGACTACCACACAGAAATGAATGCTGAAGTTTTTAAGACCTGGTTTGTTGGTATGTTGCACTCCTTGGAAGAAGGCACTGTCATCGTGATGGATAATGCCAGCTATCATTCTGTACAAGTAGATAAACCACCATGTTCAAACTGGCGTAAAGCGGATATCATGGAGTGGCTGCGTAAGAAGAGAATTTCATTTTCCACAGCTGAAACCAGGGATGAACTTCTTTCTAAAGAAGAGATCCGAACGGCCAAGAAGACTTACGAATTGGATCAACTGGCAAATGAAATGGGACATACAGTAGTGCACCTGCCACCATATCATTGTCAGTATAATTTGATCGAGCTGATATGGGCCCAAGTTAAACAGTATGTTGCAAACAAGAATACGACTTTCAGATTGGCCGATATTGAACAACTTGCACACGAAGCTTTGGACAGGATAACTCAGGACGACTGGGAGAAGTGCGTAAGACATGCGGAGGCACTACAAGAAGCCGATTACTCAAAGCAGTGCACGAGAGACACCACAGTGGAGCCCTTCATCGTACACTTACTTGTGAGTAGTGACAGCGAACCTGAGTCCAGTGAATCTGAAGACGAATTACTGCAGGAGTGTTAAAAAGTGTATATAGGTGGTAAATGTGTCTATAGCGAAGCGTAGTATTTTCTATTTTTATTAAAACCGTGTGTGCGTGTTTTCTTCAGGAGTGTTATGAATGTGCTCTGTGCTATCACTTTGCAAAGTGATAATTGTGTGACTAACCCTATTTAAGGTGAGTTTTTCAACATACTGCTTATTTATAATAGTCATAAGGAATTCTATAGTTCATAAAATAAGGAAAATTTTAATTATAAAATTAGTAAGGACAATGCAAAAAATATAGAATTATAAATTTAAATTCTATATTTAAAGATTTATAATATATTAATATATAAATAAGGAATTTTAAATTTATTTCATGAGGCATTTGTATTTGTTGTTTATAAAATCATCCTTATTTTCTTAAGAAATCCAATTCGTTTCACGTTTATACATACCATTATTTTTATGCTACTTGTGCATGTAACGTCTTATAGTATAGTTCTAATTTTTTTACTTAATTATTAATAAGCAGCGCAGGAAATAAAAATAGAATATTTTTCTGAGTCACGAATAGTGCGGTGTCTTTTCAATAATTAAATGGGGCAAGCTTAAGCTATTAACATACATAGATATTGATTATACTGTACTTTATACATATTGAAAGTTAAAGTTTATTTGCTAGTTGATGGTTGAAAATATTTTGTGATCTGTGATTGTTTGGCAGAACAATTATACATTTCAGTGTAAGGAAGGGTCGCTGCCTCGATTTCTCTTTTAAATTTAAGGCTTCTCACCAGTGAAGGGTCGTTTTCTATGGCTTTCTCAACAAGCTGTTGTTGGAGCTTTAAAATTTCTCCAATAACTTTTGAAGAAAATATTTTACCTGCAATAAAAAATGTTAAGTTGTAGAAAACTTAGAACAATTAGAAAACCTTTACAGAAAAATAAAAAGAAAAACTTTTACCTTCAGTTTCCGGATTCTCAGTCTCGTCTTCAGTGTCGTTGTCGGTCTCTAAGACGTTTTCTTCAATGATCTCTATTAGTTCTTCTTCAGTAAGACCATTCTCTTGAGATTTTATTAATTCTTCAACATCATCTCGCGTCATATCGTCGAAACCATCACCTCCGACCTGATGAGCCAGTTCCACTTGTTTGGAAATTAAAGGTATCTAGTTTTCCTTTTGTACCACTTGAGGCCAAAGATTTTGCCGACAAGCATTAATTGAACTTTCTTTCAATTCCATCAATGATGCATCGATTTCGGCAATACAATTTGCTATGTTGAATGTTTTCCAACTATATGTTACTGTAGCTTCTGAATTTTCTTCGATGGAGTTCAAAATTCGTTTTAAACATCTTCTTGTGTACTAGGCTTTGAACGTACCTATGATTCCTTGATCTAGTGGTTGGATTAGCGACGTCGTATTCGGGGCTAGAAAAACCACTTCAACATTGGGATGGGCCTCTTTTAAACTAGATGGATGACAAGATGCATTATCAACTATGAGGAGAACTTTGAAACCAAGGTTTTTATATGAGAGGTATTTTCCACCTCATGAATGAAGCAGTCATTAAACCATTCCAGAAACAATGCACTAGTTACCCATGCTTTCTTATTTGATTTCCAGAAAACAGGCAACTCGTTTTTATTTTTGTCTTTGAGAGGACGAGGATTTTGCTATCTATAAATCAGCATCGGCTTTACCTTAAAATCGCCTGATGCATTGGCACATAACAGAAGAGAAACTCGGTCTTTTGTGGCCTTGAAACCTGGAGTTGAACGTTCTGTTTTGGACAGAAAAGTTCTACTCGGCATTTTCTTCCAGAACAACCCTGTCTCAGCGTTGAACACTTGTTCTGGACGATATCCTCCAGTTTCAATAATTTTAGCAAGTTCTTCCGGAAATGTTTTAGCACTTACATGATCTGCGGAAGCCGATTCGCCAACTAACTTAATGTTGTGCAAACTATGCCTATGTTTGAAATTGTCAAACCAACCTTTACTCGCTTGGAAGTTAAACGATGATTCAGAAGGATCCAGGTTGACTAGGTCATATATTTTTTTAGCTTTGGCCCGTATCAAAGCTGAACTTAGCGGAAGTTTCTTCTGGTTCATATCTTCTATCCAGACACCTAACGCTTTTTCAGTTTCTTCCAAACACTTGTTCCGCACTTGAGATACGGTTTTTGCACTGATAGGAGCACTTGCTGCAACACTGTCTCTTATAGGCTTTTCATTTTTTTTTAATAGATCTAACAGTAGACTCGTTAATATCAAAAAAGCAACCTACAGCAGATGCACTTTCTCCTGCTCGTAGCCTATCTAATATTTTAATTTTTTCGGAAAGGTGCAAAACCTTTTTCACTCTTTTCACTGGAGGCGGCATCACGAACCTTTTGTCACTCACGCTTACTAACAACTGAGAGAAATGTAAACAGAGGGGTACATAAACCGTAGCCTAGTCTATTTTCTCAGAATTGTTTACACAATGTGTGCGGCACGGAGTCAGCCGGAATTCTCGGAATCGGCTACACAAAGAAAGTCTACTCATACCCTTTATTTACGTATTTTGCAGGTGGTCTTGTTTTTTGTAAGCTTGATTAGTACAGTATTATAATATTCTAATGAAAAACAATCAATTTAATACAATATTTTTTTTAATCCGTGAATAACCAAGTTGCGTATACGCGAATGTTAAATTTGTTTCTCATTAGTAGGTTCGCGAATAGTTAAGTTTCGCGAATGTTAAATCCGCGAATGTTAAGGGATTACTGTATCCGTCCTACCTCTCGCAGTACTCTTTCTGCTGGATTGCTACTCTTCTTTATGGTTTCAGGGATTGGGTTGTGATAAATTTTCTTGAGTTGGGTTATTATATAACAGTTCACAAATAACTTCCTTTTCTTCTCTGGACAAAATATATTAGTTTTTTCCTCGTATTTCTTATACAGGTGGTTACCAACTGATTTTTCCTTTCCTCTGGGGGTTCTTTTCTTTCTTCCTCTGCTTTATCTTCTGTTCAGGTCGATTTCTTGATTGGTGTTATTAATTCCCTCCCCCTAAATTTAAATGGCATGGTGAATGCATATCGGCTGTGAGTGGTACTACTCTGACCTATTCCTCACCCGATCATTCCCCCGTACATGGTACAGTGCTCCTTGACCCCTGCCCATAATAATAATTTTTGAGTGGCGCCATAGCTTTCTACACTCTGTAAAATGGTAACTATTGCGTTACTTTGAACACCCTTGGAATCCTGTTGCCTTCTTAATATTTTTTCATTTCTATATATTTTTTTTCCTACCATCAGCTTCCCTTATTTTTTATATTATTTATTATCAGTTTTGGTAAAATCCTTTGTATATTTCTCCTCTTCTATTTAATTTCACTTCGTAGTTAATTGATTCATTTGCCACAGTGTCATTCATCTCCTTTTTCAATACCCCTTTTTAGTTCAGCAGTTACAACGATGGTTTTTGTTATTCTATTTATTTCCAGACATCGATTCTTCTTCTGCAAGTTCATCCTTTCATTTATTTGTTTTAAGTACTTACTCTCTTCAATCGTTATGATCCTCTTATTATCGTTCCTAACAGTTATATGCTCTTCCAAAACCTGTATTGGTGGGCTATTTGTTTGTTTTCTTAAATCTTCATTTGTCATTTGTTTTCTTAATTATTATTATTTTTTCTCAAGTCTCTTTTGTGTTTATTTATTCTTTATTTATTTTATTTGTGTTTTTCTTTTGATTATTATTAACTGGTCTCGATTAGTTTAATGTTCAATATACTAGTTTTCCCTTGGTTTGCTTGGTCGTTAATCAGAAAATCAGTCCCATTTCTCGGTGTTCATCTGCACTTAGTTTACCCAGGGTCCATAATTTCATCTACACTTGTCGTTCGGATCACTTTGGTGTGCAGAACTGTTTCCGTCCTTGTGATATAGATCTCTGCTACCACCTTGTACAGCAATTCTTTTAATGCCACTTGTTCATTAGTATCAATGCCTGTCTCAATCATTTTACCATTTAGTTTATTAGATAAATATGTTAATGGTATTTCTGTTATTGATGACATTACTGACACTTTACTATCTATTTTTACTTTTGGTGTATTCAATTTATCTAAGGATTTTCTTAATGTTTTACTCCCTGTTTGGTTGTGAGTCCCTTTGAAAAGTTCTGTTAAGCTCCTTCTGTAATTTTTAAAATTACCTATTTCTCTATGTTCAGTACTTAGGATGTTAAGTACATTAATTAGTCCATTGTTCATCATCTCCAGTTCTTCCCGTGTTCTTATTAGCTTCTTTGGATGCATTTTTCCTATTATCTTGGTCTTCTTTTCTAGGTGCTTAATTTCCTCTTTGCTTTTGTTATTTTTATTCTCAGATAGTAAAACTCTCTTGTCCTCTTTATTTCCTATTTTTTCTTTCTGTACTTCGTCCATTTTAATTCTGTTGTTGTTTTCCATGTTACTTACTTGAGTATTTATATTTTCCCTGAACACTACGAGTTCCTCATCTGTTTTATCGACCCTTTGACTAATTGTTTCATTTAGATTTTTTATTTTCTTGTCAGTGATTTCATTGGTCCTGTCTATTCTTTCATTTATACTTAAATTAATATTATGCATCCTTTCATTTAATTCCCTCAATTCTCCCTTAATACTTTCATTGGTACTGTCTTATCTTTTCATTGATTTTCTCTAGTTTATTTTCCAAATTCTTGTTCATTTGTCTATTATCTTCCTTGATCTGTCTTAAACTGTCATTAGTACTTTCTTTAGCACTATCTATTTTTTCGTTTATTTGTCTAAAATTTTCATAATTTCTGTCAAACTTTTCGTTCATTTGTTTTATCAAACTTTCACTAGTTTTGTTTATTTTGTTTGGTTATTTTTTCCTCCTGTTTCCTAAAATTTTCATTAATTTCTTCCTTCATTTGTTTAAAATTTTCGTTAGTTTGTTTTAAGTTTTCTTCATTTCTGTCGAATTTTTCGTTCATACTATTCATTAGTTCCATTAATTTTATTAGATTCGGGTCTCCTCTAGCTTCCTCCTTGTCACCCGCCTGTTGTTCCATCTCCGTGTCCTGGATTGTTTCTGTTTCTCGTTCCTGCTTACCTTCTTCTTTGTCTCTGGGTCCTGTGTTCTCTTCCTCGAACGACCTCTTGTGTGCATTTCTGTACTTGTAATAGTTGCCTGCCAAAATTAGGAATTTTTTTTCTTCTTTGGATTGTAGTCCAATCTTCTCCCTAATTCAAGCCTCACTAGTTGGACGTCATTTTTATAACCTGTCTTTTTAAAAAAAAACGAATTAATGTTGGTTACAAAAAAAATAATTTTTTTTTCTTTGTTCTGTTAGATTTAATTTCTTTAACTCATTTAGTTTATTAGTTTAAATTTGTTTTCCCAATTAATTAATGCCCTGTTCTTCTAAATTTAAGAATTCGTTGAAGTCTAGACGATCCCTATCAAACGCGGTAAAATTCTAATTTGAATAATTATTAAGTAATGTTGCGTTCGATTGTGGAATCGATTCACCCAATGGTAGACTAGCTGTGAGTCACCTTCTTCAATAAGTTATTTCAATTCTTACTATGTCTTCTTCCTGTTATTAAATGCTGAAATTCATTAAATTATATTTATCTAATAAATAAAACTCTTTTGCTGCATTAACTCTTGGGTTTTTATTTAATTATTTGTTTTTGAAATTTGAAACGTTATTTACTACGTTGACTTTGTCTCTAGGGTCGAGAATTACAATCGTTAGTTGTGTTGAAATTTTTTACAACACTTATATTAATTCTAAGGTTCTTTGAACTATTACAGAAGTCAGAAATGCTGTAGGAAAGTACAATACTTACAAATTAATCTTAATTTCTATCAAATTTTACATAAGAAACTGAATTTTGTTTAAGTAATATTGTACAAATAATGTCTACTTCGTTACCGAAGCTCACTTACACCGCGTGTGTTGGTTGGATATGAAGGCGTCACTTCTAAACGTATTTCAACATGGCTGTCATTAAGACGTTCATTATTGTATTAAAGTTCATACACCCATTTCCCTTAATATGAATGGAATTATATAAAGTTTTTTACTGTAAAAATAGTTATTTGTTCGTTTTCTTTCCCTGGAGTGTAAATTAATAGTGTTTGTGATGATTTTTCTTAGTGTGGTGTGATTGCTAATGTTGGGTTATAAGACAACGATTTTCTCCCCTTGTTGGTAGACCAATTATTATTATCGGCTATTAGTTTTCATACTTATTGTGTTCCTTTATGTGTTTCTTTTTTTATTCTTATTATTGGTTTTCTGTCTTCTTAAATCTTCATTATTATTATTATTTTTATTAATTTTGAATTTATTTTTTATAACCTTCACACTCAGATTTGATACTTTAGTAAACTTTCACTCTGCCATACATAGGATTGACCCGTTCTTCTTTCGTGCTAACAATACACTGTCACCGTTTTCTTTTGAATTTGAATAGTTTGGCCAATTTTTCTAATTTCCGATTGGCTAATTTGACTGAATTTTGAGGTCACATGACCTGATATTTCTTACAATACCTGATTTTTTACACCCTAGTACATATTACTCTCTATTTGTTAAATAGTTTATCTTAATTTAATTGACAGGATGTTATTCTTTGTTTTATTTCAATTAAAATGATACCAAATATACCCTGTGTGTGTGTCATAATAAATGTTCTGTGTTTTTACAAAATTATGCTGTTTATGCGATTTAGGTCTTTTGACCATCACAAAATCATATTATACTTCTGGAATTGGCCATTTACCTTTGATTTTTTAGGGAAAACAATCTAAAAGTCCCAATTTTATGGTTTACGTATATTAATTCCTAGTGTTTTACCCTTTTGGTTAATTTATTTTATTTTTTATAAGTTAATTCCTATGTTTAGGTGATTCTTTGCTTGTCTATGTTTTTTTGTTTGTGTATGCTCCTGATTATATTATTTGTTTTTTAGTTAATTTAAAAAATCTTACAATTAAATACAAAATTCCTCTAAAAATTACAAATTGCTCTTCTCCTTCTACATTAACATTTTTTAACAAACTATTTAGTCCTATTCCATGCTGCCATGGCTAACATTTTTTAACAAATTTCTTCTAACATCAACATAGATTTTATAACATAGTTAAACATATAACGTAACATAAGAACTGGTTATTAACATTAAAATTATTTCTGTCATATCATCTGATATGTTGCTTGACTACTAGTTCCATTCAATTCGACTAGTTATTTACTATAGTATTTAGTTAATAAGCCTTAGATATTAGTGTTCCCTAAAAGAAACAATATTGTTTATTACCAAAATAATTGGGATTCAATTATTTACCTGGCTTATAACCTATGACAACTATGGTCATCAACAAGATTGATTATCATGATAATAAAATTATTCTGAAAAAATGAAAAAACAATAATAAGCTTAATGCTTCATGTACCCTTGGTTATTAAACATTATCATCTTTCCAAGATAGTTTGTATTCATGTTATATTTCTCACTTTTGTGTTTCTTCACTCTCTTTTTTTTTTCTCTACACTTCACTTTTACATTTTACACTAGTATCACTTTACCTTATTTAATATAGTTCACAATACTGTTTTCTTATAAGGTAATTTACATAAAGTTTTCTTATTAACTAACGTATAGTATACAAAGGTACAATCTTACCTATTTTTTATTTTCCATCGTGCGACTTCGTATATTTTTATTTATAGCACTACGCGTTTCAACAACAAGTTGCCATCCTCAGGTGAAACACTCACTCAAAACGAGGTCGTTAAAAAGTAAAATGATTTATTAAAATACTAAAACTTAAAGTCAAAAGTGCACTTTCAACATATATGAGCACACACGCGAACATGAGCAGGTCAGTGCTATACACGCGGGCATTATCGGTCGACTAGACTTAGTGCTTATGTAAGAATGTAGGCTGATAAAACTGTTTGTTTACCAAACTCTGTACGTATCTATTTATTGTTGTCTGCGCACACGTATAGCCGTATCATACAATACATTAGATGAAAACGCAAGCTTATCGTTCAAAACACAACCACTGTTAATTTGAGCTGCTTTATATATTTCATACTCCTCGAGTGCATCCATGTATTTACCCTTCTTGCAGTAATGCATAGGCACAAAATTTGTTTCGAAATCGACATATGTATGATTACTCATCATCAGGTGTCGGGCAAAATTTGATGTTGTTTTCTGTAGATCCCTCCTAGGGAGATGTTCTTTATAACGTTCTTCGAACGGTCTGCCCGTCTGGCCCAGGTAGAACATATCGCATGAGCTGCAAGTCATCTATATACGCCGGTTCTTTCTTTATTTGGTACGGTGCTCTTCTGGCTGAGGAACTTCTGAATGCTGTTTTTTGTGCGGAACGTTACATGTACCTGGTGTTTTTTAAACTCATCCTTTATAATATTTGGTAAAATATTTGTATAGTCAGCAGATATATATTTCTTAACCGGTAATAAGTCATCACTGGCCAACTTTTTAACCTTCTTCTTTCTGTGTTTGTTAATTAATTTATCTATTAAATAGCTTTTATAACCGTTTGCCGCTGCTATGTACTTGACGGTGTCAACCTCTTCATTGTAGTTGTTTTTATTTAGCGGTATTGTCAACAACCTGTGCACAAAACTATTATACGCTGCCATCTTTTGCGAAATGGGATGATACGAATCAGCATGTATTGTAATATCCTTTGTTGTGGCTTTTCTAAAGATTTTAAACTGAAGTTGTCCTGCGTTTTTTGTAACAGTTAAATCTAAAAAATTCAACTGATTTACTGCCTCTATCTCAGACGTGAATTTAATTTTTTGGTATATACTATTTAGGTGACATTTATAATAAAAGAAAAGAGTCGTGTGTGTTGTGTGTTGTATATGTTATGTCGGGCGTTACACTCCGCGCACTTTCAATACTTACTGATGACTGGTTCCTCTGCGATGATGTCGTCCTGCAAAACAACTTAAGCTACTATGTGTATGTGGGCGCCACTTGGAATTCTTGTTCCAAGAAATTGTTATTAAATTTTGATTTCTTAGCAGTTAAATTTAATTCTATGAAAAAATGTGAACAAGACAGTTTGAGTTTGAAAAAATAACGTATGTTTTAATGAATCTTAAAAATCGTCTGAAGGACTAACATTCATAAAAAATAAATTTGCAGAGTTACAAAAAATTATTATTGACTAGTTTTTTCTCCAATCAAGTATCGGCTAACAAATATTTTATTTTACTCAGTTGAAAAGCATGAGTTTAATGTATGAAAAATCTTTATACTCAGGACGTGACTCCTTTGAACTACAAAGACAGATCAATAAGATGCTTTACAAAAATTAAGTGATTTGAAGGTGTGTGACATGTGTAGTACAACTGTGTGACCAATGATACCAGGTAAAAATGACTTTAACTTTGAACAACTCACGTTCCGATGGGTAATTATTTCTCGCACTGGACACTTCTCTCGGGTACGTTTTCAATCTCGCCTCTTCGTGTTGACGTTCCTTGTGCACTGATATTATTTGAAAGTCAAAATACGGTTTTTAAAACTCCGCACTATTGGAAAAAAGTTTCGCAGTGAATTTACGCTTTGAATATTGCCGGCGACAATCAGCTGTCCGCGTGGTTTCTCGATTAGCCGCCACAGCGCTGATTCTCCTCTCACAGTTGATGAATAGGCTTTGTGTACGTAACGTTATAGGGATTTTTGTCAAAGTCAGTTTGTCTTAGCGAATACCAGCAGAATTGATTCCCTATTAAAATTTTGGTCCTTTCCAGGGCCACTGATATTCTGGCTGCGTGCGTTCTATTAAATCTGTTGTGTTGCTACTCTATTTCAACAACACGTTGGCGTATACTCTTGTAGAGGTTAAGTCAGTCGTTTGTCATGTACGGGAAAAGCCTTTCCGCGTTCTCGTGTCGACTTCTCGTTCTTCGGTTTCGCCTCGGGTGTGATGATCAGTTTCGTGGGTGATGTGTCTCTTCTGGATTCAAAGCATAAAGTGTTTTTTGGTCGAATTTCGTATTCCTTTTATACTCTGTAAGGCTCATTGTTTTAACTTTTTGACATGAACTTCCGGTGTATTTGTGTAAAAATTCCTTCTAGAACGTTCGAGAATAATCAAATGGAACATCATGGAACAAATTTGACTTCCGTAGAAGCTTTAGAACAAAAATTTCTTATTCTTCACACTAAGAATATTACAAAAATTATTCTGGTATTTGTCAAACAATTTTACATAACTACTTACAATCTGCATGCCATTACTATTTTTGGATTCTCTGCTTTCAACTGAATCTAATGATACTAATTACGATTGGTTTTGAACAAATTAACTCTAATAAAATAACATAAAATACAACTCTTACCTTGGAATGTTTACATAAAATTTCAATTTTCTAACTAGAAAATTGTTGTGAAGTTGTTTGGTTCCTTCTACAACATTAATACATAATATTATCATCTTTCTATAACAAAATAAATAAAATTTAACACATATAATATATAAATAAGTTCAGTTTTACATTGGTCCATGCATATGGCCTATGTTATTGTCACCTTTTCTTTACAATAATTAGTCTTTTTTCCTTATTATATTTGGGATTTTTCGAGTATACACTGAGAGTTTATTATATTGTCTATCTTTTGTGATACCTGGTTTATCCTGATATATATTATTTTTATTGTAAGATTACTTAGCATCATATTGGTTTGCATAAGTGATTCATTTTCTTGGTGTGACAACTTTCACTCTCATAAGTCAAATTCTTTAAGAATTAAGTTTATTTTCAACTCAGTATGTTTGTTTTTATAGTACACTATACGATTGTACCCTTTTTCCTTTATTTTTGCTAATATTTTGCAAGTATTTTGTCAAATATGACTGTTTTTTGTGATGGTTCCTTGGCCTCAGCCAGATATGGTATAGGTAAATGGTTTCCTAACTCGACTATTAAAGTGTTTAAGTTAGTCAAATATATTAGTATAGTCACATTATATTGTATTTCAACTTTATAATACAATTTGGTTGCAATTTGTCAACATTAAATTCATAAATATTACAATATTATAGGTCTATTACATGTTTTCAGTTAATACTGTTTTTGGCTATTTTAACTGATTTTTAACCAGTTGACAGCTTTCTTTATTTAAGATAATTTATTCATCTTTGTCTACTTGACAATTACATATAGTTTTTATCTCAATTCTATAATAATTAATTTTCACATAAAATCTGAGTGATTGGACTCAGCTCCTAAACATATATTTTTTGTCATAACATTTATATATTTTTTATTTTAACTTAGATCCTTTCTAATAATGTATTCAAATCATTTAATACATTTATTTTATTTACATTACATAGTATAATAATGGATCTTGTCAAACAAATTTATAAAAACCCCATATTTATTTAAGTTAGGCTTTTGAAAGAAAGTAATTGAATTCTTGGATTTCGTTGTCCATGACGTGTCCGTTACTTAACTAAATATCACTATAATATTGACGATTCGGAACACTAAGTTTTTTATAAGTAAAAACGTAAAGTTTTACCTTACAGCCTAAACCGGCTTTCACCTATAGAAGGCTTCATCACAGCCTCTGATGAAGCCTTCTATAGGTGAAAGCCGGTTTAGGCTGTAAGGTAAAACTTTACGTTTTTACTTATAAAAAACTTAGTGTTCCGAGTCGTCAATATTATAGTGTTATTTAGAAATTTAATTGATTACAGTTACTTGTTCCGTAGCGTCGCTGCCGACTGCATGGTGCGTCCGATAATGTTCTCGCACTATAAAAGATTAACAGTTCCCTTTCTACTACACACTCACAGTTTTTTCATCTTCACAGATTACTATCAACTTTTCATACTATTTTATACAAACTTGGTTAGTCGGTTATAATTTCGGGCCAGCTAGCCGGTTGTATTTATCCGGCTGCGGCCACGGAGGTTAGTCGACTGGGAAGAAGGTTATCAATGCGCCTCCCTCCAAACGCTCGGGCAGAGCGGAAATCTCAATGCCTCATGATCGAATCGTCCGTCACTCTTCATTCAACACATGGGTTTTCGTGTTTTTTACGTGCATGATATTTGGTGAGCACTGGTTGACGTCACAAAAGAGGCTGGGCTAAGGTTTGTTTCCTCCGTATTAAACGCACATGTACAACAAAATTCTCCTACAAGCCATGTTTGGTTTTGTGCTTCTTGGCGTGGGTCTGCGCACCTGCTGGTGTAGTGCGTTTGGGCGTAGATGCCACACAGCCGCAAAGTTCTAAGAAATGTGCTACAGTTGACAACACGACATTCCTTTTCAATTGTTTCACCACAGTTACAGCGTACCTTTGCTTTGTTTGAACTGCGAGTTAGGTTCAACCGGGGACTGGACACATATATGAAATGAATTTAAAATATTTTAAAAAATGAAAACCAAAATTAATAAAATAAAAAAACCCTTTTAATTCGCCTCGTTACAAATTCACAATAAATAGTTTTTTATAACCTATTCAGAGTTACATTACTTAATAATTAATGACCTCATTTCGGTTGTTTCTGATATTTTCTGTCTCTTTTATAGTATATTATTGGTTTTACACTGTTCTTCACTTAGATAATATATATGGGGTTTGAGTCTTAGTCATAGTCTAGTCGTTTTTTCATGTTAATGATATTAATTATTAGACAATATTACAAAATTTTTAGGATTACTTGGGTTCGATACTGTTCACCTCACTTTCCTCTTATGATAAATTACTACGCAAATAATTTCCTTTATGGAACGTTCTGTGACGTTACAGTATTTAAGTTTTCTATTTGCCTCCTAGTTCCGTTAAATACCATAAATGTATCATCAACGTATCTGCAGTAAAAAATTATCTTATCTTTGTATAATCTATTATCTATTATGTTTGTATTCTCAAAATAGTTTAGGTAAATATCAGCTAAAAGCCCCGACAATGGCAAACCCATAGTGCTAAACCGTTATTTTGTATAAAAAAATCGTTATCAAATGTGAAATACTTCTGTTCAAGGACCACCGTAAGGAGTTTTACAAGTTCATTAATTTCTTGTGTGCCAAGCTGTGCCACCTCATTTAGATTGTTGGTTAAGATTTCAATAGTTTCTTTCACTGGAACATTAGTATATAAATTGGTTATGTCAAAAGAAACAAACTTATACTGCGGGATCATTTTCATTTTTTTAAGTTTTTCAACGAACTCGTAACTGTTCTTGATAATATAATTATTTTTTATCATAATATTATTTTTAATTATGGTTTCTAACAATTTAGCAGCTTTGTAACCGGTGGCTGTGGTATAATTTATTACTGGCCTGATTGGTGTATTTTCTTTGTGTAATTTGGGTAATCCTGTGAATTTTGGCGCCTTAGCATTAATAGGTTTTATGTAGCTGTGTGTTTTTTCATCCAAGAGTACCCTACATTGATTAATGGCATTATTCAACTCTTTTACATAGGCCTTTGTAGGATCCCGGTCTAATTTCTTATGATTATTATTACGTATGAAGTCAAGGACCTTTTGTGTATATTCTTTTTTCTGTATGACCACTAAAGTATTACCTTCGTCTCCCTTACTTATAATTGCATCATTATCTTCTAGTTTATTTTTTATGGTTCTAAGGTTTAAGACTTCTTGCTTATATTTGTGTTTTAAAAATTTTTTTGGTATTTTGCTATTATTATTATTAATTATGCGATTGAGTTTGTTGTTGATAAAAATCCTAGATTCGTTCTGTGCTTAGACACCGTTTAATTTTTTAATTGCAGCCTCAGCGTTAACAACCTCTTGGACGATTTCGTTATTTGTCTTATTAAATGTTGGTATATTATACTTTAAACCTGTACTAAGCGTGTGTAATGCTTGAGTAGTGAAATCTATGTTGGTTGTATTCACCACACGTTCATAAAATACATGTGTACATTCTCTCGGTATATTTTCATTCTCGCACTGACTACGGATTAAATTTTCAATTTTCTTTTCGTGTGTTAATAAGTCAGAATGGACAAATTTGGAGATTGAGGACTTAACTTTATTCATGATAGTATCTATAACTGCCGGGTGAATTTCGTTTAGTATTTCTAAATGCGCTTTAAAAAGATCTGTATTTAACTTGTTTTTCTTTGCATACAGCTGTCTAATTTCTTGTGTTAACCATGTTTTTTCCGCTATTTGCTTTGTCTTGAGTGCAGCTGGTGTTCGTGACACGATATTTACGCGTGCGTATTTCGGTATGATGTTCAGTTTTTTGCACATTTTGTTAAATTTGATGTTAAGTGCAACCTTAATCATTTTTATTCTAGTATTTTTATATTTATAGACAACACTTGCCTGACGGGCTCCAATATAATACATTTTATTGTTTTGTCTCCAAGTCGCGCTCTAATACAAAGGTACAATCTTACCTATTTTTTATTTTCCATCGTGCGACTTCGTATATTTTTATTTATAGCACTACGCGTTTCAGCAACAAGTTGCCATCCTCAAGTGAAACACTCACTCAAAACGAGGTCGTTAAAAAGTAAAATGATTTATTAAAATACTAAAACTTAAAGTCAAAAGTGCACTTTCAACATATATGAGCACACGCGCGAACATGAACAGGTCAGTGCTATACACGCGGGCATTTTGGTCGACTAGACATGGTGCTTATGTAAGAATGGGCGCTGATAAAACTGTTTGTTTTCCAAACTCTGTATGTATCTATTTATTGTTGTCCGCGCACACGTATAGCCGTATCATACAATACATTAGATGAAACCCAAGCTTATCGTTCAAAACACAACCACTGTTAATATGAGCTGCTTTATATATTTCATACTCCTCGAGTGCGTCCATGTATTTACCCTTCTTGCAGTAATGCGTAGGCACAAAATTTGCTTCGAAATCGACATGTATATATGATTACTCATCATCAGGTGTCGCGCAAAATTTGATGTTGTTTTCTGTAGATCCCTCCTAGGGAGATGTTCTTTATAACGTTCTTCGAACGGTCTGCCCGTCTGTCCCAGGTAGAACATATCGCATGAGCTGCAAGTCATCTATATACGCCGGTTCTTTCTTTATTTGGTACGGTGCTCTTCTGGCTGAGGAACTTCTGAATGCTGTTTTTTGTGCGGAACGTTACATGTACCTGGTGTTTTTTAAACTCATCCTTTATAATATTTGGTAAAATATTTGTATAGTCAGCAGATATATATTTCTTAACCGGTAATAAGTCATCACTGGCCAACTTTTTAACCTTCTTCTTTCTGTCTTTGTTAATTAATTTATCTATTAAATAGCTTTTATAACCGTTTGCCGCTGCTATGTACTTGACGGTGTCAACCTCTTCATTGTAGTTGTTTTTATTTAGCGGTATTGTCAACAACCTGTGCACAAAACTATTATACGCTGCCATCTTTTGCGAAATGGGATGATACGAATCAGCATGTATTGTAATATCCGTTGTTGTGGCTTTTCTAAAGATTTTAAACTGAAGTTGTCCCGCGTTTTTTGTAACAGTTAAATCTAAAAAATTCAACTGATTTTCTGCCTCTATCTCAGACGTGAATTTAATTCTTTGGTGTATACTATTTAGGTGACTATTTAAGTTTTCTATTTGCCTTCTAGTTCCGTTAAATACCATAAATGTATCATCAACGTATCTGCAGTAAAAAATGATCTTATCTTTGTATAATCTATTATCTATTATGTTTGTATTCTCAAAATAGTTTAGGTAAATATCAGCTAAAAGCGCCGACAATGGCAAACCCATAGCGCTAAACCGTTATTTTGTATAAAAAAATCGTTATCAAATGTGAAATAGTTCTGTTGAAGGACCACCGTAAGGAGTTTTACAAGTTCATTAATTTCTTGTGTGCCAAGCTGTGCCACCTCATTTAGATTGTTGGTTACGATTTCAATAGTTTCTTTCACTGGAACATTAGTATATAAATTGGTTATGTCAAAAGAAACAAACTTATACTGCGGGATCATTTTCATTTTTTTAAGTTTTTCAGCGAACTCGTAACTGTTCTTGATAATATAATTATTTTTTATCCTAATATTATTTTTAATTATGGTTTCTAACAATTTAGCAGCTTTGTAACCGGTGGCTGTGGTATAATTTATTACTGGCCTGTTTGGTGTATTTTCTTTGTGTAATTTGGGTAATCCTGTGAATTTTGGCGCCTTAGCGTTAATAGGTTTTATGTATCTGTGTGTTTTTTCATCCAAGAGTACCCTACATTGATTAATGGCATTATTCAACTCTTTTACATAGGCCTTTGTGGGATCCCGGTCTAATTTCTTAAGATTATTATTACGTATGAAGTCAAGGACCTTTTGTGTATATTCTTTTTTCTGTATGACCACTGAAGTATTACCTTCGTCTGCCTTACTTATAATTGCATCATTATCTTCTAGTTTATTTTTTATGGTTCTAAGGTTTAAGACATCTTGCTTATATTTGTATTTTAAAAATTTTTTTGGTATTTTGCTATTATTATTAATTATGCGATTGAGTTTGTTGTTGATAAAAATCCTAGATTGGAAATTGGAAAAAAATGTATATCTTACATATATATTTTTGCCTTTGGTGTAAGGTGTCCTTCTCGTATTATTTTATTTATTAATAATCTCTATTCCTTTCTAAGTACGGGTAAGTTGGTAAATATACGTTGACTTGTTTTTATTCATGGTACTTTCTCAATGACTCTGTATTTGATTTGTGTTTTTGTTCATGGTACCTTTTCAATGACGCTGGATTTGACTTATGTTTTTATTCATGGTACCTTTTCAATGACATTTGGTTATAAGTACCCTTTACTTTGTTACTAACAATGTCTGTTACCTCGTATGTATTGTTTTCATTGTCTTTTGTGATGACATATGATATATATTATTGGTTTTACACTGTTCTTCACTTAGATAATATATATGGGGTTTGAGTCTTAGTCATAGTCTAGTCGTTTTTTCATGTTAATGATATTAATTATTAGACAATATTACAAAATTTTTAGGATTACTTGGGTTCGATACTGTTCACCTCACTTTCCTCTTATGATAAATTACTACGCAAATAATTTCCTTTATGGAACGTTCTGTGACGTTACACTATTTAAGTTTTCTATTTGCCTCCTAGTTCCGTTAAATACCATAAATGTATCATCAACGTATCTGCAGTAAAAAATGATCTTATCTTTGTATAATCTATTATCTATTATGTTTGTATTCTCAAAATAGTTTAGGTAAATATCAGCTAAAAGCCCCGACAATGGCAAACCCATAGTGCTAAACCGTTATTTTGTATAAAAAAATCGTTATCAAATGTGAAATAGTTCTGTTCAAGGACCACCGTAAGGAGTTTTACAAGTTCATTAATTTCTTGTGTGCCAAGCTGTGCCACCTCATTTAGATTGTTGGTTAAGATTTCAATAGTTTCTTTCACTGGAACATTAGTATATAAATTGGTTATGTCAAAAGAAACAAACTTATACTGCGGGATCATTTTCATTTTTTTAAGTTTTTCAACGAACTCGTAACTGTTCTTGATAATATAATTATTTTTTATCATAATATTATTTTTAATTATGGTTTCTAACAATTTAGCAGCTTTGTAACCGGTGGCTGTGGTATAATTTATTACTGGCCTGATAGGTGTATTTTCTTTGTGTAATTTGGGTAATCCTGTGAATTTTGGCGCCTTAGCATTAATAGGTTTTATGTAGCTGTGTGTTTTTTCATCCAAGAGTACCCTACATTGATTAATGGCATTATTCAACTCTTTTACATAGGCCTTTGTAGGATCCCGGTCTAATTTCTTATGATTATTATTACGTATGAAGTCAAGGACCTTTTGTGTATATTCTTTTTTCTGTATGACCACTAAAGTATTACCTTCGTCTCCCTTACTTATAATTGCATCATTATCTTCTAGTTTATTTTTTATGGTTCTAAGGTTTAAGACTTCTTGCTTATATTTGTGTTTTAAAACTTTTTTTTGGTATTTTGCTATTATTATTATTAATTATACGATTGAGTTTGTTGTTGATAAAAATCCTAGATTCGTTCTGTGCTTGGACACCGTTTAATTTTTTAATTGCAGCCTCAGCGTTAACAACCTCTTGGACGATTTCGTTATTTGTCTTATTAAATGTTGGTATATTATACTTTAAACCTGTACTAAGCGTGTGTAATGCTTGAGTAGTGAAATCTATGTTGGTTGTATTCACCACACGTTCATAAAATACATGTGTACATTCTCTCGGTATATTTTCATTCTCGCACTGACTACGGATTAAATTTTCAATTTTCTTTTCGTGTGTTAATAAGTCAGAATGGACAAATTTGGAGATTGAGGACTTAACTTTATTCATGATAGTATCTATAACTGCCGGGTGAATTTCGTTTAATATTTCTAAATGCGCTTTAAAAAGATCTGTATTTAACCTGTTTTTCTTTGCATACAGCTGTCTAATTTCTTGTGTTAACCATGTTTTTTCCGCTATTTGCTTTGTCTTGAGTGCAGCTGGTGTTCGTGACACGATATTTATGCGTGCGTATTTCGGTATGATGTTCAGTTTTTTGCACATTTTGTTAAATTTGATGTTAAGTGCAACCTTAATCATTTTTATTCTAGTATTTTTATATTTATAGACAACACTTGCCTGACGGGTTCCAATATAATACATTTTATTGTTTTTTCTCCAAGTCGCGCTCTAATACAAAGGTACAATCTTACCTATTTTTTATTTTTCATCGTGCAACTTCGTATATTTTTATTTATAGCACTACACGTTTCAGCAAAAAGTTGCCATCCTCAAGTGAAACACTCACTCAAAAAGAGGTCGTTATAAAGTAAAATGATTTATTAAAATACTAAAACTTAAAGTCAAAAGTGCACTTTCAACATATATGAGCACACGCACGAACATGAACAGGTTAGTGCTATACACGCGGGCATTATCGGTCGACTAGACTTGGTGCTTATGTAAGAATGGGCGCTGATAAAACTGTTTGTTTTCCAAGCTCTGTATGTATCTATTTATTGTTGTCCGCGCACACGTATAGCCGTATCATACAATACATTAGATGAAACCCAAGCTTATCGTTCAAAACACAACCACTGTTAATTTGAGCTGCTTTATATATTTCATACTCCTCGAGTGCATCCATGTATTTACCCTTCTTGCAGTAATGCATAGGCACAAAATTTGTTTCGAAATCGACATATATATGATTACTCATCATCAGGTGTCGCGCAAAATTTGATGTTGTTTTCTGTAGATCCCTCCTAGGGAGATGTTCTTTATAACGTTCTTCGAATGGTCTGCCCGTCTGGCCCAGGTAGAACATATCGTATGAGCTGCAAGTCATCTTATATACGCCGGTTCTTTCTTTATTTGGTACGGTGCTCTTCTGGCTGAGGAACTTCTGAATGCTGTTTTTTGTGCGGAACGTTACATGTACCTGGTGTTTTTTAAACTCATTCTTTATAATATTTGGTAAAATATTTGTATAGTCAGCCGATATATATTTCTTAACCAGTAATAAGTCATCATTGGCCAACTTTTTAACCTTCTTCTTTCAGTGTTTGTTAATTAATTTATCTATTAAAGAGCTTTTATAACCGTTTGCCGCTGCTATGTACTTGATGGTATCAACCTCTTCATTGTAGTCGTTTTTATTTAGCGGTATTGTCAACAACCTGTGCACAAAACTATTATACGCTGCCATCTTTTGCGAAATGGGATGATACGAATCAGCATGTATTATAATATTCGTTGTTGTGGCTTTTCTAAAGATTTTAAACTGAAGTTGTCCTGCGTTTTTTGTAACAGTTAAATCTAAAAAATTCAACTGATTTTCTGCCTCTATCTCCGACGTGAATTTAATTTTTTGGTGTATACTATTTAGGTGACTATTTAAGTTTTCTATTTGCCTTCTAGTTCCGTTAAATACCATAAATGTATCATCAACGTATCTGCAGTAAAAAATGATCTTATCATTGTACAATCTATTATCTATTATGTTTGTATTCTCGAAATAGTTTAGGTAAATATCAGCTAAGAGCCCCAACTATGGCGAACCCATAGCTAAACCATCATTTTGTATAAAAAAGTCGTTATCAAATGTGAAATAGTTCTGTTGAAGGACCACCGTAAGGAGTTTTACAAGTTCATTAATTTCTTGTGTGCCAAGCTGTGCCACCTCATTTAGATTGTTGGTTAAGATTTCAATAGTTTCTTTCACTGGAACATTAGTATATAAATTGGTTATATCAAAAGAAACAAACTTATACTGCGGGATCATTTTCATTTTTTTAAGTTTTTCAACGAACTCGTAACTGTTCTTGATACTATAATTATTTTTTATCCTAATATTATTTTTAATTATGGTTTCTAACCATTTAGCAGCTTTGTAACCGGTGGCTGTGGTATAATTTATTACTGGCCTGATTGGTATATTTTCTTTGTGTAATTTGGATAATCCTGTGAATTTTGGCACCTTAGCGTTAATAGGTTTTATGTATCTGCGTGTTTTGTCATCCAAGACTACCCTACATTGATTAATGGCATTATTCAACTCTTTTACATAGGCCTTTGTGGGATCCCGGTCTAATTTCTTAAGATTATTATTACGTATGAAGTCAAGGACCTTTTGTGTATACCCTGTTCTTTTTTCTGTATGACCACTAAAGTAATACCTTTGTCTGCCTTACTTATAATTGCATCATTATCTTCTAGTTTATTTTTTATGGTTCTAAGGTTTAAGACATCTTGCTTATATTTGTGTTTTAAAAAATTTTTTTGGTATTTTGCTATTATTATTAATTATGCGATTGAGTTTGTTGTTGATAAAAATCCTAGATTCGTTCTGTGCTTGGACACTGTTTAATTTTTTAATTGCAGCCTCAGCATTAACAACCTCATGGACGATTTCATTATTTGTCTTATAAAAAGTTGGTATATTATACTTCAAATCTTTACTAAGCATGTGTAATTCTTGAGTAGTGAAATCTACGTTGGTTGTATTTACCACACGTTCAAAAAATACATGTTTACATTCTCTCAGTATATTTTCATTCTCGCACTGACTACGGATTAAGTTTTCAATTTTCTTTTTGTGTGTTAATAATTTAGAATGGACAAATTTGGAGATTGAGGCATTAACTTTATTCATGATAGTATCTATAACTGCCGGGTGAATTTCGTTTAGTATTTCTAAATGCGCTTTAAAAAGATCTGTATTTAACCTGTTTTTCTTTGCATACAGCTGTCTAATTTCTTGTGTTAACCATGTTTTTTCCACTATTTGCTTTGTCTTGAGTGCAGCCGGTGTTCGTGACACGATATTTACGCGTGCGTATTTCGGTATGATGTTCAGTTTTTTGTTAAATTTGATGTTAAGTGCAACCTTAATCATTTTTATTCTAGTATTTTTATATTTATAGACAACACTTGCCTGATGGGCTCCAATATAATATGGAAGAGAAGGCATTGAATCAGACAACTGATGATAAGTGGAGAGAAGTTGTCAGTGATAATACTGCTGCAAAAGAATATTTAGGTGAATTCGCCGATTTAATTTCGTCGGAAAATTACTCGCCCCAGCAAGTGTATAATGCGGACAAGACTGGATTGAATTTTAAAGCACTTCCCACTAAAAGTCTTGCTTCTAAAGAGGAATCTTCTGCGCCAGGCTTTAAAATGAACAAATGGCGTCTCACAGGTTTGGCCTGCAGTAACGCCGCGGGAACAAACAAGCTACCATTAATGGTGATTGGAAAATCTGCCAAGCCACGAGCCCTTAAAAATATGAACATGAATTCTCTCCCTGTTTATTACAGAAATCAGACTAAGGCGTGGATGACTGATAATCTTTTTAAGGAGTGGTTTGAAAAGAAATTTCTTCCTTCGGTAACAAGATTTAATGAAGAAAATAGACTGCCACCTCGACCTCTACTTTTGATAGACAACGCTCCGTCACATCCTTCAGACATGCAGTTGGTGTGCAGAGACATAAAAGCAATTTTTCTACCACCTAACGTGACATCGCTGCTGCTGCTGCCTATGGATCAAGGTGTGCTACAGAACATAAAACCAAGCTACAGAAAAATGCTTCTGCAAACTCTTATTGAAGAAGATTGTTCTCTTTCTATTCTTGAGAAGCTAAAGAAGATAACAATAAAAGATGTGATTTACTGGGTTGCAGAATCCTGGAACAATACCAGTAAAAATTTACTGCAGAGATCTTGGGGACGAAGCTTTGGCCCAGCCTCGAATTTGTGGAAACACCACTTACAACACGAGATGATGAAACTGAGCTTCTTCATCTCTTTCGAAAAGTACCAGGATGTGAGGATGCTGAAAAAGGTTGTCTGGAGGAGTGGGCAGCACTAGACGACAATAAAGAATGCACCGAGCATGACATAGTGTCTGTGGTCCAGGATCAACATGACAATGTATCAGGTAGCGATAGCGAGAGAGAAGATGCCTCAACAAACGTGACTCAATCTGACGCTGCCGTCGCTCTCGACATCGCGTTACGCTACGTAGAAAAACACGCAGCTGCTACACCCAATGATGTCATGTTTATGCGACGCTGGCGCAACATCGCGTCTTCGGGAAGGTTTATGTCACTTCGCCAGATGAAGATCACTGATTTTAAGTGAAAAAATGTAGTGTAGTGTTTGTGTGTGTTTCTTTTGTGTTTTTCCTTGGCCATTCAGCTCTGATGTTAATGAAATGCTGTATGACATTGTTGTTTTTATCCAGTGTTAATTCCAATATTTTTTACATTTCAATCCTGTTTTACGTAAGTAGCAATACTTGTACATACTTTATTAATTTTTCAATGATTCTTTACGTAAAATTAGGTTACATATGATAGTTTTATGTAATAATAAATGTGTTTCTTATATCTTTATGTGTTTTTTTCAAATGTTGTTTTTCTTCAAAATCATGTTCGGATTTGAGGTGTTCTACTGTATATGTATCCACACAACCTACAAACTAGACTTACCGGATGCAGGCTACGAAATGTTTAGTGTTGATAAAATTGTTATGTATGTATGCACACAACCTACGGAAGCTAATGATGATGAAGATGACCCGCCAGTATAGCCTGCAATGTCACATAAGAAGGCCATTCAATCACTGACTACAACAATTGTAACGGTACAGAATTGTGAGCCACCCCAGTTTAATTTTATATTAATTTAAATCATCATATTAAGCACTTTTCAAATTGCCAGACTTTCACCTGTAAGGAGCCTCCAGTACAGCAATGCAACATACATACAGTCAGCCAAAACAATTGCCAGACGCATTGCGTAACCGCCAGCAGCAGCCTTGTGACACAGTCTACAGTCTGCTGTGTGTCATCAGAGAGAGTGGTAATAAGCAGCATACAGTGCAGATAAAAATTACATAGTGGCCTCGGGTGTAAGATAGGCCGTAGTTAAGAGTAGGCCTATCTTTGAAAATACTAAAACTAATATAAAAAACTGTATAACGCGCGGCCAGCCTAAGCGAGCTAAGTGTTCGAAAAGTTATGTAGGCCGACAAAACAAAAAGAAATGCTATTTTAAAGTGGATTAAAGTAATAGTGGCGCATCAACTTAATTTGAAATAAGCAATAACAGTACCGCGGTTAAACAGTGAAAAACTAAATCATGGTGTGTTAAACAGTGCATTCACAGCAGAGGTGTAAAACAGCGGAGTTCTTCAGACGTTAAGTATTAACTGAGTTTTAAACAAGATTATTTTCCCCTTTTCCACAGAGTATAAGTCAACATAAATAAATTGTAAATCTAAAATGTACATCAGAGATCTCAAAGTGGTGGGGTTCAATAGAACGATAAAATCAAAGAACGAATGTGTGTGAGTGTGTAGCTAAAGCACGTATTGGTTCATAGTAAATAGTTGGGGTATACCATAGTTGTCATAAGCTAGTTAATTAAGAAATATTTTGTTACTATGTTTGATTTCACAAATTGTTGCTCATTCTACAAGTATTTGCTCTAAATGTCATGAAAGAGAGACGAAGTAGTTATTTTGAATAATAAATCAGAGGCAACTTGTTTTAGCACAAATAGTATATTTGATCTTTGCCTATATCAAATCCAGATAATTCTTTTTGCAGCAGTTTCGTCTGAACGACCCTTGGAGTAAAAAACCCGAAGGTAAGAGATAATTATAATGTAATTAATTTGTAAAGTTTCACAATCAAGTGGTATGAAGGCCAAGATGAAGCAGAACTGCCTAAAGTAATTTCACTGTGCAATTTGGCTCTTGAAAAGTACGGTCGACAGAAGAAAAAAAAAACAAGAAAACTACAGATTTTATTTACAATCATTGAACAATTTTGTTTTTGTGGTTTTAGTGCTTAACTTTTTGAGTTTGAACATTTCCAGCAGTAAATATGTTCAAACATAACATTAGTACTGTACATTGCTAGTGTTGTAATAAAACATCTTATATTATAGATTTTTGTTTCTTACTCCCTCAGTAATTCGTCACCCATTTGCTCCTGTAGGTGACGAATTTAGTGAGGTTCTACTGTAGTTGCTGTACGTAAGGTTAACAAATAATTTGAGCCTCTAAGCCTTAAATATCCCTTATTAATAAGATATTATTAATGTGGATGTAACTAAAGTGGTAATTGGTAAAAGAAATTGTTTAACCTTACAAAGAACAAACTAGAAAGTGATGTAACGGTGCTTATAAAATGTTGGAAGAAATTGTTTAACCTTACAAAGAACAAACTAGAAAGTGATGTAACGGTGCTTATAAAATGTTGGTCTAGAGAATGATGCAGATGTTCAGTCTCTTGGAAAGAAAGGTAATGATTACTGCAGGTCTGTAATGCCAACAGAAAATTGTATACAGTGCTATGAAATATAAAGAACGTAGAAATGCAAAAAGATGTTTATTTTGTAAAAAACTTGGAAACAGAATTATCGTAACCGTCAGGATTGTCATTATTATGAGATAAGGCCAAATTATTTCTGAATTGTGGCATACCTTTTCCATTTAATTAAACAGTTAATCTAAATTATGTATTTTTTTTGCCAAACACCATGATCTGAGCTTGATGCTAATCTTTGTTGGAAATGTCGGTCTTATGAAGTGCTGAGGTCTTGGGTTGTTTAGGATTTGATAATCATGTAGACACCAAAAGGCCTTGTTCAATATTATTATGAGGCAGTTAGGGTTTGCCTCAAACTAGGATAGTTTAGTAGAGAAACAACGCTTGTCTTTTATAGCGTATAATGTTTATTTTCAGGAGAGGAGCAGTACAAATATAAAAAATATAAGCATTTGTTTGTTTATATTTTCTTGATCCAGTTGTGTACAAAATCGATAGCTTACTGTTTATTATTTTGTCTGTTCACAGATGATTAAGAAGGAAGGTATTAATTCTCTGAGGCAGGGTGAGTTGCAACAGGCGTGTCGTGCAAGAGGTATGCGAGCACTTGGCATGACCGAAGAACAACTAAGGGCACAACTGGTGCAGTGGCTTGACCTCAGTCTTAACGAGAAAGTTCCGCCATCACTTCTGCTGTTGTCCAGAGCATTCATGTTACCTGAGGCTACAACAACTACAGAAAAACTGGCGGCAACGATATCCGCTCTGCCAGACACTGTTGTATGTAACTCTTGTTCACCTTATGTCACAAGCTTGTTAGTGTGTAACAAACTTTAGTGGGGTCAAATGCAATCCCAGCTAGAGATTATGAAGCAAACAGTTCTGTACTGAGCAAGAAGGATAAAATATAAAACAATTTGTTTATAATAATTAATTAACTAATTATCTCTTTGGGTGTAAGTACCTAATTCTTGTCTGCGCTTCATCTGTGGCTGGGCATTTGTACTGAATTTGCATAAATGTGATGAGCTGGAACAATATTATGTATTCCAAGTTGTCATTACTTCATCTTTACAAGGACATAGGCTGTTTTTCTATATATTTTTACTGATTTTAAATTATGTTAGTTTATTTAGAAACAGTTCTTTATCAATGTTTAGATAAATGTAAAATTTAGAAAGGTAATTCTTTTACAAACATGCAAAATTATAGTAGCACTATAGGTTTTGCTTTTGTAAGTCAGATTGCGCTTGTCTGTGATTCAGTTTGATGCACAATGAAGTTATAAACATGAGTTTAGAGATCGAAGAGTTAGAAATTACAATTACGGAAGACATAATGTAATATTCAACAGTCATATGTATGTTTAAAGCCTTTGAATATTTGTATTGTGTTCTACATTGCTGAATATAAGCCGATTATATTGCAATATCTTGTTGTATTGTTATGACACATGCATCCAGAGGTTAATTGTAGGTATGTAGAAAAACACAAGCTACAGTCACATGGCTAAAAGGACAAAACAATACCAATACGAGGAGGTCTGAAAAGTCCATGCAAAACAAATGAAACCTTTTTTCAGGCAAATTTCATTTTATTTTTCAATGTAGTCCCCATCGAACTCGATACACTTGGCCCAATGATAATCTAGTTTTTTTATGCCTTTCAAATAATATGATTACGGCAATTCAGCAAAATGTGTATTAAGTGTCCCATTCAACTTCTTCATTAGTTGTAAATTTTTTTACTAGTGAGCCATTTTTCCATGATCAGAAACAGGAAGAAGTCCGAAGGAGCTAAATCGGGCGAAGTGGTGGATGGCAAAGCAGTTGGTAGCGTAATTCATGCAATTTTTTTCATTGCAATTGCATATTTGTTTGCGGGTGCATTGTTCTGATAAAAGAGCACTTTTTCTTTGTAAAATGTATTCGTTTCTACTTGATTTAGTGGTTCAATTGAATAATTAACGATGCGTTGTACTCTCCTGTCATCGTTCTTCCTTTTTACTTCCATGTTCCTTAAGGAAATGGAAGTATGGTGATGGCAAAAAAAATCGTGTTCGAGATTATTGCAGATTCTGATTGTACTACACTCAAAACATGAAAAAAAGTCGTTTTTCGAAAAGTGTCTGTGTGTCTGTGTGTGTGTCTGTGTGTCTGTAGATTTTTTCTATGGCGAACGATAACAGCCGCAAATTCAAACAGAATAAAATAATTTTTTGCATACAGCCCTGATTTGTAGAGTATTCGCGACCTATTGTTTTTGGTGAAGATCGGTTAAGGGAAAGGGGTAGTTTACCAGCAACGGTTTTTTTTTATCAAGGGTAATTTTGTTTGTTTGGCAAACGATAACAGCCGCAAATTCAAACAGAATCAAATAATGTTTCGCATACAGCCCTTTGAACTTATTCAAGTTCTGTCTGCCTCTCTAAAATTGACACGAAGTGTTTGCTGTCAAAATTCTGCTGACTCTGTTCACAACAGTGTATTTTGTATTGAACCTGATGTCTTATGTAAATAAAGGTGAAGTGATGAAAGAAAGTTACCTGAGAATTACAAAACTTATCACTTCCGTTTTCCTCATATACTCAAGTTAGCAAATAATTTATTAGTATCCCCAAGAATGAGACGCTTCACTGTCCTTCAGGTGAGGAGTTGTTCGGTACTTCAAAACCGTTCAATAATTGAAAAAATAGTTTGTTATTCTGAAAATTTTCTTTATTTAGAATTTATTTACAACAAACAATATGTAGAAGTGTTTTAAACATTATTTTATACGGTCCAAGTCACTTTATATAGTAAATGATTTGCCTTATTGAAACCGTCCAGTGACTTCAAGTTGTATATTTATCAATCAAATATATTGCAACTTACCGTCTGCGGCTTTTAGAAACAACGTCTTCACAAAGTTGACATGTTTCGGGACACTTGTCCCATCATCAGAACTTAAAATAATCGTGTATCATTTAAAGTTGATACATTTGTCAATTAATTAAAATATTAAAATCCAACATGAAACAAATAACTTAAAACAATATGAATACTTAAATGTTTAAAGCGAGCGCGAAGGTTTAACAATGTACATCGTACGGAGATTGACCGCGCACTGAATTATGTTTTGCTTCCACCACGACAATAGCGCAAGGCAGTGTCGTACAATACATTTGACTTGAAAAGCAGTTTATCATTTAAAACACGCGGCTTGGTATCAGTATTGCTATATGCTTTTTTAAATTTCATACTCTTCAAGAGCGTTCAAATATCGTCCTTTCTTACATATGTGAAGGGATATTAAATTAGTTTTAAAATTAGTGTAATTATGATTCTCAGAAATGAGGTGTTCTGCAAATTTTGACTTGATATTGTCCAAACTGTGAAGGTGTGTAGGCGGCCTATGTTCTGTAAATCTTTTTAAAAAACTACGTCCTGTCTGGCCCACATAAAAGGCGTCACAATCGTCACATATCAATTTGTAAACACCAGTTTTGTGTTCAAGGCTGGTAGTTCTGCGGACACAAAGATTATTCATAATATTATTAGTGGTTTTGTAAGTGACCTTTATATTGCTGGTTTTATTAAAAATTGACCCAAAAATCTTAGGCATAAGGTATGTGTACGGTGTTGTAATGTATTTGCGTGTTGTTGTCTCGCGTGTTTTATGTCCGTTAATGTTTCTCTGTTTTTCTAAAAGCCGCAGACGGTAAGTTGCAATATATTGATTGAACAAAACGTGGCTTGGTACTAAACATTTGGGATTTATTCCTTTTAAACATGTATATTGTAATATTATAAATATTACAAATATAAAAATAAAAATTGACTTGGATTGATATATATAGAGATATTGTGTGTGTATCTTCTGTGATAACAAGGGTATTGTGCTCTTCTTTTAGCCCCACTAGTTGGGCAAGCCAAATTGTAATATAATAAAAATATTACAAATATAATAAAAATAAAACTTAGAATTGATTGGTATGATATATAATTGATGAACGTTTGTTTTAATAAGCTCCTTCTTTGGAAACGCCAATTTGTAATATATTTTACAAATATAAAATAAAAAAAATAATTATAATTGAAATTATGTTGGTACGTATTGATATTTTGTTTATCACTGGGTTAGTCTGACTCCTTAAAGTCCCACTGGTTAGGCTAGTCAAATAGTAATATATTTCAAGTATAATAATAAACAAAATATAAAGATATTGATGATAAGAATATGTTATAACTAAGTGTGTTGGATTGATAAATAACAAATATATCAAACTTTAAAAATTTTGCAAATATTTTTTTTTTTTCTTGTGCTTGTATCGAATTTGACTGAATAATTTAATTTAATTAATTGATAATTAATTAATTATTTGAGGTTGTAATTTCCTCCTATATCTATTCTCTCAAGGTGAATTATGGTTTTGCTTAATAAAAAATAATAATAACATTAACGGTAGAAATAAAAACAATGCTGGTAACTGAATACTGATTTGCGTTTATTCATTCAAAATTGTGCGCCAGTCAGACTGCGCATGTCCCAGGCACTGGCTAATATTCGCCACAGTCGGCAATGAGAAAAATCAACAGATATATTTTTTACAAGTTTAAATTTATGGTTCTTTTAACGAGTCGAAATGGTCAGAGGGCAAGGAACAAGATACATTTAACAGGTATTCTTAAACTAAATGTTAACATCTGAAATAGAACAGAATTATTATTACAATTGTCAATTAGAAAGAAATTATTTAAAATTCGAACCAAGTCGAAGAAATGACGTCACTCTGCTCCAGGTAGCACTGGTCCGTCTATGTGAGAAATTCAGCAATGGCCGCCGTCTGCTTGGTTTTAATCTGCTATGATGCCGTTGGAATTGAAGATCTTCTCCCACAGAAATAAAACGATGTTCCCTTTTCCTGCGAAGTGGTGTTGTTCCAAAATATTGTGTTGAATGTCCCCTCGTCGTCTGCGATGTCGAATTCTGGATGGATCTCTTGTGTAGTGTGATGTGCAAATATGTGTGTTGGTTCTTTGTGAATTCGTTCCCAAAAAATTGTTTCAAAATGGCTGTCGATTTCTGGCGTTAAGTTTTATCGTGTTATACTGTGTTTTTGGAAACTTGTGAAGTGTTAGACATAGATAAATAATGTTATTTCACTGGTTAGTTCATCTCTGTTACACGCCACATAACCACACTTGGTTTTAATATAAATTATTTGGGTTTCAAAACTCCACTAATACATTTTTCAACTGTTCAGCTTTGCGATTAACAATAGACTAAACGACGCAACGTCGTCGTTTTAGGGCAATTTGTGGTATGTCTTTTTCCTCTTCATATTGTTTAATTATAAAATATCTGTCTAAGACTTGTTTCACTATCTAACTATACATAACAAGTTTTCTTATTTTTTACTGTATTTCCAATATTTCTTAATTTTACATGAATCTAACTATTCCGTAATATTGATTATTTAATTTTACATCTTTTGATATATAGCTGGGTTTGTTTCAAACTCATTTAAGCCCAAAAATTACAATTTTAGATAATTATTGTATGTCTCATATTTTGTACAAATTCAGTGTTTTAAAGGTTTTTATTTGTTTTTTCGGTATAATATTTCCATGGAATACACCTAATAACTCCGTAATTACTTTGTTGTTAATAATTTGGTTATTAAAACATTTCAATATTGATTAATTTGCTGTTTAGTCTGATTTGATTACTATCATAAGCCTATTTTTTGACTGTTTCCAAAAGAAGTTAGTTTTCTTTCTTTTGTCATTCTATTTGCTATTAACTGTATCTGTATTAATTATATTTTCAATTTCTGTATTGTATGTATTGAATTCTATTCCTATTACATAGATTAATTCTTTGATAGATAGTTTTTTTGGTTTATAGGCCATTCTGTGTTTACAAACATAGTGTCTTGGTGGGTCTGTTTGTACATTATACATGGTTTACTGATTTGAATAAAACTATTACATTTTTATGCCCTACTTGCCTCTCTGACTTACACAATGGAAAATTAAATGACATGATTTTAATTACAATAGAATATCTTGTATCTACTAAACTTTCTTTATACTAATAACATCATTGAACCATAACATGAACATCTTATGCCTAATTTTAACAAAAACATCTTATTATCAACTATTTTCCATATATCACCTAATTTTAACAAAAACATCTTATTCCTATTATTTTTTCCTGTATCATCAAATGATAATAACATAGCTTATCCTAGACATAATTTAATTAGAAAACATAAAAAAACTCCTATTACTAGTAACACTGTCAGTCACTAACTGTCTTGTGTATGTATTATTCTTATGAAAACACTTTAACTGTGATAAAAAAAAAAACCTCGTGTATCTATTTACACCTTACATCTAAAATATTATTTAATTAATAATAAATAATAAATATCTTAATATTAGGCATACCTTCAGTTATGAACCGTCCTTTGGTATTTTTGTCGTCACCATTTATTTAGTTATAATTAAAGAAAACATTTTATATGTAATGGTCCTTCTTATATCTAATTTAAAACTCTTATTACCAGTAATGTTGTCAGTCCTTAGACCGTCTTTCATTTCAATGGTTTTATTATTATTATTCTACACTCATGGTAGTCTTTTTATAATACTTAAACCTCATTGAAGATTTTTTCATAGATTTTTTAACTATGTTTCTCACTGTACACTCTGTAGTTCCTTAATTTTGTTATTTCACTTCACTTTATTGTATTCTACACTCTGGTAGTCTTTTTAGTGAGTTCTACCCTATGGTAGTCTCTTTTGACATATTTTTTGACATGTTACACTTACAACTAATATACAATTTGTTTTTATAGTATTGTATCTTGTAACTTGTTTGGGGTTTACCTATATCGGTTTCAATTTTGTCTAATGGTATTTAATATATGATTAACATTTTGTTTTGGCATATCTCTTCCTGGTTCTGGTCTCTTTGTTGGAATCTTGATATGTTTCGTCCCTTCTTCAAATATCACATTAGTAGTTTCCTTATTAAAATGGTTTCATGACAGATTATTTCCTTTTTTTATGGTCCTTCCCTTTTTGTACTGCTTCCCCAATCTACTGGGTATACTGCTGGTTTAACTGGTTTTTTCATAGTAGGTTATTTTAATTAATGGTTTTCTTTATTATCTTCCATTTTTATTAACATTTTATAGACTTAATTATACAGTTTCTAGGGTAATCCTTAAACAATTTACTCCTCTCACTCACTATGGAACTTTCTTTTTTATTCATGTAACATTAATTCAAATGTTTAGTGTGATAATTTTGTTATGTTACATATGCTCTCCTGTAAAAGTGATTAGTTCAGATCATACTCTGTATGGATGAAATAATTACTACTAATTCTTTTGTATTTACATTTTCTCCGTGATTACATGTTTTCACTTTATATACCTTCTTTTTCCACCATTGCTTCCTCTCAGCTGATGTGTATCTCCTTCATTTGTTTCTTTTTTCATTGATAAGTGATCTTCCATCTTGTGTATAACATTATCATTTTATATTCCTTCTTATTTGGTGCTTCCTCACCAGTATGTTTACTCCCTAACATTCCCTAACAAATTAATTGGAACAGTTCAGAGTGGCACTTTTGGCTTCAATCCCTGCTGTCCAAATACTTCAATTGAGTCCAGAGGTATTATCATCTCTGCTCAACACATAAGACTGATGGCATTTTCTACATCCAGTCATAAAAATAAATAAACAGTAAAAGTAGTCATTTTTGACTAAAATAAACATCTTTAGATTCTTCACTTCATAATACGTTATATTAATTAATACTTTTATACACTTGACTCTTCTTCTCTTTTAAAGCTTATTCCATATTAGGTGGTTTAGGTATGTGGTATCATATACATTTCATCATGTTTACATAGTAAGTAGTATTTATATTTACTCTTTCTACCATCTGGTATCCATTGAGTTATTTTTATTGCTCATGGTATAACATGAATTAATTCTTTATCACTTTCACTATAACAGTGGTTGTTGTAACAGCATTATCATTATTAATATCAGGTTTTTTTGTTTTTTGGTTTCTGGTCTCACTATTTGGTCTTTAGTGAGCTGGTCCTTCTTCATTGTTCCATTTTTATTAAATTATTTTCTTTGTGAGTTTGGTTAATTTGTTCGGTTAAGTCATATGACATTCTGGTTTCCTTTCTCCCTTAGAATTTTGTATCTCTTTCTTACAAAATCTTTTTTCATATTTCAGAGTTATTTCCCATCATTTGTATGAGTAATGATGTGAGTTTACTGTCTTTTAATTTTAGACATTTTTATTCAACTACATTCTTTCTTGTTCATAGTTGTTTTTCAAATATTTTGGTATAAGTTGTACTTATTATTGTTTTGAATTTTGAAATTATTATTCCTCAAAATTCTTTTTGCATTCATAATAGTCTTTGAATGTTTGTGTAAGTGGTACTTACTAATTATTTTGAATTTGGACAATTATTATCTGCATCCAAATTCTTTTTACTTGCATAATAGTCTTTGAATATTTGTGTAGCTTGTACTTACTATTGCTTTTGAATTTTGAAGCTTATTATGTTTAAAATTCCTTTTATTTATTCACAATAATCCTTCAAATGTTTTGTTGTAAGTTGTACTTACTGATTTTTGAATTTTTGTAATTATCTATTTAGCAAAATTCTTTTTTCATCATTCACAATTGTTCGAATATTTGGTGTAAGTTGTACTTACAATATTTTTGAATTTTGTAACTATCTATTTATCAAAATTCTTTTTTTTTTTTTTTTTTGTTCACAATATTCTTTCAGATATTTTGTGTAAGTTGTACTTACTAATTTTTGAATTTTTGTAATTATTATCTTTAGCAAAATTCTTTTTTTTTTTTTTTTTTTTGTTCACAATATTCTTTCAGATATCTAGTGTAAGTTGTACTTACTAATTTTTTTTTTTAATTTTGTAATTATATTCTTATCAAAATTCTTTTTTCATCATTCACAATTGTTCGAATATTTGGTGTAAGCTGTACTTACGATATTTTTGAATTTGGTAATTATCTTCTCATCAAAATTCTTTTTTCATTCACAATATTCTTTCAGATATTTTGTGTAAGTTGTACTTACTAACTTTTTGAATTTTGTAATTATTATCTTTAGCAAAATTCTTTTTTTTTTTTTTTTTTTTTTGTTCACAATATTCTTTCAGATATCTAGTGTAAGTTGTACTTACTAATTTTTTTTTTAATTTTGTAATTATATTCTTATCAAAATTCTTTTTTCATCATTCACAATTGTTCGAATATTTGGTGTAAGCTGTACTTACGATATTTTTGAATTTGGTAATTATCTTCTCATCAAAATTCTTTTTTCATTCACAATATTCTTTCAGATATTTTGTGTAAGTTGTACTTACTAACTTTTTGAATTTTGTAATTATCTATTTAGCAAAATTCTTTTTTCATTCACAATATTCTTTCAGATATTTGGTGTAAGATGTTCTTACTATATTTTTGAATTTTGTAATTTTTTATTCTTATCAAAATTCTTATTTTGTTCATAATAGTTTTAACTCACAACTATGAGTCCTCTAAATATTTTTTAATAGACAACTGATTATAAGTTCCTTTTACTTTATTCGAAATGATATCCTTTAGTACATATGTATTATTATTATTGTTTTTAATAATCAGGTATGGGCCGGTATACAGCAGTAATAACTTTTTGGTAATGCCTTCCAAAGTACTGGGTAATTCCCTGTTTTTTAGCAGTACCTTTTCTCCGACTTCATAGTTTATTATTTTCTTAACAGCCTTTTGATATTTGTTCTTGCGCCTTTCCTGGTCTTCAGCCAATTTATTGTAGAATCTAATTCGATTGAATTTGTATTCTTGACTCCTGGGGAACTCTATTATGTCTTGTATTTCTCTCGGAGGTGGTCTTTCATACATTGCTGTGTATGGCGTGGTACCAATAGCGGTGTGATATGACAAATTAAGGAATTCTTCAGTCGCTAATAAATATTCTTGCCACTTCTTTTGTTGGTTATAGCAATAAGTTCGTAATATTCTTCCGACCTCTCGCAGTACCCTCTCCGCTGGATTGCTGCTGGGGTGGTAGACAGATGTCTTGTATGTCTTAATGCCCAATGTATTCAGAGTGTTTCTCCACCGCCAACCCTTAAATTGCGTTCCATGGTCGGTGATTATGGATATCGGGCTTCCTACCTCTGGAATGTAATGATTTGTTATTATTTCTAGAGTCTTCAGAGTGGTGGCTCTGTTCACAGGGTATAGTTTTGTAAATTTTGTAAAATGATCCATCATAATAACAATATACTTGTATCGATGGCGTCCGCCACTGCGGGGAAATGGACCACATATGTCCAGAAAGACCTTTTCCAGTTTGGTTTGTGAGGTAATTGGTATCATCATACCTTCCTTTCTCTCATTGTTGGTTTTCACCAATTGACATATCATACAGGTTTTAAGGTAGTTTCTAGTTTTTCTATTGATACTTTTTATGTGACAATTCTCTTCTATTGCCTTGATCACCTTCATGGCTCCCATGTGACCGTATCGTAGGTGATAGTCCAGGATGATATCCTTTTCGATTGTAGTAGGGATCATGATCTTCCAAACGTCTTCGTCAAGGGATGTCTTGATGAATAAAATCCCATTATGTATACAATAAAATTTGTTTATTGTGTCATCTCGGTTGGAGAGACGAAGTTTAATAGAGTTTAACTTCGGATCGGACTGCTGGTGTTTGCTGATGTCCTGCACTATCTTCTCTAAATCAGATCTGTCCTTAATAATGTTATAGATTTTCAAAATGCTCTCCTTTTCGCCTTCGAATGTTTGTTCTTCTAGATTCACTCTTGACAATACGTCGGCTACTACATTTTTACTCCCAGGAACATACTCCCACTGTATATCGTATTCCTGTAGGGCGAGTACCCATCTGGTCAATCTCCCATGGCTTAATTTGCACCTTCTTAGAAATGATATTGACTTGTGATCTGTTCGGACGGTCACCGGATATCCGAGGATATACGTCCGAAACTTCCCGCAGGCAAAGACTACACTTAGCAGTTCTTTTTCCGTCACATTATAGTTCTTCTCACACTGATTAAGGGTTCTGCTAGCAAAGCTCACTACTAGATGGTTTCCACTTTCATCTTCTTGGTACAGTGTTGAACCCAAGCTAATATTACTAGCGTCACAGTTTAGAAAGAAGGGTCGGTTAAAATCTGGATGGTTGAGCATTAATGCGTCTAAGAATTTCTCTTTAATTGATTTGAAGGTCTCGTCTTGTTCTTGACCCCATCGCCATTTATTCTTGGACGATAACTGGTACTGAAACTGGGCTGTTAGTTCGGAATAATTATTCTGGAACTTCCTATAATAGTTACATAGGCCCAAAAATGATTGTAGTTGCCTCCTGTTTTTTGGTGTAGGGAATCGTTGTATGGCGTCTACCTTTTCTGTTGATGGTGTTATTCCTTGACTGTTTAGCTGGAAACCCAGGAATTGAACTTCTTTAGCTATAAGCTTGGACTTGTCCAGTTTAAGGGTGACATTATTTTCAGCAAGCTTCTTCAAAACATACTCCACACGATAACAGTGTTCCTCCCAGCTGGTTGATGTTATTAGGAGATCATCAACATAGACAGTTGTGAATTGGAGCGCTTCTGGTCCTAGTATATGATCCATACAGGCGACAAAAACAGCTACTGAATTAACCAACCCGAAGGGCAACCTCTTAAACTGATAATTGCGCCCTTCGAAGATGAACGCCATGTATTGTCGGCTTGCTGGGTGCAACTCCACTTGCCAATAGCCGCATACCGTATCCCAAGTGGTAATGAATCGTGTTCCGTGGAACCTCTTCAAAATTTCATCAATCTCGCCAGGTGAGGTACGATCGTTTATTATCATCTTATTTATCTCCCGAGCGTCAAGGCAAAGTCTTACCTTCCCATTTTTCTTTTGTATGGCCACAATTGGGCTTGTGTATGGCGATTGACTGCTCTCGATGATATCTCTACGGATCATATTCTGGATCTCTGATCGTACGGCTTCTTTCAAAGATTGTGCTATTGGGTATGACTTTCGGTTGAATTCTACCGGTTCTCTGAATCGTATTGAACATTGGTAGTTCCGGATCTTTCCAGGTTCGTCAGAAAATACAGCTCGATATTTCTCATATATTTCTACCAATTGATTCCGCTGGTTTTCCGTTAGTTGCTCGTTAGTATTGTGGCACTGGAAGTTACGTATCTCTTGGATCTTTTGTTTCCATAGGTCTTCCTCCGAATCTTGATGTACTGGTTTGTTGTTTGTTGGGTGGTTGGATAAGTAATTCACCTTATTTTGGTGGTCGTGAAGTCGTTTGGAGTCTAAAGTCTTGTTATCAGTTAAATTGGCTATCCAGGTTGAACCTTCAGCAAAGAGCGATACCCTTCCTTGGCACAAGTCGATAATTGCTGAGTTTCGGCGCAATATGTCGCATCCTATCATGATGTTGAAAGGTAATCCGGCTGCAACAAGAAATATCATATCCACACTAATGCCCTGACTTTTGACATTGAGGGATACCTGCTTTCTTATGGTCTTGTTCTGTCGGCCGGTAGCTCCTACAAGTACAATGTTATTAATAGGTAGTACCGGTAAGTTTTTGTGGCATTCCTGCTGTATCCGGTCCAACTCATTTCGATTTATTATGGAGACATTGGCTCCAGTGTCTATCATTATAGGAACAGAAATACCTTCAATTTCTGCGATTATGTATATTATTTCATTATCATTATTTTTAATATTAAGCTCACTTTCTTCTAATAGGTCCTTACGGATATCCTTTAAATAATTGCTGTATATTATGGTAAAATTTTTTCTGTTTTTCTTCACATTCATACCTACTTGATTAAACCCAGCAGATTGGAGCAGTAAAGGGTCATTGGGTTTTATTACTGCCTCCGTTCGTTTAAATGTTCCGCTTCATTACGGATCAGGCCGTTGGAAGCGTCAGCTTGAAGTCCTGAGGCTGTTTCGTTTGGTTCTGCTCGATCGTCTGGTTGGGCTTCTGTTACAGGTAGTCTTCGCTGATTATCCAGGCTGGAACTACGTCTGGGCTCGTACTCTCTGTACCTATTACTTCCCTGGCTCCCTTGGAAAGTCTCGTACTCGTAGTATCGGCTCCTTCTTTGAGGCTGGTATCTTCTGTGTCCACTGCCTTCTGCTCGGATGTAATTAACATTAGGTCGATATGCCCTGTAATTGTGGTTACCTCCACTTGGGTAATTTCGGTTATAATTACCATGATAATTATTATTATTAGAAAAGTTGGGGTTCCTCTGACCATTTTGAACATAGTTACTATTATTATTGTAATAACCGTTGTTATTTTGGGGACGGCTATTATTATTATTATTATTATTGTTGTGGTTGTTGTTATTATTATTATTATTATTCATACGAGGAATAGTACTATTATTATTATTATGGTTAAGCCTCGGCAAATTATTGTTATTTCTAGGGTTATAATTGTACTCGGCATTATTCCGATTTGCGGAATTATAATTGTTATTATTACCCACATTCTGCCGATTATTATTATTATTCAAATTATTGTTGTTATTCCTTGGTTCCAGCTTTTCATACCTCCTGCGACTTTGACGGTAATAGTCTTCGTGCTCGTACATCTCTAACAGCTCGGTCATGGCTTGCACCGTCTTTATTTGACTGTTTCGTCTGGCTCTGATAATATCCTCTTCGTAGTGGTATGAGAGTTTGCTGACCAGGCATTCTTCCGGTATTCGGGGCTCTAGATGTTTGGCCACGCACACCTTTCCCAAAAAGTACGCCGTTAAAGTTTGGTTTCCATATGGGTTGTACTTCCCATGACATATCCCGTCTCTGGCGATATTTTGCGTTGATTCCGACCAATATTTGGCTTTGAATAGCTTTCTGAATTGTTGATAGTCGGTCACCTCGTCTCTTATTGCCATCCACCAATTGTCTGCTATTTCCTTGAACGATTCGTCCAGCACCTCTTTGTTCTCCCTCCAGCGATTACCTCTGTGTTTGGCAAAGTATTCCTCAATTCTTGCTAGGAATTCCATGGGTTTATTTTTATAAAACCTGAAGTTAATCCCTTCACGATTTTCACTGTTGGGACAACTGGTAATGGTTGTTGGTCGACTATGGAATAGGTCTATATCGGTCTGGTTCTGTCGTACCTGACTGTTGATACTGGTCACAGCAGCTTCTATGCCGTCACATTTTTCTGTGAATCGGTCCTGCACTCGCTCCCAGTCTTCCCGTGTTTCCTTTAGTTTTTCCTCCAATGTCTTCCTAGTCGTTTCTTCAATGGTGTTAACCTTCGTATTTATTTCTGTCCTGATACTCCGTACTTCTTGTTCGGTTTGACTCCATTTTTCGTCAGCTCTGGCAACCCTTTGTTCGATTACCGTTATTTCCTCTTCTACTTTCTTGCTGATTGTCTCATTGTTTTCAGCTATCTTCTGGCTCAATTCTTCCTTCAATATTTCCATTCTTCCGTCTAACCGGTTCATGTTCTCTTGGTTCGTCTCCTTCAATTCTTCTCTCAATTGCTGACTATTACTTTCCATTTTCTGATTTGTTTCTTCCATCCTCTTGTTGGTTTCTTCCAGTTTTTGGCTTATCTGGGTTAATTCCTCTTTCGACTGTTTATTGTCAGTCTTTATCTCCTCCATTTTCTCCTCCATCTTCTGAATATTTTCTTCCATCTTCTCTTCTATCTTCTTACTGTTTGCTTCCATCTTCTCCTCCATCTTCTTGCTAGTATCTCCAATTTTATTACCCAACTCTTCCTTCAATCGTTGGTTATCACTTTTCATTTCCTTATTATTTTCTTCCATTTTCTCCTCCATCTTCTTACTGCTTTCTCTTAATTCCTCCTTCAATCGTAGGTTATCGTTCTTCATTTCCTTACTATTTTCTTCGATTTTCTTGTTGGTATCTCCGATTTTATTACCCAACTCTTCTTTTAATTGTTGGTTATCGTTTTCCAGCTTCTTACTATTTTCTTCCATCTTCTCCTCTATCTTCTTACTGTTTTCTCTTAATTCCTCCTTCGTTGTTTTAAATTCTCTAAGTAACATCTCCATCATTTGATCAAATTTTGTATCTTCCTTTGCGGTGGATTTTTCCGGCTGTTCCTTCTGTGGTGCAGGCTTATTTGGTTCTGCTGGCGGTAACATTAACTCCACATCTTCCACTGGTGTCGCTTCTTTATCCTCCATGTCTATCTCCTGTTCGGCCTCCATAGCCCTTTTTCTTGATGTAGCTCTCCTGTGCATCTCGCTCCCTCTTCCGACCTGTTGATCGTTGCCAAGCTAAAAATAGGAAATTGGACAATCGTCCTTATTTTACAACACTATTACCTCCTATTTAAAGCCCCTTAAGTTGGACGCCAATTTGTAATATAAATAAATATTACAAATATAAAAATAAAAATTGACTTGGATTGATATATATAGAGATATTGTGTGTGTATCTTCTGTGATAACAAGGGTATTGTGCTCTTCTTTTAGCCCCACTAGTTGGGCAAGCCAAATTGTAATATAATAAAAATATTACAAATATAATAAAAATAAAACTTAGAATTGATTGGTATGATATATAATTGATGAACGTTTGTTTTAATAAGCTCCTTCTTTGGAAACGCCAATTTGTAATATATTTTACAAATATAAAATAAAAAAAATAATTATAATTGAAATTATGTTGGTACGTATTGATATTTTGTTTATCACTGGGTTAGTCTGACTCCTTAAAGTCCCACTGGTTAGGCTAGTCAAATAGTAATATATTTCAAGTATAATAATAAACAAAATATAAAGATATTGATGATAAGAATATGTTATAACTAAGTGTGTTGGATTGATAAATAACAAATATATCAAACTTTAAAAATTTTGCAAATATTTTTTTTTTTTCTTGTGCTTGTATCGAATTTGACTGAATAATTTAATTTAATTAATTGATAATTAATTAATTATTTGAGGTTGTAATTTCCTCCTATATCTATTCTCTCAAGGTGAATTATGGTTTTGCTTAATAAAAAATAATAATAACATTAACGGTAGAAATAAAAACAATGCTGGTAACTGAATACTGATTTGCGTTTATTCATTCAAAATTGTGCGCCAGTCAGACTGCGCATGTCCCAGGCACTGGCTAATATTCGCCACAGTCGGCAATGAGAAAAATCAACAGATATATTTTTTACAAGTTTAAATTTATGGTTCTTTTAACGAGTCGAAATGGTCAGAGGGCAAGGAACAAGATACATTTAACAGGTATTCTTAAACTAAATGTTAACATCTGAAATAGAACAGAATTATTATTACAATTGTCAATTAGAAAGAAATTATTTAAAATTCGAACCAAGTCGAAGAAATGACGTCACTCTGCTCCAGGTAGCACTGGTCCGTCTATGTGAGAAATTCAGCAATGGCCGCCGTCTGCTTGGTTTTAATCTGCTATGATGCCGTTGGAATTGAAGATCTTCTCCCACAGAAATAAAACGATGTTCCCTTTTCCTGCGAAGTGGTGTTGTTCCAAAATATTGTGTTGAATGTCCCCTCGTCGTCTGCGATGTCGAATTCTGGATGGATCTCTTGTGTAGTGTGATGTGCAAATATGTGTGTTGGTTCTTTGTGAATTCGTTCCCAAAAAATTGTTTCAAAATGGCTGTCGATTTCTGGCGTTAAGTTTTATCGTGTTATACTGTGTTTTTGGAAACTTGTGAAGTGTTAGACATAGATAAATAATGTTATTTCACTGGTTAGTTCATCTCCGTTACACGCCACATAACCACACTTGGTTTTAATATAAATTATTTGGGTTTCAAAACTCCACTAATACATTTTTCAACTGTTCAGCTTTGCGATTAACAATAGACTAAACGACGCAACGTCGTCGTTTTAGGGCAATTTGTGGTATGTCTTTTTCCTCTTCATATTGTTTAATTATAAAATATCTGTCTAAGACTTGTTTCACTATCTAACTATACATAACAAGTTTTCTTATTTTTTACTGTATTTCCAATATTTCTTAATTTTACATGAATCTAACTATTCCGTAATATTGATTATTTAATTTTACATCTTTTGATATATAGCTGGGTTTGTTTCAAACTCATTTAAGCCCAAAAATTACAATTTTAGATAATTATTGTATGTCTCATATTTTGTACAAATTCAGTGTTTTAAAGGTTTTTATTTGTTTTTTCGGTATAATATTTCCATGGAATACACCTAATAACTCCGTAATTACTTTGTTGTTAATAATTTGGTTATTAAAACATTTCAATATTGATTAATTTGCTGTTTAGTCTGATTTGATTACTATCATAAGCCTATTTTTTGACTGTTTCCAAAAGAAGTTAGTTTTCTTTCTTTTGTCATTCTATTTGCTATTAACTGTATCTGTATTAATTATATTTTCAATTTCTGTATTGTATGTATTGAATTCTATTCCTATTACATAGATTAATTCTTTGATAGATAGTTTTTTTGGTTTATAGGCCATTCTGTGTTTACAAACATAGTGTCTTGGTGGGTCTGTTTGTACATTATACATGGTTTACTGATTTGAATAAAACTATTACATTTTTATGCCCTACTTGCCTCTCTGACTTACACAATGGAAAATTAAATGACATGATTTTAATTACAATAGAATATCTTGTATCTACTAAACTTTCTTTATACTAATAACATCATTGAACCATAACATGAACATCTTATGCCTAATTTTAACAAAAACATCTTATTATCAACTATTTTCCATATATCACCTAATTTTAACAAAAACATCTTATTCCTATTATTTTTTCCTGTATCATCAAATGATAATAACATAGCTTATCCTAGACATAATTTAATTAGAAAACATAAAAAAACTCCTATTACTAGTAACACTGTCAGTCACTAACTGTCTTGTGTATGTATTATTCTTATGAAAACACTTTAACTGTGATAAAAAAAAAAACCTCGTGTATCTATTTACACCTTACATCTAAAATATTATTTAATTAATAATAAATAATAAATATCTTAATATTAGGCATACCTTCAGTTATGAACCGTCCTTTGGTATTTTTGTCGTCACCATTTATTTAGTTATAATTAAAGAAAACATTTTATATGTAATGGTCCTTCTTATATCTAATTTAAAACTCTTATTACCAGTAATGTTGTCAGTCCTTAGACCGTCTTTCATTTCAATGGTTTTATTATTATTATTCTACACTCATGGTAGTCTTTTTATAATACTTAAACCTCATTGAAGATTTTTTCATAGATTTTTTAACTATGTTTCTCACTGTACACTCTGTAGTTCCTTAATTTTGTTATTTCACTTCACTTTATTGTATTCTACACTCTGGTAGTCTTTTTAGTGAGTTCTACCCTATGGTAGTCTCTTTTGACATATTTTTTGACATGTTACACTTACAACTAATATACAATTTGTTTTTATAGTATTGTATCTTGTAACTTGTTTGGGGTTTACCTATATCGGTTTCAATTTTGTCTAATGGTATTTAATATATGATTAACATTTTGTTTTGGCATATCTCTTCCTGGTTCTGGTCTCTTTGTTGGAATCTTGATATGTTTCGTCCCTTCTTCAAATATCACATTAGTAGTTTCCTTATTAAAATGGTTTCATGACAGATTATTTCCTTTTTTTATGGTCCTTCCCTTTTTGTACTGCTTCCCCAATCTACTGGGTATACTGCTGGTTTAACTGGTTTTTTCATAGTAGGTTATTTTAATTAATGGTTTTCTTTATTATCTTCCATTTTTATTAACATTTTATAGACTTAATTATACAGTTTCTAGGGTAATCCTTAAACAATTTACTCCTCTCACTCACTATGGAACTTTCTTTTTTATTCATGTAACATTAATTCAAATGTTTAGTGTGATAATTTTGTTATGTTACAATATTTATGATGCGTTTCGAGTCATATGACCCTGCATCAGATAGTTATCACTCACAAGGAGATCATCAAATATTAAAATTCACAAAAAACACATATGTAAAATTGTAAAACTTATACAAGTTTAAAATATTAAACTTCGTGTATGAATGGTTGCATGTAATTAAATGTTGTGTGAAGGATTTTAATACGAACTTAATACCCTTACATTATTGTATTAAGGGTCATTATATGGATGCATGGGAAGAATTTGAAATCTATAGTGGACATAATAACCCAGTTACTCATGATGGCATATTTAACGATAATTTAAATTTCAAATCAAACCCGCTATATGACACCGCGCTACAATCGATTATGAGATAACACACGGCGAGACACACTTTGCTCAGAGTCCAGTGGGCCTCACGCAGTGCACTGTGTCGGACGCTTCTATAAGTTTTACAATTTTACATATGTGTGTTTTTTGTGTTTTTGTGAATTTTAATATTTGGTGATCTCCTTGTGAGTGATAACTATCTGATGAAGGGTCATATGACTCGAAACGCGTCATAAATATACAACTTGAAGTCACTAGATGGTTTCAATAAGGTAAATCATTTACTGTAGAAGTGTGATCCGGCCTAATCACTAACTTGTTTTGCGGAGTGATAATGGACACATAATGGAATGTTTTAAATTTGCTGGCCTTTTGTGTAGTGTTTGAAGTTATAATATGATTGAGTGGATACATATTGTGACATCTCTGTAGTATATTATTGTGGACGGATTGATTGTTGCAGGGAACGAAGACAAAGGCGGTGATTGGTGAACTTGAAGGCAAGGTGGAAAATAAGACAAAGATCGAGGTAATCAAGGAAGAATTTGCCATGATCAGAGAGGAAAGTAAAGAGCACATGGAAGAGAAAGAACAGTTGGCTAAGGTAAGCGACTTTGTGTACACTTGCGGTGGTTACATAGAAAATGTGCATGTCTTTAATATAAGAAATAAATAATTATCAGTACAGTGTGAATATAATGATGGTATAAATTTAAAAAAAAAGTTTGAATTATTTTCATCTCATTTATTACAGTTGTTTTAAAAAAGGTTAAACCAAATTTTGTTTCTCATTTTGTTTTACATAAGTCATAAAATATTTCATAACATTATTTTTTATAAACTCTTCTTAAAATCATGTTTGTAATATTTAAGTAGCCTTTATTTTTTCTTGTCCTCAATATTCAAGTAAAAAAATCTATAAGATATCCATTAGATTTGATGTCATTTGTGTTGTTAAATTGTAACTCCAGTGTGTACAGTTTCTTGCAGCTATAACGTTATAATCACAAAAGTAATATCAAGTGTCTTTTGTAAATATAAACTTGTTTTCTTCTAATCCAGATGTCGACAGAATTCTGTCTTATCTACTTATTATCTGTGAGGAGTGACCTAAAAAAAACTGGTTTCGTCTTATGATGGATTCTGCGCGCTTGTAGTGCAGGCTGCTACCACTAGGAGAGTATGTGTGGGGCTCCCCCACAGTCATAACCAGTTACAATCCAGTCAGTGGAAAACTACCACATCTCCTTGTCCTAAAGAAAGCAAGGAATCGTACACTCAGAATTTGTACCCCATGGTCAACCAAAGTTTTTATTTGGAAGTTTAGAAAAGGTTCTGTCATTATTTGTGGAAAAAGTATCACAATTTGTGTCAAACAGGTTTGACATTTGTCATCAAATCAAATCTCGATCCCTCACAACTTCCTTTCATGATAAATTACGGCAATGAGCTCCACAGTATGCATAATCACCCAAAGGCTGCTTCTGGATTATCATGGTCTGTATGCCTTTAGTGATGCCATTCATATCCTCTGTCAGGTCTTTCCATGAACCCATAAAACTTTCTTGAGGTTCAATGCAGCTTATCATAACACCAGTGAACACAGATACTCACTTGTTCGTCTCCTGAGATATCTTGTACACCATCACCATCGCAGTCACACTGAATACCATCACAAATGACTGAATAAATTGATTTATTTATTTATTAGCTTGAGCTTTTTAGTAAAATTAGTGACCACTTTATTTCTTATGATCTGGATGATTTCATTTTTTAGCGCAGGGTGTGTATAATTCTGTTCACTCTGGAGCTCCTGCGTTATCTGTATAATTGGGAATTTACAGTGCACGGTTGTCGGAAAACACAGTTAATCCACTGATCCATCTGTGAGCCAGTGTGGCTCCTGAAATGATAATGGTCAGCATAGTTTGGTCCGCGAATCAGTAGGAAATGATCATCATGTATACAGAAATCCCCATATACTTGCACGTGTAATTTACACATATTGAAGGAACAAGTACTGATATTGACATAAATATTGTTACGACGGTCTACTGATCGTCATATGGTACAGTGGAAAACAAAATACAAGACACCAATTAAGTCACTAATCACCAGCTTTAATTATCAAAATTAAACAGTTTGTAATCAACAAGATAGTCTCTTACAACAAATCAAATAAAAATTGTTCACACACAATTATTATGTCAACTAATAGAGTCTCACACAATTATAAAACACTTAATACTTCGCCACAATACTTTGAACCGCACTGGAATAAATCGCCACTGAAACTGACTTGACCATCGCTGAATGCCTATATTTATACCCTGCTCATATTCTAGAATAACCTGTCACTTTCTATGACAGATGTTAAACAAACAGGCGCTCTCAAGAATCCACTAGAAACAGTGTCCTTGAACACTCTGCGCTGACCGAATGGTCTGGTATAGACTCTGTAGTTGACGCGTAATGTCTTTCATTGCAAAGTAGCAGCAGTGTGTACGCACACACACGTTACAGCTGGGATAGTCGAGATTCTTGTAGAATGTTCCGTATTATGTAACACTTTTTTCGCATTATGTAACATTGCACATGAGAACAACTAGGCATTGTAAATAATGAAAATAGACGTAAACAGATATATAATTTATTTCGGTTAATGTAATGTGTAATTTTAGTAAACTAAGAATTTTAGTTCTGTATGCTAGAAAAAATTCTAAAAAACATGTATATAGAAAAATGTGTACCTTTTGATGATAAGTGCTCACACGTAGTTGATACAAACGTTTTAGTGAATCATGTTTTATCAATGTCTATCCATCTATGCACCATTTTGATAATAATAAATGACAAAATCTTGTGTCAATTCCATAAAAACATCGTAGCTTTTTTTGGTTTTCTACAACTGCCAATCTTAATTTATGCATACCAGCAGCATTAGCGGCCCATAAAATTGTCATTCTCCTTTGCTGATTTTGTGTCCAGGAATGCTTTTTTTTATTTTGATAGCTAGAGATTTTTACTGTAGATGACAATGGTTAAGACTAGATTCATTAGCATTGTACATTTGTTCAGACGTCAAGAGATTTTCACTCACAAAAGCCTGAAACTTTTTTTTTTAATTCAGTCATGTATACAGTGCCATGGTTTAAAACGGTATAGCCAGCCTGAGCTGCCATTAAAATTCACGCTAAAACCATCTGCATCATTGAAAAATGTCGCCTTTTGAACAAGAATAGATTCAGATGTCCAAGTATGGATCCAGCCAGGAATGCCTTGTACTCGCTTTTGGCTAAACCATAAAGGCTCTCCCACACAGGCAATTCGCAGGACGGGACAATATCTTATTAGATTGCGGTAAATGAAGGTCACCACACATGGGCAGATACCGAGGACCGCAATATTCTAAATATATTCCTTCTTCCCTCCCAGTAATGTAAGATACTGTTGTTCATCAAACTTATAAATTCTACATCAACTTTCAAATTGTAGCAGGATGCAATTTTATATTTATTTTGGAATGCAGAAGTCCTGAGATCGTTTGGGTGCTCAGCCTATTTCTGATTTTAGTTTTTGTACAGTTTATAGTAAAAAGTAACCTCTCACACTGCTGGAGGATGAATGGGGTAAACACAAAAATGCCTTTGTCAGGTTTAACAGCAAAATAAAATAAAATAACTGATAACTGAAAAATGCCTAGTACGTCGTTTTGTGTGGGCAGTCCTAATTGTTACAAGAGGAAAAAACTATAAACTTTTATTGAAAGCATTGATAATCATGGTACCAAATAAACACCAGATTTGATGTCATACGTAAAAACAAGATTCTCTAAATTTAAATGCCATAATATTGTAAATGACATAGGAAAAAATTTCAGAAGATTCATATCAAATTTTGTGTTTTCTGGAGTATTAAAGATATTTAGAAGATCTTCTGAAATTTTGGAGGACCTGGCAATTCTGAGTCTATAAGTGATTCGGTTGGGATGGTATACAGTACTCGGTACAGCACGTATGAGTCAAGGATAGCTGTGTTTCCGACTTACCGAATGTACCAACTGTTGTAATAGTGTAGGCATTCCCCTTGGTAAGTAGCGATAATCTTACCGAATACTGTACTGTGAGTATTGTGTCTGTGTGAGGGAGCCTTAAAAGGGTGCTTCATCAAGGTCATCTAAACTAGCCCTTTTCATTTAAACAGCCTCAAGTTGTTATTGGCTGCAAAGTCGTTAACTTTATTGTTATGTTTTTTGCTCATGTTCTGTTTGTATCCCTATATTAAATTTACTCACCAGTAGTAATGCATTTTTGGCTTTTTCAAAACGTTTGATGACCTAATTTTTGATGTATTGATAGCACCAGACGTTTCCGTTCCCACTAATTTTTAAAAGTTTTTGCACTGTACTAAAAACAAAGGGCAACAAAAACAACGCTAGTAAAATGATAAGGAAGAGAAATAAAAAGGTTCAGTACAAACACAAGCAAAATACGGCAGTTTCCTACACAACAGCAGAAAACCGAATAGTATCTTATGGGTATGATACTGCAAGGCCATTCAACTGCTGTACTGTACTTTAGTCCTGATAAACAAGACAGCATCCCTGTCCAGATCACCTGCGTTATTGTCTTGACCTCGCTTTGGTCGCCTACAATGCACGCAAGAGGTGTGAACTTTCCTTAAAAGGGGTACGTTTTGAGTAAGTGGAGCCTGCCCTGCAATTGCCAGGCCCATGGTGGCGAGTTACGTGGCATACGTCCAGGAATCTATCATCTCTATATAATAATACAAAGAAAACAAATCGTTGGGACTCAGAATTGGACCATCAATGGAAGTGTATTTAAATTTAATGTTTTTATTCAACCAATAATTGGAGTAAAAAAAATAGAAAAAATTATTTGAATAATAAATTGATCAGGATTTTAGATTTTCAAAAAATATTGGGGATATGTCCCTCCTGTCCATCCCAACTATGATGCCCGTATATTTAGGTACTTAGTAATCGCTTGACAGTACATATATAATTCTGTAAAACATGCATTAGGCACACATAACAGCGGTATACTTGCAAAAGAAATTTATATTGTGTGTGCGGGTACGCGTGTGTGCAATTGTTCTGTCTTATTTGCTCAAGTGTTTTCTTGTATGAAAGTTGCGTCTATACCTTCATATTAGCAGCCGAACCCTACTTGGATTAAGTTTGTACAAATGTTGTTGGCACAATAATGCACAACAACTGCTATAAACTTTTACAAAGAGTACAAAATGTGAACTCACAAAATGTATCTCATGTCAGAAATATTTGCCAGTCACACTGAATACATACAAAAACAAGTTATACGAGGTTTGTTCAAAAAAAGACCGGACTTTTGTCATACAAACTTTATTATTGTAATTACAACATTACAAATGTTTGTCCCCTTCAAAGTACTCCCCCCTGCTTGCAACACACCGCTCCCATCATTTCTACCACTGTTGGAATGCTCCCTGGAACTCGTTTTGTGAGATGGTGCGTAGTTGTCTCTGCGAATTCTGTTGAATCTCGTCAACACTTTGAAAACGACGTCCTTTCAGGGTGGTTTTCAATTTTGGAAACAGGAAAAAGTTCGCGGGGGCCAAGTCTGGAGAGTACGGAGGGTGAGGAAGGACGGCTATTTCGTTACCGGCCAAAAATTGGCTGACTAGTAGAGACGAGTGGCTTGGCGCGTTGTCGTGATGCAACACCCAGCTCTTGTTTTTCCACAGCTCAGGCCTCTTCCGGCGCACATCTTCCCTCAAACACCTTAAAACTTGTACGTAGAACTCCTCGATAATAAAAAAAAAAAAATCAACATCAACTTCAAGTTTGACCGACTCATGCGTGCTTTTTTCGGTCGGGGCGACATTTTTCCAATCCATTGTGACGATTGCGCCTTGGTTTTGATGTCGTAGCCATAAACCCATGTTTCGTCTCCTGTTATGATGGTTTTTATGAAGTTTTTTTCAGTACTGGCATGATCAAGCAGTTCTTGGCTGATCTTGACACAGTTCTCCTTCTGGTCGTCGGTCAACAGATGTGGCACGAGTTTTGCAGAGACGCGATGCATGCCATGTTTTACGGTCAAAATTTCGTGGCACGACCCGATGTTGATGCCGACTTCCTCAGCAACCTCTCACACAGTCAAACGACGATTTGCACGAATCACGGAATGAACAGCATTGATGTTTTCATCGTTTGTTGACGTCGAAGGTCGTCCCGATCTTGACTCTTCCTCAATCGATGTTCTGCCCGATTTAAAACATTTAAACCACTCGTGACACTGTGAACGGCTCATACAGTCTTCCTTATAGGTTTGCTGAAGCAAAGCCCACGTTTCAGTAAAAGTTTTGTCAGTCTTGCAGCAAAATTTCACACAAACGCGCTGCTCCATAAAATCTTTCATCTTTACTTCGCAGAATGGTGAATACACGTGTTTACTTCGTCAGTTTTATGCCGCCAACTAATACGAGTAGAACGACGCAACAATCGGGGTTAAGTTGACGAAGGTGGCCGCTAGGCGACACCACATGTCGGAACATGCTCCGTACACTGATCGGAGTGCTATTTCAAAAGTCCTGTCTTTATTTGAACAAACCTCGTACATACTGCGTGTAAATAGTTGTTACTGAGACATGGTATTGTTTTTATGATAACAGCGAAAGGTGAAACGCTTAGACATCGATACTGTAGCGTGTACTGCGACACCGGTGAACATTTTGGATTCTGGAAGACAGTCGGTGTTACAAGTCGATCGTGAATCTTTACGCCACACCAAACTTAAATCACAAGTTTGTGAAATAAAGCACGAAAACAACACTGCATATGCTTGTGTTTTAATGTGCATGCTGGGTAAATTTGGTTTCTTTTATAGGGTTGAGCATAATAACTTCTCGTATATTGTTTAATTTTAAAAATGTGTACATTGAAGTCATTATAAATACTCAAGTTTATAAAATCTCATAGCCTGAGTTTTTTGTCATTAAATGAAATGGCTAGGCTCGGTTGCCGTGGAAGTTGTTGTGTCTTGCTCTGAAGATGCCAGTTGGACTGGGCAGCAAGGAACAACAACACCAGTTTTAGTTACAGACCATGGCTACTAAGTCCAGACATTTTGTATAACACACAAAATTATGAAGCTTAGTTCAAAAGTTTGTGGTGCGACATCTGTAGTTTACCAGTAGAATTAAAATGTTTCCTCAGATTTTATTTCATGTAAACACATGTTAATTTCAAAATCTGTATGTTAGTTTATTTAGTGTTTTACCAGCTGTTCGAAATTTACGTGTCCACACGTATTTTGAAAAATTGAGAAAATCAAATATAGAGGTGTGATTGAATTCTTTGATTTAATACCAGTGGAAAGTCACAGTGAAATGGTAAACATGTTAGATGACAGCACTTTCAAAACCAATGGTTTGTAAGTGGGCACTCAAGTTCTAACACGGCCACGTGACTGTTGAAGATGATACTTGCAGTGGTTGCCAAAAAAAGTGCAATGGCTCCAGATAATACAAATTTTTATACATGATGTTGGAATACCAATGATTGAGAGTGGAAGACGTTGCTGAAATCATAGGCATGTTACATGAGTTGTAACGGGACAAAATGGGTATAATCATTTTGTATTAATCAAATTTAATAATTTCAAATAATAATGACCGGCAATGTAATGTTTGGTGCCAGTCAGAGACAGGTACGACTGGGGAGTGGTGGCCAAGAATGCGTGAGTCATTAGAAAGGCGTGTGGCTGTGTGACGCAAAATTCACCACGTGTTAGCAATGCGAATTGCTTTCCTGTCTCTCGCGAGATATCGAAGTTTACGAGAAGCCAATGAGAAACGAGGAATGAATTCGACATCCGTTTTGATGGCAACATGGTCAACACCCAAGGCGGTGTATAGTATATGGTCGCGAGCAAAGCTCGCCCAGTTCGACACAATTCATCAACCAGTTCAGCAACACACTTCAAACAGTACAGTTGCAGTAAAATAGTGTCGGGAGGCCTGCGCGTGTAAGTACGCGCGGCCTGCCCCAAAGTTATGTAGAAAGAACAATGAAGAATTAAAAACAAGTTAAATAATGGGTGACGGGTGACGATTAAATAAACGTTTTAAAACGTGTGGTGTGATAGTGACATAAAAAATGAATTCTTAAAGTTGAATGAATAAAACAGTGTTAGCGGTGACAAAGGTGAAAGTGAGTTAAGAAAGATGGCAAGACTCTGCGGATAGCACGTGCAGGTACCATAGAAAAACAATCATTTTGATTCGAAGGGAAGTAAAACAGTAATTAAAAGAGCTCATTAAATAAAACGGGGGGGTATTCAGAATTGTAAAGAGAGTTTGAGAGTGTGTGTGAGGGAAAAGGGAGAAATAAAAAGAAGTACTGGTTTGTAGATATAGAGTAGTATAAGGAAATTTTATAGAGTAGAGATTAGTTGAAAGGACATACAAAAAGTAAGAAATAAAGAAAGATTTAAATATTGAACTTAAATAAAATGAATTTGTTTAACATAAACATGTGTTAGAGAGTTATTTTGCTGTTACCATTTCCTAATTTTCTGTGCAATCAAACTCATCTAACGAGTCTGTGAATTTTCTGAATTAAGGGAGGTCAGTTAGCAAAATTATTCAAGTGTTAATAAATAGGAAGTATGTTAAGGTTTATATATTAACCTGAAGTAATATATTGGCGGCCCTGAAATCTTCAAGTATTGGAAAAGGTAAGTGCGAGAAAAGATCGCAAGGTAGGTAATATTCTGGTAGTTAGTTATTTAGTAAAATTGTTTTATAAGTTTACAGAGTGTGTGTATCATATTTTAACCCAAGATCTTGGTATGAAGAAACATTGTGCAATGTGGGTATCTCATTTAGAATTGTTGCAATTTTTGTTTGTCCACTGTGGGGATCATCTTCACTTGTGTTACAGTCACATTTAGACTAGAGTACTCACTTATAAACCATTGTTTTGGAAAGTCACAGCATCTGACACATTTCCCATTTCATTCTGAATTTCCATTGGCACTAAACCTTTTTTTAACAAAGAATTCAATCACAGCATGGTGTTTGATTTTGGGGTACTTAAATTTCGAACAGCTGGCATACAGTGAGTAAATCAGTATATAGATTAGGAATAAATTGACAGGTGTGTACATTGTAACGGGACAGTAAATGGGGTGATAATAATTTTTAATGAATGTCAATCCGGATATGGTACAACCTTTGAGGAACCCCGTTTTAACCAACGACGATTACAATGTTATTGCAAAACACGTCTGTGTTTGCCTCTGGAGTCAACTAGTCCAGACATATTACGTAACCATGTACAGTTCGTGCCATTCGTGAATCACAGAAAATATGAAGGCACGTGTAGATTTCACCAGGCAGCAAAAGATTGCAGAATTCGCTGGCCTAGCTTCTAGAACTTTTTAAACCCACCAATCAGGGCTTGAATTGGTGATCACGTGACCGGCCTCAAGCCCCGAGAACTGCGCCCTAACGCCAGATTAAGCAGCAGTCAACTCGTATTTCTCAGACCGCGTGGTCAACAAAAAAATCAGTGCTCGCGAGCAAGTTACGTTGGCCGACTAAAAAGGAAAAAAATGTTACTTAAATTGTTTTAAAATCCATACAAGATTGTAAAGTGAACCAACATTCAAAACATCAGTCTTAAACAGTGCAGAACATATTTCGGATTGTCTTGTGAAAATAAGGAATCTGCAGTGGTGGGGAAATAATTGGACAGTGGCTCCAGCAAGGATGAGTACCATTTGAAACATTTAAACCTTTAAACATATAAATAAATTAATCAACTACCTTTTCAAATAATTGAAATACTAAAAGCGCTCAGTAAATGGGGTTATCATTATGTAAAAGAAAATGAGAATATGTCCAAGTACTGGCTTGCCTTATTAACATGTAATATAGTTGGATAAGTAAATTTTTGTTTTATGATTAAGTAAATTTATTTGATAAAGGTTTCAATAGTTAACAGTTAAAAAGAAAGAGTAAGAGAAAGAGAAGTAAAGGAGAACTAGAAATTTTGAAAGAGTAATAAATGAGATGATTATTTAATGAAAGCCATGTGTAAGCATAATTCTTTCTCAACGCAACCCAAATAACCCCTCTACAACTGTTTTCGTCTATACGTCCCTGGACGTAGAACAATGGTAAGAAAAATTAAATTTTGATAAATGTAATAGATTTTATTATTGGCAGAAAAACGTATAGGCTTAGTGGCGCCCGAACTCAGGGACGATTTGTATGATTTATTATAATCATACAAATTAGACCTAATATATAAGTTGCAGAGAAGGGTTATTTGGGAGCGAGAGCATTGTTGGAAATGTTTCTAGATTGTAGTTAGAAAGTGATGAAAGCAAAATTGACAAGTTTTAATAACGGTATATGCAACTGATATAATCATTTAATTAAAAATAATTAATGTCATAATGGAGAATACAGAGAATAAAATAAATACAGCTGACGTAACTGTTATGAATGAGTCGGAAAGTCAGTCACTGGCCAACTCAGCGGTAATGGATGAGGTGAGAATTCATTCAACTCCCGTGTCTACCAAAATTAGTAATGAATCTGATAACGAGATGTTTCGGTATTTGTGTAACATGATGTACAAGATGAGTAGTAAATTCGAAGAACAAAACGCAAAAAGTGAAAGCAATTTTAATGAATTAAATAAACGTTTTGACATAAACGAGACTAAATTAAATGAACAAAATAAGAAATTTGATGCCTTAAATAATCGTTTGGACAATAGTGATGAAAAATTTGATACTAAATTCGATGAAATAAGTAGCGATATAAATAGTCGTTTTGACATAAACGAGACTAAATTAAATAAACGCTTCGACACAAATGATGTTAAATATGATGAAATAAAGGGGGAAGTAAGACAATATAAAGAACAAAATGTGAAATTTGAGAATAGCATAAACGTAAAGTTTGACAAATTAACTAATTCACTGTGTAGTATTGATGAACGAATTAACGAAATGCATAGCGAAAATACCAGACAATCTGATGAGTTACGAGAGCAGGTGGGTGTGTTAGACAATAAGACAGACATGTTAGAATCTAACCAAAAAGAACTTGGACAACAAATAATTACAGTTAATGACAAATTAGAAAGCTTTATAAGTAAAGCGGGTAATAAATTCGAGGGTATTGAGAGTGAGATGCAGTGCATAACTAACACTATACGCGCCATAGATAACCGCAGGAGTGAATTAGAATCACAAGTAGCAATGTGTGCAGAAAATAATTATGATAAGATAGTTAAAAATGTTGGAGATGAGATAGAAAATATTTGTAAAACAGATATTCAGTCAATCCAAGAAACAGTAAATGTTATTGAGAGCGCAAATCATAATAAGTTCGTGTCTATTGAACAGAGCATTGTTAACGTAAAAGATGAATTGAGTATGGCAATCGGCCAGAAAATAAATCATGTTACTGAAAGAGTAATTATGACACGTGATATAAGTAGTGAAGTTGAGCTAGAATCGTTCAATTATGACAGTAGGGGGGTACACCCATGCAATTTTTAAACAGAGCAAAAGAGTATAATCAGTTTTGCAATAGTAATTGGGAGGTTAAGTTATTAAAAATAATGAAATGCTTCAAAGGGAGTTCTGCGGTGTGGGCGGAAGTACACAAAACAGAATGGGGAGATTATCAAAGTTTTGAGAGTGCCTTCCGAAACAAATACTGGTCGGAGGAGGAGCAAGAGGGGTTACGTAGTAAGATTATGGGAAAAGGCAATTTTGGGGCACAGGGGGATAATGTGACACTGTACGTGATGCGGTCATACAATGAGGTGAAATATTTAGAGCCCCCGTTATCGTTCCGATCGTTTGTATGGTATATAAGTAAACACTTTCCAAGAGTTATCCAGATCAACTTAATGACGCGGGAAGTGGAAGATATAAATGAACTTGAGCAAATACTAGATATTTTCCAAAATATTAGAGACCGAGAGGCGGGTCGGTGTCCGAATCCGCCCGCACCACATGCAAACGGAAACCCTCATCAGTCCAGGGGGATACCAACCCATTATAGAGGGGAGCGGGGAAATCATAATAATAATAGTAATAATAATAGAAGGGAGGATTGGAGGTGTTCAGAGTGCCATTGTGAAAATTACGCCAGCAGAACGACCTGTTATAGGTGTAGTAAGGAGAGGGACTGCCAGCGAACCAACACAGCGTATAACCAAAACAATCAACACCAGTGAGGAGTAAGCAGTAGCAGAGGAGCACCGGGAAGTAGCGGAAGTTCTACTAGAGGCCGTGGTGGGTACACCCTAGGCCGTGCAACAGCTTAACCGGAAAACTAGCAAGGACAGTGGATGAAAGGACCCAACCATTGTCAACAGGTAGCAGCGGGGTCCAAGAAGAGCATCACTATCGGAGCCAGCTGATTAAAACAGACATATCAAAGGAATTTCTGGAAGAAGACGACACAGAGGTTGTTAAACAGGAGACCGGACTGACAGAAGTGACGGTAAACATAGAAGGTAAGGAGTTTAAAACATTAATAGACACAGGTAGTGAGGTATCAGTGATCTCGGAAGATGGGCTAGAAAAATTAAAAGAAGTAAACAAAAATATTCCCTCTTTACCAGTCGCAGGAGTCACTATAATAGGGATTACGGGGGTTCGAAGTAAAAGAGTAACTAAACAAGTTCAATTAAACATGTTGATAAATGGGGTGGAATTTGAGAATACCTTCTTGGTAGTCTGAGGGTTGAATTTAGAGATAATTTTGGGAAACAATTTTCTAAAAAGACACAAAGCAGTGATTGACTTTAATAAAAGGGTGTTAGAGATAGATCAAGAAACTAAGCTGGTTAGGGTCAGCTTTAAACGGGTGATAGATAATAATATAAGAATTTTGGGAATAAGGGTACACCATGCAGCTGGTAGGGAGTAAACAGAAGCTAGAGTGAATGTATGCAGAGAGAGAGAGATAGATGAAAGCGGAGAGAGAGTGTGGGAGAACAGGGCAGATAAATTTGTTAACGAAGGTGGAGTCGTAGGGAGACCCCAACGCAAGGAGTTGTGGGCAGTAGTGGACCGTTTTAAAGAAGTGTTTGGGGAGTTACCTGGAAGAGCCAGGAACTATGAATGCGAGTTGAAAGTACGGGAACACACACTTTTTGTGCAGAGAAGTTATCCAGTGTCTTTTTCTAAGCGTAGAGCTGTTCAAATTGAGTTAGATAGAATGATAGAGGGGGATATAATAGAGAGATCAGTGTCACCCTATTCAAACCCTTTAGTTGTTGTTATAAAAAAGGATGGTAAAGTGCGGTTATGTGATTAGACGCACGCCGTATAAATCAGATTATTATTCCTGACCGGGAGTCACCCGAACCCATTGACAAAATTTTTCAGAAATTCAGCGGGGTTAAATACATGACATCATTAGACTTAACCGCGGGTTATTGGCAGGTTATCCCATTAGAGATAGAGAGTAGGAAATACACTGCTTTTTTGTTTAATGGTAAAAATTACCAATTTAAATGAATACCCTTCGGACTCTACACTAGTGTGGCTAGTTTCATAAAATGTTTAGATGAGATTTTGCAACCAAAGAACTTAGAGTTTTTAACGGTGTTTGTAGATGACATTTTAATAGCGTCAAGAACGTTATCAGAGCATGTAGAACATTTGGAGTTGTACTATATAAGCTACAAAGAGAGGGTTTAACAGTAAATTGGGAGAAGTCATAATTTTTGTAGCAAGAGATACATTTTTTTGGGTTTCATTATTTCACCTGACGGAATTCGAGCTAACCCTGAAAAAGTAGAAACAATAATGCGATTCCCTGAACCTAAAAATATTAAACAATTGCAGAGTTTTTTAGGTTGATGTAATTTGTATAGGAAGTTTCAAAAAAATTATGCACAAGTAACCTCTAAATTAAGTGCGGTATTACAAAAGAATAAACCATGGAGGTGGGGAGAAGTGGAAAGAGTTACATTTGACGAGATTAAAGAAAAATTTATGAATATGATAATGATGAACCATCCCGATTTTCAGCAAAAATTTTATTTACAGACGGATGCCAGCAACATAGCCCTCGGTGCGGAACTACCAGGAGGGTGAGGATAAGGAACATCGGACCATCTCTTTTGCCAGCAGGACTTTGTTAGCAGCGGAGAGGAACTATACAACCACAGAGAAGGAACTGTTAAGTATCGTTTTTGCAGTGAAGAAATTCTGTACATACCTTCTAGGGAACCAGACAATTATCAGGACAGATCACAAGGCGTTATCGTTTTTAAACACTTGCAAACTGACACACAGTCGACTTACCAGGTGGGTGTTAGCTTTACAAGAATACAACTTTTCCTGGGAACATATAAGCGGAGTAGAAAACAAAGTACCTGACATTCTCTCAAGGGTAGACATAGAGGGTAATAGAACGGGTAGAGATATAAAAGAGATAGAAATTTATAGGTTATCCAGGGAAGATAGACTTTTTGGGGAGGGGCTCAAAGATATAAACACAATGCAGAGAGCAGACGCTAAATTAAACAAGATCATAAGTGTAGAGTCAGATTTAGATGAGTTAGGTTACAGGCAGTATTTTCAAGTTTTCAAGGGGAGTTTATTTAAAAAAGTAGAGGGAGTGAAAGGGATTGGATGTTAGTTATACCAGAGGGGTTGGTAGAAAAAATAGTATGGGATTTAAACATAATTAATGCGGTCCAAGTCACTGTATGATAATGATATAATGTACCTTATAATTTCCGTCAAGTGACTTCTTCTAGCGTAATTTGAGCTGGGTTACGCGTTTCAGGCCATGTGACCCATATTCAGACCTTCACTCCAAAGGAGCTCGTTATATAATAAAATCCATGTTAAAACAAACACACAATAAATAAATACGTAAAAATAAATGTGTTAACGGACACACTTCTCACACATTTACTTTTATATATTTATTTACTGATATAAAGTAAACACATGTACTTACCATGTCGCTGTATGTATGAGCACGTGGTTCATTTCCAATATAAATTTCTCTTTAAGGGGCCAGGGTTCACTCTCGCCGAGATTCAGACACAAAGAGGTAATCAAAATAACAACACTGGTTATCATTTGAATGTAATCACTTGCTTTTTAATTGCCAGAATTAAAATATATATATTGAATAATAACCCAAAATGGCGTCACATACAAATACCAAAACAAAATGGCGTCTACATTTTCTTAAGCCCTATCTAGTCATTGTTAATTTATATTATGGTGAATCTTGTTCATATGTTAAATTTACTTCTGGCTGCAGCTCTAATAACATGTAATTAATTGTATTCTTGTATGTTCCACAAACCAATGCCCTATTTAGTAATTATCATGGCCATGCGTTCGCTCCCTCATACGCTCACTCACACACACTATCACAAATACATTTTATCAGATTTATCTTTTTATTGAGCTCATTTAAATATGAGAAATAGGATAATTGTTTCGACTTCTCTGTAAGTAGACTCGGATGGCTCCCTCGCTGGTGTTAGATGTTGCGCATTTGGATGGCAGGTGGTCGCCTCATGTTTCTTGTCTATTTGTTTGGTTTGCACTGATTTTACATCTGATATTTAACTATTAACTGTTATTTGAGTCTTTTAAAACTTCACTGTTACATTTTTAATGATGAATAATAATTTTCTTAAAACTTCTGCTGAAAACTAAGTCAACAGCGATACATCGCTGCTGACCCTTTGGTGTGCTGTGTGGAACTGAGACGAGTAATATGCAAATTTTTGTATGTATTAGTGCATTTGACGTCACCGTCTTTTGTTTGCTCGGCCAACGCCTTATTTCATACGCTGTTGTTCCTGCGTCATTGTCTTTTATTTATGACGACACAGCTTTGTGAACCAATCACAATTATTATTAAGAGTTCGTCATCACATACACCGCCATCATCTCTGCTTGCTTTTGCTCGTCCACCGGTGACCTTGGCATTATGCTCCTCTCACTGAATATGCGTCATCTATTTTTTACACAGGGACAATGGACCTAACCATACTTTATTCAACTGTGATAAATAAAACATTATAAAACATCCTCAAATCCCATAATTAAGGTAACGGGCCTTTATGTACTGTTACAAACCCCCTCAATGAAAGATTTTGTGTCGAGACATAAAAACTTTCATTGACTCATTCATACGTTTCTAAAAGGATCAGCCTAGATATGTTGCCACAACCCCCTGTAATGTTAATATATAAAAAATTATAATCACTTACCCTTGGTCCAATGATGCTGATCGTACCTGTCTGACCTTACTGGACTTCTCAGGAGAGATCCCAACACCATAAGGCCATGAGGCACTTAACGTTCCTGTTCTGACGCACTGGCCAGCTCAGGACCGCGGTCACAACACCACCAAACTCTGAAACATCGTATACAAAATTTTAAAATAGTGGTCTAATATACTTCCATATCTACAACTGATATGTTTCCTTTTAGATGCATTGGTTTGTGTCTGGGCATTGGTTTGCTCAATTAATTTTTTCAACACAACAATAAGAATCCGACATAGACTGATTTTTCACCAACACAAATTCAATCTCTTCCTTGTAAGAGAAAATATATATATATATTCCCACAAATAACATAACACGTAAACAATTCTTTTAATATTCCCAAAACACCATCACCTACTTATTTCTATAAAATTCAACCTACACCTACTATGGCAGACAAGTTCATTATTCAAATTTCATTACTCGACTCTATAATCATTTTATATATTTTTTGCAATGACATCATACTATATTTTGTTCAACACCATTCTGACTTTATCTTTTTAATATTCAAGATTTACTATCTTTTAACATTTGTTACCGTCGTTACCCCTGTAGCGACCTCCTAACCACACACTATGACCCTCAACATAATAAAACATTGTACATTACACATTAACATTGTTACATCTACATTAAACAATTTACATTTAAACAACTGGTATCAAAACTTTATAACATTACTATCAACAATTCTCTATTAACTTTTAGTTATTTAACATTCATTAGATTCTATACAAAAAATTTTAAATTTATCATTTACCTTTCCGTTACATTACCTTCCTACCATGAATTTTCCTTTTCTAACCTTTCCTCAATCCTTATCCATTTGGGTGACTCTCTTATTCATTATTATCGCTATATCTTATTTTGGCATTTGTCAACCTAACCTTACTACCCCTCTTTTCTACTAACAACCGCTTCTAACCATTAACATATTATGACACCAATATCTCTATAATAACCCCCTTCACTAATCCATTTAAAACCTCTGGCACCGCTCATTTTTTGTACATGGATGTGTGTACCCTACTCTAACCAACTCATTCCCTTATCGGTTCCTGACCCTTTCAGGTAACCCTTTCCGGCGCTAAACGGTCCCTTCCTGTCCCAACACCTTTCGTTGCGGACTCCCTACACCACTACCCTTACTACAAAATATCACCATCAACAAATATAATTACCATTCACATTACTCACCTCTACACATATAATCACTAACCACTGTGTCCCTAAAATATCTGACACCTCTTTATATATTATCTGTCTTTCAACATCTTATTTTCACTAACTCCCATTAACTCTATTTAACTAACTCCAATGCCCTTATTTATCATTATCACCCAAATTCTATTACAACATTTCACCTTAATATACCACTAGAAAATTCATCACTCATCTACTAACAACAATACCTCTCAATATCCAAATGTATTACATGCTTAATTTATTATCCCCTCGAATCTAAATCTCATAATTATTTTAATTCATATTCAAACTTTCTTCAATTTAAAATTCTACCGTACATGGTTTACATAAAAAAAAAAATACATAAAATACACAACTATAAGAATACACAAATACATTGACATTAATACATACAAAATATACAATCCAAATTACCAATTAATCGTTTACCATAAATCAGTCATAAGCAGTCCGTTTCACAACACTGTCCACATAATTAAATGTTCATAACACAATAAAATAATTAACCTCCATCGTCAAATAATAATCTTATCTTACATATTCATAACTCATTTTTAATTAAGTACATTATATCATCTTTTGTAATAACTATAATCGATGATGGCACTATTAAATGTCTCTTATTTAATATAATAACTATTTAAATTTATTTTGTCCACTATACCATAGTAATACTCTGCAGGATTACTCCACATTACTATATCATAAAACTTGTCAACATTCGGTATGGTCCAGTCACCTTGGTATAATTAGTCATAATTCGGTAATTTGCCAAGTCATTATTCTCTTTATCTCTTACTACTTAGTTTTATTACAAGGTAAGTACTTACTATATTTATTATATATCATCTCTCCTCCTAACCTTTCCATAAACTCTTCATAATCTCTACTTATCTTAAAAATCTCTACTTCTCTTTTTCTCTCACAATACCTCTCACTTTTAAAACATCTCTCTCTATCACACCAAGCTACATTCTCTCTCTCTCTATATTTGCATAGGGCACTACTATTTCATAAAAACACCCCCTGGCCTCACCAGGTACACTAACACAAAAAACTAAGGGATCATTTGGAGACCACACGTCTCCCACATAAACTCTAGAGGAACCTTCATCCTCAAATAACAATTTCGGAGTCTTTACTACAACTATACCCTGGGAAAATTTGCCCTCTGCTCACTATACTCACTTAAACTCTCCTTACCCCCACTTTCACTCTCATCTACAACTGTCACCTCACCATTAACCTCTACTCTCATTAAAATCTCACTATCACTATCAACATCCACACTATTATCTCCTATTACCATATTTTTATTTATTTTATCATAATTTCCACTACTACTTACCTTGACTTTGTTTATATCTAATTTGTCTATTTCTCTACTCTTATTTTCTAACTCTATCTCATTAATTTTCTTGTCAACCTTAAAATTTCGTTTGTGCATTTCATTTTTTAATTCTCCTAATTGATTCAATTTTACATTTCACAAATTACTTTGTTTCTGTAGTTCGTTTTCAAAACTGTCAAACTTTTCATTAAATTTAACGTTCTGGTTAAATTTGTCATCGAATTTACTGTTCTGCTGGTTAAACTTTTCGTCAAATTTTTCATCAATCTGTTCTCTTAATACTTGAAATTGGTTATTTTGTGTTTTAATTAATATAAATAAATCTTCTAATGACACCTTATTATCGATTGCCCTAGGTGTTGAATTGGCATTTATTTCGTTTAATATAATTGATTCTGTATCTGTGTTGTTCATTTCTATGCTTTCATTATTTTCTGCCATTTTGACAAGCTTTTCTTTTTTTTCTTTAATATTAAAATAACTATTTGATTATACTTGTTTTTGATATGTTTTTGTCAATATAACCTACATAACCTCTTGCGTATTAGGTTATGCACTATTTCGTCACTCTCTTCATCTCTGAATCTGGCTTATATTTTATATAAAATAGTTTTATATAAAGTCCGCTGTTCGGGGGCCAATTGTTAACGGACACACTTCTCACACATTTACTTTTATATATTTATTTACTGATATAAAGTAAACACATGTACTTACCATGTCGCTGTATGTATGAGCACGTGGTTCATTTCCAATATAAATTTCTCTTTAAGGGCCAGGGTTCACTCTCGGCAAGATTCAGACACAAAGTGAAACCTCTCAATTAATTAAATTATATAATTAAGTCTTACCTTAGGGTTTTATTCCAGAGTCTTTCAGACGAAAACAGCTGCAAAAAGGATTATTTGGATTTGATATGTGTGAAAATGACGCTAACACATTTTCTACTGTCTAAAATGCATACTTATTTTATTCATCGAAAATCGCCCCCTTTTTCTACTTCTACAAATGACAGTATCTTTGTTATCTTTTGTTTTTAAAATACTATGATAATTAACATTACTAAATACGTATAAGAAAATTGAAAATGAACCAGTATATAACCACACGCACACACACACACTCTTTCTTTTTAATGTTTGAATAAACTCCCCTCTCTTAGAGATCTCTATTTCTTATTAATGTGTCTATAAAAGCGAATATTGAAATATAATAATTGAACTTTAAAAGGTTGTACTCATCCTGATAATAGCTTGCCTCCAATGCACACCCGTATTATTCACGTATAATAACCGTGACACCAGTTCACTAACTGACCGATTTCTGAGTTCTCTCGCACTCACGCCACTGTTGGTACCGGTACTGATTTTACGGTTTATTGTCTCATGGTTCTTATTGATTTACTAATTAACGTCTCACGTTCTGGAAGAAGATTAAGTCGGCAGACATAACTTTTTACTCTTAGATGTTGTTGTAGGCTGGCCGCTCTCTTGGTTCTACACTTTTAATGTTTATAAATGTTTACACACTCTCTTAGATAGGCCGTATTTGTCTTAACGGCCTATCTGCAAACCCGAGGCCACTGTTTTTTAATTAACAAACTTTACTGTCTGAATGCTGCTTACTACTGTGCGTTGTGCACTATCTGATGACACACTGCAGACTGGAGACTGTGTCACAAGACTGCTGCTGGCGGTTACGCAATGCGTCTGGCAATTGTTTTGGATAACAATGTGCATTGCTGTACTGGAGGCTCCTTACAGATGCAGTTAACTATTGAATTACTGAATTAAATACTGATTTATATAAAATAAAATTCCCATTTCTGTACCGTTACAAAAGAGGTAATCAAAATAACAATACTGGTTATCATTTGAATGTAATCACTTGCTTTTTAATTGCCAGAATTAAAATATATATATTGAATAATAACCCAAAATGGCGTCACATACAAATACCAAAACAAAATGGCGTCTACATTTTCTTAAGCCCTATCTAGTCATTGTTAATTTATATTATGGTGAATCTTGTTCATATGTTAAATTTACTTCTGGCTGCAGCTCTAATAACATGTAATTAATTGTATTCTTGTATGTTCCACAAACCAATGCCCTATTTAGTAATTATCATGGCCATGCGTTCGCTCCCTCATACGCTCACTCACACACACTATCACAAATACATTTTATCAGATTTATCTTTTTATTGAGCTCATTTAAATATGAAAAATAGGATAATTGTTTCGACTTCTCTGTAAGTAGACTCGGATGGCTCCCTCGCTGGTGTTAGATGTTGCGCATTTGGATGGCAGGTGGTCGCCTCATGTTTCTTGTCTATTTGTTTGGTTTGCACTGATTTTACATCTGATATTTAACTATTAACTGTTATTTGAGTCTTTTAAAACTTCACTGTTACATTTTTAATGATGAATAATAATTTTCTTAAAACTTCTGCTGAAAACTAAGTCAACAGCGATACATCGCTGCTGACCCTTTGGTGTGCTGTGTGGAACTGAGACGAGTAATATGCAAATTTTTGTATGTATTAGTGCATTTGACGTCACCGTCTTTTGTTTGCTCAGCCAACGCCTTATTTCATACGCTGTTGTTCCTGCGTCATTGTCTTTTATTTATGACGACACAGCTTTGTGAACCAATCACAATTATTATTAAGAGTTCGTCATCACATCACCGCCATCTTCTCTGCTTGCTTTTCCTCATCCACCGGTGACCTTGGCATTATGCTCCTCTCACTGAATATGCGTCGTCTATTTTTTACACAGCGACAATGGACCTAACCATACTTTATTCAACTGTGATACAATAAAACATTATAAAACATCCTCAGATCCCATAATTAAGGTAACGGGCCTTTATGTACTGTTACAAATGAATGAACATATTATAACCGTACTAGTAACTGACACGGTGCACCGCGTGTAGCATGTCAAGACTGTGTCGATGGGCACTATTATTTAGTTTTATCTTTAAGCGATCGCAGCGCGGTATCATACAGTGGGTTGGACCTGAAGTTGAGTTTATCATTGAGTATGTCGTCACATATATCGGGGTTATTATGACCTCTATACATCTCGAATTCTTCAAGTGCATCCATGTAACGGCCCTTACTACAATAGTGTAGAGGTATAAGGTTAGTGTTGAAATTAGTATATGAATGATTGCTTGAAATTAGATGCCGTGTAAAATTAGATTTAATATTTTCTAGGGAAAAATCACCCCTGTTAAAGTGGCTGTGTGGTGTGTGTTCACAGATGTTTGATAAAAGGTCTACCCGTTTGGCCGATATAAAAATGGTCACATTCGTCGCATATAAGCTTATAAACACCGGTTTTGGATTCAGTGTTGGTCTGAACGACTGGACGAACCAAGTTCCGTAGACGGTTATTTGTTTTAAATGTAACGATGTAACCTATTTTACTTAAGGTGGATGTTAGGATCTTAGGCATCAACTCGGTGTATGTTGTTGAGATGAATTTGTTATTAGGTGTATTATCTTGTGTCTGTCTGGAACGACGGGCTTTGTGTTTTTTAAGGATGTTGTCAATCATTTGGCACTCATAGCCGTTGGCCATATCTATGTGTTTAATTATGTTGAGTTCACTCTCGACATCATCATTATTTAGGGGGATCATCAAAAGCCTGTGAATGAAACTGTTGTAGGCCGCTAATTTTTGAGAGAAAGGGTGGTGTGAGTCTGCATGTATGGTCACGTCTGTGGTGGTAGGCTTTCTGTAAATTTTAAAATTTAAGTTGTTAAGTCGCGTAGTAACGGTAAGATCGAGAAAGTTGAGTTCATTGTTGGTTTCAGTTTCCATAGTAAACTGAATAATGTGAGTAACAGTATTCATATGGTTTTTAAGATTACTGATTTGGCGTAGAGTACCATTAAAAATCAGGAAAGTGTCATCAACATATCGGCCATAGAAGATAATATTATTGGCGAAGATGTTAATAAGGATGTAGTTGTTTTCATAAAAAAAAATATATATATATATATATCAGCCAATAGCCCGGATAACGGTGAACCCATAGCCAGGCCATCTGTTTGAATATAGTAATTCCCAATGAAAGTAAAATAGTTTTGTTGAAGGATGAGCCTTAGTATGGTAATTAGTTCTTTAATGAGTTGTGTGTCCAGTTTGTTAGTATCGTGGAGATTGACCTTCAAAATATCCAAAGTTTGGTTCACGGGTACATTCGTGTATAAATTGACGATGTCAAAAGAGGCTAGTTTGTAACTGGGTTGTAATTTTATGCCGTTGACCTTTTTTATGAAATCAATATTGTTAACGATATTATGGTTGTTTTTTAGAAAGATGTTGTCCTTAATTAGCGTGACAAGTTTCTTGGCTGTTTTGAAACCCGGCGCTGTGGTAAAATTAACTAATGGCCTGATAGGAACGTCATTTTTGTGGATCTTGGGTAAGCCGGTAAGTTTTCGGGCGCGCGCTTTAATAGGTTTTAAGAAACGACAAGCGTGATCATCAAATAAATTGGTACAATTGTTAATAGTAGTGTTTAATGATTTTACATATGAGTCGGTGGGATCGAATTTTATTAGCTCGATATTGTTATCAGAAATGAATTTGTGTACTTTCTGTGTGTATGTGTCATTGTGGATTATCACCAAAGTATGACCTTTGTCTGCTTGAGTAATAAGTGCATTATTATCAAGCAACTTAGTATTTATCTTTTTGGGTGTCTTGCGTTCAGCCTGCGCTCTTATCTGTTTCTGTATGGTATGACCATCAGTATTACGGTTATTTAAAATTTTAATAAATTTATGATTAATTATGTGACGTGATTCATTTTGGAGTTTCGAGTCATTAATTGCTTTGACAGCGGTCTCGGCATTAATGACTTCATCAACGATATTATGTTTATTATCAGGCGGAAAGTTGTAGTCTAAACCTTTATTAAGTAGATTCATTTCATCGCTATCAAATGTAATATCAGTAAGGTTGACCGTGCGTGGGTAAAACGAATGTTTACATTCGGGAATACGATGTGAGCGTTGTGTTGAGATCAAACGTTTAAGTTTCAAAGTCTGTTTAAGTTTCAAAGTTTCTTCATAAACAAGGTCAACGACATAAAATTACAACCCAGTTACAAACTATCCTCTTTTGACATCGTCAATTTATACACGAATATACTAGTGAACCAAACTTTGAATATTTTGAACGACAATCTCCACGATACTAACAAACTGGACACACAACTCATTAAAGAACTAATTACCATACTAAGGCTCATCCTTCAACAAAACTATTTTACTTTCAATGGGAATTACTATATTCAAACAGATGGCCTGGCTATGGGTTCACCGTTATCCGGCCTATTGGCTGATATATATATATATATATATATTGATTTTTATGGAAACAACTACATCCTTAATAATAACATCTTCGCCAATAATATTATCTTCTATGGCCGATATGTTGATGACACTTTCCTGATTTTTAATGGTACTCTACGCCAAATCAGTAATCTTAAAAACCATATGAATAAAAACTCACAATATTCAGTTTACTACAGAAACTGAAACCAACAATGAACTCAACTTTCTCGATCTTACCGTTACTACACGACTTAACAACTTAAATTTTAAAATTTACAGAAAACCTACCACCACAGACGTGACCATACATGCAGACTCACACCACCCTTTCTCTCAAAAATTAGCGGCCTACAACAGTTTCATTCACAGGCTTTTGATGATCCCCCTAAATAATGATGATTTCGAGAGTGAACTCAACATAATTAAACACATAGCTATGGCCAACGGCTACGAGTGCCAAATGATTGACAACATCCTTAAAAAACACAAAGCCCGTCGTTCCAGACAGACACAAAATAATACACCTAATAACAAATTCATCTCAACAACATACACCGAGTTGATGCCTAAGATCCTAACATCCACCTTAAGTAAAATAGGTTACACCGTTACCTTTAAAACAAATAACTGTCTACGGAACTTGGTTCGTCCAGTCGTTCAGACCAACATTGAATCCAAAACCGGTGTTTATAAGCTTATATGCGACGATTGTGACCGTTTTTATATCGGCCAAACGGGTAGACCTTTTATCAAACGATTCCGTGAACACACACACCACACAGCCACTTTAACAGGGGTGATTTGTCCCTAGAAAATATTGAATCTAATTTTACACGGCATCTAATTTCAAGCAATCATTCATATACTAATTTCAACACTAACCTTATACCTCTACACTATTGTAGTAAGGGCCGTTACATGGATGCACTTGAAGAATTCGAGATGTATAGAGGTCATAATATATAATATGTATAATAGATGTCGATATATGTGACGACATACTCAATGATAAACTCAACTTCAGGTCCAACCCACTGTATGATACCGCGCTGCGATCGCTAAAACATAAAACTAATTAATAGTGCCCATCGACACAGTCTTGACATGCTACACGCGGTGCACCGTGTCGGGTACTAGTACGCTTATAATATGTTCATTCATTGTAGTTTACATATTTATTTATTGTGTGTTTGTTTTAACATGGATTTTATTATATAACGAGCTCCTTTGGAGTGAAGGTCTGAAGATGGGTCACATGGCCTGAAACGCGTAACCCAGCTCAAATTACGCTAGAAGAAGTCACTTGATGGAAATTATAAGGTAAATTATATCATTATCATACAGTGACTTGGACCGCATTAATTATGTTTAAATTGGAAGCTCATCAAGCGAGCGCGGTTTTCAAATACAAAAACACTAAAATCCAGCTTTTTAAGACTAACTCACACATCAAGTTTAATGTTCTTTGTCTAAAATATAATATCATTCCTAAATATGCTATCATACACATCAATTCCAATACTAAGGCAGCAATAAATACTAAGAAACACGCTGAAATCTATAGTGTTAAACAAGAAATTAAATCATTATACGTCAAAAAAGCCATTCTTAACAAACCCTAGTTCAAGCTGCATTTATTAATATATAACCAGATTCATCCTGCCATTATAGATATTATAATGAACAAAGTAAACACATACGTTTCAGACACAATGCGGACGATACGACAAAAACAGACTTTGAAACTTAAACGTTTGATCTCAGCACAACACTCACATCGTATCCCAACTGTAAACATTCATTTTACCCACGCACGGTCAACCTTACTGATATTACATTTGATAGCGATGAAATGAATCTACTTAATAAAGGTTTAGACTACAACTTTCCGCCTGATAATAAACATAATATCATTGATGAAGTCATTAATGCTGAGACCGCTGTCAAAGCAATTAATGACTCGAAACTCCAAAATGAATCACGTCACATAATTAATCATAAATTTATTAAAATTTTAAATAATCGTAATACTGATGGTCATACCATACAGAAACAGATAAGAGGGCAGGCTGAACGCAAGACACTCAAAAAGATAAATACTAAGTTGCTTGATAATAACGCACTTATTACTAATGCAGACAAAGGTCATACTTTGATGATAATCCACAACGACACATACACACAGAAAGTACACAAATTCATTTCCGATAACAGTATCGAGCTAATAAAATTCGATCCCACCGACTCATATGTAAAATCATTAAACACTACTATTAACAATTGTACCAATTTATTTGATGATCGCGCTCGTCGTTTCTTAAAACCTATTAAAGCGTGCGCCCCAAAACTTACTGGCTTACCCAAGATCCACAAAAATGACGTTCCTATCAGGCCATTAGTTAATTTTACCACAGTGCCGGGTTTCAAAGCAGCCAAGAAACTTGTCACGCTAATTAAGGACAACATCTTTCTAAAAAACAACCATAATATCGTTAACAATATTGATTTCATAAACAAGGTCAACGGCATAAAATTACAACCCAGTTACAAACTAGCCTCTTTTGACATCGTCAATTTATACATGAATATACCCGTGAACCAAACTTTGGATATTTTGAACGACAGTCTCCACGATACTAACAAACTGGACACACAACTCATTAAAGAACTAATTACCATACTAAGGCTCATCCTTCAACAAAACTATTTTACTTTCAGCGGGAATTACTATATTCAAACAGATGGCCTGGCTATGAGTTCACCGTTATCCGGCCTATTGGCTGATATATATATATATATATTTTTTTTTTTTTTTTTTTTTATGAAAACAACTACATCCTTAATAATAACATCTTTGCCAGTAATATTATCTTCTATGGCCGATATGTTGATGACACTTTCCTGATTTTTAATGGTACTCTACGCCAAATCAGTAATCTTAAAAACCATATGAATAAAAACTCACAATATTCAGTTTACTATGGAAACTGAAACCAACAATGAACTCAACTTTCTCGATCTTACCATTACTACGCGACTTAACAACTTAAATTTTAAAATTTACAGAAAGCCTACCACCACAGACATGACCATACATGCAGACTCACACCACCCTTTCTCTAAAAAATTAGCGGCCTACAACAGTTTCATTCACAGGCTTTTGATGATCCCCCTAAATAATGATGATTTCGAGAGTGAACTCAACATAATTAAACACATAGCTATGGCCAACGGCTATGAGTGCCAAATGATTGACAACATCCTTAAAAAACACAACGCCCGTCTTTCCAGACAGACACAAGATAATACACCTAATAACAAATTCATCTCAACAACATACACCGAGGTGATACCTAAGATCCTAACATCCACCTTAAGTAATATAGGTTACACCGTTACCTTTAAAACAAATTAACCGTATACGGAACTTGGTTCGTCCAGTCGTTCAGACCAACATTGAATCCAAAACCAGTGTTTATAAGCTTATATGCGACGATTGTGACCGTTTTTATATCAGCCAAACGGGTAGACCTTTTATCAAACATCCGTGAACGCACACCATACAGCCACTTTAACAGGGGTGATTTTTCCCTAGAAAATATTAAATCTAATTTTACACGGCATCTAATTTCAAGCAATCATTCATATACTAATTTCAACACTAACCTTATACCTCTACACTATTGTAGTAAGGGCCGTTACATGGATGCACTTGAAGAATTCGAGATGTATAGAGGTCATAATAACCCCGATATATGTGACGACATACTCAATGATAAACTCAACTTCAGGTCCAACCCACTGTATGATACCGCGCTGCGATCGCTAAAACATAAAACTAATTAATAGTGCCCATCGACACAGTCTTGACATGCTACACGCGGTGCACCGTGTCGGGTACTAGTACGCTTATAATATGTTCATTCATTGTAGTTTACATATTTATTTATTGTGTGTTTGTTTTAACATGGATTTTATTATATAACGAGCTCCTTTGGAGTGAAGGTCTGAAGATGGGTCACATGGCCTGAAACGCGTAACCCAGCTCAAATTACGCTAGAAGAAGTCACTTGACGGAAATTATAAGGTAAATTATATCAGTATGGGATTGTCATTATAGATATGGCCATTTTGGACCAAAGAAGTGTGCGAGTGTACTGAGAGAGTCATGTTTATTTAAGAATATGGAGAGGCACATAAGGAAAATAATCCGAAGTTTGATTTATGCCAGAAGTCTAAAGTAGTAAATTATCGATTGGAAGGGGAGTTAAATTATATCAAAGTAGAAAAACCATGTGTCCTAGTAGCAGTAGATTTATATGGCTCATTGCCAAAGGGTAGGGGCGGAGTAATGTATATTTTTGTAGTGCTTGATACTTTTTCCAAATATGTAAGGTTATATAGTGTGAAGCGAGCGACGAGTAAGGTGCTGAGCGAGAAGATCACACACGGCTACATGATCAACATGGGAAAGCTTAAGGTGATACTATCAGACCATGGACCGCAGTTCATCAGTGGGAAGTGGCGTCAGACTCTAGGATGAGAAGGAATCATCCCAAAACACACCGCAGTATATCATCCACAATCAAACCAGGCGGAGAGAGTCATGAGAGAGATAGGCCTGATTTTAAGAGCATACTGTCATGCGAAACATAGCGAGTGGCCATTATATGTTCAGAAGATTGAAGACTGGCTGAACTGTACAACCCACGAGTCGACGGGATTCACACCTTACGAGTTGGTACAAGGGAGGCGTCCGCCAAGGATTTTGGAGCAATTATTTGAGTATCCACCAGAGACTAATACTATTGACTGTAATGTAAAACTTAGGTTGGCGAATGAAAGCTTGTTGACTAAGGGAGAGAAGAGAAAACAGAGGCATGATATGAAGGGCAAGTGGATGAAGTATGAATTAGGGCAGTTAGTACTAGTAAGAAGGCATGATTTGTCCAGTGCGCAGGATAAGGAGATCAAGAAGTTTTTCTTATTATATGAGGGACCGTATCAGGTAACTGAAGTAAAAATGAACAATGCGTACGTGCTACAAGATTGAGCAATGCGGGAGATAATAGGTACACAAAATGCAATGAATTTGAAACCATATTGGTCAGCATAAATAAGAATTGTTTGAAATAAATTTTAATAATATATATTGTTTTCAGAAGGGACCCTCCCCCATTTTCGGGCAGCCACGGTCTTACCAGCCCTGGTCGTGGATTTTGGACATATAGGGACGGACCATGGTTGTAGCCACCTCACATTGGGGTGGGACAAGGATGGTCTTTCCCTACCAAATTGGTAGAAACTAGAAATTTACATAGTAGCAATAACGCGGAGGGGGACCCCTAAAGTCCGTGGTTAAAGAATTATAAAAAAAAAAAAAGAGGTGCATAAATTGGCACATCCCACGGACCAACGCACTTATTACTAAAGCAGACAAAGGTCATACTTTGGTGATAATCCACAACGACACATACACACAGAAAGTACACAAATTCATTTCCGATAACAATATCGAGCTAATTCTAAATATCTGCCTTAATTCTAAATTACAATACATTAAGGTAATCTTCAAGTTTATAAACCATTGGTGTTTGTGGGTTGTCAACTCATCCCCTAATAGGTAGGGAGTGGAGAAGTTTTGTGGCTGAGGAACCATACCGAAATAACAAATTTTCCGTGTAGTCTGACTGAATTATGGCCTATATAGATGGGGTCATAGATTGGCGGTTGGGGTTTTTTTCTTATTTTTGGACATGGGGGCAGGTAAGGAATTTAGGGCTGCCAAAAAGGGTTGTTGTTTACATTCATTGATGTATGGGTTCTGTTCATTTTCGATTGCATCTCGATAGACCATAATTCTGTACATATAAAATATGATCTATTTACAAGTAATTAAAGAAATATTTTATTTAAATATCCTAAAATAACACAACCATGTAACCTAAAGATTAAACTATTATTTTGTGGTACCTGCTTTGTTAGACCATGAGTAGAGATATTGGGTTTAGAATGCAATCATGGCGGAACTTGAGGAAAGATTTGAGCCAAACAATGTGATGTCTGTAAACTTAATTGAAATGCCAAGGCGAAACTAAACAAATTAAACTAGAATCATTTTGAATATAATGTAACTAAAGTAACTGAAACTGTCTTGAACAAATGAGGTAATGAAATTAAATTTGAGTAGGAATTAACCTAATTGAAAATGTGAATTTCAGTAATGAATTTAAATTCATTTTTATTTGAATTTTGATTTGAATTGTAACATAAATAGTAACTGATTAAAACGTAATGACTAAAATATTTATTCAAGTTGAAAATTTGAAGCTAAAGTGGTCATCTTTGTAAACCCTGTTTGAATTCCAGAAGGAAATGTTTGTGTTGATGCTGAGGTAGTATTTGTAAAACAAGTTGTATGTGTATACAACTGATGATGTAACCTGGTACGAATAATAAACCTATGTTATATGTTTAACTGTAGATTCCCCGTTTAAGTGCGGTCGTGACCTCACCGGATCATGACCGTGAAAGTAGTTAATTATAGCAAATCATAAATTTTAATTGTTATAACCGGCTTATGGTTTGTTTTTGTTTTGTTAACCCGGTGGTTTGTTAAATTTAGTTGGGGGGTTATTTTTAGGGGAATCTACCAATTTTTGGAACAGGGCTATTTTCACCCATATAGGGGTGGTAGTTCATTAGGGGTGTATTAATCATTCATTATCAGTAGGTATGTAATACCGAATTTTATTGTAATGCGGAAGCAAGGATGGGGGTGGAATAAAAGAAAAAAAAGTCCACCCCTTCTGCATCAGTCCTTGTGGAAGCAACTGGGCGCTACAGTCCAGGGGGGGTCATAGTGAGTGTGGATGGGGGGTGACCAAGTTACAGGCCACGAGGGAGATGTGGTTTATGGCTAGGATGAGGCCGGCGATGGCCAAGGCGCCTAGTGCAGAACACAGCAAATTGTAACGGGTATCAGGGGTTAAGGGATTTGGGGGGGGGTGAAAAAAAAAAATGTTAGCATAAGATTGAGTTGTGAGTTGATAATAAAGTATTCTTGTGTGTGTAACCTGTATTTTATAGTAAGGTTGTTATGATTTATTTGTAGTTTATGTAATCAATTTGTAATTTTGGTGGGGAATAGTGTTTTGCTAGGGGAGAAAAGTACCAATATACAACTTGTATGGGATTTTGATGTATCCGATGTAAGTAGACAGTAAGTTTATACTGCTATGTAGACATTGTAAGCTACAGGTTTATTTGAAATCAAGATAAAATGTTTAAATGTGGGTAATCAATGCAATTAAACCAATTTGAGGTAATCGTGTATATTCAAAGGGGAAAGATTTGTTTTAATGTAACAGTGGGAATGTGTATTATGTAGCATTATGTTTAAGAGTGAACCATAAAGGGTTGTATTGAGTATTATGTAACTGCTTATGAATTTAGAATAGAGATATTTGTATACTACCAAACTAAATAAGCAACCAGTACTTTGTTATGACATATCAGTAGGACTAAGAGGACACGAATCAGTTGGGGATATGGAGTAATGCAAGGCCGGTTATTGATATATTAATTGAATGTTTCAGAGTCAGGTGATACTGTGGTGACACGCCTGTCTGATTTTATGGTGTTGGGATCTCGAGCGAGAAGTCCAGTAAGGTCGGATAGGTGCAGCCACAGCCACCGGACTAGGGGGGTACGTACCCATGATTTTATTAAGGATTTAAGGGGGGTCGTGGCGCTATATCCTCGCTGATCCTCTTAGGTTTTATAGGCAATGAGAGTTTTTATGCTTCGGCATAAAACCTCTCATTGGGGGGGGTATTGTAACAGGACAGTAAATGGGGTGATAATAATTTTTAATGAATGTCAATCCAGATATGGTACAACCTTTGAGGAACCCCGTTTTAACCAACGACGATTACAATGTTATTGCAAAACACGTCTGTGTTTGCCTCTGGAGTCAACTAGTCCAGACATATTACGTAACCATGTACAGTTCGTGCCATTCGTGATTTACAGAAAATATGAAGGCAACATGTAGATTTCACCAGGCAGCAAAAGATTGCAGAATTCGCTGGCCTAGCTTCTAGAACTTTTTAAACCCACCAATCAGGGCTTGAATTGGTGATCACGTGACTGGCCTCAAGCCCCGAGAACTGCGCCCTAACGCCAGATTAAGCAGCAGTCAACAACAAAAATCAGTGCTCGCGAGCAAGTTACGTCGGCCGACTAAAAAGGAAAAAAATGTTACTTAAATTGTTTTAAAATCCGTACAAGAGTGTAAAGTGAACCGACATTCAACAACATCAGTCTTAAACAGTGCAGAACATGTTTCGGAGTGTCTTGTGAAAATAAGGAATCAGCAGCGGTGGGGAAATAATTGGACAGTGGCTCCAGCAAGGATGAGTACCATTTGAAACATTTAAACCTTTAAACATATAAATAAATTAATCAACTACCTTTTCAAATAATTGAAATACTAAAAGTGCTCAGTAAATGGGATTATCATTATGTAAAATAAAATGAGAATATGTCCAAGTACTGGCTTGCCTTATTAACATGTAATATAGTTGGATAAGTAAATTTTTGTTTTATGATTAAGTAAATTTATTTGATAAAGGTTTCAATAGTTAACAGTTAAAAAGAAAGAGTAAGAGAAAGAGAAGTAAAGGAGAACTAGAAATTTTGAAAGAGTAATAAATGAGATGATTATTTAATGAAAGCCATGTGTAAGCGTAATTCTTTCGCAACGCAACGCAAATAACCCCTCTGCAACTGTTTTCGTCTATACGACCCTGGACATAGAACAATGGTAAGAAAAATTAAATTTTGATAAATGTAATAGATTTTATTATTGGCAGAAAAACGTATAGTCTCAACATGAAATATTAGTTTTACAGTACACTAAAAATTGTAGTTGCACCATTAAACTATAGATGTTATACTCCATAAACTTTTAACTAACACTCGTTCTCAAGTTTGTTTAAGAGTTTGACAGTTGACTTATCACAGACCACATTGGTCTAGTTTATTTTATGTATCCGTTGCATTTAATATTTTGTTTCTATATCAATATCATAGATACAAGAGGGGGAACAGCTTCTACATTTGTATAAACAGTTTATAATTTCTTCAGTCCAATTGCAGACATTCCATTGCCATAAAGCACTATACCTATAACATGTTGGAAGTTTTCATTGAGTTTTCACATGTGATAATCTATCGAACAAATAAACAGATTATTGAACACCACTACTCTACCTTACAAAAGCAGAATCACAAGTAGTTAACATCAGGGCAGGCAGGGACTATAGTTGGAAACAACAAAACAATTACATTGCAGATCATTACTGACTCGTCGTCATACATACATACTATACTTGCTTGTGTTAATAAGATTTGATGAAAATTATTGAATAGACTTCAGGAGCTGAGAGTAGAAAGGGCAAATATGAAAACCATTGTGTTGGGAAATCACGTTTAAAGTATGTGAATACTCTCAGGATACAAAGGGCGAATATATATGTATTTTAGTGTTATAAAACAGATTCTGATTATTTTACACTTATTTGTAAATAATTAACGATAAGTAAAATAAACAATAATAATATAAAAACAAACAAAAATTTAGATTATTTTAAAATATAAGTTAATTGAATGAAAATTCGAAATGTTGATAACTTAACACTACGTATTCATATCAAATGTTTAGCAAATTACATACTACTGTGTAAAAAATGTAGAGTCTAGTACATTCCATGAAATTAAAATTAAATAATGATTAATATGCATTATTGAAAATATGTTAAAACATTATTTAAATGAAAGAAAACTAAAATGTAAAAATAGAAATAATTAACATTAATGATTAACATACATACAAATTTAAAATAATTATGAATGTTAGCATTAAAAAATCTGATATCAGAGTAAATTATGTTATACTTTTTGAATTCCTTGCATTTATTAACAATCCAATTTTCTGTATGTTTCTGCCTTTTCCTTGACCTATTGTTACTTGCCATTTTACAAAAATACCACACTCACACCCACTTTTGTAACTGCATTATTATAATAAGACACTGTTAGAATAACAAAGAAATAATGTACGCAATGTAAGAAAGAACTAACTAATCATATCGAAATATCGACTCATAGTGATTAAACCTTTTCATAGACACGTGAGGTCAAATATAACTATAAGCGTGGTGGAGAAAGGGTGAACCTAAGAAAAAGATAATTCTTGGATTTCGTTGTCCATGACATGTCCGTTACTTAACTAAATATCACTATAATATTGACGACTCGGAACACTAAGTTTTTATAAGTAAAAACGTAAAGTTTTACCTTACAGCCTAAACCGGCTTTCACCTATAGAAGGCTTCATCAGAGCCTCTGATGAAGCCTTCTATAGGTGAAAGCCGGTTTAGGCTGTAAGGTAAAACTTTACGTTTTTACTTATAAAAAACTTAGTGTTCCAAGCCGTCAATATTATAGTGATATTTAAAAAGATAATGCCGACGTGTGGTACATTGCAGTATATCCGCCCTTACTTCTCCAATATTACAGCAATAAGCTCACAGCTGGTTTTATGCAGTCCATACATTTCAATACCCTGTACAAAATACTAAGGGCGAATATATATATGTAGTGCTGTTACTGTGTTTTTAACATGTCAGAAAATAGGATTCTGTAAAAAAAATTGATTTTTTTTTGTTTATTTTGCCCTCTCTCCTCCGAGCTCCTGATTTGTACCTTAGGCAGTTTTATATGGACACTGACATTATATTGACAGTGGTTGGTTCAGCTGTTTGAAAAACTATACATTCGTTAAGCTCAACTCTTATGCACCGTGATGATGAGAAGTTAACAAAATATTAGTGTTGTTTGTTCCTCAGTGTGTATATTAATAATGTTTTCATTATGTTTCCAGGAACAATAAGTTTTTGTTTCAGTGTTTGTATGTTGACATGGTGTTGGCAGAACAAAATGTTAACTCTCATGCCTTAAGTGCTCAGTTTAATCCGTTTCCCCTTAAATGTGTTATTAATACACACATACTTACATTGTTTCCTTGTATAATTTTTTTGTGATGAATGCAAAATGTTCTTTGTTGTTGCTTATTTTGTTTGTGTGGTTGATGAAAAGTTGAAGTTGCAAGAAAAACAAATGTACAGAAATAATGTCTAATTGAGTTATGGTGATTAATCAATATAGTTATAATAATAATAGCTTTTAAGTACCTAATAATAAGGTGTGACATCACGAATAGTGAAAAAAATAATTATCATATGTAACCTTCCAGTCATATTCAGACTTTTTAATTTTAACACTATAACAGGTTTATTTTGATTATATATTTTTTTTACTTTCATATTTTTATGAATACAAAGCTGTATATATCTTAAATATAATTCTTAAGTTCATATTTACATATAAAAACTCAAATACAAGAATGTACAAGGCGCTGACAAGACCCACTCACCTAAGCTTGTGGACCATAGACACTGTCAAATAAACTTAAGAAATTATGACCACCTGTAAAAGTAAATCATAAGAAAAATATATGCTCCTTAGAATGAAGGATGGAGCACATCTAGTAGCTGAAAAAATTATATAAGAATGTGGACTTAGTAGGCTGTATACCAAAGTATGACTCAAGTGGGTAGGACATGGAGAAAGATTTGACAATTATTGAATCCCAAGAAACATGACAGACAGACAACTGCAAACTACAGTAAATACAAATATAAATACAGGGTGATTCAAAAGAGGACTTTACAACTTTGAAAGCATACAGAAATTTATTCAGATAACTTACAGGGTCGGTTGAGGTGTCATTTCAAAGCAAAACACGTCAAGTTTGTCATCCAACATTCATTGTAGTTCGATGTAGCTACCATTTGTAATGCGGCATACATCCCACCTGAAGTCGATTTCATTCCAGACTAGCCAGTACGGCGTTAATTCGAAGTCTTAGCTCAGCAAGATCAGCAGGTAAAGGTGGTACAAAAACCTGATCTTTATTGAAACCCCACAAGAAAAACTCTACCGGTGTCAAATCGGGGAGCGAGGTGGCCATGCAATTGGACCTGCACAACCAATCCACCAACCTGGGAATCGGTATCAAGAAAATCTCGGACTTCTACGCGGTAGTGAGGTGGTGCCCCATCTTACTGATAGTAAAGGCGTCCATCTTGGTCATCCTCATCTAACTGAGGAATTAGAAAATTTTCTAGCATATCCAGATACACGATACCATTTATAGTTGCCTCCTGGAAGAAGAACGGGCCGTACACTTTTTGTTTGCTAAGGGCGCAAAAAACATTGACCTTAGGGCTATCACGAATATGCTGCAAGGTTTCATGGGGGTTTTCACTACCCCATATTCGGCAGTTATGGGTGTTCACCTTGCCAGTGATGTGAAACTCATCACTAAAAATTACATTGTCTAGGAATGTCTCTTTGTCTGCAATTCTATCAAACATTTCCACACAAACTTGCTTCCGAGCGACTTTATCTTCATCTGTAATGTGTTGAACCATGGTTCCATGGTTAGTTTGTATGGCTTCAAGTGCAAGCGTTTACGTAATACGTGCCAAACAGTCGGTTGTGGAATGCCAGTCTCACGTGACGCACGTCTAGTTGATTTCTTAGGACTACGGGAAAAGCTTTCTCTGAGTTGTTCCACAGCAGCTTCAGGAACTTGTGGATGTCCTGGTGATTTTGCATGTCGTACAGAACAACCAGTCTCAAAGATTTGGTGCCAAGAGTAAATTGTAGGCCTACTAGGAGGCTCCGTACCGTACTCCGTACGCAATTTACGTTAAACTGCAGTTGCTGATTGCGTATTGTGAAACCAAAACACCCAGCGAGCACATTCCACACCAGTAAAAGTAGCCATTTTCAACAACAATGGGGACAGCGCTACTGGTAGGTGTATTCGGTATTAGTGGACTACGTGAGTCAAAACTTGATGTGTTTTGCTTTGAAATTACACCTCAACCGACTCTGTAAGTTATCTGAATAAATTTCTGTATACTTTCAAAGTTGTAAAGTCCTTTTTGAATCACCCTGTACATCCCATCTGCAACAGTATTTCTTGAAATTGTTTACAAACAGAAATAACACTGTTGCATATCGCTTTAAATAAAAATCATCAAGACGTGCTGTTAACCTCTCTTTGTTTGAAATTTCTGTGTGGTCCCAGTTTTGTAGGCTCCTGACTATTCAATAGTCCGTAGGATCATTTTGTGTTGAATTACATACAGTGATTTGAGATAAGACATAATGTGAATCGATTGTAAAAAATAAAGTTGATTTGCTGTTTCCACCCAATTGTATAACTTACACAGATCTCTCTGTATCTACCTGACTTCCATGATGTGCATAGTTAATTAATTTGTTTTTTACTAAAAATCGTTATTACTTAAATGTGTCACAGTTCTCTTAAAATAGTCTCGAGTTGTGTGCAGTCTTTAGTAGACTTTCTTTCTGTTATTAGTAAAATCACAAAATGTACTTTTAAACAGGGTAACAAAACATTCAGAGTGTATGTTTATAATTTCTTATAAGTTTAATTTTTGAATAAAAGCTTGTTGGTAAATTTTGTTTAAATTATGTAATATTAATTAAAGTATGTGTTTAAGTTAACGTAACCCGTATTAAAATAACATGATTTTTTTTAATTTGTTAAAGATTCATGCAAAAGAGGAAAAAATATGTTTGGATCAGGAAAAACTTGTTGACGTAGCTCCTACTTTGAAGGATACAGCAACAGTTCTGGAACCAGAAGTTAAGCCAGTGACAGAGAAGATAATGGTTGTGGAAGCAACGAAAAAGCCTGCTGAGAAACCCAAAGAAGAAGTAAGTGATGTTACTTATGAGTAAACGTTATGTTATGGTACTTACTTACTAAATGAGTCTGTCCAGATTCAGAAACATGCATCTATTGCAATGATTAGGCGGGGTGAGTCCCTCTCATTGAGTGCTCTTTGGACACGAGTTGTGGCGAACCAAGAATTTGCCTTTCTTCTGATTGGCTGGAGGTGTCAGACAACAACTTTGTGCAGACACCAAAAGTTTATAAATATGGGTGTTCTACTCACGGCCACTAGCTTTAACCACAGTTCAGTGGTCACTGACTATGAAACCTTTGTCAGTGTTTTGCAGCCTTCTGGACTGAAGATGACTGTCGAAGGCATGGCCAAACGTTTGCACAAAACAATAGACCCGAAGTTCTCATAAGAGTAAGTGATGTTGTTTGCTAAAGTTATGTGAACAGGTAAGATAGGGAATTGGAAATCTGAATCCTCCTGATTGGAAGAGACTTAAATCTAAATCGTTGTGCGTACACTTCCACTTGTTGGCAATTTTATTTCCACACAAACTGTCAACTGTTATGCTACGAGAGAAAGATTAGTCTTAGCTTCTGCCTGAGAGGATGTGGAACATTCACATCTCTTTACTCTTAATACTTTGGTTATGTTGCCCATGCAAAGTGCAGGTGGGCATTTTTATCCCAGTGTACATTGCCCCCGCTTTCTGCACATGTGTATATTTGAGTGTATAGAAATTTAGTTACATCAAATCTACAGGCTGCATAAACTGGAACATAATCTTTCACATATTTAGTTCATGAACAAAAATACAGATTGCAGCACTTTTGCGTTTTACATTTCGTTTATTCCAAATAGAAATAATGTTTTTACATCCATTTCATGAACTGAGGTGCCATTTACAAGTTTGCAGTTTAATTAAAGATGGTTGTTTGACCAAAGATGAAATTTGTGAATGATTATATGACAATTAGATATTATATTATCTTTGTTTAGACATATAATTAATTAATTTCAGTTACATTGTATGTAACATTTATACATACAAACTGACTTAAAACTTCCATTAAACTTTTTTTGTAAGTGAAAAATGCATTTTTTAAGAGTAATAAAAAACAAGAGACATTGAATTGTAATTTTTTAATGTTAGTGTCACAAGAAAGAATTGAATTTTTATACAGTATAATAAGCTTTCTGTAAACACTAACTAGTCTTCACAGAAAAAATTATGAAATACATGAAAAATCATGTGTACTCCAGGAAAAATGTAACTAAGAAAACGTGGGTATCAAAAGGGGTTCATATTCCTCTTGTTCTGAAGTTCCTTACCTCGTTTCAAACCTTACGCAGTATACTGTTGCGAATGATTTGTTCCCTTCTAAGCCTCGCCTTGTCACATTCCCTGGCAGTGAAAATTACGTAGAGCTGCAGCCACAAGTACACCGCAGCAGTATCAATAGTTGTACTCCTCCTCTCTTAGACAGTAAATGGATTCACTGTGGGTAGTGTAACTGCTAGGATGGATAGTATTAACAGTTAATAAAGCACTCAGTAACATATTTCTAATATCACAACACTGTTCATTGGTTAAACATAACGTCTTTTTACTTCACTTAAAACGAATTATTTCGCTCATATTACAATGAGGTATCCTCAGTGGCTAGACTGAGACTAAGGATGCCTCATTGCAGTATGGACAAAACATTTGGTTTTAACATAATGAAAACAACGTGCACTAAACCAAGACACGGTGTTGTTATTAACAAAAACCACGAAAGTTTACGAGCAAGATAATTGTAACATATCATACTGGTAATGTAGGTATGATAACTCTTATTCCAGTGCCCTTAATTACTGTAAGTCTGAAATACAGAAATCACTGCAGATTTATTCATCAAAAATTGAAAATTTCTTAAATTGTGTGAGCACAAAATTTGGGATTTTTAAGTTAAAATCCACAATTTTCTTTTGTGATCATATACAAACATAACTATTTTGAGATTAAAATAAAATAGGAACTTGTAAATTTCAATAATTTTGACCCGTTATAGGAAAATTTGTTTTTCATTAACAACTTTCATTATAAAAATGTAAAACATTTATTTATATAAAAAGTAATGTTTGTGTACTGATAATTTTAGCTTCGGTGTTATGGTGTTTGGTATCTTTTTCGGTGTCTTGCCAGAAATCTAATTGAAAATAACATAGAAAAGAGGTGTTTATACTGTCACAATGGTCTAACTGATCGTCATATGGTACAGTGGAAAACAAAATACAAGACACCAATTAAGTCACTAATCACCAGTTTTAATTATCACAATTAAACAGTTTGTAATGAACAAGGTAGTCTCTTACAACAAATCAAATAAAAATTGTTCACAACAATAAAAATGTCAACTAATAGACTAACGCACAATTATAAAACACATAACACTTCACCACAATACTTTGAACTGCACCAGAATAAATCGCCACTTAAACACAACTGTGTAAATCGCCCGACAATAACTGAAAACTTAAGCAGCAGGTATGGGCTATTTATAGTCTGCAGGGTTCCATAATATGCGTCCTTAACAAGCAATCGAAAATTCTAGAGGACACTTCAGTGCGACCTTCACAGAAACACGCACCATTGGGCTAATTGAGAAGCTTGTTGAACAACACTATCAAATGTACGAGACTGTTCCATATTATGTGATACTGCCTCGCATGTTAAGAATCACGTACGCGCACAACATTACAGCTGCGATAGCCAAGAAACACGTAGAATGTTCTGTAATGTCATAACAATAATAACTGCTAACTCTTGCAACTAAAAAATGCATGTAGTGACTCGGAAGTTTGGCCATATATGTAATCCTGTAAAAACTAAACATATCTGGAAAATGCCTTTAGTTGCAAAGTGTGAAGACATTTACACAGCCAGAAGCCATGTAATCAAATCTTTGGACCAGTCTATCAGATGCAGAAGATAAAAAGAAAGAAAATGTATTCAGTAATTTTATTTTGCTATTAATATGTGGAAGTGATTAAGGAAAATTGAAACTTAGTTTGAAATACATAATTTCAAGTGTTTTTGTATATAATTTATGAAGTAATAATATATACCATACCAGTAATAATTTACGTTTATGTATATTGCATTAATGTATTGTGTTTTGTTACTTCCATACAGCTCACAACAAAGGATTTAGAAGCTCTCGAAGATGCACTGAATACGCTTGGTAAAGATAAGAAGAAGCTGTTGGTTGAAAAAGAAGAACTCGACGACCTTAGAGAAGAAATGAAGGATTATAAAGAGGTGAGTGCTTTGTTCTGTATCTTTTCTGACTGAAGAATTCAAAACAAAACACAAAAGATCATAGAATACGGCAGGGGTTTAGAAAATACATACAGTCTCCTCTCCTGCCAAACACAGAGATAGGGTTGTTATATGCTTAGACCATAGTTGGCAATAGTTGTCAGCACTGTTTGTCATATTTATTTACATTTCTGTACTCGAATATTCTGTGTTAACTATTGCTTTGTATTGATGTGAGTATAGCTTCTTGTTCCCTTCAAGCCTTCAGAATCCCATTTTAGTGCTCGACTGAAGTTAAAAATATCAAAAGATTGTTTTATTATTAGACGACACATTCGTTTGAATATTAACTTCCTCATCTTTATGGATCTCTTGTAAATTTGTTTTAATGCGAACCACTTTGTATATTTTTATGTATTGTTTTATTAATTATAAATTTCTGTGTCTCTTTGCATCAACGTGTTCCACTTCCTTCTGTCCTCTGCATTTCTTTCCACTTGGTTCGCAAAAGATTATTAGGGATTATTTAACAAATTCTTTCATGATCAGTTGTTTAACTAGTTTGAAGAGACCCATTGCCCTAGTCTGTCCCATGTTTCTGTTGAAGTAGTTCAGTGTGTCTCAAGACATTTATTTCTTGGTGTTGTGTCTCACCAGCATGTTGTCTTTCTACTCCCTTTCCCGTTATATTTGTTTTTAGAATTCTTTTTGTATCTCATTTTGTCCAATACAGTTTCAGCACTTTCCCATAACACCGTAACGTGAATGAAGGCTTCTAGTCTTTATTCGAATACCTTAATTATCTCCCTCCCCCTCCTACTCATAAAGTGCTGTGTGTGTGTGTGTGTGTGTGTGTGTGTGTGTGTGTGTGTGTGTGTGTGTGTGTGTGTGTGTGTGTGTGTGTGTGTGTGTGTGTGTGTGTGTGTGTGTGTGTGAGTTGTTTCTCTTGCCTTAAAAGGGCTGACAGTTTTGTTCTTGTCCTTAGAAGAACTGGTACGCTTACTCACAACCATAGAAAACTGATAATTACAAATATAATAGTTATTGCACTTACAAGGACTGACCCAGTTGTGTGATACAGTTGCTGGTTTTATAGTTAATTTCAGAAGTTGTCTATACTTGGTCCTTTCCCTTGAGATCTGAACTGTGCACAGATTCTTCAACTAATATAATTCACTATATAATGTACATTTTATCAAATTATAATTGCTTCTGCAAGCAGAATACTCTTATTTTTTATTGTTTTATTTCAACCTGACGCACGTTTCACAGAATAAGTTTGTATCATCACAAGTTTTTAAATAAATAAATCTTCTTCTCTTCTTCAGCGATGCAACAACCCATTACTGAGTCAAGGCCTCCTTTAACAGCCTCCGCCTTTGGGAAAAGAAACTGACAGGTTTCTGCACATAAAAGTTTTACAGATGGGCTATGTGAATTCTCCGATCCAACCCCCAACCTGGAGGACCAGGAACTTTGATTTCGGGGCACTCTTCCCCTAGAGAGTTGCTTTTATCTCAACTGACGAGCTCTTTCCGCCCAATCGCAGTAGGCTAACTGACTCAGCCCATGTGTGCAGCCTTTGGGCTACTATAGCCTCCTCCGCCTCCACACTAGATGCACACCCTGCTGCTGATGTGCACCATCCTGCCCGGCCAGGATCCAGGATACCCCCAGGCTCTCCTGACAGAACCCCCATCTCTCGTTTGCCTACCGATCCACTCCGTCAAAGGGATTGGTTACCACAACCTTGGAGTGGACTACTCGGCATAACAGGGCCCACCGACCTGTAGGTGAGAGGGGAGAGGTTGGTGCATTTCTCTTCTATGAAAGCATATGTTCGCAGCACACCCCCTTTGGACCCCAAATAAATAAATCAGTCAATCAATTCATTTAGAAAGCTAACAGTACACATCTGTTCTGTGAAATGTGTATCAGGTTGAAATAAAAATTAAATCACACACACATTATCAATGACTTGCTGAAGTAATTATTATTAATATATAATCTTCTTCTATGCTTCACGGATTAGGCAGTGTTCCGACTTCACATTATGAGATCCATTTCTTTCTTAGTCTTCCTACATCCCTTCTTCCAGAAAGCTTGTACTTGTTTACAATTACTTGTATTCTATCTACATCCATGCAACTTATGTAATATATAATATTATATCAATCACTTTCTGCTACAGTTCGTTTCTTGATATATATAAAGTAATTTAAAATTTATGTTTATATTACCTCAAGATGTTATTTTCCCTTATTCGGAACATGTTTCGAGAGCTCCCGTGCTCTCGTCCTCAGCCTTTGCGATCTTGCATCTGGTGAAGTATTTGTGTGTTGGCTGGATGCTATTAAGGTTTCTTGTTAGTCTCTGGTATTTTAAAGTTGTATTATTGTGTGTGATTGTGGTATATGGAAAATTTATTTGTATTTTGTATGTTCATTATGGAAAATTTACAAATATACATACATAAAACACAAAACAAACTAATACCTGAACAAATACAAGTCAATACAAAACATGACACAATATTCAAAGCACTCAACATCGAAAATACACAAAATACAAATACATATACCACAATCACACACAATAATACAACTTTAAAATACCAGAGACCAACAAGAAACCTTAATAGCATCCAGCCAACACACAAATACTTCACCAGACGCAAGATCGCAAAGGCTGAGGATGAGAGCACGGGAGCTCTTGAAACATGTTCCGAATAAGGAAAAATAACATCTTGAGGTAATATAAACATAAATAATATTAATGTTTTAGTGGATGGTTAGTGAGGATCGGTCAATAATACAAATTTTGCGTCAATGTTTTGACAATATTTATTGTCATCTTCAGGACCTGTGTATGAAATACAATAGAAATATCAAACACAACGAAACAATTAAATATTTGGGTGAACGTGTTGGTATATGTGAGTGTGTGTGTGCGTGCGTATGTATGTATGTATCATTTTATATGTGAAGACTTATGATAGTTTGTTTACATCTTCAAATTATCTTAAAGAAAACGAGTAAATTATAGTATGAGAGAACTTAATTTATACAGTATTAATTAATCCTTGATGCCTTTACTTGGTGAAAATCCATTGTAAATTATATTAAAAAATAAAACAATAAAATAGTTTTAGTGATTTTCACTCGTCAATTTATTAAAATTATAAATCCATGACAGCTGTTTCGGCAGCACAGTGCCTTCATCAGATGGTGTAAGCTGACTAATTTTCGTACAATATAATACAGAATATTGTTTAGAGAGCGATAGTAATCTCATATCAGTAAGATTTAATACACATTACACAAACATATAACATAACATAAACCAAGTCTATTTATACAAATTAAGCAAAGGCGAGCTGTTTAGATCTAACTGATCATTTAATAATACATTTAAATATTTGTGTTTATTAATTTCAAGGGTTTCTAATAAATCAAGCTTTGGACTTTTATCAGATAAATGTAAAATTTTAAAATTGTCATTATAACTATGGTCTTTTTCTAACAGGTGATTTGCATAATTTGATTTGCCATCATTATATCTAAAACTATAATTGTGACCATACATTCTTTTTGTATGTGGATTTGTATTAAGTATGTGGATTTGTATTAAACAGATTAGTATTCCGTTATCAGACTCAAATTTCCAATTAGAACTTAACATTATTAAACAAATAGCTGTCAACAATGGTTACCAACTAGCCTCGTAGATCACTTGTTAAATAAAAAATTTTATTCACAAGCTTTAAAACTAGTTTACCCTCCCTCAACACAGATTAAAAGATATCACACTCTCACTTACATAGGTTCTGCTTCTGATAATATTGGTAAATATTTCACACAAAAGAATGTAAATATAGCTTTTAAGACGCAGTCTTCATTGGGAAACTATATTAAAAATAATAAGAGTAAAACAGATAAATTGCAAAAGTCTGGTTATACAAATTATCCTGTGGGTCTTGTAATAAAGTCTATATTGGACAAACAGGTCGATCTTTCGAAAAAAGAATGTATGGTCACAATTATAGTTTTAGATATAATGATGGCAAATCAAATTATGCAAATCACCTGTTAGAAAAAGACCATAGTTATAATGACAATTTTAAAATTTTACATTTATCTGATAAAGGTCCAAAGCTTGATTTATTAGAAACCCTTGAAATTAATAAACACAAATATTTAAATGTATTATTAAATGATCAGTTAGATCTAAATAGCTCGCCTTTGCTTAATTTGTATAAATAGACTTGGTTTATGTTATGTTATATGTTTGTGTAATGTGTATTAAATCTTACTGACACGAGATTACTATCGCTCTCTAAACAATATTCTGTATTATATTGTACGAAAATTAGTCAGCTTACACCATCTAATGAAGGCACTGTGCTGCCGAAACAGCTGTCATGGATTTATAATTTTAATAAATTGACGAGTGAAAATCACTAAAACTATTTTATGGTTTTATTTTTTTAATATAATTATACAGTATTACAATTTAAATTACTAAATGTAATGATATTTTAATTAATTAAACACACAGTAATCAACAATTGGATATTAGATTGGTACATATTAGATTAGAGACTATCTTAATAGTGAAATTAAAAATTCCATAAAAAATCTTAATTATTTAATTGTTTCGTTATGTTTGATATTTCTATTGTATTTCATACACAGGTCCTGAAGATGACAATAAATATTGTCGAAACGTTGACGCAAAATAGCTAAAATTTGTATTATTGACCTAACCATCTTTGTATCACTAACCATCCACTAAAACATTAATTGATTGACGGTCACTAAAAATTAAGGATTTGATATAAATAATATTATATATATATATATATTCACACCCCTTTATTACAATAATAATGAAACAGATCTAAATATTAAAACGTAATGTAGGTAAATATTTTAAGTTATTGGCCTGTAATTAATTTATAATTTCACTAGGCAGGCCACAAAATCTTCATAACAATGAACATTAACAAAATGGCCACCATCACACAGCTGAAATTTCATAATTCCTAAGGTAACATGTAACACGTATAACATTAGCGTTTCTCTCTTCTTGAGGAAACCTGTCTGCAACCAATGTTCTGACATTTTCTCGTAGTATCCCATACTGTTATTTTAATTTACTTAACAGATAGCATAAGTCGTTACTTTGTCATTATGATAATCTGATGTATTCAAACATTGTAGGATATTGAAAACTTGCAACAAGTAACGAAGATGGTCGATCCCAAAGCTGGTGATATTAAAGAATCAGTAGCAGCACAGAGACTGTATCGCAGAGTAAACAAGATGATCGGTAGTATAGACGCTACCGTGGCTCAACTGGAAAAGAAAGAGAAGGTCATTAAGGAAGATCTGCAGGAAAAAGAGGAACTTGAGACTGAAGAAGATGCCAAGAAAACGAGGTATGGTAAATTGGTATTATATTTATATAATGAAATGATTTCTCAGCAATTCTCTGCACTTTTCAGCAAGTTTTGTAAGCATTTTTTGTAGTGTGTGTGTGTGTGTGTGTGTGTGTGTGTGTGTGTGTGTGTGTGTGTGTGTGTGTGTGTGTGTGTGTGTGTGTGTGTGTGTGTGTTCGGCATAGTAAGCATCAGTTTATTAATCTGCCAGACAGTGTAAATTCAAGGCCACCTTCATAAAAGTAAAATCATTTTGATTGATTATAGAAAGACATTCAAAGATTTCATTATAAAATGTTTGAAATTCAGAAATCAGTACGTAGTTAGTTATTAGGTTAGTGAAAGTTGGTTATTATAGCATTTGTTATTCAAAAAAATTTCTTTTTTAATGAAATAGTTTTTCAGGTTGTAACTATATTTACTCTTGTACACTTTTATTTACACAAAATCAGCTGTGCTTGCGTCTACTTTCGGATGCCGTTGTTCATTGATACCAACTTACCGTGGTCCAAGGTTCTTTTGAGCGAGTTAGAGAGAGAGAGCAGAATGGCTATTTGAAGAAAAACAAATTGATTATTTGCAAACACATCTTATTCTCTTTTATTCTTCATTGCATCATTACTACATTAAACTTTCCTGTCACACTTTTAATTATACAGTCATGAACAAGATATAAAACTAATCAGTAGTGATTAATAATTTAATTCAAATCTCAACCACAAATTTAAATTCATTACCAAAATTCATCGGTTACAACACCTTTAATTAACTAAATCATCACAAATCAAATTAATTCCATCTTTTTCAAAACACTGCAAATTACTTCAATTACTTTATTCAAAACAATTTAAATTCCTTTCAATCCCATCATAAACAAAAAATATTCTTTCTCCCTCCCTTACACCTGTTACGATTTAAACAATAAAACAATACATTGATTATATGATTATATATATTGATTGTACATAAATTCAAAAATAGAAAAAAAATTTAAACGCAAACTTAAAATTTATTCACTGCTGCACTTCTTATTTATTATGTAATTTCCATTCACACACACATACACACGCACCCCATGTCCTTATGAGATCTCAATTTTGATAATTAAAACTTCTTTCAATAAAATCAGAAGACATGATATTGAATTTTGTTTAACCCTTTTTTCGAATTTTGTTTTTTACCCCGAGTGTTACTTATCTTGTCATTGTCCAGGAGACATCAAGCCGTTTAGATGCGTACTTTCGATTTTTTTACATATCTTAATTCACTGTCCATCGTCACTGATTCGATTCACTTGTCATCTGCTATTGTAGTTGAAAAACACTGTTTACTTCAATATTGTTACATTTTTATATATTTTAGTAGTGGGCCCACTTGAAATTTCGTTAATTCACGTTTTACATTGTAATGGGGCAGAATGGGAGATTTTATTTTTTATTAATTTTATTTAAGTTTCAATTGTGATCGACTACATAAAACGGTTTTAGTCAAACAACGAACGCAGTAACATAGCTGTGTGAGCGAGGTGGGACAGTAGAACGCAATATCATTCCAAGAATTTCAGTGTTGTGTACGCACTCAAACGCGCAGCCTGAGCACGCGCGCGGATAGGACGCACATTGGTCTGAAACGATGCTAGTCAACATGGCTAAAATATAAAATTTTCTCTCCACGTGGTTTTGGAATGGCGGAAATACAGGCAAAACTACACCCACTTGAGTCATTTGACTAGTGGCATTGAAATATCGTCACCCCCAATGCACATGGACAATACCGTACTTTGTGTAGAGTGATGAACAATTTGACACAAAAAGGCATTGGTTTTCCTATCCAGTAACCCGACGTGGTGGGAGTTTGGTTGGTAACGCTCTCGCTCAGTTCGAACAAATACGCTCGCCGGCCGGCAGCACAAAGAACTAGTGCATATCAAACTTTTTCTTTACTATTGACGATGACACTCTGACGTAACTAAGTGACGATATTTCAGAAGAAAAAGTAAGTGGAAAGAAGAAAGGAAAATTAAATGTGTTGAACGGACAAACATTCGGACATACATCTAGTGCGGCACGTGGTGAGGAGAGAAATGACCATGACGAAAGTTAAGTAATCGACGAGCAATTTCCCGACTTAATTATTTTTTTAAATTCAAAGAGCGATCTAAAAGTATAGGGATTTAAATGTGTATGAATGTAGTGTGTGGGCAAACTGGGTTGTTTTCATTTAAATAGTTATTAGGATAGGTTTAGAATGTAGAAATCCATGTTTTGTTTAATTTAAATTTTGAAAAAGCCGTAACTTTTGAGGGGAGGTAAAGTTGAATTTTTAAAAGAGTATAAAATGCAATAAAATGTGAGTTATGTTACATAAATGAGAGTTGAATACTTTAATGGTATAACCCTAAGTCACGCTTAGCATTCACAGGTTCGTGCGACGTAACCCGGGGCTCAAATCAAGGTAGGTGAGAAATGAATTATTATTTTATTATTGTGTATTAAATATAATAGCACAAATGTCGCCCAGAACTAGGGACTTTATTGTGTGTGTGTGTGTGTGTGTGTGTGTGTGTGTGTGTGTGTGTGTGTGTGTGTGTGTGTGTGTGTGTGTGTGTGTGTGTGTGTGTGTGTGTGTGTGTGCGCGCGCAATGGCGCCCGAACAGGGACCAGTTTTTATAAATTAAAATTGATATATAAAAACCGCACCTACAGTGAATGTGAGCGTGATTTGGAGGTTGGGTAAAAATACGTAAATTACGCACAGGTTAAGCGATGTGTAGTATAATTAAGTAAAACATACAATATGGAGAAATATTGAATGTATGCAAGATTGAAATTGTGTTATGATTAATTAAATTAATTAGATTAAATTAACAAATCTTATAAAGAATAAATGATGGCTACTAACGAAAAGGAAATTGATGTAATTGTAGGCGATGAACCCGAATGTAAATTGATGTATGAAAGCAAAGAAAATATGTTAACTGAATCGGCTGACAAATGTAATGTAGACGAATCTGTAATAATTAGTGAGGCGGGAGCAAATTCCACTCCCATAGCAACTAAAACAAGAGAAAAAGAGTTGTCATTAAATGACTTATTTAATCTTATTAATAATAGATTTGATGTTATTAATAGTAATTTCAATGCCAAATTTGACGAACAAAATAGTAAATTTGATAAATTGAGCAGTGACGTTAGCGAAATCAAGAGTAGTTTCGAAGTACAGAATAATAAATTTGATGAGTTAGAAAACCAGATTAATGAAATTAATAAGCATTTAGAAAAAACCAATGAAATATTAGAAACTAACTTTAACAAATTAGAACAGAGTGTTGAGAAAGTGGTAGAGTCAGTAGGGGAACAGATTAAAAGTAAAGTAACTCAGATAATTAATAACAAGTTGAGTAATAACGATAATTATAGTAATAAGGTAACAAATGATAAAAATGATATTGAAAATGGTAATGTAATTGAAAATGTGGTATCAGAGAATGATACATTGAAAATAGTTAGTGATGATATCGAGATAGTTAGTGAGAGTGAGAGAGTAAGGGGTTGTAAAGGGGTGGAAACAAATGTTTGTATAAAAACTTACTTATTTATACATTTAATTCACTTATACTTACCATTTTCCTAAGGGTCCCCCCAGAGTTCTATAAGCGAGATCAGAAACAGTGCGAGGTTACGAAATAATTAACTCTACACATTGTTAAGAAGAGAATTGATAATTTTAATTTTGTCAAATCATTTAAGCAAACGGTTTATAAACTTCAACTTTGAAATTAATTAGTTATAACATATATAGATGTTGGTTGTTACATGATCATCCTAACTTACTCTACGCTTACCTTATCATTGACAATTATACAACTTCATTCACACACAAATATAGGTCAGCCCAGCATTGCACATTCATCACTCACATTCCGTTCTTAAACCCCAATTACCCGATTGAATACATAATTTTTATAGCACTACCGATAACGCGTTCTTCGGTGACCTCGTGGCCAACCCGCGGTAGATCGAAAATGTCTCGGAAAAAGATGAAACTGAATTCCAAATTTAAAAGTTAGTGTTCTACAACTCTCCTCCCATCCTGTCACTGTTTTTGAAAAGAATTACTTTACTTTCATTATTGAAAACTAATGAAATTATACGAGCATATTTAGCTCGCGTGTCGGCGACGACACAGTCAGAGACGAACTGGGCAATGTGCTTAATTGTGGTGGCGGGAAATGAGCAGTCACGGCCATCAGGTTTTAGTCGCCGTTTGTGCTTAATTGTGGTGGCATAACCATTTTATGCATGGATTATAGCTGGTATATGTGTGGTACCAGAGTACAATATTGGCGTCTGCTCTGCTGATGTCATTGGAAAGACCGGATTTAGCCATGACTTCCTGCCGCGTAAAAAAGCACATTGCTAGATTCTGCTCGTCCCAGGGCATCCTGTTTTGTGGCTGGATCCGTCACTCAGATTTGTGGTGATACAGTTGTGTCTATGTGCTGTTTACACAAGTACAGATTTCTGAGAAGTTTGAAGGGGGTAAATGCTTCGCTTGCCGACTTACACAATAACACCTGCGTCTTATTGCTTTGTCTCACTGTTTCTCAACATCGTGCTGTTGCATGGAAAATAACGTTGCACTGCGTTCTATTATAACGGAATGAATTTTGTTACCCAATAATTTTCACAACTTCTTTTTTTACAAACCCGCACCAAAATGAAAGAAATAAAAATGTACTTGCCCCATACGGTAAAAATAAAAACACCCAAAAATTGACCCGCTACAATACCCCCTCGATGAGAATTCTGCTGTCCACGACAGAAGAAATCTCATCGATAACCCCGAAGAGGACCGGTGAGGAACTGGTGCCAACAACCCCCTGGTTCTTAATCTCATGGGTACACGACCCCCCTGGCTCAGCGACTATGGACTCATCTGAACGAGATCACTGGACTTCTCCGTAAGAGATCCCAACACCGAGAAATCGAACAGACTTGCACCACAGCGCGCCTCGCCTTCTAACATGCTAACCCCAAAAATCCGCAATCCCTGGCTAAAATTCTTCCAGCTCCTCCACCGATATGTTTCCCCTTTTTGCAAGCTGGGCTGCCTTTAGCAAATACTGGGCTCACACACCAACGTTACATATTACCCTAACACATTAAAAGTAGAAAAATTGCTTTTAAAATTTATCAAAAATTTAGAAAAATCAAAATTCAAAAAATAATCGTTTATCAAAAAATTCTCTTCCTCTTTTTCTCTTTTTTTTTTTCTTTAACATGACTTAACCTAGACATTTCTACGAATATAAACACATCCTTATTCTAATAGGAGAATCACTTATAGTCTACCAATATAATGCAATACAATAAAAGAAACATCATTAATACATACACAATAAAAGAATCATTACTCAAAATATTCACTCGCTGGCAGGCGAAAAATCAAGTTTTTTTTTTCAAAAAAAATTAAATTTTTCAAAATTTTTAAAATTCCAAAAAAAAAATTTAATTTATTCATTAATAAATTTTATTAAATTTATTTATTAAATAACATCTATTAAAATTATTCAAATATTGGTTTGAATTAATCAAACAAACAAATTAAAATTGGATTCCTACTATACAAGCTTAGTAGGTGTATGACCTCATCAGCTGATCGTAATTAGGTCAAGTCCAAAACCCTTGACCTACATATGTTATGTATGAGTTCTGAAAACACATTGAACATCTGTAATATCCTAACTTGAAATACAAAACATAGTAACATAAAATATTTAAAATTACAAAATATTAATATTAATGATAATCAAATTGGCATTTAAATTATTTAAAATAAACAATTCTTAACTTTACATTATTTTCAAATTTTATCAAAATTCTGTCACTGTTTGAAAAAATAAACAATTGTATATTCTTTATCATGAATCTCCCTTTCTTTTCAACAATCTTACTTTATTCTACTGTGGGTGATTTGAACTATTTATTCTCATTGACTGTACTACTTGAGCTGAATACCTATATAATCTTTCTCCCTCTGACTCTACTATTAACCTTTACTACATGACACCCATCTCTATAAAAATATCTATCAAAACACTCTAAATTCAATTTACCTCTGGCACCGCTCATCTTTTGCACTAGGATGTGTGTTCCCTACCTGGCTATAACCATACGAGCCAATGCCCCTCCAAAATATCGGCAAACACTCACGCGAACTACTCTATTCTCGCCACAACGCCATACGTTGCTCACACCTTACCACCTCACCCTTACTACAAAATATCATCAACAAATATGTTTAAATCTCATTCACATTACTCATCTCTACATATATTCACTATTACTGTGTCAACATCAATACTTCTCAAAAAATACTATAACATGTATAAACCAAAACAACATTACCTTATATCATCTCTACTAATTCAACTTTAACTTTGACAGGTCTATATGTCACCTAAAATATTTATCACCCAAAAACTCTCTTTTATTTGCTTTCACCACTCGTTACTTCATTTCTCATTATCAAATTATTTTTTATCATTACATTAAAACGTCTGTAATACCTCAAACATTACATTGAGCATCAATTACTTAAAACATTTATAACTAATATACCGGTGACGTGTTATTGCTGATCAGCTGATATCCTAACATAATGAAAACACATCTCATAATTGAACAAATTACATGGAATACATTATCAATACTTACTTCTATTATGTTGATTGCCTGCCAGGCGCTTAATTATTGGCTTAATTTAAAGCATACACGTATCATGAAAACACATATTCTTATCAATGCCTATACCTAACATACAACAATAAAATAATACATTTAAAATCATAGCATGTAATGAACACCTTATATTACATATCTGATCAGCTAGTTAATTGAACAGAGCATAAGCAGTTTTATTGAATCCAACATTGAATAAAAAAATGTTATGTTATTAAACTTTACATTCGTGACTCCTTTGCGTCACCTCCCAGCCACACACACTATTTCAGATTATGTAAGACTGTGGCGCCTTTTCGCTTCCACAGAGACTGTATATTTTGGAGCAGGGTTTTACCTCTCCGTGTCTCTGCTTCCGCTATTAAGTTTTAAAGTAGGGAACATCATCATGTTCTCGTCATATAATCATACACCCTTAAAACGGATCTGCCACCGGTCTTGCCACCCCTAAGCGGGCAGAGTGGCAGCCGCTGTTCCATAGTTTCCGGGAGATTTCCTCTAATGTCCCCCCATTAAATTTCAAATATATACCAATTTCAAGTCAGCTATGGTCAAGGGACTTGATATGACCATAGCTGGCCGCTAGCCAAAACCACGGTTAGTGCTGGTAAGGCAGTAACCGCCCAAAAAGTCGAGGAAATCTAACTTTAATTTCACTGCCTGTTTCATATCAATCTTATTATGTGCGACACTGTCATTTAGTATTGTGTGTAAAATTTTTATTTTACACGGATAAGGTGCGCCGCACATTTATCGCCAGTTTGGCCTCCGATGGAGGTAACACTCACTGCTACCCCCAACCCTTTTCGCTATCTAAGAGAGCACAGGCCACCCCCTTAATAGCCACTTAATAACTAACTAATTACTTAACAATTGAAAATTAAACTTTCTACAAATGCAGTTCAACACTCCATTGTTTCATCACTTCATTGCACCAATCAACCCCCTAAAATTACCCTTCAATCTTGTATAATAACAAGTTCTTTTTTTTTTTTTTTTTTTCCACATAGACACTTCTGCAAGTCCAATCTTTCACTTTTCACTAACATTTTCTTTCTGACAAATAATAAGTACCACAATGAATCATCTTATACAGTTACATCAAAATAAAATACATTTGTGTTGTTTTCTGAGGGAAAACAATTATTTGAAAATTTAAGTATTCAAATTACAAATTTTTGGCTGTTTCATTTTACAATTTCTAAAATAAAACTAAAATATTTCGTGAAAAGAGGAAATAAAAAAAATATATATATATACTACCTTTCCACGAAACTATGGGTCCCCCTCCCCGTTCAAAGTGTTGTGAGTTTTCTAATTTTAACCAATTTTGGTGGAGCCGGACCATCGTTGCGTTCACCGCCCGAAGGAAGATCCTCCAACCATGGCCCGCCTCCAAGTTCCGAATACCACGGCCAGGACTGGTAAGATCGTGACCGCCCGAAAATGGGGGAGACTCCCTTCTGTAAACATATAAAACCAGATTAAATTTCATTCACACAATAATAATTAATAACAATCATGATAAAATTCCTATGATGACCAATACAATTTCAAGTTTGTAGCATTGTGTGTCCCTACTATCTCCCTTGTCTCTCTGTTCTGTAATACATACGAATTCTTCATCTTAACTTCTATTACCTCATACGGTCCTTCATAGAGTAAGAAAAATTTCTTAATCTCCTTGTCCTGAGCGCTCAACAAATCATGTCTCCTCACCAATACCAATTGTCCTACTTCGTACTTCATCCACTTACCTTTTGCGTCGTGCCTACGTTTTCTTTGTTCTCCTTTACTTAATAAACTCTCATTTGCCAACCTGATTTTTATACTCACATCCACTTTCTCACTCTCAGGTGGGTAATCAAACAACTGTTCCAAAATTCTCGGGGGGCGTGTTCCTTTGATCAACTCATGAGGTGTATAGCCGGTGGACTCGTGGGTGGTACTGTTCAGCCAAGTCTCTACTCTTCGGACGTATAACGGCCACTCGCTGTGTTTAGCGTGACAATAGGCTCTAAAGATCCTGCCTATCTCTCTCATTACACGCTCAGCCTGGTTGGACTGGGGATGGTACACAGCCGTATGTTTCGTGATGATTCCTTCCCATCCTAGAGTCTGACGCCATTTCCCACTGATGAACTGCGGACCATGGTCTGATAGAATCACTTTCGGCTTACCCACGTGAATCATGTAGTCCTTTGTCACCTTCTCACTCAATACCTGACTGGTAGCTCTTTTAACGCTATACAATCTCACATATTTAGAAAAAGTATCAAGCATCACAAAAATATACATCACTCCGCCTCTACCCTTTGGCAATGGCCCAAACAAATCTACCGCAACTAAATCAAAAGGTCTATTCACTTTTATAAAATGCATCTCTCCTTCTACTCTATAATTTACTACTTTCGATTTCTGACATAAATCACAACCCCTTAACAATTTTCTAACCCTTCTTTCCATATTTTTAAAAACACATGACTCTTTCAAAACATTAACACACTTCTTCGCCCCGAAATGACCATATCTTAGATGACAATCCCAAATAACCTTATCAACTAACCCCTCTGGCATAACTAGTTTCCAATCACGCTCACCCCCTACTACTTTCTTAAATAATAACCCCTGATAAATCTGAAAATGCTGATTATATTCTGACTCTACTAATTCGGTTTCTAAACTATCCATAATCTCACCTGACTTACCATCTGCTCGTTGCATGGTTCTGATGTCCTTCAACTCTTCACCAAAAATTCTGTCTTCCCTGCTAACCTGAAAAATTTCAATTTCCTTTAAATCCCTACCTGTCTTATTGTCTAACATGTCTACCCGTGAAAGAGTGTCAGGTATCTTGTTGTCTGTTCCCTTGATGTACTCCCATTCAAAATTATATTCCTGTAAAACAAGTACCCACCTGGTTAAACGGCTGTGAGCAAGTTTACATGTATTTAAGAAGGATAGTGCCTTGTGATCGGTGCGGATCACCGTCCTATTTCCCAAGATGTAAGTGCGAAATTTGCTGACGGCGAACACAATACTTAATAGTTCCTTTTCGGTAGTGGTATAGTTCTTCTCAGCCATTAACAAGGATCTACTCGCAAATGCGATGGTTAGGTGTTCTTTCTCTTCGTCTTCTTGGTAGAGTTCCGCACCTACGGCCACGTTACTAGCATCTGTCTGTAAGAAAAATATTTTATTAAAATCAGGGTGGTTCATCATTATCATTTTGCTAAATTTCTGTTTAATTTCGTTGAACGCTTCTTGTTCCACTAATCCCCATCTCCATTGTTTATTTTTCTGTAGTACCGCACTCAATCTTGCTGTCACATGGGCGTAGTTCTTCTGGAATTTTCGATAAAAATTACACAATCCCAGAAAACTCTGTAGCTGCTTGATGTTCTTTGGCTCAGGGAAGCGCATGATGGAGTCCACTTTATCCGGATTTGCGGAGATTCCTTCTGGTGTGATTATAAATCCTAAAAAATTTATTTGTGTTTGTAGAAATTTTGATTTGTCCCAATTTACAGTAAGTCCGCCTTCCTTTAATTTGGCTAGCACATATCCTAAATGATCTAAATGGTCCTCAAAAGTTCTTGACGCAATTAAAATATCATCTACATATACCGTTAAAAAATCTAAATCTTTGGGTTTTAAAATTTGGTCTAAGCACTTTATGAAACTGGCTACACTGGTATTTAATCCAAATGGCAATCTTTGAAATTGATAGTTCTTACCGTTAAATAGGAAAGCGGTATATTTCCTACTCACCTCCGCCAATGGTACCTGCCAATATCCTGCTGTTAGATCCAATGACGTCATATATCTCACCCCGCTGAATTTCTGAAATATTTCATTGATTGACTCTGGTGATTCACGGTCTGGTATTATTATCTGGTTGATCCGCCTGGCATCTAAACATAACCTAACTCTGCCATCTTTTTTAATTACTACAACTAATGGGTTCGAATAGTGTGATACTGACCTTTCTATTATCCCTCCTTCCAGCATCCTGTCCAGCTCCTCTTGCACCGCTCGTCTCTTGGAATAAGGCACGGGATAACTTCCCTGCATGAAAGGTGTGTGTTCCCGTATCTGCAATGTACATACATAATCCTTTGCCCTTCCTGGAATATCGGCAAACACTCCCTTAAACTCCTCGATTACTTGCCACAGCGCCGCACGCTGATCACTCCTTACCACCTCACCTCCACTACAAAATTCATCCGCCCTTATCTCCCATACTGCATTATTAATATTACTCATTTCATTCTCACAATCATCAATATATTCACTCTCTCTACATAAATTTACTCTAGTATCTGCACCACTTTCACCTACTCTCTTTTGTAATATTTTTACCCCCGTTGTTCTAACTTTATCTATTATTTGTTCAAAATTAACCTCTACCGACCGATCACCCCCGTCTAATTCTACTATTTTCTCCTTAAAGTTTACAATAGCTTTATTTCTTTGCAGGAAATCATTACCCAATATAATGTCTAAACTTAACCCTTTAACTACCAAAAATGTGTTCTCAAATTCTATGTCATTTATCAAAAAACTTAAGTGTATCTGTTTTGTTATTCTCTTACTGCGTACGCCTGTAACTCCTACTACTGTAACCCCAGCTACTGGTAAAATTGGAATATTCTTTATACTTTCTTTTAATTCTCCTAAAATGTTTTCAGCAATAACAGAAATCTCACTACCTGTATCTACAAGTGTTCTATAATATTTATTAGCTACATTTACCTGTATTTCTGTTAGTCCCGCTCTCACCTCGATTGCCTTGTTTTCTTCCTCCAGCAGATCTGCAACTATGTCTGTTCTAATTACATTACTCGTGACATCTTCTAATGGTTGGACCTCACTTGCTTCCCCGTACAGTGGTCTGGTCCGTGCTACCACTGTCTGCTCTAGTTTTCCGGTTGTTGTCTATGGTTGCTTGTTGTGGGTATCTGGTGATCCCGCGGCGGTCCCTGGTGATAGTTATTTGTTCCTCGGTACGGCCTGTTTTCGTTTCTCCTCCTCTGCTCTTCTCTTGGTAAATTACATTTATAACACTGTTGTCTGCTGGCGAAATTCCCCCATTTGCACCTGGAACAACTCCACTCACCTGGTTTGTTTACATTATCTCTATGCACATTATTATGATACCCACGATAATTATTATTCTTATTTTGATTATGTTCAACATGATGATGGTTATTATTCTGTTGTGTTCGCCTACCCCCTTCTCGATCTCTAATACTCTGTAGTATATCTAGTATTCTCTCCAACTCGTTCATATCGTCAATTTCTTTTGTCATCAAAGTGGTTTGTACATCTTTCGGTAAGTGTTTACTTACATGTCTAACAAAAGATTTAAATGGTATCTGCGGCTCTAAATATTTCGCTTCGTTATATAACTTGGTCACGTATATTGTTAAATTATTATTATTAGGGTGTCCTAAAAAATCGCCCGTTCCCATTATGCGGCTTCTTAGTATTTCTTGTTCATCTTCGGTCCAATATTTCCCTTTAAATGCTCTTTCGAATGTCTCATAACAATCCCATTCTGATCGATGTGCTTCCGCCCACACTACTGAACTACCCCTAAAACATTTAATTATTTTGGTTAATTGTACCTCCCAATTACTGTTATTGAAACGGTTGTATTCCCGGGTTTGGTTTATAAATCTCATTGGATGTATTGTCCGGTTTTCATAGCTAAATGTTTCTAACTCAATTTCATTGTGTAAATCTCTCGTTATGATAACCCTTTCCGTAACCCCGGTAAATTTCTTGTTAATTTCCCCCCGTAATTCATTTTTTACACTCATTAAATTGTTCTCAATTACAGTACATTTGTCATAAATATTATTACTAGTTTGTAAACTGAACTCATCTATTTCTCTAAGCTTACTTTGTATTGTACTTATTTTACAGTTGGTATTATCTGCATGCTCTGAAATAGCTTTACTTACTGTTTCTATATTCTCTGCTATACTTATTACATTTGACTCAAAATTTTCTAACTGATCTTGTAAAACAGTTGTTTTAATGTCTATTTGTTTATTTATTTCAAATTTGGTTTTCATCTCTATCTGCTTATCTACTGTAGCTAAACATTTATTTTCTATCTCTTTACTCTGTGTCTCTATTTGGTTTTGAACTGTGCTAATTACTGTTTCATTAATCGTATTAATTTTGTCATCTAAATCATTTATTTTAGCATCGAATTTCTCATTAACTATTTCTGCTACTTGTTCTTGCATATTTGTACAATGTACGTCTATTTCATTGATTCGTCTATCAAAAATAATATTCTGTTTTCTGATTTCATTTTTTACTTCATTAAACTCGTTTTTCTGTTCGCTAAACAGTGCTTGCATCATCTTTACTATTTGATTTTCGTCAGCCCTGTTAATCGGGACTGGCGTCGAGTGAATAATTTCTCCACTCATAATTTGTGATTCAGTTGCGCTTGTCTGGCTTTCATTGGTATTGTCAGCTAGACTGACGTTCTTGTTATTTGCCATTTTAAAATTTTGTTTAAATATTTCTTTCAAAAGATTTATGGTAATTTCGTGTACTAAATATTACAGCCTCATATTATACACAAAATTATTGTACTATTTTTTTACCATGTGTAGTTACAACATAACCTTATTTTACGTATTTTGTATTCTTTCGCTACCCACTCTGTTTCTGAGTTCTGGCTTATTTATATAATTATTTTATATAATGTCATTGTTCGGGCCGCCATTTGTATAAAAACTTACTTATTTATACATTTAATTCACTTATACTTACCATTTTCCTAAGGGTCCCCCCAGAGTTCTATAAGCGAGATCAGAAACAGTGCGAGGTTACGAAATAATTAACTCTACACATTGTTAAGAAGAGAATTGATAATTTTAATTTTGTCAAATCATTTAAGCAAACGGTTTATAAACTTCAACTTTGAAATTAATTAGTTATAACATATATAGATGTTGGTTGTTACATGATCATCCTAACTTACTCTACGCTTACCTTATCATTGACAATTATACAACTTCATTCACACACAAATAGAGGTCAGCCCAGCATTGCACATTCATCACTCACATTCCGTTCTTAAACCCCAATTACCCGATTGAATACATAATTTTTATAGCACTACCGATAACGCGTTCTTCGGTGACCTCGTGGCCAACCCGCGGTAGATCGAAAATGTCTCGGAAAAAGACGAAACTGAATTCCAAATTTAAAAGTTAGTGTTCTACAACTCTCCTCCCATCCTGTCACTGTTTTTGAAAAGAATTACTTTACTTTCATTATTGAAAACTAATGAAATTATACGAGCATATTTAGCTCGCGTGTCGGCGACGACACAGTCAGAGACGAACTGGGCAATGTGCTTAATTGTGGTGGCGGGAAATGAGCAGTCACGGCCATCAGGTTTTAGTCGCCGTTTGTGCTTAATTGTGGTGGCATAACCATTTTATGCATGGATTATAGCTGGTATATGTGTGGTACCAGAGTACAATATTGGCGTCTGCTCTGCTGATGTCATTGGAAAGACCGGATTTAGCCATGACTTCCTGCCGCGTAAAAAAGCACATTGCTAGATTCTGCTCGTCCCAGGGCATCCTGTTTTGTGGCTGGATCCGTCACTCAGATTTGTGGTGATACAGTTGTGTCTATGTGCTGTTTACACAAGTACAGATTTCTGAGAAGTTTGAAGGGGGTAAATGCTTCGCTTGCCGACTTACACAATAACACCTGCTTCTTATTGCTTTGTCTCACTGTTTCTCAACATCGTGCTGTTGCATGGAAAATAACGTTGCACTGCGTTCTATTATAACGGAATGAATTTTGTTACCCAATAATTTTCACAACTTCTTTTTTTACAAACCCGCACCAAAATGAAAGAAATAAAAATGTACTTGCCCCATACGGTAAAAATAAAAACACCCAAAAATTGACCCGCTACATGTTTATCAGTTAGAGAGAGAGTATGAAGAGAGTATAGAGGTAGAAGGGTTGCAGAGGGTAAATTTTCCCCAGGTTTATTGTAAACTAAGGTGTTTACAGATGTAGTTGTTGAAGGACAAGAGTCCCGTATTATTGGAAGACATGAGGTCTTTTTGTTGTTCCCTAAAAAATTATGAGTTAGTGCCCTCTGGATGGGATGGTAGAGAAAGTGTGATATGGTGTTATGGTGAGAGATATTTAGGGAGAGAGTTGTATGTAGATGGGGAGATACAAGTATTTAAGTCAGATAGAGGTTATAAAGAGTTGATAGAGAGGTTAGGATGGAAGAAAATAAACTATATTGTAGCGGGTCAATTTTTGGGTGTTTTTGTTTTAACCGTTTGGGGCATTTATAGATTTTTATTCAGTTCGTTTTCGGTCGGGAGCTTTATAAAACATTGCGAAATAATTGTATTGTGCAACGTATTTGTCCGTACAACAGAACAGTGTTAAGAAACAGTTCGAAACAAAGCAGTAAGGCGCAGTTGTTGTTGTTGAGGAATGCGGCGGAGCATCTGCACCTCCACAAAATTCTGAGAACTTTGTACCTGTGTGTAGCAGCGCACATACGCAACTGCTCAATCACGCTCAAAGGACGCTCTAACAAAAAACCAAGATGGCTAGAGAAAATAATATTTGTCGTTTTCTTCAAGATCCCCCGGAAGCACTGTTTTAAGTCCCACCCACTTTTATGACATTAGCCAGTGCCTAGTCGAAATCGTCTGCTATCGTCACTCCAACAACTACATGACTAGTATGAGTCGAAACTGGGACGACTAACTGGAAGGCATTGATGTCCGTCGTCTTGACTAAAATGCTCCCGGAGTGGGGAACTGAGAGACGCCAGCAGTTCGTTGTCGACTCCCGCCTGCGCAGGCTGCCCGACAACCAGGGCTCAGAAACAAATTTTTGTAATTAATGTAACAACTAATATAACAGTGTAAAACAGTATAAATTTATATGACCGCGGTCGTGTTTAGAAAAAACATCATCCATAATAATGTTGGAATAACTTAAAATCACCAATTCTCGGGAGAAGATGCGCGTGTGCGGTGACCGCGTGGCCGGCTTTTGGGGTTTGGAATTTGTAATTTAAAATGTTCAGGGTTTAATAATTTACCGTATGATAGAGTGTGTGGCAAAGCTGGGCGGCTTTCTGTGTGTATTTGTGTTTGCCTTTTATGTTTGTGTACTAGAAAAAAATAAGGTAAGCCGTAGATTGTAAGTCAGATTATAACAGAGTCACGTGTTGCACAACACCTGAATATGTATTTATTAAAAGTATGTTCTTAATTTCACTCAAGTAATAGTAAAACATTAAATGGAAATTCTCTTCTAAAATGAGTTGTGTCAGTACTTAGCATAACCCACAGACCATGTTTGTATCTAGGTACATGTGAACGAATCCTTGGACCCTGTAAGCTTTCGTAACGGTAAGTAACAAATTAATTGGAAATATAATAATAATAATATATGTGATTGATTGGTAAGTCACAATGGCGCCACGAAACAGGCACGAATTGAATTAATTATAATTAATTAATTGGATTCCGCATCGACATGGATACAAGCATGTTCTAGGTTAGCTTAGTAACCTAACAGTAGATTACAAAATTTAAATAATTACTGTATTTATTTAATTAATTATTCTGGTTTAAGCAATTTATATAATTTAATTTACATTAACAATACAAAATGTCAGAGAACGAGAATAAAATAAATGAAAATAGCGTCGAAAATTTCGACGACTCAGACATTAGTAACTTTGAAATACATTCGACTCCCAGTGCGAGTCAAGAGAAAGCAGAGATAAATTTGAGTGACCAGAGTAATGTAACTGAAGATTCGGGTGTGCAATTAACCCCGACTTCAACAAAATGTAACGCACAATTTAATAGTGAGGTAATGAGTATGTTACAATTACTTTTAGAACAAAATAAAGAAATGAAGAGTGATACAAATATTAAATATAATGAACTGAAGAATGATTCTGACGCTAAATTCAATGTATTAAAAAATCTGAAAAATGATATTAATGAGATTAATAGACATTGTGAAAATACCAAAGTAGAATTTACCAATAGAGTTAAACAAGTAGAAACCAAGTTAGATGATTCAATGCAAAAGGTAGATGTTAAATTTAATGAAATAGACAGTCAGATAGATAGAGTTGAAAAGCAGATAAATGAGAATAACGAGTATTTAGTAAGTTCAATGAATGAATATAACAATGACACAGAATCTAAAATTAATAAATGTAGTATTGAAACTGAATGTAAGTTGAATAGTGTAGTAATGACAGTTGAAAAAATCAGTCAGAACTTTGATGAACATCAAAATAAGATAGAATCTAAAATGAATGAAATTGAAAATAATTATAAGACAGAAATACAAGCAGTAAATGAATCTATCGATGTGATAGCAAAGAACAACGTACAGTCTGAATATAGTAATGATAAAAAATTATATTCACTTGAACAGAATATTAATAATATGAGAGATGAATTAAGTGTAGTAAAAAATCAAAATGTAAACAATGTTACTGAACGCATATTTATGACACGTGACACAAACAATGAAATAGAATTAGAAACTTTTAGTAATGAAAATAGGAGAGGGCATCCAATGCAATTTTTAAATCGAGTACGGGAGTTTGACAGATTTAATGGTAGTAGCTGGGAGGTTAAACTTATAAAAATTTTGAAATGTTTTAAAGGTGATTCAGAGATATGGGCGGAGACGCATCGAAACGAATGGGAGAGGTATGGAGATTTTGAAAGAGCATTTCGGAACAAATACTGGTCGGAGGAGGAGCAGGAGATACTGCGAAGCCAAATAATGGGAACTGGGAGTTTTGGAAGAAACAGCCGCAGTATTACAGTATATACGATGAAGCTGTACAACGAAGCGAAGTATTTGGAACCACCGTTGCCATTTCAGTCGTTTGTATGCCACGTTAGCAAGCACCTACCAAGGGAGGTGCAGATCACATTGATGACCAGAGAGGTAAGCGACATAAATGAATTAGAAAAAGTATTAGACGTTTTTCAGAATATTAAGGACCAGGAAGACAGCAGACGCATACAACAACATAATATACAAAATGGAGGTAATTATGTACCAAGAGGAGGACCAAACGGAGGAACCACACACAATGGTCGAGAACGGGACAGACGATACCCAATGTGGAAATGTGACGGGTGTCTGGTGGAAAATTATGCTGATCGTAATTTCTGTTATAGATGTAGAAGGGCGAGGCCCGGACAGCAGCCGAGAACACCACCGAGGTTCAACAACCCACAGCAGAGGAACGGTGAACGACGAGTGGAGAATCTGAGAAATGAAGGAGGAAATCAGCAGATGGGCAGAGTGTACACGCCCCGTAACGCAGACGAAAGAATGGGAAACTAAGGAGGACAATGGATGAGGAGGCCCGGCCATTGTCGAGGAATAATCACGGGGTCCATGAAAATAAATACAGGAATAACACGATTCACACGGACTTGGCCACAGAATTGTTGGAAGAAGAGGAGACGGAAACGAGGAGACAAGAGGCGTGGTTGACTGAGGTAAAACTGGAAATAGAAGGTAAGTCAATCTTGACACTTATAGATACAGGTAGCGAAATATCTGTAATAGCAGAACATGTACTCAATAAATTGAAAGAAACTAACAAACATATTCCGTCTTTGCCAGTAGCAGGGGTAGCAATTGTAGGTATTACGGGTGTTAGAAGTAAACGGGTTACAACACAAGTCCAGTTGAACATGTTAATAAATGGGGAAAAATATGAGAATACATTTTTAGTTGTAAGAGGTTTAAATTTAGAAGTGATTTTGGGTAATGATTTTTTAATAAGAAATAATGCTGTCATTAACTTTCGAAAAAGAATTTTAGAATTGAGTAATGAAAATAAACAAATAACAGTTAATTTTGAACGGGTTCTAGACACAGTAAAGATTTCGGGTATAAGGGTTATACCAGATAAAACCATAAATAGGGATATGGAATTTAGTATACATGCGTGTAGAGAGAGTGTAAGTGAAGAGAGGGGAGATAGAATATGGGCCGAAAGAGAGGTTAAATTTTGTGGGGAAGGTGATGAAATGGGGAGTTCTCAGCGTAAAGCGCTGTGGCGGGTAGTTGAGGATTATCGGGGAGTGTTTGCCGGGGAACCAGGGAGGGCAAAAGGTTATGAATGTGAATTAAGGGTGAGGGAGCATACACCATATGTCCAACGTAGTTATCCGGTGCCATATTCGAAAAGGGAGGCTGTACAGTCAGAATTAGATAGGATGTTAGCGGGGGATATTATAGAAAGGTCGGTATCAACTTATTCCAACCCTTTAGTAGTAGTAATCAAAAAAGATGGGAGAGTGAGATTATGTCTAGATGCCCGCAAAATCAATCAAATAATCATTCCAGACCGGGAGTCACCAGAAGCGATAGAAGAGATTTTTCAGAAGTTCAGTGGTGTGAAATATATGACTTCTTTAGACCTGACCGCCGGATATTGGCAAGTCCCGTTGGCAGTAAATAGTAGAAAATATACAGCGTTTTTGTTCAACGGAAAAAATTACCAATTTAAGAGACTACCGTTCGGTTTGAACACAAGTGTAGCTAGTTTTATTAAGTGTCTCGACGAAATTTTGCAACCACATAACTTAGATTTTCTAACCATATACGTAGACGACATACTAATAGCTTCTAGAACATTTGAAGAGCATGTAGAGCATTTGGAATATGTATTGGAGAAATTATATCAGGGAGGTTTGACGGTGAATTGGGACAAATCAAAATTTTTGCAAACTGAGATACATTTTTTGGGTTTCATCATAACACCTACAGGAATACGTGCCAATCCGGATAAAGTAGAATCCATCCTGACGTTCCCGGAGCCCAAAAATATAAAGCAGTTGCAAAGTTTTCTTGGTCTTTGTAATTTTTACAGGAAGTTTCAGAGGAACTACGCCCAGACGACGGCCCGACTCAGCGCAGTGTTGCAAAAGAACAAGCAATGGAGATGGGGCGACAATGAAAGAGCAGCGTTCAATGACATCAAAATCAAGTTCGCAGACATGATACTAATGAATCATCCCAATTTTAATAACAAATTTTATTTACAGACAGATGCTAGTAACATAGCGTTGGGAGCAGAACTTTACCAAGAGGACGAGGAGAAGGAACATAAAACTATCGCCTTTGCCAGCCGGACATTGCTAGCCGCTGAGCGCAACTACACTACCACAGAAAAGGAGCTCCTCAGTATAGTGTTCGCCGTGAGGAAGTTCCGAACGTATCTGCTGGGTAACAGGACCATCATCAGGACGGACCATAAAGCGCTATCGTTCCTCAATACTTGTAAACTCACACACAGCCGGATTACCAGGTGGGTGTTAGCTCTTCAAGAGTATAATTTTTCTTGGGAATATGTCAAGGGTGTAGAGAACAGGGTGCCAGACACACTATCACGAATAGACACAGACAGAAATAGAACAGGTAGAGATATCAAAGAGATAGAAATTTATAGACTATCCCGGGAAGATAAACTTTTTGGGGAGGAATTGAAAGATATAAATGTAATGCAAAGAGCTGATAATAAATTAAATAAAATAATTACTAGTATAGAATCAGACGTAGATGAGTTAGGGTATAAGCAATATTTTCAAGTGTTCAAAGGGAGTTTGTTTAAAAAAGTAGAGGGGAGAGAGAGAGATTGGAGGTTAGTCATACCTGAAGGGTTGATAGAGAAAATAGTGTGGGACTGTCATTTTAGATACGGGCATTTTGGGGCACGGAAGTGTGTGAATGTATTAAAGGAATCTTGTTTATTTAAGAACATGGAGAAACGAGTCCGAAGAATACTTAGAGTTTGTGAGTTATGTCAGAAATCCAAAGTTGTAAATTATAGGTTAGAGGGAGAACTAAATTATATTAAAGTAGAAAAACCATTTGATTTAGTAGCTGTAGATTTGTACGGCCCACTGCCGAAAGGTAGGGGTGGAGTGATGCATATTTTTGTTGTACTTGATACTTTTTCTAAATATGTCAGGCTATATAGTGTAAAGCGAGCCACAAGTAAGGTGCTGAGCGAGAAAATCACACGCGACTATATGATCAACGTGGGAAAGCCGAAGGTGATATTATCCGACCACGGTCCGCAGTTCATCAGCGGAAGATGGCGCCAGACTCTTGGATGGGAAGGTATTATCCCAAAGCACACTGCCGTATATCATCCACAGTCGAATCAAGCTGAGAGAGTCATGAGGGAGTTGGGCAGAATTTTTCGAACATACTGCCATGCCAAACATAGCGAGTGGCCACTCTATGTGCAGAAGATTGAAAACTGGCTAAACTGCACCACCCACGAGTCGACGGGGTTCACGCCTTATGAGCTAATAAGAGGAAAGCGTCCACAGAGGATTCTGGAACAACTAATTGAATATCCACCGGAAACCGACACTATCGATAACGATGTTAAGCTGAGACTAGCCAATGAAAGTCTGTTGACAAAAGGGGAGAGGAGAAAACGGAAACATGACATGAAAGGTAAGTGGACGCAGTATGAGATTGGACAGCTGGTATTGGTACGACGACACGATTTATCAAGTGCACAAGATAAGGAGATCAAGAAGTTTTTCTTATTGTACGAGGGGCCGTACGAGGTAGTGGAAATAAAAATGAAAAATTCATATGTGTTACAGAATAGAGAAACCAGGGAGATAGTGGGTACGCACAACGCTACAAATTTGAAATTATTTTGGTCAGCATAAGTATTTTGTTAATTTGTAAAGGTATGAATGTTATTTAATTATTCTTTTATGTTTTTAGAAGGGCTCCTCCCCCATTTTCGGGCGGTCACGATCTTACCAGTCCTGGCCGTGGAATTCGGAACTCGGAGGCGGGCCATGGTTGGCAGGATCTTCCTTCAGGCAGTGAAAACAACGATGGTCCGGCTCCACCAAAATTGGTACAAAATAGAAATTTAACCACATATATTTGAACGGGGAGGGGGACCCCAACAGGTACGTGACTCGACTTAAAATTTTTTAATACACTCATGGTGCAGCGGTTTTGGTGTGCCTGTCACGTGCCTGCACTGCCTTGGAGTGTTTGTATATAATGGAGGCTGCATTAAATAAAAGGCAGTGCATTCAAATTAAATTTTTTGGTGTCAAGGGCAAAATTAAAATGGAGCCTTTGACAATATTTTATGATTAGTCTGAAAAGACGAATTTTGTGGCAAGACGTTTTGGCGCACGGTAGAAAGCGGGGTAGAAGAAATGGTAGGAGAGGGGAAGTAGTGTGTTTCAGAGGGGGGACGTGAATTCACGTAGTATATCTACCGGGTTCCAATCCGTTTTGCGGCGAAACCCGACTTTTCGGGCGGTTACTGTCTACCAGCACTAATCTTGATTTTGGAATGTTAGTCAGCCTCCAGTGTAAATAGATTTTTGAAAAAAAAAAACCCAAAATAATTTTGGATGTGTATAATTTTAAATTTAAGATATAAAATTTTTTCTTCTAAATCTTTTAGCATTAGGTGACCAAATATAATTGTTAGATTTTAGTAGTAGTGGGTATAGGAACGTTTTGAAGAAATGTGTAGTAATATAAGAACTTGTTATCAATACAAGATGTGGGGATAATTTTGGGGGGGTAGTTTGGTGCTCAATGAAGGGACATAACAGTGTAGTGTGGAACTGCTATGGGGGAAGGTTGTAGATTTTGTATTTAATATTTTATGTTAATAATGGTTAAGCTTCCATATAAAGTGGGTTAAAAACCCCATCTAAATTAATATTGTCATTTAAATATAAATTCGTAAATTTAATATTACGAAAGATATTTTACTTGTGATTCCCCAAATTTTCGGGCGGTCACGGCCTCACCGAACCCTGACCGTGGAATTGGTTTAGCTTTAACAGCTATGGTTGGGGCACATTACGATTACGCGCTGACCATAACTGGCCATAGCTGTTATCGTTGTAAAGGTGTATTTTGAAATTGATGGGGGGTAAATAAAAGGGGAATCACCAAACTATGGGACAGCGGCTGCCACTCTGTTCGAGAAGGAACAGCAGAGCCAGGTGGTAGATCCGTTTAAGGGTGCATGATTATTAACGAGAACATGATGATGTTCACCAATTTTAACTTAACAGCGGAAGCAGAGACACGGAGAGGTAAAAACCTGCTCCAAAATATACCGTCTCTGTGGAAGCGAAAGGGCGAGACAGTCCTCCATAATCTGAAATAGTGTGTGTGGCTGGGAGGTGACGTAAAGGAGTCACGAATTTAAAATTTTATGACGTAAAAGTTTTGCTTATTCAAGGTTTAATCCAATCAAAAATGCTTGTGCTCTGTCCACATAATTATATGCTCAGACTCGTAAAATAAGGTTCATACTATAATTTTAAAGGTAGCATTTTATTGTTGTGTTTTAGATATAGTTGTTGATAAAATGTATTTTCATTATGTGTGTAATTTTTTTTCTAAGCCAATCATTAGACGCCTGGCAGGCAATCAACATAATAGAAGTAAGTGTTGATAATGTATTACATGTATTTGTTCAATTTTAAGATGTAGTTTCATTGTGTTTTTATTATGTTAGGATATCAGCTGATCAGCAATACCATGTCACTGGTATAGTGGTTTGTAAAGGTTACAAATAATTAATGTTTAGTGTACTACAGACATTTTGAAGTAAAGACAAAAAGAATATGAGAAATAAAATAACAATTTATGCAAATTAATAAAAGATAATTCATGGGTGATAAATGTTTTATGGGACATGCAGACCTGTCCAAGTTGAATTAAAAGTTGAATTTGCAAGAGTAGAGATGAATATAATGTAATGTTGGTTTTGAATTGATGTGATATAACAGGATTTTGTGAAATATAGATGTTGACACAGTGGTAATGGAGACTTTATGTAGATTTTGAGTGACATATTGTTGTTTTTATAGTTAATGAGGTTATTTTGTGTATTTGTAGTGAGGTAATGAGATTGAGATTTTTGGGGATGGCAATTTTGTATTAGGGGGTAGTGTATTTGGGGGAGTCCGCAACAAGGGTTGGGACGGGATAGGGATAGATTTAGTGGGGCTGGGGTCGCCTTAGGTAAAATCCGGGGGCCAAATAAGGGAATTGAGTTTTTTGGGAAGGAAACACGTATCCTATGTACAAAGGGTTAGAGAGTATTTTATATGTAGAGAAGGCGGCGAATTGTGTTAAATGATAAGTTGGGGTTTAGAGTGTCTTGATTAGTAGATATTTTTGATAGAGATGGGTGTCATGATAATTGAGTTGATGAATATTAGAGTCAGAGGGAGAAAGTTTATATAGGTATAGAAATCTAATACAGAAAAACGAGAATAAATAATTTACATCACCCACAGTATATTAAAGTAAGATTGTTGAAAAGAAAGAGAGATTCATGATAAAGAATATGCGATTGTTTATTTTTTTTACCAGTGACAGAATTTTGATAAAATTTGAAAATAATGTAAAGTCAAGAATTGTTTGTTTTAAATAATTTAAATGTCAATCTGTTTATTATGTATAATAATATTTTGTTTGTTTTAGATACTTTATGTTATTATGTTTTGTATTTCAAGGTAGGATATTACAGATATTTAAAGTGTTTTCAAAAATCATACATAACATATGTAGGTCAAGGGTTTGGGACTTGACCTAGTTATGATCAGCTGATGAGTTCATACACCTACTAAGCTTGTAGAATAGGAATTCAATTTTAATTTGTTTGTTTGATTAATTCAAACTAATATTTGAATAATTTTAATAAATGTTATTTAATAAATAAATTTAATAAAATCTTTTACTGAATAAATTTAAATTTTTTTTTGAATTTTAAAATTTTGAAAATTTTAAATTTTTTTGAAAAAAAAAAAATTTTTTTTTTATTTTTCGCCTGCCAGCGAGTGAATATGTTGAGTAATGATTATTTTATTGTGTATGTATTAATGATGTTTCTTTTATTGTATTGCTTTATATTGGTATGCTATAAATTGTTCTCATGCTAGAGTAAGGATGTATTTATATTATTAGAAATGTTTAGGTTAAGTCATTGAAACAAAAATTAGAAAAAAGAGGAAGAGAATTTTTTGATAAACGATTATTTTTTGAATTTTGAATTTTTAAATTTTTGAAAAATTTTAAAAGAAAGTTTTATTCTTATGTGTTATGGTAATATGTAATGTTAGAGTGTGTGAGCCCAGTATTTGCCAAAGGCAGCCCAGCTTGCAAAAAGGGGATCCACATCGGCGGAGGAGCTGGAACGATTTTAGCCAGGGATTGAGGATTTTTGGGGGTAGCATGTTAGAAGGCAAGGTGGGCTGTGGTGCGAGTCTGATCGATTTCTCGGTGTTGGGATCTCTTACGGAGAAGTCCAGTGATCTCGTTCAGATGAGTACATAGTCGCTGAGCCAGGGGGGGTCGTGTACCCATGAGATTAAGAACAAGGGGGTTGTTGGCACCAGTTCCTCTCCGGTCCTCTTCGGGGTTATCGATGAGATTTCTTCTGTCATGAACAGCAGAATTCTCATCGAGGGGGTATTGTAGCGGGTCAATTTTTGGGTGTTTTTGTTTTAACCGTTTGGGGCATTTATAGATTTTTATTCAGTTCGTTTTCGGTCGGGAGCTTTATAAAACATTGCGAAATAATTGTATTGTGCAACGTATTTGTCCGTACAACAGAACAGTGTTAAGAAACAGTTCGAAACAAAGCAGTAAGGCGCAGTTGTTGTTGTTGAGGAATGCGGCGGAGCATCTGCACCTCCACAAAATTCTGAGAACTTTGTACCTGTGTGTGGCAGCGCACATACGCAACTGCTCAATCACGCTCAAAGGATGCTCTAACAAAAAACCAAGATGGCTAGAGAAAATAATATTTGTCGTTTTCTTCAAGATCCCCCGGAAGCACTGTTTTAAGTCCCACCCACTTTTATGACATTAGCCAGTGCCTAGTCGAAATCGTCTGCTATCGTCACTCCAACAACTACATGACTAGTATGAGTCGAAACTGGGACGACTAACTGGAAGGCATTGATGTCCGTCGTCTTGACTAAAATGCTCCCGGAGTGGGGAACTGAGAGACGCCAGCAGTTCGTTGTCGACTCCCGCCTGCACAGGCTGCCCGACAACCAGGGCTCAGAAACAAATTTTTGTAATTAATGTAACAACTAATATAACAGTGTAAAACAGTATAAATTTATATGACCGCGGTCGTGTTTAGAAAAAACATCATCCATAATAATGTTGGAATAACTTAAAATCACCAATTCTCGGGAGAAGATGCGCGTGTGCGGTGACCGCGTGGCCGGCTTTTGGGGTTTGGAATTTGTAATTTAAAATGTTCAGGGTTTAATAATTTACCGTATGATAGAGTGTGTGGCAAAGCTGGGCGGCTTTCTGTGTGTATTTGTGTTTGCCTTTTATGTTTGTGTACTAGAAAAAAATAAGGTAAGCCGTAGATTGTAAGTCAGATTATAACAGAGTCACGTGTTGCACAACACCTGAATATGTATTTATTAAAAGTATGTTCTTAATTTCACTCAAGTAATAGTAAAACATTAAATGGAAATTCTCTTCTAAAATGAGTTGTGTCAGTACTTAGCATAACCCACAGACCATGTTTGTATCTAGGTACATGTGAACGAATCCTTGGACCCTGTAAGCTTTCGTAACGGTAAGTAACAAATTAATTGGAAATATAATAATAATAATATATGTGATTGATTGGTAAGTCACAATATGAAATACTTACCTTGTAAAATAGAGATTGGTGATTATTTAAATAATACTGTTGTAAATGAAAATAACTTACCTTATGTTGTGATTGATATAGTAAATGAATATGATGATACAAATGACATGGGAATAACAAAAAATACTAAGGGAGACTGGACAAAAATAACTAATGTTGACAAGGTTTATAAAATAATAAAAAGGAATAATCCTATAAATTGTAATGGTATAATGAATGATATAAATTTAATGGGTTTTACAGTAACAATAAGAATGTGATGTATGTGGATAAGAACGATTTGTGTTATAAATATATCAGATATTTATATGATGACGGTGGGTAAATAAAAACTCAGTGAATGAACAATTTAAATATTTTAGTTTATGGTTATGACATGGCTAGATTATGAAATGAAGTGTGGTAAACAGAAAAATAATGATGAAGAATTGTAAATAAATTCATAGTGAAATTAATTGTGTCTGTGTTGTAAAAGGTATTTTATGTAAATAGTATGTATGTAGTAGAAATTGATGTAATAATAATAATAATATTTTGGTAGACTAAATAAATAACAAGAATAATTATGAAGGTGATAATAAATGAATTGTAATTGTTTGGAGTAAGGTAATTAAAATAACTTATGTTTTCAAGAACTGTTAAATTAAATAATTTGAGATATTTAAATATTTTTGATTGATTTAAAATGTTATATAAAGAAATTTTACTATTTCTTTTATAAAGTTGCTAAACTGCTACAATTTTTTTTTTTTTTGTTCAGACAAAGCTTTTCGTCATCTCTGACATCATCAGGTCTTGAACAAACCTGATTGTTCAAGACCTGATGATCTCAGAGATGACGAAAAGCTTTGTTAGAACAAAAAAATTGTAGCAGTTTAGCAACTTTATAAAAGAAATAGTAAGGATGGCTGCTAATTCAAATAATACGAAGAATAAAGAAATTTTGATGATGAATTTAAATTATTTGTATGAGATTTAAACTTGATAATAAATAATAAAAGTAAATATAAAATGTACTTAGTTATGGAATCTTATGTATGTTATAATGTTGCAGAAGGTACATGGAGTTGTGTACGTGATATTGTTTATAATTTTATGTCAGTAATAGGAAGCAGGTGTGTTGAGTGATGTACTGTAAGTATGAATTTTATAATGCAATTTAAATAAAATAAAATGTTCAATGTCTAAATAGCAAATTTTAAATGAAATGTTTGATGTTTAAAAGTTAAAAGCATAGACGAATTTAAAAGAGGTTAAACATGAAAATCGATTAATTAATAACCAAACATATAAGAGTTGACCATCCGTGAATTGTAGTAACGGTGTCAGTGTGAGCCTTATATGTCTTTTGGTAGTTTCCCCACATTTCGGGCGGTCACGGCTTCACCAAACCCTGGCCGTGGAATTATGTAAGTAGATTCTAAGTTGGTGAACATAGAAATTGACAGGGGGGTAACACAGGGGAAACTACATAACTTTGGAACAGCGACTATCGTCGAAGGTGGTGATAGTGCCGTTTTAAGGGTGTGTGAATCATTTTAGTAGGATTACTGGTGTCCTCGGACATCAGTAATACCGAATTTTATATAACGCTGAACCAAGAACGGTATAGGCAGCGTCTATACCATATATACGTAAATTTCAGTTCTTGGGGATGCAAATGGACGCCACAGTCCACCCTCAGGAAACAATAGTGTGTGTGGAAAAGGAGCTGGCCGTTACAAGCCAGGGGCACAGGTAACCCATCTGTGCATAAGGCAAACACTCGATCTGGTTCATCTGACGGGTGGTTACCTAATTGTAACTGGGTAAAGGGGGGACTTTAAGGAATTGATGAAGTAGGAGGGTAGCTGAAAATTCAGTGAGAGGGTGACGACCTCTGTAAACAGCGGGCGGTCAACTTATACGGCTCTATAGAGAGAGTTGGGGGTTGACAACCCAGATAGCTGTTCAGTAACTGTTGCTATGACTATGACTCAATGATTAGTGATGCATTTCACGCATGAGAGCAAACAATTTTAAGTGATAAGGTCAATTATAATGATTTTATGTTGAGTCAAGAAATAATATTGGAATAGATAGTTGTTTAGAAGTAAATGATTTGTGTCATGCTCTGTATAATAATTTTATAAAGAACTTTACTTATTTTGAAAAGACTATTTCAAGTGAAGAAGATGTTTATCATATGTGGCTTATTATGTCTTATTGTGTTATTATTGTATTATGTTAGAATATAAGGATTGTAAACATATGATGTATTTCACACGGTATAATGGTTTGAAACGTATTTAGAGTAAGGTCAGTCACGTGACCAGGAACATCAGCTGATTACTGGTGTTATATATGAAATACTTCACTGATTTGCAGATTTTCCATGTAATTAAATGTTTCAATAATAAACTGGTAATGTTTTAAATAAGTGATGAAATTGATTTGAGATAGTTTTGAATTGGTTAATGTAAAATGGTTGGTCAATGGTTAATGTAATGTAAAATGTGGTAAATGTTAGAGTTTGGGTGACAAGCATAAAGAAGGCATTTGAATTAATCAATCCAAGTTAAGTTTAAAGGGGTGTTAAACAGAATAAGAGTCTTGGTAGTAAAAGTAATGTAGAATTGAGAATTAATAGTGACACAGTAGTGATAGGGGGAATTTTGTAAGGGGGGTGGTGTGATAAGGAGTCCTCAATGAAAAGCGTTGTGGCGGGAGGTGAACCGTATGTGCGCCGGAGGGGTTGCCTAGGGGAAGTCCAGGAACCAATAAAGGGATGAGCATTGGGAAGGGAACACACATCCTTAATACAAAGAGGGTAGAGAGTATTTTGTTATAAAGTTAGAATGATGTGAATGGAGTTAGAAAATTACTGGTAAATATTTTGAGAGAGTGGTGTCAGACTAGGTAAAGCTGTTAAGTGAGTATTAGAGTCAGAAGGGGGGTAAGATTATATGTAAATGCCAAGTTAGTAAATCAAATCATTCTGAATAATTGAAAGTCACCCAAACTAATTGAGAATGAAAATGTTAAAGAGAAAGTCAGAATTCAAATGTAATAATAAATAAAACCAGTAAAAGTTTGAGTAGAATGTGAAAACAAAGTGAAGCTGCACAATGTGTAAATTTTGGTCAATTTAAATGTAAATTTTATTGTTTATTGTAAGACAATAATAACCATGTTAATTTTGAATGTTCTATGTTTATTAACATGTTTCATGTATTTTATGGTGTAGCTTTGTGTAGAGTATATATGTCAAGGTCATTCACTTGACCCAGGAGATCAGCTGATGACTGATGTTAGAGACAGAACCATTTTCTAATAATTAATTCACACAATGGTGGTACTTACTTAATTAAATTAAATGATTTTATTTTTTTTTGAGATTGATAAAAGAGATATTTTGGTAAATTAAAATTTTTTAAAAAAAAAGAAGAAAAAATTTTTTTATGCCTGCCGTATAGATGACGTTTTGAGGTTCTGAATATATTGTAGTTTATATGTATTACTAGTGTGTTTATTGAATTATATTGTTTAGTATATATGTGTTATAAACAAATATTAGAATAAGTGAATTTATGATTTAATAAGATGTTCCATTTAGGAGTTTTTATGATTGTTAGTAGTAGTAATGGAGACAGGTAGATTCATATAAAGGATTTTGAGATTTTAATGAAATTACTGGTAATGTAAAAGTTTGATTTTGAACTTAAATGAATTTTTGAACGAAATTTAAATGATTTGAATTTAATTAGCTGCTGAGTTGTGATTTGAAAATGTAACGTTAATTTGCAAAAGGAAATTGAAATTTAAAGATAAAATATTTCATGAATTTTAAATAAGGAGTTTGTGAAAATGTAATAATAAGTATGTGTACGCACCCAGTACTTGCTAAAGGCAACCCAGTATGCATGTAAGGGGAAACATATCGGTTGAGGATTTGGTATGGTATAAGGCCAGGGTTTTGATTTTGGGGTGGAATGTTAGAAGGTTGGGTGTACTATGGTGAGTATCGGTCCGATTTTATGGTGTTGGGATCTCGAACAGAGAAGTCCAGTAATCTCGTTCAGGTGCAGCCATAGTCGCCGAGCTAGGGGGGTAGTTTACCCATGATGCGTTAAGAAGTAACGGGGGTTGTTGGCACCATATCCTCACCGATCCTCTTAGGGGTTTAGCAATAAGAGTTATTCTGTTCCAGCAGCAGATCTCTCATTGGGGGGGTATTGTAACAGGGCTAAAAGGAGAGGGTTTTATTTTATTAAAATTATATAAATTTATTTTCCATCTGCGTGGCCAGTCCCGTGTTAAATAAAGTTGTCGTCAAACAAAAGAACAGTGAAGTGAAATTGTGAACGGCGAGGTGGTAGTGGAATGCGATGTCGGGTGTAACTCCAGGGTAATTAAGCATTTCGGCACGTACAAAGACGCGCAACATGAACATGCGCGCATAGACGACGCACATCAGACTCCAAACAACGCCACAAAAAATGGTGATATGTGAAAACTTTATTTCCATGCGGTCTGATGGCGGATACGCTGAGAGGCCACGCCTTACACAGCCTCAATATTTTCGCCGGTTGGCATTGTCAACACCTGGGCACAATGCAAACCCATGTTACCGATACAGTGACAAAAAACTTTGTAATCCAAAAGGCAGTGACTTCTGCCGCATGAACAACGCAGTCGACATACAGCCGCGGCGTTGGTCAGACGCACGCTAAGACTCGTGGGCACCAAAAAACTTTAAGTTTTAACGGAAAGTTATAAACCGGCACAAATAAGTGAAACAATATCCCAGAATGGAATAAGTGAAGTGAAGAAGGAAGAAAAGTTAAAAGTGTACGGGACTGACAAAACATTCGGATACATCTAGTGCATCACGCGGCGAAGAGAAACACCGGCCGTTACGTAACCAACCATTATTATTCAATATTTAAATAATTTCACCAAAATTTTAGGGGATATAAAATGTATGTGTGTGCGTGTGGCAAACTGGGTTCGTCTTCTTTAGATTAGGGGTTAGACTAAGAATATGTAAAAAAAAAATATTAAGTAAAGGTTTTGTTTTATTACGGTTTTATTTTTTTTTCCCATAACTAAAAAATGAGGTAATTTGGGTAGAATAAATTAAAAGATTCATTTTTCTATAACCATGTGTTAGTTGTAGTTATTTCGTCGTTACCACTTCCTAGTGTTCTGTGCTGGAAAATTCGTCTAACGTTCCCGGACTTCTTCTGAATTATTGGGGGGTAGTCAGATTGCAAAATTATCCCTTTTGTTTTATTAAGGAAGAGTGTAAAGGTTTCGATATATAGTCTAAAACATCGTGGCGACTCTGGACTTCTGATTGAAATTTAAAAAAGGTAAGTAAGCGAAAAGATCGCAGGTAAGGTTCTGGCAGTTGTATTTTATTTATTTATTTCGATTAAGTTTGTTTATCAACAACATCTTTTTCGTTTGGGCACGCCCGAAACTCGTCCGCGACCTTGTACGGCCGTATAGCACGAGAGTATGAATTCAACTGGGCAGAGCAAAATTGGTCAAAATCTTAGCTGGAGGGGCGATCACGTGGTCTCGTTCTTTTGTTTGATTTGTATTACGTAGCCAGATTTTAAGGCGTTGCTGACCCCGATACACATTCTAGAGTGAAATCATCGGGTGCGGCTCACGACGTCATGTGGTGTGACTCAAAATGCACAAAGTTCAAAGTTCGTGTTTCTAAAAATAACTGCCTTCAGCTACTAGATCGACGACCTTGACGCTAACTTGTATACTGTTTTCCCCAATACAATTTACAAATAAAATCATTAATATCCAGAATGTCTCGAGACAGTAATATTTGTACCGTTACAAGGTGAGTCTGCAATTATTTAGGTTGCAGGTCCCTTGATAACAATAACACTTGGAGAAAAGCCCGTTGATCTCTGACAAATGAAATACAATCCGTATTGATCCGTTGATCCGTTCAAGAAATACAATTCATCCAACAAATGCTACTCTCATTTCTTGACGACCTTAGTCGTGTGGCACCTGGAACAAACAAGAATGGATGAAGGCAAAGTTTGCAGCGATTCTTATCTCTCTGTGAGCCATGCAATCAGTTATATGGAATGGTGTTCAGAAAGTGAAACCAAGTTAGTAAAGGGAAAAACAAGATTGTCAGTAGGCAACATTCTTGGCAGTTTTTGAAATTATAGTTATATAAAAGTTATACAGAATTTCAAAATTTTAAATTTGGACTTGTGTACACTGATTTTCTTTGTGATTGATCGACACTTAATGCTGCATATTACTGTGAACTGTCAGACAGACAAAAAGTAACTTATTGGTCCAAAAGATGTGTCCGTAGCATAGTTTTTCATAGTAAATGCTACTCCCCATACTGTCTCAAATCCACTGGTCACTGTTGATCATCCTCCTCACAACCTGTACAGAAATTTGTCACCAAGTGACTAACATTTGTTTGGACGCCTAAAGGAAGGATTAGCGGGAACAATGCTTTTCCAGTCATGAAGATGTGAAAGAATTCATGTGCAGTTGGTTTCAGGGATTCCCTCCCCAAACTTATGGACTGAAACATGGATGAAGACATGAAACTGGAGTTTAAAAAAAAAAAAAGCCCCCAGTGTGTTGGAAAAAGTATGTGGATGTGAATGAAAAAATGTATAACAAATTATTGATGTGTTTACCATAAGTTAATAGATTAATAATGTCCACGTTCAATGTACAAGATGTGGCTATTTAAATAATCAAACTGTGTTTCTGTGTGGAGAAAATGTGAGTGATCAGAGAAGATAGGTCAGTAAACTTGAGCCCAATAGTTCCCAATTGTATGAGTCTATTTGTGTCTGTTAGAACAGTATCATTTGTAGGCTAACTGTGTTACCAGAGTATTTATAGCCTGCAAATTTAACAGTATGATAACTTCATGTTCCTAGTGAAATTAAAACAAGAGTGCAACTTTGTTGAGAGAAATGTTTGATGATGTCATGTGCCCAACTGTTTGAGTGGTACAAAAGATGTAGTGAAGATTTGGAGGACAAAGAGCATCCAGGTCAACCAACCATGTCAAGAACTGAAGAAAAGGTACAAAAAATAAGTGAAATTGTACAAAGTGACCCATTGCCTGAGTATTAAGGTAACTGCTGAAATGATGAATATTGGAAAGAAACAGTCAGGCAAGTATTGCTTGAAAATTCAAACCTGAGCAATAGGGTGTATCGACAAAAAAATTTTTCGAAATCCGGTTACGGCTAGTGCGGATTTTTGGCCAAATGGCATTAATAAAATGAATAAAAAATCCCAATTAGCTCGATCAGACAACTCCTTCTGCTGCCGAGTAGAGGTCAAATATTAGAAAAATCACCAAAAAATCACTTTTTTATTGATATCTTCAAAAAATCATTTTTGATATTTTTTATATTTTTTGGTGGTTTAAGTCATTGAAATAGCAAGGGAAAAGACTAATAAATACATAAAACATTTTTATTAGGGCTCTTTCTGTGCACCACAAGCCTAAAAACCTAGTGAATATTTTGTAAAAAAGCAATGATTTTCCTGCCTGACAAACGTTACAAAATATGAGCGTTATAATTACTTTATCACTTTTATTACAAAAAAAAAGGTTTTAGTATGCGACTAAAAGGAATTATGCAGCTCCTCGTTTATTTCCACTTGCTGAGAACAAGTTTTGGAAATAATCCAGGAGTTTCACAATTTTGGAGCAATGTTCCAATTGGACCCACGTAGGTATTTGGTCCTGTACTCTTTCCGTCGAGGGACTGGAATAAGTGTCGAAGTGGAAGTTCGTTGGTGTGGAACATGCATATAACTCTTTGGAGAGCCCTGTTCAAAGAATTTTCACAAAGGGACATAGCACCATTCTTGAGGCCAGAGTTTATTGGGGTACCATCACCGCCAATAACACTGAGATTTGTGAGATCAATGTCCTTTTCGCGGCAATAATTGAGCATTGCTTTTTGAATGCATCCAGACTCTGGAGTGACGTGCCCAAGATACTCTGATCCAGGCTCTTCAACTAACACTACATGCTCCTCTTTTTTCACAACACGACTAACACTTTTTTTTCTTCTTTTCTAAGGTTAAAGTGCGGTCCTGTCTTCCATCAAAATACAAAGCTCTTACTTTTTTTTCTTTGAGAGCTGCATCAGTGTCAGCTAAAATTGTTGTCGCCAAAACATTTTTTTGTCTCTGAATTTTGCTGGCATCGATCACATTTTCTGTATTTTCTGAGGTGACCATCCCGACGTCTTCTAGGAGGGAAGAGACTAGAAGGGCCGCGTGTCTAGTTGATGGCTTAGTCCTGTATACTGCAGTACAAAAGGCGGGTAGTTGCAATCTCATCTGCTGAACAGATTCCGGCGATGTTTTCAAATGTTTTGGTGGCTGGTACTCCTCATCTGAACTTGAGGCCTTGTCTTCCTCCGCTTTTTTGACGTATTCCACTTCTTCTGGATCAAAGCTTTGAGCCGATTGTTCTTGATCCGTCTTCTTAGCTCTTGAACTCTCCCGCTGAAGCTCTCATCCTAACCTCTTGATACGTCGTTTGGTTTCCTGACGATCCAAGTTTCCTAAAAACATTTTTCTTGTTGTTCTTTGATCCAGAAGAAAAGGCACCTCTAGTACTGGCACTTTTCTGTGTTTTTCGCAATTGCAGGCAACAGGATCTGAACACTTACAAAATGCTATATCAAATAAAGTCTTTTTGGCAGACTCTTGAAAATCAGCAATTTGTTGTGCACAAATTTGGAAACCGGTCTTCGCTGACTTTTGCAAGTTACGAACACTACCATGGTACTTCAATATCATTGCAACAATCCGTCTGACACTGAGAATTGCTTCGCCGCTGATTGAGGCGTAATCCCAAATTTCTACAACCTTACTGGCGACGATAGAAAATAAATCCTTTGTTGCAGGCTCCTTCCGGGATCCCAAAATTCTCATTTTTTCTTCTCGTTCCCATACGTATTGTCTCAACACATCTTCAACGGTCGGTAGCTGTGTTAGGCCAAATTCCTTAGGTGTCCCAATTATGTTATTGCTAACGTCAGACCGTAACAAACTTGTCGAAGTCATAACTTCAGCGTAACTGTCACCCTCTTATGAATAAAAGGCACTTAACACAACTACAACATTGTCCTCACTTCTACACACAGCACTTCACATGAAAACACAATTATTTTCAGTTGAAAATCACTGCAGCACTAAGAAAAAACTCTAGCAGCAACAAGCGCGTTCGACGCAGCTGGTTGACAGGCTACTGATACGATTGAACCTGTCCACTGGGCGAGTCGAAGTGACGCGGCGCTTGGGGAGGGGTGGGCGGGAGGCGACTTAGTGCGATAAGCAGATGCAGAAGAGATTGCGAGCAAATTATATTATTACTGCTCATACAACTTAGCATTAAAGGGTTTTGTTCGTTATTCAAGAGGCTTCAATATTTTTATATTAATATTTAATTGTACGTCACGCCGGAAAATCAGTGCTTTTTTACGAAATATTCACTAGGTTTTTAGGCTTGTGGTGCACAGAAAGAGCCCTAATAAAAATGTTTTGTGTATTTATTAGTCTTTTCCCTTGCTATTTCAATGACTTAAACCACCAAAAAATATAAAAAATATCAAAAATGATTTTTTGAAGATATCAATAAAAAAGTGATTTTTTGCTGATTTTTCTAATATTTGACCTCTACTCGGCAGCAGCAGGAGTTGTCTGATCAAGCTAATTGGGATTTTTTATACCTTTTATTAATGCCATTTGGCCAAAAATCTGCACTAGCCGTAACCGGATTTCGAAAAAAATGTTTTTTCGATACACCCTACTGAGCAAGTCTGCTAGAATTGTTCCGACAATGCTAACATTTTGAATGGAAAGGTCTTCAAACCAATGCTTGTTCTGAGATTAAAAAAAAAAAAAACTTGAAAAGCAGCCAAACTTTCTTCAAAGAGTAATAACATGTGAAGAAACATTTATTTCTATTCCCTCAGATCATGAGTAGCTTATAAAAGAATCCATTTTCTACCAGTGGAAGAAGTTAATGCAAAAACAGTAAACCTACTAAAGCAGTTTGCAGATGATCAACTGTAGTGCTGCTTCCAACAGCAGAAACATTGTGGAAAAGGAAAGGATTAAAATATAATATTTTTTAAGTAAATCTCATTTATGAAACCAATTTGGTTATTTAATAGCCACACGTCATAAATGATGCAGTCAGACATACGCATATGCTTCTGTCACAGTTTTCTGTAACTTGGTCTTGGAGAAAATTGAAACTATTGGACTATGTTGGGATAACGTCTGTATAACTAATTCCCTGTGAAATTGCTATAGTGAATGTTAACATAACCATTGAGGATGTAGAAGAAACACAGAACAGATTAGATGCTGAAATGTAGGAACAGGGACGGGACTAATGTATATATTCAAACACTTTTTGCTGCAATCTGTTTCTTGATGTATATACAGGGTGTTCATAAATGGTCACCCAATATTCCAGTAACGTATTTCTTACATAATTACAAGAAAAAAAGTTTCTGTAAACATAGGTCCAAAAACGTATAGTTTTCCATCTGTCCGCCATTTTGTATTTTTTAAGGAAAATTTTATTTCTCGAAAATGGAATGAGATGTTCTAATAAAATCTGGTATGTGTTACCCCAGTAACATAATCTACAAAATGAAGTGTTTTGAAAATTTTACATTCACAAATTTCAAAATGGCGGCTGTTTTAATTTTTAAATCATTCATATCTCGCAAACTATTAGTTTTATGGAATAATGTTCCATTAGATAAAATCTTAAGCATTATTTCGTGAACAAAATTACATGAAACCTTTTCATGAAACAGTATTACAAGTCTTTCAAGAGACCACGTATTACACAGGAGACAGCCAAGTAGTGTAGATAAAGTAGGAAATAGAACACAGTATTTAAACACTATAGAACAATAAAAAAATCTTACACGTGGTTTTGTTATCCAAGGCCGTATACTACATCATTGTCGTCAGTGTCCATTCTTTGTACTTAGACACAGTAGTTTTACATATGCTCGTATATGTAAAGCATTGTGGTGTACTATTTTTTCAGCATATGATTGGAGATAGTTTTTCAGAACCATCAGAATTTGTAACAGCAAACACTGTTACACTTTTGTAACGGGACATTTTGGCCTACCTGGAGTAAAATAAAGAAATTTGTATTTCCATGAAAGTGAATTAGCATTTTTTACGATAATTTTGGGGAAACGTAAACAGAAAGGTAAATTTTGTTGATGGTAATGAAGTTGGCGGCAGTGGTGATGGTGAATTTATGCATAATATTGGAAAGACGAAATAAACAACCAGCGTAATTGAGTCAAGGTCAACTCCAGTGACTCTAAACTGTAAACAAGTGATGTAACAGCATCACACGATGTTACGTCAGCGACGATCCCCAAGCTGGAATGTGGGAGGGTCAACGTCAGCAGCTTCGTCGCACTGACAGAACAAAGGCAGTCGGCAACAAACAACTAACATCTACGGATGCATGTAATCGTCGCGTCCGTCGGCTAGCCGGTTAGGCGAAGTTTTCGTCGCCCGTACATAACAAATTACCAAAAAATGTGAAAGTAATCATCAAGTAAACAGTTTAATAAATTTACAGTTCCGGTAAACGAGTGAAATAGGGAAAATGTGCGAAGTGCAAGAAAATACGTAATAAAAACGGACTCGTCAAGATCTTAGCAACAATGGATAAGTAACCAACAAAGGGTAACTCTAAAAACTTTCAAATTTGGAAATGTTTTGTAAAAGAAACTGGCAACCTAAATTATAACCTAAATAAACCGGGGGGGGGGGGGTACAGAAACGTAATGAGAGAGAGAGAGAGCGTGAATCTAAGAATATAAAAGAAGTGCTGGTTTGTATATAAAAAGAAAGAAATATAATTTATAAATAATCTAAAAATCTATAATGAATTTTACAAGTTATCTATTAATCTTGATGAATTTCTTTTCATGAGTTGTAGCTAAATCTGCAAAAGTAGTTAAGTGTAGGAAAGGAAGATTTATGTTTATTATTATGTTCATTACAGAATAAATAAAAATTTCGTTCAATGCAAATATGAGTTAAACTAATTACTGCAAATAAATCATTTCTGTTCTCCTGAGTTCGCCGTAAAGAACCCGAGAAAATGGTAAGTACATATATTTTTACAATAGTTAATTTCTTGCAATGGTTAATCAGGCAAGATGACGCCCGAAGAAATTCTAGAAAGTAAACAGTGAACAATAATTTAAAAATCAATTAAATTTAATTATTAATAAAGATATAATCACAATTGGCTTCCGAAGGCAGGGACATTTTATATAAAATTTTGTTTTATATAAAACTAGGCCTACTGGGAGAGCAGAATGGTTGTTTGAGGTAAAAATAATTTTTTTTTTTGTATACGTAAAATAGACGTAAATATGGGTTATGTTTTGATAAAGGTAAAATATTGAGGTTGATGTTTTGTAGCGGATAAGATGGTTGTATTTAAGTAAAATAAAAAGGGTATTATATAAATAATTTTTGAAATGAATGAAGTATAAATAAGGTACATAGGAGGTTACGAGAAGTAACGTAAAGCGTTATGTAAGTAGAATACATTGTTGTGTGAAAAGTAGATGTTATATATGTTAGTATTTTGATTCAAAAGTAATAATTTTACCATTATAAAATGGAGAATCAAGAGTTAAGCTTAGAAAGCACTCTTACAGAGTCAATGTTGACTGACAATGTAGCGGCACAATCTACTCCAGCGACAACACGAGTCAAAGAGTTGTCAATGGAAGATATGTTTAATTTCATGAAAACAATATCTGATAACTTGAGTAGTTTTAACGTGAAATTTGACGTTCAGAACAGCAAATTCGATGAACAGAATGGTAAATTTGATATTCAGAACTGTAAATTCGATGAAATAAATACACAAAATGTTAAATTTGAAAGTAACATGAATAAACGTCTGAACGAGATTGATGAACGTTGTAATACATTTAAAGACCAAATAGTGGAGTCAATAAATAGTAGTTGTGAGAAAAAGTTGATGAGATGAATAAAAATTTAGAAGTTAAATTAAATCAAATACTGAATAAGAAGGTAGATGACAATGTTATAGTTATGACAAATATTAATGATGACGAAATAGTGGCAGAGGTAGTGTTAGATAATGATGTTAATTACAATTCTGAGGTAAGTAGGAGTGATAATTATGACAATATAAGTGAAAATATGATGTTAAAAAATAATGGGGTAAATATTGATAGTACTGATGAAGTTTTAAAATATAATAATGGAATGTTAATGTGTGTTTATGAGTCAGAGAGAAAGTGGAAAGAGAGTTATATTGTGGGTATGAAGCAGAGGGTAAATTTTTTTCAAGGTGTTAAGGGGGGTGAAGAAAGGTCTTCACGGAGGTATTGGGTAGAAAAGTGTTCTACTGATAATTGTTTTTTAAAGTTTTTTATTGTTCCTGGAGAAATCAGGAAAGGTTTTAATGAGTTAGTGCCCTCTGCATGGAGTGAGAGAGAAAATGTGATATGGTGGTGTGATGAAGAGAGATTTAGATAGAGAGTTGTGTATTGATAGAGAGATAGAATTATATAAGTTAAAGAGAAATTATAATGAGTTAAGAGAAAGGTTAAAAGGGGTGAAGATAAACAATATAAAATACTTACCTGTTGAAAGAGAGATAGAGGATTATTTTGATAATACCTTTATAAACAATAAATACTTACCTGATGAAATAGTAGAGGAATATAGAAATGATAAAATAGCTTACCTGACGTTAACCAATAATACTGATGGAGACTGGAAAATAATAACTTATGTTGACAAGGTTTATGAAATAATAATAGGGAATAACCCTATAAATTATAATGGCATAATGAATGAAATAAAGTCAATGGATTATTATAATAATAATAATAACAAATTGTGTGTGGATAACAGTGATGCATGTTATAAATATATTCGATATATATATGATGATGGAGGTTGAAGTTAGAATTAGTGTATGGACATTTTTAAATATTTTAATTTATGGTAATGACCTGGACAGATTATGAAATGAAGTGTGAAAAAATTGAACAGTTAATGACGAATAATTTGTAAATAATTGGTAGTGAAATTAGTTGTGTGTATTGTAACAATTATATAATATAAACAATGTGTGTAGGTAATTGTTTTAATAATAATAAGATTATTTCAGTAGACTAAATAAGTAATGAAAATAATTTTGAAGACAATAATTAATGAATTGTAATTTTTTGATAATAATTGAAATATGTTGTGTTTTCAATAATTGATTTAATTAAAATAATTTGAGATGTTTAAAATATTGTGATTGATTTAAAATGTTATATAATTGAATTTTGAGGATACATTTAAATTATGTTATGAGATTTCAATTTGATAACAATTAATGAATAAATAAATGTTAAATTGTTTAGTTTGTGGAATAACATGATCGTTAAAATAAGTGTTAATAATAAATTTGAAATTTTGAGGAATCTAATTGTAGTAAGTTAATAAATAATCAAATGATGAATAAATAAAGAGTTAATGAAAATTTGAAATTATAATGTTTATAATTTTCTATATAAATTATTTAAAGGAGAATTGTTTCTTTAATGTGAGTGTAACCATGCTAATGTCTATTTGTTTATTAGGTTATGTTATTATACAAGATGTGTGGGTAATTTTGGGGGGTAGAGTAGTGTTTGTAGAAGTGATATAATAATGGAATGTAGAGACAGCAATTGTAGAAAGGTTTAGTTTAGTTATTAAGTGCTATTGCTGTGGTGGCATGTGCCACAGTAGATAGCGGAAAGTGTTGGGGGTAATAGAGAGTGTTACCTCCATCGGAGGCCAAAATGGCGTAAAATGCACGGCACACCTCTTTTTTTACAATTTTATATTGTATACTGATAAACTGCCGTGCCGTGCAGAATAATGATGATGTAACATGCCTGAAGGTAGAGTTGATTTCCCCGACTTTTCGGGCGATTACTGCCTTACCAGCACTAATCGTGGTTTTGGCTAGCGGTCAGCTATGGCCATAAATTAAGTCCCTTGACCATAGCTGGCTTGAAATTGGTTTATATTAGAAATTTATGGGGGGTGAAACTAGGGGAAATCCCGGAAACTATGGAACAGCGGCTGCCACTCTGTTCGAGGAGGAACAGCATGGCCAGGTGGTAGACCCGCATTAGGGGCGTATAATATGTACATTTAGATATTATGATATCTAGTTTTTTAAAAATGTAACGCAGAAGCAAGGACAAGGAGATGACAAAATTCCTCCAAAACTTCAATCCTTGTGGACGCCACAGTCCAGGGGGGGTCATAGTGTGTGTGGATACAGGAGGTTACCCAGGGGGGTAACGAATTAAAATATGTTGTAATTTAATAATGATGACTCGCTACTGAGATAACTGAATAATTTTGTTTTGATTTGAAAAATGCACTAGATGTTTCCTATATTGTGTTTATTATGTCTTATTGTGTTAATTGCATGTAGTATGTTAGGAATAAGGATTATAAAAATATAATAATTAAAATTTTCAATGGGTTGTAAAAGATAGAAGTTGGGTGAAGGTAATTGTTTAAGTAAAACATTTGAGTCAGTCCGAGTTGAATATAGATGGGTGTTAAAGAGAATAAGAGATGAAATACAAGTAAGGTAGAATTTGAATATTGATAGTGACACAGTAGTAATGGAGAATTTATGTGGAGAAATGAGAGTGATATTGATGTTTATAAATGATGATGTTATTTTGTAGTTGAAAGTAATGTATGGGGAGAGTAATTAGTTGATAGTGGGAATTTTGTAAGGGGGTGGTGTGGTAGGAGTCCGCAACAAAAGGGTTGGGACGGGAAGGGACCGTTTAGCGCCGGAAAGGGTTGCTTTAGGTAGAATCCAGGGACCAGATTAAGGGAATGAGCTTTTGGGGGGGGAAACACACATCCTGAGTACAAAGGGGGTAGAGAGTATTTTTGTGATAAGGGTAGAATGATTCGAAACGAGTTAGAGTAGTTAGTTAGAGGTAGAGAAGGGTTGGTAGATGTTTTGGGAGATGGGTGTCATACTAGTTAAAGAATTTGCAAGGGGGCGTTAGAGTCATAAAAGGGGTAAAATTATGGGTAAATGCCAAGTTGATAAAGTGAATTATGATGAATAACTGAGAATCACCCAAATTTATAAAATGGAATAATAAATATGAAATGTTATGGGAAAAAAAAATTTTTTTGAAAATGAGTTAATAAAAGTTCAATTGAGATTAAAAGGTAAATTTTATAATTTTATATTCAAAGTTAATGATGTAAAATGTGCAGATTGTGGTCAAACTTAAATGTGAATTGTTTATTTTAATGTAATAATAACAATGTGAATTATGAATGTACTATGTTTTCTTATGTTGTATTGTGTTTGTTAGTATTTAAGAGAATTTTATGAATTAAAAAAATTTTTTTTGATGTAAATTGGGGATAAGAGAAATGGGTAATATGGTAATGGGAGATGTTTATTTAAATTCTGATGGGAATCGGGGCAATAATTTTGAATTTTGGGATAAAAGTTAACAAGAGAAAGTAGACAGAATGAGATTATGGAATTTTAAAATGGGTATCATGTTGTGTTGTTAGGTATTCTTATATATGTTAGAAGTAAGTGAAGAACAAAACCAGTGCTTCTTAATGTAAACCAGCACCGCTAGGGGGAAACAGATCAGTTGGGGATATGGTGTTGTATAAGGCCACTAGTTGATATTTTAATTTGTTGTTTCAGAGTTTGGTGATGCTGTGGCGGCGATCCTGAGCTGGCCAGCGCGTCAGAGCAGGGGCGTTAAGTATCTGTCTGACTTTATGGTGTTGGGATCTCGAGAGAGAAGTCCAGTATTGTCATTCAGGTGCGGTCACAGTCACCGGACCAAGGGTGAGTTAATTATATATTTTTTTATAAACCATAAACTCTTTGAGGGGGTATTGTAACGGGACATTTTGGCCTACCTGGAGTAAAATAAAGAAATTTGTATTTCCATGAAAGTGAATTAGCATTTTTTACGATAATTTTGGGGAAACGTAAACAGAAAGGTAAATTTTGTGGATGGTAATGAAATTGGCGGCAGTGGTGATGGTGAATTTATGCATAATATTGGAAAGACGAAATAAACAACCAGCGTAATTGAGTCAAGGTCAACTCCAGTGACTCTAAACTGTAAACAAGTGATGTAACAGCATCACACGATGTTACGTCAGCGACGATCCCCAAGCTGGAATGTGGGAGGGTCAACGTCAGCAGCTTCGTCGCACTGACAGAACAAAGGCAGTCGGCAACAAACAACTAACATCTACGGACACATGTAATCGTCGCGTCCGCCGCTAGCCGGTTAGGCGAAGTTTTCGTCGCCCGTACATAACAAATTACCAAAAAATGTGAAAGTAATCATCAAGTAAACAGTTTAATAAATTTACAGTTCCGGTAAATGAGTGAAATAGGGAAAATGTGCGAAGTGCAAGAAAATACGTAGTAAAAACGGACTCGTCAAGATCTTAGCAACAATGGATAAGTAACCAACAAGGGGTAACTCTAAAAACTTTCAAATTTGGAAATGTTTTGTAAAAGAAACTGGCAACCTAAATTATAACCTAAATAAACCGGGGGGGGGGGTACAGAAACGTAATGAGAGAGAGAGAGAGAGCGCGTGAATCTAAGAATATAAAAGAAGTGCTGGTTTGTATATAAAAACAAAGAAATATAATTTATAAATAATCTAAAAATCTATAATGAATTTTACAAGTTATCTATTAATCTTGATGAATTTCTTTTCATGAGTTGTAGCTAAATCTGCAAAAGTAGTTAAGTGTAGGAAAGGAAGATTTATGTTTATTATTATGTTCATTACAGAATAAATAAAAATTTCGTTCAATGCAAATATGAGTTAAACTAATTACTGCAAATAAATCATTTCTGTTCTCCTGAGTTCGCCGTAAAGAACCCGAGAAAATGGTAAGTACATATATTTTTACAATAGTTAATTTCTTGCAATGGTTAATCAGGCAAGATGACGCCCGAAGAAATTCTAGAAAGTAAACAGTGAACAATAATTTAAAAATCAATTAAATTTAATTATTAATAAAGATATAATCACAATTGGCTTCCGAAGGCAGGGACATTTTATATAAAATTTTGTTTTATATAAAACTAGGCCTACTGGGAGAGCAGAATGGTTGTTTGAGGTAAAAATAATTTTTTTTTTTGTATACGTAAAATAGACGTAAATATGGGTTATGTTTTGATAAAGGTAAAATATTGAGGTTGATGTTTTGTAGCGGATAAGATGGTTGTATTTAAGTAAAATAAAAAGGGTATTATATAAATAATTTTTGAAATGAATGAAGTATAAATAAGGTACATAGGAGGTTACGAGAAGTAACGTAAAGCGTTATGTAACGTAGAATACATTGTTGCTGTGAAAAGTAGATGTTATATATGTTAGTATTTTGATTCAAAAGTAATAATTTTACCATTATAAAATGGAGAATCAAGAGTTAAGCTTAGAAAGCACTCTTACAGAGTCAATGTTGACTGACAATGTAGCGGACTCAATCTACTCCAGCGACAACACGAGTCAAAGAGTTGTCAATGGAAGATATGTTTAATTTCATGAAAACAATATCTGATAACTTGAGTAGTTTTAACGTGAAATTTGACGTTCAGAACAGCAAATTCGATGAACAGAATGGTAAATTTGATATTCAGAACTGTAAATTCGATGAAATAAATACACAAAATGTTAAATTTGAAAGTAACATGAATAAACGTCAGAACGAGATTGATGAACGTTGTAATACATTTAAAGACCAAATAGTGGAGTCAATAAATAGTAGTTGTGAGAAAAAGTTGATGAGATGAATAAAAATTTAGAAGTTAAATTAAATCAAATACTGAATAAGAAGGTAGATGACAATGTTATAGTTATGACAAATATTAATGATGACGAAATAGTGGCAGAGGTAGTGTTAGATAATGATGTTAATTACAATTCTGAGGTAAGTAGGAGTGATAATTATGACAATATAAGTGAAAATATGATGTTAAAAAATAATGGGGTAAATATTGATAGTACTGATGAAGTTTTAAAATATAATAATGGAATGTTAATGTGTGTTTATGAGTCAGAGAGAAAGTGGAAAGAGAGTTATATTGTGGGTATGAAGCAGAGGGTAAATTTTTTTCAAGGTGTTAAGGGGGGTGAAGAAAGGTCTTCACGGAGGTATTGGGTAGAAAAGTGTTCTACTGATAATTGTTTTTTAAAGTTTTTTATTGTTCCTGGAGAAATCAGGAAAGGTTTTAATGAGTTAGTGCCCTCTGCATGGAGTGAGAGAGAAAATGTGATATGGTGGTGTGATGAAGAGAGATTTAGATAGAGAGTTGTGTATTGATAGAGAGATAGAATTATATAAGTTAAAGAGAAATTATAATGAGTTAAGAGAAAGGTTAAAAGGGGTGAAGATAAACAATATAAAATACTTACCTGTTGAAAGAGAGATAGAGGATTATTTTGATAATACCTTTATAAACAATAAATACTTACCTGATGAAATAGTAGAGGAATATAGAAATGATAAAATAGCTTACCTGACGTTAACCAATAATACTGATGGAGACTGGAAAATAATAACTTATGTTGACAAGGTTTATGAAATAATAATAGGGAATAACCCTATAAATTATAATGGCATAATGAATGAAATAAAGTCAATGGATTATTATAATAATAATAATAACAAATTGTGTGTGGATAACAGTGATGCATGTTATAAATATATTCGATATATATATATATGATGATGGAGGTTGAAGTTAGAATTAGTGTATGGACATTTTTAAATATTTTAATTTATGGTAATGACCTGGACAGATCATGAAATGAAGTGTGAAAAAATTGAACAGTTAATGACGAATAATTTGTAAATAATTGGTAGTGAAATTAGTTGTGTGTATTGTAACAATTATATAATATAAACAATGTGTGTAGGTAATTGTTTTAATAATAATAATAATAAGATTATTTCAGTAGACTAAATAAGTAATGAAAATAATTTTGAAGACAATAATTAATGAATTGTAATTTTTTGATAATAATTGAAATATGTTGTGTTTTCAATAATTGATTTAATTAAAATAATTTGAGATGTTTAAAATATTGTGATTGATTTAAAATGTTATATAATTGAATTTTGAGGATACATTTAAATTATGTTATGAGATTTCAATTTGATAACAATTAATGAATAAATAAATGTTAAATTGTTTAGTTTGTGGAATAACATGATCGTTAAAATAAGTGTTAATAATAAATTTGAAATTTTGAGGAATCTAATTGTAGTAAGTTAATAAATAATCAAATGATGAATAAATAAAGAGTTAATGAAAATTTGAAATTATAATGTTTATAATTTTCTATATAAATTATTTAAAGAGAATTGTTTCTTTAATGTGAGTGTAACCATGCTAATGTCTATTTGTTTATTAGGTTATGTTATTATACAAGATGTGTGGGTAATTTTGGGGGGTAGAGTAGTGTTTGTAGAAGTGATATAATATGGAATGTAGAGACAGCAATTGTAGAAAGGTTTAGTTTAGTTATTAAGTGCTATTGCTGTGGTGGCATGTGCCACAGTAGATAGCGGAAAGTGTTGGGGGTAATAGAGAGTGTTACCTCCATCGGAGGCCAAAATGGCGTAAAATGCACGGCACACCTCTTTTTTTACAATTTTATATTGTATACTGATAAACTGCCGTGCCGTGCAGAATAATGATGATGTAACATGCCTGAAGGTAGAGTTGATTTCCCCGACTTTTCGGGCGATTACTGCCTTACCAGCACTAATCGTGGTTTTGGCTAGCGGTCAGCTATGGCCATAAATTAAGTCCCTTGACCATAGCTGGCTTGAAATTGGTTTATATTAGAAATTTATGGGGGGTGAAACTAGGGGAAATCCCGGAAACTATGGAACAGCGGCTGCCACTCTGTTCGAGGAGGAACAGCATGGCCAGGTGGTAGACCCGCATTAGGGGCGTATAATATGTACATTTAGATATTATATCTAGTTTTTAAAAATGTAACGCAGAAGCAAGGACAAGGAGATGACAAAATTCCTCCAAAACTTCAATCCTTGTGGACGCCACAGTCCAGGGGGGGTCATAGTGTGTGTGGATACAGGAGGTTACCCAGGGGGGTAACGAATTAAAATATTTTGCTAATTTAATAATGATGACTCGCTACTGAGATAACTGAATAATTTTGTTTTGATTTGAAAAATGCACTAGATGTTTCCTATATTGTGTTTATTATGTCTTATTGTGTTAATTGCATGTAGTATGTTAGGAATAAGGATTATAAAAATATAATAATTAAAATTTTCAATGGGTTGTAAAAGATAGAAGTCTGGGTGAAGGTAATTGTTTAAGTAAAACATTTGAGTCAGTCCGAGTTGAATATAGATGGGTGTTAAAGAGAATAAGAGATGAAATACAAGTAAGGTAGAATTTGAATATTGATAGTGACACAGTAGTAATGGAGAATTTATGTGGAGAAATGAGAGTGATATTGATGTTTATAAATGATGATGTTATTTTGTAGTTGAAAGTAATGTATGGGGAGAGTAATTAGTTGATAGTGGGAATTTTGTAAGGGGGGTGGTGTGGTAGGAGTCCGCAACAAAAGGGTTGGGACGGGAAGGGACCGTTTAGCGCCGGAAAGGGTTGCTTTAGGTAGAATCCAGGGACCAGATTAAGGGAATGAGCTTTTGGGGGGGGAAACACACATCCTGAGTACAAAGGGGGTAGAGAGTATTTTTGTGATAAGGGTAGAATGATTCGAAACGAGTTAGAGTAGTTAGTTAGAGGTAGAGAAGGGTTGGTAGATGTTTTGGGAGATGGGTGTCATACTAGTTAAAGAATTTGCAAGGGGGCGTTAGAGTCATAAAAGGGGTAAAATTATGGGTAAATGCCAAGTTGATAAAGTGAATTATGATGAATAACTGAGAATCACCCAAATTTATAAAATGGAATAATAAATATGAAATGTTATGGGAAAAAAAAATTTTTTTGAAAATGAGTTAATAAAAGTTCAATTGAGATTAAAAGGTAAATTTTATAATTTTATATTCAAAGTTAATGATGTAAAATGTGCAGATTGTGGTCAAACTTAAATGTGAATTGTTTATTTTAATGTAATAATAACAATGTGAATTATGAATGTACTATGTTTTCTTATGTTGTATTGTGTTTGTTAGTATTTAAGAGAATTTTATGAATTAAAAAAATTTTTTTTGATGTAAATTGGGGATAAGAGAAATGGGTAATATGGTAATGGGAGATGTTTATTTAAATTCTGATGGGAATCGGGGCAATAATTTTGAATTTTGGGATAAAAGTTAACAAGAGAAAGTAGACAGAATGAGATTATGGAATTTTAAAATGGGTATCATGTTGTGTTGTTAGGTATTCTTATATATGTTAGAAGTAAGTGAAGAACAAAACCAGTGCTTCTTAATGTAAACCAGCACCGCTAGGGGGAAACAGATCAGTTGGGGATATGGTGTTGTATAAGGCCACTAGTTGATATTTTAATTTGTTGTTTCAGAGTTTGGTGATGCTGTGGCGGCGATCCTGAGCTGGCCAGCGCGTCAGAGCAGGGGCGTTAAGTATCTGTCTGACTTTATGGTGTTGGGATCTCGAGAGAGAAGTCCAGTATTGTCATTCAGGTGCGGTCACAGTCACCGGACCAAGGGTGAGTTAATTATATATTTTTTTATAAACCATAAACTCTTTGAGGGGGTATTGTAACGGGACATTTTGGCCTACCTGGAGTAAAATAAAGAAATTTGTATTTCCATGAAAGTGAATTAGCATTTTTTACGATAATTTTGGGGAAACGTAAACAGAAAGGTAAATTTTGTGGATGGTAATGAAATTGGCGGCAGTGGTGATGGTGAATTTATGCATAATATTGGAAAGACGAAATAAACAACCAGCGTAATTGAGTCAAGGTCAACTCCAGTGACTCTAAACTGTAAACAAGTGATGTAACAGCATCACACGATGTTACGTCAGCGACGATCCCCAAGCTGGAATGTGGGAGGGTCAACGTCAGCAGCTTCGTCGCACTGACAGAACAAAGGCAGTCGGCAACAAACAACTAACATCTACGGACACATGTAATCGTCGCGTCCGCCGCTAGCCGGTTAGGCGAAGTTTTCGTCGCCCGTACATAACAAATTACCAAAAAATGTGAAAGTAATCATCAAGTAAACAGTTTAATAAATTTACAGTTCCGGTAAATGAGTGAAATAGGGAAAATGTGCGAAGTGCAAGAAAATACGTAGTAAAAACGGACTCGTCAAGATCTTAGCAACAATGGATAAGTAACCAACAAGGGGTAACTCTAAAAACTTTCAAATTTGGAAATGTTTTGTAAAAGAAACTGGCAACCTAAATTATAACCTAAATAAACCGGGGGGGAGGGGGTACAGAAACGTAATGAGAGAGAGAGAGAGAGCGCGTGAATCTAAGAATATAAAAGAAGTGCTGGTTTGTATATAAAAACAAAGAAATATAATTTATAAATAATCTAAAAATCTATAATGAATTTTACAAGTTATCTATTAATCTTGATGAATTTCTTTTCATGAGTTGTAGCTAAATCTGCAAAAGTAGTTAAGTGTAGGAAAGGAAGATTTATGTTTATTATTATGTTCATTACAGAATAAATAAAAATTTCGTTCAATGCAAATATGAGTTAAACTAATTACTGCAAATAAATCATTTCTGTTCTCCTGAGTTCGCCGTAAAGAACCCGAGAAAATGGTAAGTACTATTTTTACAATAGTTAATTTCTTGCAATGGTTAATCAGGCAAGATGACGCCCGAAGAAATTCTAGAAAGTAAACAGTGAACAATAATTTAAAAATCAATTAAATTTAATTATTAATAAAGATATAATCACAATTGGCTTCCGAAGGCAGGGACATTTTATATAAAATTTTGTTTTATATAAAACTAGGCCTACTGGGAGAGCAGAATGGTTGTTTGAGGTAAAAATAATTTTTTTTTTTGTATACGTAAAATAGACGTAAATATGGGTTATGTTTTGATAAAGGTAAAATATTGAGGTTGATGTTTTGTAGCGGATAAGATGGTTGTATTTAAGTAAAATAAAAAGGGTATTATATAAATAATTTTTGAAATGAATGAAGTATAAATAAGGTACATAGGAGGTTACGAGAAGTAACGTAAAGCGTTATGTAAGTAGAATACATTGTTGTGTGAAAAGTAGATGTTATATATGTTAGTATTTTGATTCAAAAGTAATAATTTTACCATTATAAAATGGAGAATCAAGAGTTAAGCTTAGAAAGCACTCTTACAGAGTCAATGTTGACTGACAATGTAGCGGCACAATCTACTCCAGCGACAACACGAGTCAAAGAGTTGTCAATGGAAGATATGTTTAATTTCATGAAAACAATATCTGATAACTTGAGTAGTTTTAACGTGAAATTTGACGTTCAGAACAGCAAATTCGATGAACAGAATGGTAAATTTGATATTCAGAACTGTAAATTCGATGAAATAAATACACAAAATGTTAAATTTGAAAGTAACATGAATAAACGTCAGAACGAGATTGATGAACGTTGTAATACATTTAAAGACCAAATAGTGGAGTCAATAAATAGTAGTTGTGAGAAAAAGTTGATGAGATGAATAAAAATTTAGAAGTTAAATTAAATCAAATACTGAATAAGAAGGTAGATGACAATGTTATAGTTATGACAAATATTAATGATGACGAAATAGTGGCAGAGGTAGTGTTAGATAATGATGTTAATTACAATTCTGAGGTAAGTAGGAGTGATAATTATGACAATATAAGTGAAAATATGATGTTAAAAAATAATGGGGTAAATATTGATAGTACTGATGAAGTTTTAAAATATAATAATGGAATGTTAATGTGTGTTTATGAGTCAGAGAGAAAGTGGAAAGAGAGTTATATTGTGGGTATGAAGCAGAGGGTAAATTTTTTTCAAGGTGTTAAGGGGGGTGAAGAAAGGTCTTCACGGAGGTATTGGGTAGAAAAGTGTTCTACTGATAATTGTTTTTTAAAGTTTTTTATTGTTCCTGGAGAAATCAGGAAAGGTTTTAATGAGTTAGTGCCCTCTGCATGGAGTGAGAGAGAAAATGTGATATGGTGGTGTGATGAAGAGAGATTTAGATAGAGAGTTGTGTATTGATAGAGAGATAGAATTATATAAGTTAAAGAGAAATTATAATGAGTTAAGAGAAAGGTTAAAAGGGGTGAAGATAAACAATATAAAATACTTACCTGTTGAAAGAGAGATAGAGGATTATTTTGATAATACCTTTATAAACAATAAATACTTACCTGATGAAATAGTAGAGGAATATAGAAATGATAAAATAGCTTACCTGACGTTAACCAATAATACTGATGGAGACTGGAAAATAATAACTTATGTTGACAAGGTTTATGAAATAATAATAGGGAATAACCCTATAAATTATAATGGCATAATGAATGAAATAAAGTCAATGGATTATTATAATAATAATAATAACAAATTGTGTGTGGATAACAGTGATGCATGTTATAAATATATTCGATATATATATATGATGATGGAGGTTGAAGTTAGAATTAGTGTATGGACATTTTTAAATATTTTAATTTATGGTAATGACCTGGACAGATCATGAAATGAAGTGTGAAAAAATTGAACAGTTAATGACGAATAATTTGTAAATAATTGGTAGTGAAATTAGTTGTGTGTATTGTAACAATTATATAATATAAACAATGTGTGTAGGTAATTGTTTTAATAATAATAATAATAAGATTATTTCAGTAGACTAAATAAGTAATGAAAATAATTTTGAAGACAATAATTAATGAATTGTAATTTTTTGATAATAATTGAAATATGTTGTGTTTTCAATAATTGATTTAATTAAAATAATTTGAGATGTTTAAAATATTGTGATTGATTTAAAATGTTATATAATTGAATTTTGAGGATACATTTAAATTATGTTATGAGATTTCAATTTGATAACAATTAATGAATAAATAAATGTTAAATTGTTTAGTTTGTGGAATAACATGATCGTTAAAATAAGTGTTAATAATAAATTTGAAATTTTGAGGAATCTAATTGTAGTAAGTTAATAAATAATCAAATGATGAATAAATAAAGAGTTAATGAAAATTTGAAATTATAATGTTTATAATTTTCTATATAAATTATTTAAAGGAGAATTGTTTCTTTAATGTGAGTGTAACCATGCTAATGTCTATTTGTTTATTAGGTTATGTTATTATACAAGATGTGTGGGTAATTTTGGGGGGTAGAGTAGTGTTTGTAGAAGTGATATAATAATGGAATGTAGAGACAGCAATTGTAGAAAGGTTTAGTTTAGTTATTAAGTGCTATTGCTGTGGTGGCATGTGCCACAGTAGATAGCGGAAAGTGTTGGGGGTAATAGAGAGTGTTACCTCCATCGGAGGCCAAAATGGCGTAAAATGCACGGCACACCTCTTTTTTTACAATTTTATATTGTATACTGATAAACTGCCGTGCCGTGCAGAATAATGATGATGTAACATGCCTGAAGGTAGAGTTGATTTCCCCGACTTTTCGGGCGATTACTGCCTTACCAGCACTAATCGTGGTTTTGGCTAGCGGTCAGCTATGGCCATAAATTAAGTCCCTTGACCATAGCTGGCTTGAAATTGGTTTATATTAGAAATTTATGGGGGGTGAAACTAGGGGAAATCCCGGAAACTATGGAACAGCGGCTGCCACTCTGTTCGAGGAGGAACAGCATGGCCAGGTGGTAGACCCGCATTAGGGGCGTATAATATGTACATTTAGATATTATGATATCTAGTTTTTTAAAAATGTAACGCAGAAGCAAGGACAAGGAGATGACAAAATTCCTCCAAAACTTCAATCCTTGTGGACGCCACAGTCCAGGGGGGGTCATAGTGTGTGTGGATACAGGAGGTTACCCAGGGGGGTAACGAATTAAAATATGTTGTAATTTAATAATGATGACTCGCTACTGAGATAACTGAATAATTTTGTTTTGATTTGAAAAATGCACTAGATGTTTCCTATATTGTGTTTATTATGTCTTATTGTGTTAATTGCATGTAGTATGTTAGGAATAAGGATTATAAAAATATAATAATATTTTATAGAATAAGTTTTCAATGTGTTTAAAGATTTTAGATAAATAATGAAATAAATTTGAGATAATTAAAATTTTCAATGGGTTGTAAAAGATAGAAGTTGGGTGAAGGTAATTGTTTAAGTAAAACATTTGAGTCAGTCCGAGTTGAATATAGATGGGTGTTAAAGAGAATAAGAGATGAAATACAAGTAAGGTAGAATTTGAATATTGATAGTGACACAGTAGTAATGGAGAATTTATGTGGAGAAATGAGAGTGATATTGATGTTTATAAATGATGATGTTATTTTGTAGTTGAAAGTAATGTATGGGGAGAGTAATTAGTTGATAGTGGGAATTTTGTAAGGGGGGTGGTGTGGTAGGAGTCCGCAACAAAAGGGTTGGGACGGGAAGGGACCGTTTAGCGCCGGAAAGGGTTGCTTTAGGTAGAATCCAGGGACCAGATTAAGGGAATGAGCTTTTGGGGGGGGAAACACACATCCTGAGTACAAAGGGGTAGAGAGTATTTTTGTGATAAGGGTAGAATGATTCGAAACGAGTTAGAGTAGTTAGTTAGAGGTAGAGAAGGGTTGGTAGATGTTTTGGGAGATGGGTGTCATACTAGTTAAAGAATTTGCAAGGGGGCGTTAGAGTCATAAAAGGGGTAAAATTATGGGTAAATGCCAAGTTGATAAAGTGAATTATGATGAATAACTGAGAATCACCCAAATTTATAAAATGGAATAATAAATATGAAATGTTATGGGAAAAAAAAATTTTTTTGAAAATGAGTTAATAAAAGTTCAATTGAGATTAAAAGGTAAATTTTATAATTTTATATTCAAAGTTAATGATGTAAAATGTGCAGATTGTGGTCAAACTTAAATGTGAATTGTTTATTTTAATGTAATAATAACAATGTGAATTATGAATGTACTATGTTTTCTTATGTTGTATTGTGTTTGTTAGTATTTAAGAGAATTTTATGAATTAAAAAAATTTTTTTTGATGTAAATTGGGGATAAGAGAAATGGGTAATATGGTAATGGGAGATGTTTATTTAAATTCTGATGGGAATCGGGGCAATAATTTTGAATTTTGGGATAAAAGTTAACAAGAGAAAGTAGACAGAATGAGATTATGGAATTTTAAAATGGGTATCATGTTGTGTTGTTAGGTATTCTTATATATGTTAGAAGTAAGTGAAGAACAAAACCAGTGCTTCTTAATGTAAACCAGCACCGCTAGGGGGAAACAGATCAGTTGGGGATATGGTGTTGTATAAGGCCACTAGTTGATATTTTAATTTGTTGTTTCAGAGTTTGGTGATGCTGTGGCGGCGATCCTGAGCTGGCCAGCGCGTCAGAGCAGGGGCGTTAAGTATCTGTCTGACTTTATGGTGTTGGGATCTCGAGAGAGAAGTCCAGTATTGTCATTCAGGTGCGGTCACAGTCACCGGACCAAGGGTGAGTTAATTATATATTTTTTTATAAACCATAAAGGGGGTTGTGGCGACATCCTGGCTGATCCCTTTAGCAAGTATGAGTGTGTCAATGAGAGTTTTATGCTTCGGCATAAAACCTCTCTTTGAGGGGGTATTGTAACGGGACATTTTGGCCTACCTGGAGTAAAATAAAGAAATTTGTATTTCCATGAAAGTGAATTAGCATTTTTTACGATAATTTTGGGGAAACGTAAACAGAAAGGTAAATTTTGTGGATGGTAATGAAATTGGCGGCAGTGGTGATGGTGAATTTATGCATAATATTGGAAAGACGAAATAAACAACCAGCGTAATTGAGTCAAGGTCAACTCCAGTGACTCTAAACTGTAAACAAGTGATGTAACAGCATCACACGATGTTACGTCAGCGACGATCCCCAAGCTGGAATGTGGGAGGGTCAACGTCAGCAGCTTCGTCGCACTGACAGAACAAAGGCAGTCGGCAACAAACAACTAACATCTACGGACACATGTAATCGTCGCGTCCGCCGCTAGCCGGTTAGGCGAAGTTTTCGTCGCCCGTACATAACAAATTACCAAAAAATGTGAAAGTAATCATCAAGTAAACAGTTTAATAAATGTACAGTTCCGGTAAACGAGTGAAATAGGGAAAATGTGCGAAGTGCAAGAAAATACGTAGTAAAAACGGACTCGTCAAGATCTTAGCAACAATGGATAAGTAACCAACAAGGGGTAACTCTAAAAACTTTCAAATTTGGAAATGTTTTGTAAAAGAAACTGGCAACCTAAATTATAACCTAAATAAACCGGGGGGGAGGGGGTACAGAAACGTAATGAGAGAGAGAGAGAGAGCGCGTGAATCTAAGAATATAAAAGAAGTGCTGGTTTGTATATAAAAACAAAGAAATATAATTTATAAATAATCTAAAAATCTATAATGAATTTTACAAGTTATCTATTAATCTTGATGAATTTCTTTTCATGAGTTGTAGCTAAATCTGCAAAAGTAGTTAAGTGTAGGAAAGGAAGATTTATGTTTATTATTATGTTCATTACAGAATAAATAAAAATTTCGTTCAATGCAAATATGAGTTAAACTAATTACTGCAAATAAATCATTTCTGTTCTCCTGAGTTCGCCGAAAAGAACCCGAGAAAATGGTAAGTACATATATTTTTACAATAGTTAATTTTTTGCAATGGTTAATCAGGCAAGATAGCGCCCGAAGAAATTCTAGAAAGTAAACAGTGAACAATAATTTAAAAATCAATTAAATTTAATTATTAATAAAGGTGTAATCACACTTTCCTCACTTAATTTTCTGGTGTAGCATTTTTCCTTTTTGAAAATGTGGTTTATCTGCTAAAAGCATAAAAATAATTCATCTAAGGTACAGTAAATGCCAACCCTAGCAAGATATCCAAACAAGTTGCCACATCTGTTTAAAACGCCTATAAAAATGAGCAGAAAATTTTAGTGAATGTATGAAATGTGGTATTTGATCTCATTGAAGTGGTTCCTTGAGATGTGCAAGGACTGGACAAAAGCACAATTTTGTACGGGATATTAGAGCATTTTAATGGGAGTATTATTGTACTTTTACATTTCATCTTCACCTCAAGGTTTGTGATAATCTAAAACATTATTTTTCACTAAAGAAATTATTGAATTCTTGGAAGCAAATATATATTATTCAGGAAAAATAAGTATTATAATGTGTAATTGTAATTTTCTGTTTCAGTGATGAACTTCTGAAAATTGATGAACTTATTGAAGCAATCCACAAAATCCAGAAAGTACCGGATGCATCTCGACTACAACTAATCTCTCAGATTTTAGGAAAATTAGATATGGATAAAGATGGTGTTGTGAAAGTAGACGATGTTCTTAGGGTGTGTATGCTTTACTCCATTAATTCATTTTCGTCTCTCCCTCCATTTTCCATTTACTGCTTTCTAACATTTGCTCTCACTGCCTTTTTTTAGGTAAGTCAAATATGAAAGTGGACAGGAGTCAAATACAGTGGAACACGTTTAACACGAAATGTGGCTCAAGTCCCGATCGCTGTATGTATTTTTCAGTTACAGTTTGTACGGTTAACATGAAGGTTTAACCTACGAAATATCGCTAAACCGAAATTTTTGCTGGCTTTTCATTAGCTGCATAATAAATCCATACATGCAGTCCCTGAAACATGTTTACAATGTCCCAATGTGTAAAGGAATCTGTGCTACTTGTAGGTGTAAAGAATAAACAGCTGCATGGTATGTTATGTCTTTATACCTGCTATTGTATACAGTACAGTACCAAGTTGTTTACCTCCGTACCAAATGTGTTGTTCGTTGTCCCCGAATACACTGCCATTAAGTTATATTACAGGGTGCAGTTTGTTGCGAAGTTAATGAGTTCAGTCTACTTACAGTATTCTGTGCGTGTGGTGGTGTTCGCAGTACGGTATGGATAACGTTTTTGTGGAAAAAATTTACTCAGCTGTAAAATTTATAGTAGCTGTTTGTGCCTTTATTTTTAGTCTTTTACGGTCTTCAGTACAGTATTAAGTGACGTTTGGCCTACGTGTACATACAGGTGCTAAGTGAGGTCACGATTCTGTAAATTGCATTTTTGCAGTGTCAAAGTGTAAAAAATGGAGAAGAAAGTGTGTAAACAAAATTCCATATCATTAAAAATGAAAATTGAACTCCTTCAAGCTGTTAACGAGGGTATTCTATCTAAAACAGAGATCTGTATAAAATTCGGTATACCAAACTCGATGTTATCTACCATAATAAAAGACAGAGATAAAATTTTAGAGCTGTATGAGTCGAGCAAGTTTGAACCAGATAGAAAACGTTTCCGTAAGGCTAACCACGAAAACTTGGAAGCTGCTCTTCTTGTCTGGTTTAAGCAAGCGAGATCACAAGATGCTCCTATTTCTAGACCACTGCTAATGAAGAAAGCAAACATTTTTGCTGAACAGATGAACATGGATTTCACTGCAAGTAGTGGCTGGCTAGAAAGGTTCAAAAAACGAAACAGTATAACGTATAAAAACATCTTCGGCGAGTCAAGAGAGGTATCACAAGAAATGACATCATCTTGGTTGCAATCTACGCTACCTGCAATTTTAAAAGACTACCCACGAAAAGATATTTTCAATGGGGATGAAACAGGAGTATTTTTCCATTACATGCCCAATAAAACACTTTCATTTAAAGGTGAACAATGCTCTGGCGGTAAAAAGTCCAAAGAGACAGTGACAGTGATGGTAGGTTCCAATGCTGATGGGTCAGAAAAACTTGCGTTACTTGTTATAGGTAAAAGTTTAAAGCCTCGCGGTTTTAAAAATGTTAAAAAGTTACCAGTAGAAAATACAGGTAACAAACGAGCATGGATGACGTCTACAATATTTATCGAATGGCTAGTTTTGTTAGAAAACATTTCGCTTCTGAGAAGAGAAAAGTTGTGTTAATTGTTAATAACTGTCCTGCCCACTCGAGTGACGTTGAACTGATGGCAGTTAAACTTATTTTTCTACCACCGAACACGACTTTTGTCCTACAACCTTGCGATCAAGGTATTATTCAGAATTTAAAATTTCAGTATAGAAAATTACTTCTGCGGAAATACTTGGCGGCTATAGAGGCGAAAAACAATTTCTGTATAAATTTACTGGATGCTTGTAATTTGTTGCGAACAGCATGGAACCTTGTGACACCTAAAAATATTGAAAATTGTTTCACTCTTGCTCGATTCATTTTGAATTCAGAGATTAAACAAACCAAATGCGAAGAAAATGAAATTGGGCCTATCCTGTCTGAAATGTTTAATTGCGTATCATCAGCATTAAATGTTTCAGTTTCTCTAAATGAGTACATGTCTGTCGCGAGAACGTAACTACAGCTCCCGTATTAACAGACAGTGATATCATAGAAATAGTGCAAGCTGAAAATTGTGAAAAAGGTGAGAGTGCTGACGAACATGACACGGAAAATGATATTACAGAAGTTCCTACCGCTACCGTTATGCTTTCGTTGCCGAGATGTGTTCGTCGATTTTTAGAAGCCAGCACTGAAGGTGAAATGTTTGAGCACGTCGATAAACTAGACCAATTTATTGAAAATCAAGTAGTGCAGAATTCTGTACAAAAGAAAATAACGGACTATTTTAAAAAGAATTGAACATTGTCACTACAATAACTTTACATTTTAAGACAAATTAATTACTGTATAATAGTCCCGGAGGATAAATGAAATGTTCATATGTAAGTACCTTTTGAATATGCTTTATTGATTTATTTTATTACACTATTCAGTAACTAATCTCTTCAGTATTTGACCATTTACAGTACAGTACTACTGTATCTCATTTTGTTTCACTTTTTGTCCGTTAACACAAAATTCGGTTAACACGAAAAAACAGCTGGTCCCCGTCATTTCGTGTTAAACGTTTTCCACTGTATATGTGTAAGGGATTAAAATTATGAAGATAGTTGAAAACTTGCCAGCCATTGTAGAGAGTTTTTAGGTTATAAGAAAAATTACATTAATTTTATAAATGTAATTTTATAAAGTTTACATTAATCCCACGTAATGTAAAATTTTATGTTTTACCATATGGTCAGGCTCAAGTGAATGGTAAGCTGTAAGCTATTAAAAAATATAAAATACATGGATTCAGGCTCACGTTTTTATGAAGTCCCCAAGCTTTGAAGCAAATCTGAAGGGGGCAAGCATGTTCCTTTAAAGAAAAAGGATAAAATGGAAAACAAGGATTACCTGGATTATAGAATAGTTGATGGTTGGGGGGGGGGGGCAATGTGTGAACTGTGGTCTCTTAAACTGCTCATACATTGGCCATGTTTGATTAGAGAGTCCCAACCATATGCTGCTCATTTAAAAGTTAAAGTGAGAATGCCTGAAACATGCACACAAACACATGCCGGAAACATTTGGAAGGCATGTGAGTCGATCTATGTATGTGATGATCGATATCAATTGTGACATAAATATGCCCCCAAAATACTGAATGCATTGCATGGAACAAATGTAGTGGGAAAACTTAAGTAAAGGGGCATAGCCTTCTAAACCAACACACCAATTTTTTGTGTCAGAAATAGGGGTTGTTAGGCAGATCAAGTCATGAGACTTTGATTCAATCCCACAACTGCAGCACAGACACATTGAGATTGTGTCTGAAACATTGTTTCTGTCCTGGCACATGCCCTGAAACAAGGTATACTTACAAATTTAGGTGAAGATTGTTAAATTGGTGTGAATGTAAATGTATGATGTAAATTTGATATGTAATGTATTGTCACATGAGATGCACATGGTTTACGATGCAATACATTCTTTAATGTGTTTTCACTTGTGTAGGTGTTGGAACTGATTGGCAGAGAAAATGTGAAGCTGAGTGAAAAGCAGATGGACGAACTTATTGAATTAATTGGAAAGGAAGAAGCCGTCAAAGAAGATCTGAAAGACGAAAAGGTGGCAGATGACAAGGTGTTAGCGGAGAGTGCTAAACAGAAAGATAGTGATAAAAAGGGTGATCAGTCACCGCCTAAGCCACCACCATCAGAAATGGCAGCACCATCACCGCTGACACCGTCGGGCTCACCAGGAACAGAGACGAAAGGAGACAGTGGCAAAACACGGTCAACAGCGACTAGCAGTCGTAAACTTCCATTAACGATAAACACTGCATTGCCGTCGTCGATACCTCCTACTGCATGTCCAGATGGGAGCAATACGCTGGCGTCTTTAACGCCTCCAGTAGCACAGGGTAGTGTTATGGAACCGAAAGATAGTAACAATGGCATTCCCAAGAAACTATGATCTTTGTGTTGTATAATAAATAATATTATTGTCACATAATTTTGTTAGACATAAGTGTAATTCATTAAAACAAACAAAATCCAGTGTTTCGGTCTGACAGTATAGTTAGCCCAGGTGACCCAAGAATAAGTCTGCTGAAAATGAAACCTGTATGGAAATGGCTTGTGTTTACAGTTAACACATTTTATTCTCAAAACTATCTATTTCTTACTCATGTCTCTTGCATCCAAAAAAGACGCAAAAAGTTGTATATTTTAGAAGGTTTATTTCTGTCTCTGTCAGTTGTTCCTAAATTAAATGTACCTAAACTCATTATATATGGAATATCATTGTAAATTTGTATTACTTCCATGTTCCATAAGAAAGTGGAAGTATGGTCATGGCAAAAAAAATCGTGTTCAAGATAACGGCAGATTCTGATTGTACTACCCTCAACACATGAAAAAAAGTCATTTTTCGAAAAGTGTCTGTGTGAAGAATTTTTTCTATGTCAAACGATAACTGCTGCAAATTCAAACAATCAAATAATAGTTTGTATACAGTTCTGAATTGTAGAGGACTCGAGGCCTATTGATTTTGGTGAAGATCGGTTAAGGGGAAGGGGCAGTTTACCTGCAACCTTTTACGTTTTAACAAGAGTAAAGTGCTTAATTTTGATAAATAAAGTATTCTTAAACAAAGGTCATAATAATCCACTGTAGAAAGGTAGATGAAATATCTATAAATGAAAAAGGTTGTTGAAGGGGAAGGGGGTAATTTTCTATAAATAAAATGGTAGTTGATGAGGGAGGAGATAATTTTTTATAAGTTTTATATGTGTATTACATTATTGACAACAAAGAAGTAGTTTCTATGGAAACATTTTATTTCACTTTGACAAAATTCTATAATTTTTTAGGAATTATCGAACCGAATTCAAGTAAATGATTGGAACTGTATGAGTACCCGCAATACATTTTGATGTTTTTAATATGCGATTGTATTGATATATTACGGTGTGGAAAAGAAGAAGTGTACTAATTGTAAATTGCCCTATTTCTTAATGTAAAGCAAAAATACAGTGAAACTTCGCTAATTCGGACTTCACTAATTCGGAATTTCTATAATTCGGACTGGGGTTCTAAGTACTGTAATTTATACGTACATATGTAAAAATTCAAAATCAAGTGTAGATTTAGGCTACTTGAGAAGAGAAAGGCCGGAAATACTGTACATAGTGTATTTCCATGAAATGGGATTATTAATTGGTAGGTCAGCGATAACGAAAAGCAGTGTCCTATACATTTCCTGGAAATTCTGAACAGTAATGTACAATTCATAACAACGGATATGATTCATACAGACTTTCACATTTGTCATCATTGTGAACGTTCGTCCCATAGCCAGTCACTTTACGTTTTGACTCCGTAGTGTTCGTACCTTTTACTGTGTTCAAAAATGAGTAAATGTGGTTCATATTGTAACGAGACGATTCGTATGTGCTCTGTAAAATTGTATGTATCGTGCGTTCGCCTCACACGAGTGGTCATTACTTTATGTTGCGCTGACGATGTCCGTAGCGATCCTTCAGATTACCAGTACACGCGAGTGGGAACCTTACCTGTTCTTCAATATGTGTCCATAAATCCCGGGTGGCACCAAATTGTTTAACTAAAAACAATTAAATAAAAAATAGGACAATTGAGCGTTCTTAGCTATGACGGTATAGTGAATTCAAATTTACTCCCGCCACATGTGCGAATTTCTTAATCTAGCTGTTAGTTCGCTGAGTTTCCGACATGAGCACTTACTGTCACCTTTGCTTGTCGCTGGGTTTATACACAAAAAATATAATGCACTTTCCTGTGGAATAAAGAACAGTGGTTACAACTCTGTACTAGTTTATTTAAATTGCGATTAGTATTTATTCAGTAAGATATAAAATTATATTTTGTTATTCAACAAATTTGCTCCAGCAATTATTATAAGACAAAAATCTCAAGGTTCGGCGAAGCGATCTGAACAAATTATTTAGTCAGACATGGCGACTGCTTGGTTGTTTACTATTAATTTCGTTCAGATTCTGGATTCTTGTGATTACAAAAAAATATCAATTTGATTACAATAAAGTACACTACCTTACATTAATTGTACTTATATAATATAATGTGTAATTATAATTTGTTCCTGAAGTGTTATCAAGTGTGTTTCAAAAGTTCGTAATTTTCATACAGGTTATTTTTCTAGTTGACATAAGTTTAGTGTTTTATTTTTTTAATTAATCTTTGAAAGAAATATCAGTTTATAGTGAGAGTTCAAAGTGTTATGAGAAAATTTTAAAGAGAATTTATTTCATAAATTCGGGTAACTCAGCAATACTTATCAAATCAGTTGACTTGAGGTGTAATGTCATTCAGTTGAATTAGGTTGGGTCAGCTTTCGTCATCAATCTTCCATCATTTGGGGAATGTAATTACACCTGGCGTCTTTTTCGTATATGTTGGTTGAAATTTATGAATTTAGAATTTATTCATCTGGTATTTGGCATCAGTTGAATGTCCTAGTCCTTCGTCATCTTCTTACTTCTTCATCTTATCAAATTTGGATTACTCTTTAAACGTTTTATATTAAATTTTGGTCATTCACGGCTTGGCGTCTATTCCTCTTGAGCGTCAATAATGGAATAATAGTTTCTAACGGAATATTCACTATCTTTCTATCTCTCTATCTCTCACTTTACAAAGGTTAGTTATACTGTTAACAAGTTCATGTCATTATAGAGTTATTTATTACATTGAATCTGTATTTATTTGGTTAGTGTACTTTGTTTATTTTTACTTCATTGGATTTTAACAATTATCCTTTACATTGATTATTTAGTCGATATTAATAATTATCTTGTACATTTATTATTTATTGGTTTCTTTTTCATTATTATATTTGAGTGTAACATTTCTCCTTTTTCTGTTCTATATTGTTTGTTTGTGTATTTTCATTTTATTTCATTTATATTTTGGTTTTCACCTTCTCATTTGGTTTCATTTTATTTCCTTTTATTGAGTCAATCACTTGGGTTGGGTCATGTAGTCGTTTGTCGCGTCATCGTCATTTTATTTTCTTTAGTTTAAACATTTTATATAGTGATTCATCGTTTTTTCCCTGGGGTGGCTTATTTGTGTTGTAACATAATGCCTCTCCTTCAAAATTGATCATTTTGGTAAAACACCAGCATAGTTTTTTATGAAATTATCAGTTATATGTAATTTTTTTCCTTTTTCTTCTTGTTTATTTCTTCTTTCTTGTTTCTCTTCTTACTTGTTCCACTCCATTTTATTTAGATCCGTTTTTATTTATTTCCATTAGTGCGTTCTCCCTGTTATATAATTTTTCCCTAACTTTTTAGTAGCTGGTTTCTTCCATTACTACCTTTTTTTCTGAGACCAGAGGAACATCATCTCTGCTCAGTTAATTGATTGCTGGACCTATTCTCAGTCAATCTTAAATACCTTCTTGTCATCTTGTGACTTTCATTAATATTTTGGGGATTGTCCACTTCCTGGTTTTTTAGATCATTTTAACCTTTTACTCATTCTTCCTTCTGCTGTACCTTTGCTATATTCTGTTATCTACTCATACAGTTGATTGTTTTTTATTTATTTAGTTGTTAATTTCATTACTTCTAACTTTTCATTACAGTAGAACCCCGCTAGTCCGAACTAATTGGGACCGGGGCCGGTTCGGATTGGCAAAAATTCGGATTATCCGAAATAATTATTATTAAATAATTATAATTATTTATTTGATTTAAATATGGTCTTTAACTTATATTGTAGCATAACAAAATTATTACGTTAAACATTTAACTTAATGCAACATAAATAAAGGAGAAAAAGTCCATAGTGAGTGAGAAGAATGAATTGTTTAAAGGTTAAGCAAAGGAAACTGTATATTAAGTCAATAAAATGTTAATAAGAATAAAAAATAACAAAGAAAACCATTGATCAAAATAACTTACTATGTAAAAACCCAATAAACCAGCAGTATACCCAGTAGATTGGGGAAGCAGTAAAAAGGGAAAGACAAGAAAAAGTAGATAAAAGGGTGAAAACAATATTAATAATGGAAATTTATAAGGTCAAGAAGCAGAGAAACCACAAGACAAGGAATTTACTAATATAATAATGAAGAAGGGACAAAGTATATCAAGATTCCCACAAAGAGCCTAGAAACAAGAAGAGCTATTCCAAAAAATGTTAATAATGGAATACATACCATTGAACAAAATTAAAACCAATATATTTAGACCCAGTAACTCAACTTACAAGATGCAATCCAAAGAAAACCGAATTGTAAACTAGTTATAAGTATAATATGTAAAAAATTATTTAAAAAGACTACCATTAGTGTAGACAATAAGTGACACACTATAATAAAGTATAGTGTAAGAAATAGAAATCCATTAAAAAGACTACCATCAGTGTAGGGAAATACTGTATAAAAAATAAAAGACAGTCTAATGACTAAGGTTAATTTTAATAATAAAAGTGTTTTAAAAAATTAAGTAATATAAGATTGTAATAGTTATAAGATGCTTTTATTTCATTGTGTTACCAAGACAGTTATAGTAATTGAAAGAGACAGTTAATAACTGGAGGTGTCATTAGTTATAAGATATTTTTATTTCATTGTGTTATCAAAATAGTTATAGTGAACACAAGAGACAGTTAATAACTGAAGGTGTCATTAGTTATAAGATATTTTTTATTTTATTGTGTTACCAAAATAGTTATAGTGAACACAAGAGACAGTTGATAACTGAAAGTGTTATTAGTAATAAGATGTTTTAATAGGATTAGGTTGGTGATAAAAGGAAACATAAAATCAAAGGACAGCCAATGACCGATAATATTGCTGATAATAAGATGTTTCCATTATAATTCTATATGTATAAAAAAATAATAGGCATAAGATGTTTTTGTTATGTTTAAGTGATATAAAAAAAAAAGTTAGTAGATATAAGATATTCTGTTGTATTTAAAATCATGTTATTTAATTTTCAAGTTTGTAAGGCAGAGAGGCAAGTAGGAAATAGGAATGTAATAATTTTATTTAAAACTGTAAACCATATGAAAGGTACAAAGTAGATTAGCTAAGACACCATTCTAGAAAAAACAGACTAGTAATGTAAACCAAAACTATCTATCAGAGAATCAAACTACATAATAGGGGATAGAATTCAGTACAGACAACACAGAAATTGAAAATATAATTAGTACAGATACAATTAATAACGAATAGAATGACAAAGGAAAGAAAATTAACTTCCTTTGGAAACAAATAATACTAGGCCTATAATGGTAATCAAATCAGACTAAACAGTAAATTGTATAAAAACTTACTTATTTATACATTTAATTCACTTATACTTACCATTTTCCTAAGGGTCCCCCCAGAGTTCTATAAGCGAGATCAGAAACAGTGCGAGGTTACGAAATAATTAACTCTACACATTGTTAAGAAGAGAATTGATAATTTTAATTTTGTCAAATCATTTAAGCAAACGGTTTATAAACTTCAACTTTGAAATTAATTAGTTATAACATATATAGATGTTGGTTGTTACATGATCATCCTAACTTACTCTACGCTTACCTTATCATTGACAATTATACAACTTCATTCACACACAAATATAGGTCAGCCCAGCATTGCACATTCATCACTCACATTCCGTTCTTAAACCCCAATTACCCGATTGAATACATAATTTTTATAGCACTACCGATAACGCGTTCTTCGGTGACCTCGTGGCCAACCCGCGGTAGATCGAAAATGTCTCGGAAAAAGACGAAACTGAATTCCAAATTTAAAAGTTAGTGTTCTACAACTCTCCTCCCATCCTGTCACTGTTTTTGAAAAGAATTACTTTACTTTCATTATTGAAAACTAATGAAATTATACGAGCATATTTAGCTCGCGTGTCGGCGACGACACAGTCAGAGACGAACTGGGCAATGTGCTTAATTGTGGTGGCGGGAAATGAGCAGTCACGGCCATCAGGTTTTAGTCGCCGTTTGTGCTTAATTGTGGTGGCATAACCATTTTATGCATGGATTATAGCTGGTATATGTGTGGTACCAGAGTACAATATTGGCGTCTGCTCTGCTGATGTCATTGGAAAGACCGGATTTAGCCATGACTTCCTGCCGCGTAAAAAAGCACATTGCTAGATTCTGCTCGTCCCAGGGCATCCTGTTTTGTGGCTGGATCCGTCACTCAGATTTGTGGTGATACAGTTGTGTCTATGTGCTGTTTACACAAGTACAGATTTCTGAGAAGTTTGAAGGGGGTAAATGCTTCGCTTGCCGACTTACACAATAACACCTGCGTCTTATTGCTTTGTCTCACTGTTTCTCAACATCGTGCTGTTGCATGGAAAATAACGTTGCACTGCGTTCTATTATAACGGAATGAATTTTGTTACCCAATAATTTTCACAACTTCTTTTTTTACAAACCCGCACCAAAATGAAAGAAATAAAAATGTACTTGCCCCATACGGTAAAAATAAAAACACCCAAAAATTGACCCGCTACAATACCCCCTCGATGAGAATTCTGCTGTCCACGACAGAAGAAATCTCATCGATAACCCCGAAGAGGACCGGTGAGGAACTGGTGCCAACAACCCCCTGGTTCTTAATCTCATGGGTACACGACCCCCCTGGCTCAGCGACTATGGACTCATCTGAACGAGATCACTGGACTTCTCCGTAAGAGATCCCAACACCGAGAAATCGAACAGACTTGCACCACAGCGCGCCTCGCCTTCTAACATGCTAACCCCAAAAATCCGCACTCCCTGGCTAAAATTCTTCCAGCTCCTCCACCGATATGTTTCCCCTTTTTGCAAGCTGGGCTGCCTTAGCAAATACTGGGCTCACACACCAACGTTACATATTACCCTAACACATTAAAAGTAGAAAAATTGCTTTTAAAATTTATCAAAAATTTAGAAAAATCAAAATTCAAAAAATAATCGTTTATCAAAAAATTCTCTTCCTCTTTTTCTCTTTTTTTTTTCTTTAACATGACTTAACCTAGACATTTCTACGAATATAAACACATCCTTATTCTAATAGGAGAATCACTTATAGTCTACCAATATAATGCAATACAATAAAAGAAACATCATTAATACATACACAATAAAAGAATCATTACTCAAAATATTCACTCGCTGGCAGGCGAAAAATCAAGTTTTTTTTTTTTTCAAAAAAAATTGAATTTTTCAAAATTTTTAAAATTCCAAAAAAAAATTTTAATTTATTCATTAATAAATTTTATTAAATTTATTTATTAAATAACATCTATTAAAATTATTCAAATATTGGTTTGAATTAATCAAACAAACAAATTAAAATTGGATTCCTACTATACAAGCTTAGTAGGTGTATGACCTCATCAGCTGATCGTAATTAGGTCAAGTCCAAAACCCTTGACCTACATATGTTATGTATGAGTTCTGAAAACACATTGAACATCTGTAATATCCTAACTTGAAATACAAAACATAGTAACATAAAATATTTAAAATTACAAAATATTAATATTAATGATAATCAAATTGGCATTTAAATTATTTAAAATAAACAATTCTTAACTTTACATTATTTTCAAATTTTATCAAAATTCTGTCACTGTTTGAAAAAATAAACAATTGTATATTCTTTATCATGAATCTCCCTTTCTTTTCAACAATCTTACTTTGATCTACTGTGGGTGATGTAAATTATTTATTCTCGTTTTTCTGTATTACCAGATCTGTATACATATATAAACTTTCTCCCTCTGACTCTAATATTCATCAACTTTAACTCCCATGACACCCATCTCTATAAAAATATCTATCAAAACACTCTAAATTCAATTTACCTCTGGCACCGCTCATCTTTTGTACTAGGATGTGTGTTCCCTACCTGGCTATAACCATACGAGCCAATGCCCCTCCAAAATATCGGCAAACACTCACGCGAACTACTCTATTCTCGCCACAACGCCATACGTTGCTCACACCTTACCACCTCACCCTTACTACAAAATATCAACAAATATGTTTAAATCTCATTCACATTACTCATCTCTACATATATTCACTATTACTGTGTCAACATCAATACTTCTCAAAAAATACTATAACATGTATAAACCAAAACAACATTACCTTATATCATCTCTATTAATTCAACTTTAACTTTGACAGGTCTATATGTCACCTAAAATATTTATCACCCAAAAACTCTCTTTTATTTGCTTTCACCACTCGTTACTTCATTTCTCATTATCAAATTATTTTTTATCATTACATTAAAACGTCTGTAATACCTCAAACATTACATTGAGCATCAATTACTTAAAACATTTATAACTAATATACCGGTGACGTGTTATTGCTGATCAGCTGATATCCTAACATAATGAAAACACATCTCATAATTGAACAAATTACATGGAATACATTATCAATACTTACTTCTATTATGTTGATTGCCTGCCAGGCGTTTAATTATTGGCTTAATTTAAAGCATACACGTATCATGAAAACACATATTCTTATCAATGCCTATACCTAACATACAACAATAAAATAATACATTTAAAATCATAGCATGTAATGAACACCTTATATTACATATCTGATCAGCTAGTTAATTGAACAGAGCATAAGCAGTTTTATTGAATCCAACATTGAATAAAAAAATGTTATGTTATTAAACTTTACATTCGTGACTCCTTTGCGTCACCTCCCAGCCACACACACTATTTCAGATTATGTAAGACTGTGGCGCCTTTTCGCTTCCACAGAGACTGTATATTTGGGAGCAGGGTTTTACCTCTCCGTGTCTCTGCTTCCGCTATTAAGTTTTAAAGTAGGGAACATCATCATGTTCTCGTCATATAATCATACACCCTTAAAACGGATCTGCCACCGGTCTTGCCACCCCTAAGCGGGCAGAGTGGCAGCCGCTGTTCCATAGTTTCCGGGAGATTTCCTCTAATTGTCCCCCCATTGAATTTCAAATATATACCAATTTCAAGTCAGCTATGGTCAAGGGACTTGATATGACCATAGCTGGCCGCTAGCCAAAACCACGGTTAGTGCTGGTAAGGCAGTAACCGCCCAAAAAGTCGAGGAAATCTAACTTTAATTTCACTGCCTGTTTCATATCAATCTTATTATGTGCGACACTGTCATTTAGTATTGTGTGTAAAATTTTTATTTTACACGGATAAGGTGCGCCGCACATTTATCGCCAGTTTGGCCTCCGATGGAGGTAACACTCACTGCTACCCCCAACCCTTTTCGCTATCTAAGAGAGCACAGGCCACCCCCTTAATAGCCACTTAATAACTAACTAATTACTTAACAATTGAAAATTAAACTTTCTACAAATGCAGTTCAACACTCCATTGTTTCATCACTTCATTGCACCAATCAACCCCCTAAAATTACCCTTCAATCTTGTATAATAACAAGTTCTTTTTTTTTTTTCCACATAAACACTTCTGCAAGTCCAATCTTTCACTTTTCACTAACATTTTCTTTCTGACAAATAATAAGTACCACAATGAATCATCTTATACAGTTACATCAAAATAAAATACATTTGTGTTGTTTTCTGAGGGAAAACAATTATTTGAAAATTTAAGTATTCAAATTACAAATTTTTGGCTGTTTCATTTTACAGTTTCTAAAATAAAACTAAAATATTTCGTGAAAAGAGGAAATAAAAAAAATATATATATATACTACCTTTCCACGAAACTATGGGTCCCCCTCCCCGTTCAAAGTGTTGTGAGTTTTCTAATTTTAACCAATTTTGGTGGAGCCGGACCATCGTTGCGTTCACCGCCCGAAGGAAGATCCTCCAACCATGGCCCGCCTCCAAGTTCCGAATACCACGGCCAGGACTGGTAAGATCGTGACCGTGATCGAGACTCCCTTCTGTAAACATATAAAACCAGATTAAATTTCATTCACACAATAATAATTAATAACAATCATGATAAAATTCCTATGATGACCAATACAATTTCAAGTTTGTAGCATTGTGTGTCCCTACTATCTCCCTTGTCTCTCTGTTCTGTAATACATACGAATTCTTCATCTTAACTTCTATTACCTCATACGGTCCTTCATAGAGTAAGAAAAATTTCTTAATCTCCTTGTCCTGAGCGCTCGACAAATCATGTCTCCTCACCAATACCAATTGTCCTACTTCGTACTTCATCCACTTACCTTTTGCGTCGTGCCTACGTTTTCTTTGTTCTCCTTTACTTAATAAACTCTCATTTGCCAACCTGATTTTTATACTCACATCCACTTTCTCACTCTCAGGTGGGTAATCAAACAACTGTTCCAAAATTCTCGGGGGGCGTGTTCCTTTGATCAACTCATGAGGTGTATAGCCGGTGGACTCGTGGGTGGTACTGTTCAGCCAAGTCTCTACTCTTCGGACGTATAACGGCCACTCGCTGTGTTTAGCGTGACAATAGGCTCTAAAGATCCTGCCTATCTCTCTCATTACACGCTCAGCCTGGTTGGACTGGGGATGGTACACAGCCGTATGTTTCGTGATGATTCCTTCCCATCCTAGAGTCTGACGCCATTTCCCACTGATGAACTGCGGACCATGGTCTGATAGAATCACTTTCGGCTTACCCACGTGAATCATGTAGTCCTTTGTCACCTTCTCACTCAATACCTGACTGGTAGCTCTTTTAACGCTATACAATCTCACATATTTAGAAAAAGTATCAAGCATCACAAAAATATACATCACTCCGCCTCTACCCTTTGGCAATGGCCCAAACAAATCTACCGCAACTAAATCAAAAGGTCTATTCACTTTTATAAAATTCATCTCTCCTTCTACTCTATAATTTACTACTTTCGATTTCTGACATAAATCACAACCCCTTAACAATTTTCTAACCCTTCTTTCCATATTTTTAAAAACACATGACTCTTTCAAAACATTAACACACTTCTTCGCCCCGAAATGACCATATCTTAGATGACAATCCCAAATAACCTTATCAACTAACCCCTCTGGCATAACTAGTTTCCAATCACGCTCACCCCCTACTACTTTCTTAAATAATAACCCCTGATAAATCTGAAAATGCTGATTATATTCTGACTCTACTAATTCGGTTTCTAAACTATCCATAATCTTACCTGACTTACCATCTGCTCGTTGCATGGTTCTGATGTCCTTCAACTCTTCACCAAAAATTCTGTCTTCCCTGCTAACCTGAAAAATTTCAATTTCCTTTAAATCCCTACCTGTCTTATTGTCTAACATGTCTACCCGTGAAAGAGTGTCAGGTATCTTGTTGTCTGTTCCCTTGATGTACTCCCATTCAAAATTATATTCCTGTAAAACAAGTACCCACCTGGTTAAACGGCTGTGAGCAAGTTTACATGTATTTAAGAAGGATAGTGCCTTGTGATCGGTGCGGATCACCGTCCTATTTCCCAAGATGTAAGTGCGAAATTTGCTGACGGCGAACACAATACTTAATAGTTCCTTTTCGGTAGTGGTATAGTTCTTCTCAGCCATTAACAAGGATCTACTCGCAAATGCGATGGTTAGGTGTTCTTTCTCTTCGTCTTCTTGGTAGAGTTCCGCACCTACGGCCACGTTACTAGCATCTGTCTGTAAGAAAAATATTTTATTAAAATCAGGGTGGTTCATCATTATCATTTTGCTAAATTTCTGTTTAATTTCATTGAACGCTTCTTGTTCCACTAATCCCCATCTCCATTGTTTATTTTTCTGTAGTACCACACTCAATCTTGCTGTCACATGGGCGTAGTTCTTCTGGAATTTTCGATAAAAATTACACAATCCCAGAAAACTCTGTAGCTGCTTGATGTTCTTTGGCTCAGGGAAGCGCATGATGGAGTCCACTTTATCCGGATTTGCGGAGATTCCTTCTGGTGTGATTATAAATCCTAAAAAATTTATTTGTGTTTGTAGAAATTTTGATTTGTCCCAATTTACAGTAAGTCCGCCTTCCTTTAATTTGGCTAGCACATATCCTAAATGATCTAAATGGTCCTCAAAAGTTCTTGACGCAATTAAAATATCATCTACATATACCGTTAAAAAATCTAAATCTTTGGGTTTTAAAATTTGGTCTAAGCACTTTATGAAACTGGCTACACTGGTATTTAATCCAAATGGCAATCTTTGAAATTGATAGTTCTTACCGTTAAATAGGAAAGCGGTATATTTCCTACTCACCTCCGCCAATGGTACCTGCCAATATCCTGCTGTTAGATCCAATGACGTCATATATCTCACCCCGCTGAATTTCTGAAATATTTCATTGATTGACTCTGGTGATTCACGGTCTGGTATTATTATCTGGTTGATCCGCCTGGCATCTAAACATAACCTAACTCTGCCATCTTTTTTAATTACTACAACTAATGGGTTCGAATAGTGTGATACTGACCTTTCTATTATCCCTCCTTCCAGCATCCTGTCCAGCTCCTCTTGCACCGCTCGTCTCTTGGAATAAGGCACGGGATAACTTCGCTGCATGAAAGGTGTGTGTTCCCATATCTGCAATGTACATACATAATCCTTTGCCCTTCCTGGAATATCGGCAAACACTCCCTTAAACTCCTCGATTACTTGCCACAGCGTCGCACGCTGATCACTCCTTACCACCTCACCTCCACTACAAAATTCATCCGCCCTTATCTCCCATACTGCATTATTAATATTACTCGTTTCATTCTCACAATCATCAATATATTCACTCTCTCTACATAAATTTACTCTAGTATCTGCACCACTTTCACCTACTCTCTTTTGTAATATTTTTACCCCCGTTGTTCTAACTTTATCCATTATTTGTTCAAAATTAACCTTTACCGACCGATCACCCCCGTCTAATTCTACTATTTTCTCCTTAAAGTTTACAATAGCTTTATTTCTTTGCAGGAAATCATTACCCAATATAATGTCTAAACTTAACCCTTTAACTACCAAAAATGTGTTCTCAAATTCCATGTCATTTATCAAAAAACTTAAGTGTATCTGTTTTGTTATTCTCTTACTGCGTACGCCTGTAACTCCTACTACTGTAACCCCAGCTACTGGTAAAATTGGAATATTCTTTATACTTTCTTTTAATTCTCCTAAAATGTTTTCAGCAATAACAGAAATCTCACTACCTGTATCTACAAGTGTTCTATAATATTTATTAGCTACATTTACCTGTATTTCTGTTAGTCCCGCTCTCACCTCGATTGCCTTGTTTTCTTCCTCCAGCAGATCTGCAACTATGTCTGTTCTAATTACATTACTCGTGACATCTTCTAATGGTTGGACCTCACTTGCTTCCCCGTACAGTGGTCTGGTCCGTGCTACCACTGTCTGCTCTAGTTTTCCGGTTGTTGTCTATGGTTGCTTGTTGTGGGTATCTGGTGATCCCGCGGCGGTCCCTGGTGATAGTTATTTGTTCCTCGGTACGGCCTGTTTTCGTTTCTCCTCCTCTGCTCTTCTCTTGGTAAATTACATTTATAACACTGTTGTCTGCTGGCGAAATTCCCCCATTTGCACCTGGAACAACTCCACTCACCTGGTTTGTTTACATTATCTCTATGCACATTATTATGATACCCACGATAATTATTATTCTTATTTTGATTATGTTCAACATGATGATGGTTATTATTCTGTTGTGTTCGCCTACCCCCTTCTCGATCTCTAATACTCTGTAGTATATCTAGTATTCTCTCCAACTCGTTCATATCGTCAATTTCTTTTGTCATCAAAGTGGTTTGTACATCTTTCGGTAAGTGTTTACTTACATGTCTAACAAAAGATTTAAATGGTATCTGCGGCTCTAAATATTTCGCTTCGTTATATAACTTGGTCACGTATATTGTTAAATTATTATTATTAGGGTGTCCTAAAAAATCGCCCGTTCCCATTATGCGGCTTCTTAGTATTTCTTGTTCATCTTCGGTCCAATATTTCCCTTTAAATGCTCTTTCGAATGTCTCATAACAATCCCATTCTGATCGATGTGCTTCCGCCCACACTACTGAACTACCCCTAAAACATTTAATTATTTTGGTTAATTGTACCTCCCAATTACTGTTATTGAAACGGTTGTATTCCCGGGTTTGGTTTATAAATCTCATTGGATGTATTGTCCGGTTTTCATAGCTAAATGTTTCTAACTCAATTTCATTGTGTAAATCTCTCGTTATGATAACCCTTTCCGTAACCCCGGTAAATTTCTTGTTAATTTCCCCCCGTAATTCATTTTTTACACTCATTAAATTGTTCTCAATTACAGTACATTTGTCATAAATATTATTACTAGTTTGTAAACTGAACTCATCTATTTCTCTAAGCTTACTTTGTATTGTACTTATTTTACAGTTGGTATTATCTGCATGCTCTGAAATAGCTTTACTTACTGTTTCTATATTCTCTGCTATACTTATTACATTTGACTCAAAATTTTCTAACTGATCTTGTAAAACAGTTGTTTTAATGTCTATTTGTTTATTTATTTCAAATTTGGTTTTCATCTCTATCTGCTTATCTACTGTAGCTAAACATTTATTTTCTATCTCTTTACTCTGTGTCTCTATTTGGTTTTGAACTGTGCTAATTACTGTTTCATTAATCGTATTAATTTTGTCATCTAAATCATTTATTTTAGCATCGAATTTCTCATTAACTATTTCTGCTACTTGTTCTTGCATATTTGTACAACGTACGTCTATTTCATTGATTCGTCTATCAAAAATAATATTCTGTTTTCTGATTTCATTTTTTACTTCATTAAACTCGTTTTTCTGTTCGCTAAACAGTGCTTGCATCATCTTTACTATTTGATTTTCGTCAGCCCTGTTAATCGGGACTGGCGTCGAGTGAATAATTTCTCCACTCATAATTTGTGATTCAGTTGCGCTTGTCTGGCTTTCATTGGTATTGTCAGCTAGACTGACGTTCTCATTATTTGCCATTTTAAAATTTTGTTTAAATATTTCTTTCAAAAGATTTATGGTAATTTCGTGTACTAAATATTACACCCTCATATTATACATAAAATTATTGTACTATTTTTTTACCATGTGTAGTTACAACATAACCTTATTTTACGTATTTTGTATTCTTTCGCTACCCACTCTGTTTCTGAGTTCTGGCTTATTTATATAATTATTTTATATAATGTCATTGTTCGGGCCGCCATTTGTATAAAAACTTACTTATTTATACATTTAATTCACTTATACTTACCATTTTCCTAAGGGTCCCCCCAGAGTTCTATAAGCGAGATCAGAAACAGTGCGAGGTTACGAAATAATTAACTCTACACATTGTTAAGAAGAGAATTGATAATTTTAATTTTGTCAAATCATTTAAGCAAACGGTTTATAAACTTCAACTTTGAAATTAATTAGTTATAACATATATAGATGTTGGTTGTTACATGATCATCCTAACTTACTCTACGCTTACCTTATCATTGACAATTATACAACTTCATTCACACACAAATATAGGTCAGCCCAGCATTGCACATTCATCACTCACATTCCGTTCTTAAACCCCAATTACCCGATTGAATACATAATTTTTATAGCACTACCGATAACGCGTTCTTCGGTGACCTCGTGGCCAACCCGCGGTAGATCGAAAATGTCTCGGAAAAAGACGAAACTGAATTCCAAATTTAAAAGTTAGTGTTCTACAACTCTCCTCCCATCCTGTCACTGTTTTTGAAAAGAATTACTTTACTTTCATTATTGAAAACTAATGAAATTATACGAGCATATTTAGCTCGCGTGTCGGCGACGACACAGTCAGAGACGAACTGGGCAATGTGCTTAATTGTGGTGGCGGGAAATGAGCAGTCACGGCCATCAGGTTTTAGTCGCCGTTTGTGCTTAATTGTGGTGGCATAACCATTTTATGCATGGATTATAGCTGGTATATGTGTGGTACCAGAGTACAATATTGGCGTCTGCTCTGCTGATGTCATTGGAAAGACCGGATTTAGCCATGACTTCCTGCCGCGTAAAAAAGCACATTGCTAGATTCTGCTCGTCCCAGGGCATCCTGTTTTGTGGCTGGATCCGTCACTCAGATTTGTGGTGATACAGTTGTGTCTATGTGCTGTTTACACAAGTACAGATTTCTGAGAAGTTTGAAGGGGGTAAATGCTTCGCTTGCCGACTTACACAATAACACCTGCGTCTTATTGCTTTGTCTCACTGTTTCTCAACATCGTGCTGTTGCATGGAAAATAACGTTGCACTGCGTTCTATTATAACGGAATGAATTTTGTTACCCAATAATTTTCACAACTTCTTTTTTTACAAACCCGCACCAAAATGAAAGAAATAAAAATGTACTTGCCCCATACGGTAAAAATAAAAACACCCAAAAATTGACCCGCTACAAAATTAATCAATATTGAAGTGTTTTAACAACAAAATCATTAACAACAAAGATAATCACGGAGTTATTAAGATTATTCCATGGAAATATTATCAGAAAAAACACTTAAAAACCATTTAAACACTAAATTTGTACAAAATATGAGGCCTACAATAATTATAAAAAATTGTAATTTTTGGGCTTAAATGAACTTGAAACAAACCCAGCTATATATCCAAATATGTAAAATTAATTAATCAATATTGCTGAGTAGTTAGATTTTTGTAAAATTAAGAAATATTTGAAATACAGTAAAAAATAAGAAAACTTATTATATATATTTAGATGATGAACCAAATCTGAGACATGTACTTTTATAAATGAACATTAGAAAGAGGAAAAAGACATATCACAAATTACCCTAAAACGACGACGTTCAGAGTTTAGTCTATTGTTAATCGTGAAGACGACTAGTTGGGAATGTACTAACAGAAGACCGAAAAAGTATAATTTTGTGCAAAACCGTGAGTGTCGCTATGAAGAGTGTAACAGAGGTTAACTAAAATGAAAATAACATTAACAGTTAATATTCAACACCTCACTAATTCCGAACCACAGTAATAACACCATCTAACACAAGCACAAGAAATCAACGGCCATTTTGAGAAGATTTTGGACCATATTAGCAGAACACGAATACACATATTTGAACACCGGACACTTCACCAGTAACCCATCCCGAAACGACATCGCAGGAGAAGAGAGAATACTCTACACTATATTCCTGGACCAACACTACTTCGCAGAGAAGGCAATATTCATTTATTTCTGTGGGAGAAGCTCAACCAGTTCCAGCAGTGCATAGCAGCGAAAATCGAGGTGAAGGCGGCCATACTGGATTTCCGAACGAGCCAAGTACACTGCCAGCTTGAAGTGAGTGACGTCATTTCGACGAATGGTTCGATATTACTTTTCATAATTGACAATTTCAATAATAATATTGTTTTATTTCAGCCATAATAATTTAGTTTAAGAATATCTGTAAGAATGCATCTTGTTCCTTGCCCTCTGACCATTTCGACTCGCTAAAAGAATCCTAATTAATTAATCTTGTAAAGAATATATTTTGTCAATCTTGTTCGCTACCGACTGGAGCAAATAATCAGCCAATGCCTGGGCCATGCGCAGCCTGAATGGCGCATAATTTTAAATGTCAATAAATGAACATCATTATTCAGTTACAAGAGTTGTATTTATTTGTATAATGAATGTTAACTATTTTTTTTCTTCTAAACAAAACTAATTTACAGTAATAAAAATAAATATTTGAGAGAAATAAGAAGAGCAAAGTCAGCAGAGAGAGAATCAACAGATCTAACTACACAGTTAAATTATTAATAGAAACAAATAGATTTGAACTACCAATTCATACTTGTTAAATTGGAAGTAATCAAAGTACACACACAATTAATTAATTATTTATTAATTAATTGAATTAACCAATTAAACAACAACAAAATAATAATATATAAGTAAACTTTTACACTTACAAAATTTTTCTTTAATTCTCAACCAATCACACTTTATTATAATATCTTATTTATATTTAATTTATTCTTTATAATTGGTGAATCAAAAGTGGAGCTGTATCATCGGCGAGTTCAACACCGAGATTCAGACAACATTTATTAGTATCACAATAATTCTTGCTATCTTTAAGGAGACTAATCTTGTGTGATCACAACATAATATCATTATTCTCTTATTTTATATTTGTAATAAATTATATTACAAATTGGCGTCCAACTAAAGGGCTTTAAATAGGAGGTAATAGAGTTATAAAATAAGGACGATTGTCCAATTTCCTATTTTTAGCTCGGCAGTGGTCAATAGGTCGGAAGAAGGAGCGAGATGCACAGGAGAGCTACATCAAGGAAAAGGGCTGTGGAGGCCGAGCAGGAGGTAGACATGGAAGATAAAGAGGCGACACCCGTAGAAGATGTGGAGTCGATGTTACCGCCAGCAGAACCAAACAAGCCTGCACCACAGGAGGAACAGCCGGAGAAATCCACCACAAAGGAAGATACAAAATTGGATAGAATGATAGAGATGTTACTCAGAGAATTTAAAACGACAAAGGAAGAGTTGGGTAATAAAATGGAAGAAAACAGTAAGAAGATGGAGGAGAAAATGGAAGAAAAAGTAAGAAGATGGAAGAAAATAATAAGGAAATGAAGAATGATAACCAACGATTGAAGGAAGAATTGGGTAATAAAATTGGAGATACCAGTAAGAAGATGGAAGCAAACAGTAAGAAGATAGAAGAAAATATTCAGAAAATGGAGGAAATAAAACTGACAAACAGTCGAAGGAGGAATTAACCCAGATAAGCCAAAAACTGGAAGAGACCAATAAGAAGATGGAAGAAACAAGTCAGAAAATGGAAAGCAATAATCAACAATTAAGAGAAGAATTGAAAGAGATGAACCAAGAGAATATGAACCGATTAGATGGAAAGATGGAAGCATTGAAGGAAGAACTGGGGCAAAAGATAGCTGAAAATAATGAAACAATCAGCAAGAAGGTAGAAGAGGAATTAACGGTAATCGAACAAAAGGTTACAAGAGCTGACGAAAGATGGAGTCAAACCGAACGAGAAGTACAGAGTTTCAAGACAGAAATAAACACTAAGGTTAACAATATTGAAGAAACGACTAGGAAGACGTTGGAGGAAAGACTAAAAGAAACACGTGAAGACTGGGAGCGAGTGCAGGACCGATTCACAGAAAAATGTGATGGCATTGAAGCTACTGTGACCAGTATCAACAGTCAGGTGCGACAGAACCAAACAGATATAGACCTGTTCCATAGTCGACCGACAAGCATTACCAGTTGTCCTAACAACGAGAATCGTGAAGGAATTAACTTCAGGTTTTATAAAAACAAACCGATGGAGTTCCTAGCCAGAATCGAAGAGTACTTCACCAAACACAGAGGCAATCGCTGGAGGGAGAATAAGGAAGTACTTGACGAATCGTTCAAGGAGATAGCAGATAATTGGTGGATGGCGATAAGAGACGAAGTGACCGACTACCAACAATTCAAAAGGCTATTCAAAGCCAAATATTGGTCTGAATCGACACAAAATATCGCCAGAGACGGGATCTGTCATGGAAAATACAACCCGTATGGAAACCAGACTCTAACAGCGTACTTCTTGGGAAAGGTGTGCGTGGCCAAACATCTAGAGCCCAGAATACCGGAAGAATGCCTGGTCAGCAAGCTCTCATACCATTATGAGGAAGATATAATAAGAGCTAGAAGAAACAGTCAAATAAAGACTGTACAAGCAATGACCGAGCTCTTAGAAATGTATGAGCATGAGGATTATTACCGCCAAAGTCGCAGGAGATATGAAAGGCCGGAACCAAGAAGTAACACCAATAATTCAAATAATAATAATCGGCAGAATGTGGGCAACAACAATAATTATAATTCCGCAAATCGGAATAATGCCGAATACAATTATAACACCCGTAATAACAATAATGTACCTAGATTTAATAACAATAATAATAATAATAATCATGTTCCTCGCATTAATAATAATGACAGCAACAACAACAATAATAATAATAATAATAATAACCGTCGACAAAACAACAACGGTTATAATAATAATAACCGTAATTATGTTCCAAATGGTCAGAGGAACCCCAACCCCTCTAATAACAATTATCATAGTAATTATAACAGGAATTACCCGAATGGAGGTAATAACAATAATTACAGGACATATTGACCCCATATTAACTACATCAGAGCGGAAGGCAGTGGACAGAGGAGGTACCAGCCTCAACGAAGGAGCCGATATTATGAGTACGAGACCTTTCAAGGAAGTCAGGGAAGCAATCGTTACAGAGAGTACGAGCCCAGACGTAGTTCCAGCCAGGACAATCAACGAAGACTACCTGTAACAGAAGCCCAACAGGACGATCGTGCTGAACCAAACGAAGCAGTTTCAGGACTCCAAGCTGATGCTTCCAACGGCCTAATCCGTAATGATGCGGAACATTTAAACGAACGGAGGCAGTAATAAACTCCAATAACCCTTTACTGCTCCAATCTGCTGGGTTTGACCAAGGAATAAATTTGAAGAAAGAAAGAAAAAATTTTACAATAATATACAGTAATTATTTGAAAGATATCCGTAAGGACCTGCTAGAAGAAAACGAAATTAACATTAATAATAATGACAATGAAATAATATATATCATTGCAGAAATTGAGGGTATTTCTGTTCCTATAATGATAGACACTGGAGCCAATGTCTCTATAATAAATCGTAATGAGTTGGACCGGATACAGCAGGAATGCCACAAAAACTTACCGATACTACCTATTAATAATATTGTACTTGTAGGAGCTACCGGCCGACAGAACAAGACCATAAGAAAACAGGTATCCCTAAGTGTCAACAGTCAGGGCATTAGTGTGGATATGATATTTCTTGTTGCAGCCGGATTACCTTTCAACATCATGATAGGATGTGACATATTGCGCAGAAACTCAGCAGTTATCGACTTGTGCCGAGGAAAGGTATCACTCTTTTCTGAAGGTTCGAGCTGGGTAGCCTATTTAACTAACAACAAGATGTTAGACTCCAGACAACTTCTCGACCACAAAAATAAGGTGAATTACTTGTCAAACTACTCGACAAACAACAAGCCAGTACATCAGGATTCGGAGGATGACCTATGGCAGCAAAAGATTCAGGAGATACGTAACTTCCAGTGCCATAATACTATCGAGCAATTAAAGGAAAACCAGCTGAATCAATTTGTCAACATATATGAAAAATATCGAGCTGTATTTTCGGACGAACCTGGAAAGATCCGGAACTACCAATGTTCCATACGATTCAGAGAACCGGTAGAATTTAATAGAAAGTCGTATCCCATAGCACAATCTTTGAAGGAAGCCGTACGCACAGAGATCCAGAATATGATCAGTAAAGATATTATCGAGAGCAGTCAATCGCCATACACTAGCCCAATTGTGGCTATACAAAAGAAAAATGTGAAGGTAAGGCTTTGCCTTTGCCTTACTGCTTTGACGCACGTGAGATAAATAAAATGATTATTAACGATCGTACCTCACCTGGCGAAATTGATGAGATATTGAAGAGATTTCACGGAACGAAGTTCATTACCACGTGGGATACCGTTTGCGGCTATTGGCAGGTGGAGTTGCACCCAGCAAGCCGGCAATACATGGCGTTCGTCTTCGAAGGGCGCAACTATCAGTTTAAGAGGTTGCCCTTCAGGTTACTGAACTCAGTAGCTGTTTTTGTCACCTGTGTGGATCATATACTCAGACCAGAAGCGCTCCAATTCACGACTGTCTATGTTGATGATCTCCTAATAACATCAACCAATTGGGAAGAACACTGTTACCGTGTGGAGCATGTCTTGAAGAAGCTTGCTGAAAATAATGTTACCCTTAAACTAGATAAGTCCAAGCTTATAGCTAAAGAAGTACAATTCTTGGGTTTCCAGTTAAACAGTCAAGGAATAACACCATCAACAGAAAAAGTAGACGCCATACAACGATTCCCTATACCAAAAAACAGAAGGCAACTACAATCATTTTTAGGCCTGTGTAACTACTATAGGAAGTTCCAAAATAATTATTCCGAACTGACGGCCCGGTTTCAGTACCAGTTATCGTCCAAGAATAAATGGCAATGGGGTCAAGAACAAGACGAAACCTTCAAATCAATTAAGGAGACGTTCTTAGAAGCAGTAATGCTCAACCATCCAGATTTTAACCAACCCTTCTTTCTAAACTGTGACGCTATTAACATTAGCTTGGGATCAACACTGTACCAAGAAGATGAAGGTGGAAACCATCTAGTAGTGAGCTTTGCTAGCAGAACCCTTAACCAGTGTGAAAAGAACTATAACGTGACGGAAAAAGAACTGCTAAGTGTAGTCTTTGCCTGTGGGAAGTTTCGGACGTATATCCTCAGATATCCAGTGACCGTTCGAACAGATCACAAATCAATATCATTTCTGAGAAGATGCAAGTTAAGCCATGGTAGATTGACCAGATGGGTACTCGCCCTGCAGGAATACGATATACAGTGGGAGTATGTTCCTGGAAGTAAAAATGTAGTAGCCGACGTGTTGTCGAGAGTGAATCTGGAAGAACAAATGTTCGAAGGCGAAAAGGAGAGCATCTTGAAAATCTATAATATTATTAAGGACAGATCCGATTTAGAAAAGATAGTGCAGGACATCAGCAAACACCAGCAGTCCGACCCGAAGTTAAACCACATTAAACTTCGTCTCCAACCAAGATGACACAATAACCAAATTTTATTGTGTACATAACGAAATATTATTCATCAAAACATCCCTTGATGAAGAGATATGGAAGATCATGATCCCTACTACAATCGAAAAGGATATCATCCTGGACTATCATCTACGATACGGTCACATGGGAGCCATGAAGGTGGTCAAGGCAATAGAAGAGAATTGTCATATAAAAAATATAAATAGAAAGACGAGAAACTACCTCAAAATCTGTCTGATATGTCAATTGGTGAAAACCAACAATGAGAGAAAAGAGGGTATGATGATACCAATTACCTCACAAGCCAAACTGGAAAAGGTCTTTCTGGACATCTGTGGTCCATTTCCCCGCAGTGGCGGACGCCATCGATACAAATACATTATTATCATGATGGATCACATCACAAAACTGTACCCTGTGAACAGAGCCACCACTTTGAAGACTATAGGAATAATAACAAACCATTACATTCCAGAGATAGGGAGCCCGGCATCCATAATCACAGACCATGGAACGCAATTTAAGGGTTGGAGGTGGAGAAACACTCTAAATACGTTGGGCATTAAGACATACAAGACATCTGTCTACCACCCCAGCAGCAATCCAGCGAAGAGGATACTGCGAGAAGTCGGAAGAATATTACGGACTTATTGCTATAATCAACAAAGGAAGTGGCAAGAATATTTATTAGCTACTGAAGAATTCCTTAATTTGTCATATCACCCCGCTATAGGTACCACGCCATACACGGCAATGTATGAAAAACCGCCTCCAAGAGAAATACAAGACATAATAGAGTTCCCCATGAGTCAAGAATACAAATTCAATCGAATCAGATTCTACAATAAATTGGCAGAAGACCAGGAAAGGCGCAAGAACAAGTATCAAAAGGCGATTAAGAAAATAATAAGCTATGAAGTCGGAGAAAAGGTACTGCTAAAAAACAGGGAATTACCCAGTACTTTGGAAGGCATTACCAAAAAGTTTGTTACTGCTGTATACCGGCCCATACCTGATTATTAAAAACAATAATAACAATACGTATGTACTAAAGGATATCATTTCAAATAAAGTAAAAGGAACTTATAATCAATTATCCATTAAAAAATATTTAGAGGAGAAATGAAAAGAATTTCCAAATTCAAAAAATTAGTAAGTACAACGTACACCAAACATTCGAAGAATTATGAAGAAGAGAAAAGAATTTTGATGAATAAAAGAATTTCCAAAAAAAAAAAAAAAAATTAGTAAGTACAACTTACACTGATCATTTGAAAGACTATTATGAATGAGAAAAGAATTTTGGTGAACGAAAATTTTCCAAATTCAAAAAATTAGTAAGTACAACTTACACCAAACATTCGAAGAATTATGAAGAAGAAAAAAGAATTTTGATGAATAAAAAATTTCAAAATTCAAAAAATTAGTAAGTACAACTTACACCAAACATTTGAAGAATTATGAAGAAGAAAAAAGAATTTTGATGAATAAAAAATTTCCAAATTCAAAAAAATAGTAAGTACAACTTACACCAAACATTCGAAGAATTATGAAGAAACAAAAAGAATTTTGATGAACAAAAAATTTCAAAATTCAAAAAATTAGTAAGTACAACTTACACTGATCATTTGAAAGACTATTATGAATGATGAAGAAAGAATTTTGATGAATAAAAAAGATTTCAAAATTCAAAAAATTAGTAAGTACAACTTACACTGACCATCTGAAAGACTATTATGAATGAAGAAAAAAGAATTTTGATGAATAAAAAGTTCCAAATTCAAAAAATTAGTAAGTACAACTTACACCAAACATTCGAAGAATTATGAAGAAACAAAAAGAATTTTGATGAATAAAAGAATTTCCAAATTCAAAAAATTAGTAAGTACAACTTACACCAAACATTCGAAGAATTATGAATGTTCGATATTTCGGATCGAACCGGTCATTCTTTTCATTTTCCGAGGTTGGCACTATGGCTTTTGTAGAGCTCGTACCTGCACGTGAACTTTTAGCGCTGTCGTACGCCAGCCATCTAAGTGTCATTATCACGAGTCGGGACTTCTCGGCAGGTAGAAATCCGTGCCTTTCACCCATCCTTTTCCCAACCAGTCTATCCTGCCTTGAGTGTCAGGATCACCCAGTCGTGAGATACGGTAAGTCATTTTTTTATATTATTTATGTCTGATTAGCAATTCTACATGCTGCTGCTTTCGAGCTCACCAGAGGCTATTAAATTATCATGTAAGAAAGCCGTCTTACTTTCCATCTTTTAAAATATTATCTCACATATATTTACTACCAGAGGTTTCATGAGGTTGCTAACTTTTCAATTAAATATTTTGCCGTCACGACTGGGAGCACGTGCTTAGTAATTTTGTGCTTGATGCTGCTGGTGGGTTGAGTTTCAGTAATTGGGTTGTAAGTCAGTTTTGGCTGCGTGATTTTTATTTTAATTACCAACGTGCCGTGCCGTTTCGCTTTTTTGCCTGCTCGTGGGTGTTTTTGCATGCGGTTAATTTTTTAAATTTCATGAATGTTTGTCATTTGCATGCTATCGCACGGAAGCACGTTGGTACAATACGTAGGCATGTGAACTACGAGTTTGCGTTTATGGCTATTGCTTGTGATCAGCAGTGAACGTCGTGTGTGCATCGCCAGGTGGGCAGATTTTGTGTCAAAATTTTGCACCTTGTTTTTTGGGGTAGTCGTTTAATTACTGGGTCAAGTCTGGTAAAGTTTGTTTCCGTCCTGTTACGGTTTGCGTCCCACGTGAAATTGTGCGCTACGTGTGTGACTGTCAGGCGTAAAGGGAATGGTTTTAGGTTATCCGGATTTCGGATTAGCCTGCCTTTGTATTTAATTTAATTTTTTGGCATAACTATTACCTTTAGGTGCGATTTATATTTTGCGATATCCTGTCCATACACGACGCGTTGACCATCAATTTTGGCATTTATTGGGTCCCAGTTATGGTTCGGTAACTGGTGAATTGTTGTACATTGTACTTTGCTGTGTTGTGTGTGTATTTATTCTATTTGGTATTATACATGTTTGTTTTTGGGTGCACTTTTGTGTACCATTATTTTGCACCGTATGTGCTGTAATCTTGTGTAACTTGTGTTTTTGTTGTCGTGCTTTTGCGCTGTGTAATTCAATTTGTTGCGTGTTTAATTTATTGTGTTTGGTATTATTTGCCTGTTGGATTGTGTAAGTTGTATTTTGCCTTGCACTAATTTACTTTTGTATTTGTCTTGCTCGGTATTGTTTATGAAAAGTAGTTGTGTGAGACGCCTAGTTATCTCGAGCACTGTTAGGCTAAGTCGGTGCGTGATTATTGTTCAGTTTCTAATTCTCTTATTAAGGGTGGTTGTCGGTTGCGCGATATTTTTTAATTCAATATGCCTGCTAAATTGTCGTTGGCAGCTTTTGACCGGACCACTTCGGTGGGAATACTTGCGTTGCAGCATTTGATAAATAAGTTGGAAGGGTTGCCGCAATTGAGAGCCGTGGATCAACATGAAGCCGGTATTTTGGCCTCCAGGTTGTCCGAAGAATATCAGGACCTTCTAGGTAAGGTCGATCCTTACCTATCGGCCGAGTCATTGCCCCAGGGATTGGACGAGGACCACATTTTTGCGGTGGTAGCTCAAATTAAGGATATTTATGTCCGGGGTAGCATTTTAGCGTCCAAACTAACAAAACCAGAGATACCGGTTGGTTCCGGTCGATTTTCATCGGCAAGTGGCGGGCACCCAGGTGTGCTTGTTCATGAGTTGCCGAAGCTTTCGTTACCTTGTTTTGATGGCCAGGCCAAATGTTGGTCCGAGTTTTGGTCAAAGTTCACCACATTGGTGGACGAAAGTCCTGCCCTCACTCCGAAGCAAAAATTGTTATATTTACTGACTCATCTTAAGGGTGAGGCTTATGAGAAGGTTGCCGCGCTTCCCATAGTTGATGATAGTTATTCACTTGCACTGTCAACTCTTAAAAGTCGTTATCACAATCCTCGTTTGGCCGCTCGGGTTTATTGTACCAATCTGCTTCAGTTACCAGCCGCTTCTATGCGATCAGCTGTGTCTATTAGAAAGTTGGTGGACAGCTTCAATGCTAACTTTTCAGCGTTTTCAGCTCTAAACATTGCTGATATATATCAAGCAATATATGCGTCTTTTGTATTGTCTAGGCTGGATGTATCATTGCGTGAACGTTTTGAGGCGTCTGTTACGGACAAAGAGAATCTCCCTGCCCTAACAGAAATTATGACATTTTTAACCGCTATGGCGGAACAGAAAGAACAGGCATCTTTGGAATCGGCTTTACCTGCTCTTCCCAGCACTAGCCACCAGAAAACCCAGAAGGTTTTTTTTCTAAGGCTACTCCTCTTGCTGTGTCTACATTATCTGCGGAGGTTACGCAATGGGATGCATCTGGTTCACGTTGCCTTCATTGCGATTCCCGGACCCATTTGCTTCTCAAGTGTCCGGCGTGGCTGAGTAAGGACCCTAGGGCTCGATTTCAGAGTCTTAAAAATAAAAAATGTTGTCTTTCGTGCCTCCAACATAAACATTCGGGCTGGTGCAAAAATAGGTGCAAAACGTGTGGCTCTAAGTACCACCACACTTTACTTCATTTCAAAAGTGCCCGTCCGTCTCCGTCTCGTTCACCGATTTCTGACACAGCTGAACTTAAGGCAGCGGAGTCATCGCTTGTTGATCTGTCTAGCACTACTCTGACCGTGTCTCTGCCCCATCCTGCAGGGGTTCTGTTAGCCACCTGTCTAGCAGTCTTGTCGTCTCCGAATGGTGGTTATATTGTAGTTAGGGCCATCCTGGATAGCGCGTCCCATGCTTCTTTCATAACTGAAGCATGTGCCTCTCGCTTAAAGTGTGCTTGTTTTGACGCTTCAGTAAGTGTCAATGGGGTAGGTGATATTGCCACCAAAGCAAAAAAGGTGTGCCATCTGTCCTTGGAAACTTTAAAACGCGAGGTTGTGGCATCTAACCATGCCTTTATAATTCTTTCTAAGATCTCGTCGGACTCACCTAGGTTCCAGGTGTTGCCTGAAGTTAAGCAGGCTACAAAAGATCTTTTGTTAGCTGACCCTACCTTCGATGTAGCAGCCCCAATTGATGCGTTGTTTGGAGCCGATATTGTAGCGGCTATTCTTATGGGAGAGACTATTCCTTTGGGTGCAGGTTTGCCTGTTGCAGTTAGGACACGTTTTGGGTTTGTGATTATGGGTAGAGCCCCAATTTCACTTAATTGTGCATTGACTTCTGCTAGCGGTCTCACTGGCCTTCCTTTGGATCTGGTATCTGCACATCAGCTTCACTGTCATTTCCACCACTTTTATCCTTCCGTCACAACGTTATCAACGGATACAACAAACCTAATTGAGCAAGTTCATCGTTTTTGGGAGGTCGAAGAGCCTCCAGCTGTACCCCACCAATTATCTGAAGAGGATCACTTTGCTGAAAGGTTTTACATGGAGTCAACAAGTCGGTTGCCGTCGGGTCGTTACCAGGTGCGCTTGCCGTTCTTTAAAAACTCTTCTCACATTTTAGGAAATTCCCTTAAGGGAGCCATGTCTCGGTTCTTTGCGTTAGAGAGGAAATTTGCGGCGAACAGTCAGTTTAAGAGTTTATGTACAATTTATAACAGATTATGTCGCTCAGGGGCATATGTCATTGGTGTCTGACCCCAATTTTCCAAAATATTTCATTCCTCATCATGGTATCTTTAAAGTTAGAGATGATACTTCGAGAATAAGGGTGGTGTTTGACGCAAGTATGAAGACGTCCTCTGGGATTTCCTTAAATGATGTGTTATGTGTCGGCCCTAAGTTGCAGACCTTACTGTCCGACGTTTTGACTTTGTTTCGGCGGTTTAGCCATGTTTTTACGTGCGACATTGAACAGATGTACCGCCAAATTGCTATGCATCCTGATGACTCGGCGTACCTGTGTATTTTATGGCGTGAGGAGGTTACCGCCCCACTAAGGGTTTTCGCTTTGCGTACCGTTACTTACGGGCTGGCTTGCGCCCCTTTTCAGGCGTTGCGAACCTTGCAGCGGCTGGCTCAGGATGAGGCAGTTAATTTTCCTGCGGGAGCGGCGGTACTTAGCCGTAATATTTTTGTGGATGATATTGCTGCTGGCGCTGATTCAAAATCAGAGCTTTGCAAACTACAACGGGAATTAATTCTGTTGTTGTCTTCAGGAGGGTTCAATTTGAAAAAATGGTGCACTAATCAACCCGACTGCCTACCTGAATCAGCCGCTCCAAGTGATTCCGTCGTTGCTAAGGATAAGGATATTCTGGGTTTAAGTTGGGACCATTTTACCGATTGCTTCTCCTTTCCTCCTTTGGCCTGTTGCAGCAATGCTCAGGTGCAATTTACCAAACGTGTCGTGTTATCTCAGATGGCACAATTATTTGACCCATATGGTTGGCTTTCGCCAGTGATTTTCAGGGCCAAGGCTTTTTTTCAAAAACTCTGGGCTGAGGGCTTGGACTGGGATGCTCCTCTAAGTGATGAGTTAAACGATTATTGGAGTCAATTCCTGTCCTCTCTGAATCATCTTCCGGTAATTACTATTTCCCGGCCATTCTTCCCTAAAGGTGGGCATATTGAAAGGGTAATATTGCATGGTTTCTGTGATGCTTCCCAGTTGGGTTACGCGACCGTCCTCTATCTGTCCATTTATACTGACTCTGGTCCTCCGGTGGTTTCGTTGGTGTCGTCTAAAACTAAAGTGGCACCTCTTAAAACGTTATCAATCCCACGTTTGGAGTTGTTGGGAGCTTATCTTTTAGCCAAACTTGTTCGTCATTATGTTGGTTTATTCTCATCATGTATTCAATTGAGTCAGGTTTTCTTATGGACGGACTCGACGATTGTCTTGGATTGGCTGAATATGCCTACTTTTAAATTGAAGACATTTAGTGCAAATCGGGTGGCTGCCATTACCGAGTGGACCGATACTAAATCTTGGCGTCATGTTCATGGTGTTTCTAACCCCGCTGATTTAGCCTCTAGAGGTACGTCACTCTCCAGCCTCCGGTCGTCGACATTGTGGTGGTCAGGGCCAGATTGGTTAAAGCTTGATGCTCTATGCTGGCCCCCTATTAATTATCGGCCGAATCACGACGTGCAAGATGTTGCCTTGGAAACCAAGGTCTCTTCGTTTCTCACTCAGGAGCCCCGGGTGGAATTGTTTGAGCACTTGTCCTCGTGGCCCTTAGTGGTGGGAGTTACCTCAGTCATCTTAAGGTGGGCTATGCCTTCGCGGATTGAAGCTTCCACAGCCATGGATTGGAAGAAGTTGGCTGTTAAGTATATTTTACGCTACATTCAGCGCAGCGTGTTTGGACAGGAGCTCGTGGCTCTTCGTTTAGGTAAGCGGCTCCCGGTCCGCATTCAGCGCCTGGTCCCGTTTATAATGATTTTGGCCTCATTCGAGTACGCGGTCGCTTGACCAACTCTGCGGTTACTAGAAATCGTTTTCCGATTTTACTGCCCAAGCATCACCACCTAGTAGGGTTGCTAATTCATCACACCCATGTGTGGTTAGGTCATGCTGGGCCCTTGCAAGTTCAATTTCAGCTTGCCGAAAATTATTGGATTTTGTCCGCACGTCAGGCAATAAGAACTATAATTTGGAAATGTCTTCCTTGTTTCAGGGCGCGTCCTCGCCCCACCAACCCGTTAATGGGGGATCTGCCAGTTCCTAGGGTTAATCCGGCACCTCCATTTTATTCTTCCGGCATGGATTATGCTGGCCCCTTTTTGGTACGGGCCTACGCTGTTCGGAAGGCACCTATAGTCAAAGCGTATCTCTGCATTTTCATCTGCTTAGCCACTAAAGCAGTTCACTTTGAAGTGGCTATGGATCTTTCAACGCCCCAGTTTATTGATGTGTTAAGACGGTTTATTAGTCGCCGTGGGGCTCCGAAAACACTGTATTCGGATTGTGGTAGGAATTTTGTGGGGTCGCGCTCCGAACTGAAACGGGAGCTCCAAAATGTGCTTTCCAATCCTGACCAGTCAGCTCAGATAACAGCTTTCGCTGTTGACAATAACATCGAATTTAAATTTATCCCTCCGTCTGCCCCTCATCAGGGTGGCTTGTGGGAACGGGCTGTCCAGTCGGCCAAGTTTCACATGAAACGTATGATTGGGACCAGGTTGCTGACCATAGCAGAATTTTCATCGTTATGCATTCGCATTGAGGGAATCTTAAATCCCCGTCCTTTGACTGCCCTATCCTCAGATCCGAGTGATTACCAGGCTCTAACGCCTGGTCATTTTTTGGTTGGCCGCCCCATTACCGCGCCCCCGGAAGCTGAAGTCTCATTAAATGAAGGGACCGTCCGTCATTACAAACAAATTGCCGCTTTGCTCCAAGCCTTTTGGAAAAGGTGGCGTTTGGAATACTTGACGGCACTTCATGCCTGATCGAAGTGGTCGTCTAAGTCAAGAAATTTAATGGTTGGGGACCTGGTGGTTATGGAGGAACAGAATTCTCCCCCCCCCTGATGTGGCCTCTTGGCCGAGTTTCAGCTGTGTTTCCGGGGAGCGACGGGGTTGTTCGTCGCGCTTCAGTTAAAACATCCACAGGTTCTTTTGAACGACCGGCTATTAAATTATACTGGTTGCCCATATCTTCTTAATTGGGTTTATCTTGTTTTTTTGGATGAGCAGAATTAATTTCAATGATTGTTGTGGACTTACTGGACACTTTGCTGGGATTTCCCAGGTGATTCCTTCCAGCTGTTGTCCGCAGTGAATTTTACATTGTGGAATGTTTCTGGCATGGCGTTGTGCCAGTTCATTGGGAGTTATGGATGCTCAACAAATCAACAACAACAAAAATAAGCAAAAAAAAATGATAAAAAAAGGGGGGATAAAGGGAACAACAACAAAAAATAAAAATAAAAAATAAATTTTAAAAAAAATGTAAAAACTACGGAAATAACTAAGTTGATTTGCTGAGTTTTACATTGTGTTTGGCTGGGCCATTGTTTATTGTATGTTATTGGGTTTTGTCTGCTCTACCCGAACCTTTCGGATTGCTCGCCTGGCGATGCGCCCGCGGCGGAGTTATTCGGCATGGTTTTCTGATTCTTTGCATGTTTTCTGTATGTTTGTATTTTCTTGTGTTTGCGTGTGACCCCCTCCTACGTTGGAGGGTAATTTTCAGAGAACGTTCCTGTTCACCAAAAGCCAAATTTTTGTACTGCATTTTTGGCCATGTCTTTTGGTGTAGTTGGTGGTTGACCCATTGCGGTCAACGGGGGCCGGTGTTCGATATTTCGGATCGAACCGGTCATTCTTTTCATTTTCCGAGGTTGGCACTATGGCTTTTGTAGAGCTCGTACCTGCACGTGAACTTTTAGCGCTGTCGTACGCCAGCCATCTAAGTGTCATCATCCACGAGTCGGGACTTCTCGGCAGGTAGAAATCCGTGCCTTTCACCCATCCTTTTCCCAACCAGTCTATCCTGCCTTGAGTGTCAGGATCACCCAGTCGTGAGATACGGTAAGTCATTTTTTTATATTATTTATGTCTGATTAGCAATTCTACATGCTGCTGCTTTCGAGCTCACCAGAGGCTATTAAATTATCATGTAAGAAAGCCGTCTTACTTTCCATCTTTTAAAATATTATCTCACAATGAATGATGAGAAAAGAATTTTGATGAATAAAAAATTTCCAAATTCAAAAAATTAGTAAGTACAACTTACACCAAACATTAGAAGAATTATGAAGAAGAAAAAAGAATTTTGATGAATAAAAAATTTCCAAATTCAAAAAATTAGTAAGTACAACTTACACCAAACATTCGAAGAATTATGAAGAAATAAAAAGAATTTTGATGAATAAAAAATTTCCAAATTCAAAAAATTAGTAAGTACAACTTACACCAAACATTCGAAGAATTATGAATGATGAGAAAAGAATTTTGATGAATAAAAAATTTCCAAATTCAAAAAATTAGTAAGTACAACTTACACCAAACATTCGAAGAATTATGAAGAAACAAAAAGAATTTTGATGAAAAAAAAATTTTCAAAATTCAAAAAATTAGTAAGTACAACTTACACTGATCATTTGAAGGACTATTATGAAGAAAAAAGAATTTTGATGAACGAAAATTTTCAAAATTCAAAACAATAAGTACAACTTACACCAAAATATTTGAAAAACAACTATGAATAAGAAAGAATTTAGTTGAATAAAAATATCTAAAGTTAAAAAATAGTAAGCTCATATCATTACTCATACGAATGATGAGAAATAACTCTTAAATATGAAAAAAGATTTTGTAAGAAAGAGATACAAAATTCTAAAGGAGAAAGGAAACCAGAATATCATATGACTTAATCGAAACAACTTAACCAAACTCACAAAGGAAATAGTTTAATAAAAATGGAACAATGAAGAAGGACAAACTCAGTAAAGACCAAATAGTGAGACCAGAAACCAAAAACCCTGATACTATTAATGATAATGTTGTTGCAATAACCACTATTATAGTGAAAGTGATAAAGAATTAATTCATGTTATGCCATGAGCAATAAAAATAACTCATTGGATACCAGATGGTAGAAAAAATGAATATAAATGCTAATTACTATGTAAACATGATGAAATGTATATTATACCACATACCTAAACCACATAATATGGAATAAGCTTTAAGAGAGAAGAAGAGTCAAGTGTATAAAAGTATTAATTAATATAAAGTATTATGAAGTGAAGAATCTAAAGATGTTTATTTTAGTCAAAAGAGACTACTTTTACAGTTTATTTATTTTTATGACTGGATGTAGAAAATGCCATCCGTCTCATATTTTGAGCAGAGATGATAATGCCTCTGGACTCAATTAATTGAAGTATTGGACAGCAGAGATTGAAGCCAAAAGTGCCACTCTGAACTGTTCCAATTAATTTGTTAGGGAGTAAACATACTGGTGAGGAAGCACCAAATAAGAAAGGATATAAAATGATAATGTTATACACAAGATTGAGAATCACTTATTAATGAAGAAAGAAACTAATGAAGGAGATACACATCATCTGAGAGGAAGCAACGGTGGAAAAAGAAGGTATATAAAGTGAAAACATGTAATCACGAAGAAAATATGGTAAATACAAAAGAATTAGTAGTAATTATTTCATCCATACTAAGAGTATGATCTGAACTAATCACTTTTACAGGAGAGCATATGTAGCATAACAAAATTATCACGTTAAACATTTAACTTAATGCAACATAAATAAAGGAGAAAAGGTCCATAGTGAGTGAGAAGAATGAATTGTTTAAAGGTTAAGCAAAGGAAACTGTATATTAAGTCAATAAAATGTTAATAAGAATAAAAAATAACAAAGAAAACCATTGATCAAAATAACTTGCTATGTAAAAACCCAATAAACCAGCACTATACCCAGTAGATTGGGGAAGCAGTAAAAAGGGAAAGACAAGAAAAAGGAGATAAAAGGGTGAAAACAATATTAATAATGGAAATTTATAAGGTCAAGAAGCAGAGAAACCACAAGACAAGGAATTTACTAATATAATAATGAAGAAGGGACAAAGTATATCAAGATTCCCACAAAGAGCCTAGAAACAAGAAGAGCTATTCCAAAAAATGTTAATAATGGAATACATACCATTGAACAAAATTAAAACCAATATATTTAGACCCAGTAACTCAAGTTACAAGATACAATCCAAAGAAAACCGAATTGTAAACTAGTTATAAGTATAATATGTAAAAAATTATTTAAAAAGACTACCATTAGTGTAGACAATAATAAGTGACACACTATAATAAAGTATAGTGTAAGAAATAGAAATCCATTAAAAAGACTACCATCAGTGTAGGGAAATACTATATAAAAAATAAAAGACAGTCTAATGACTAAGGTTAATTTTAATAATAAAAGTGTTTTAAAAAATTAAGTAATATAAGATTGTAATAGTTATAAGATGCTTTTATTTCATTGTGTTACCAAGACAGTTATAGTAATTGAAAGAGACAGTTAATAACTGGAGGTGTCATTAAGATATTTTTATTTCATTGTGTTATCAAAATAGGTATAGTGAACACAAGAGACAGTTAATAACTGAAGGTGTCATTAGTTATAAGATATTTTTATTTTATTGTGTTACCAAAATAGTTATAGTGAACACAAGAGACAGTTGATAACTGAAAGTGTTATTAGGAATAAGATGTTTTAATAGGATTAGGTTGGTGATAAAAGGAAACATAAAATCAAAGGACAGCCAATGACTGATAATAAGATGTTTCCATTATAATTCTATATGTATAAAAAAATAATAGGCATAAGATGTTTTTGTTATGTTTAAGTGATATAAAAAAAAAAAGTTAGTAGATATAAGATATTCTGTTGTATTTAAAATCATGTTATTTAACTTTCAAGTTTGTAAGGCAGAGAGGCAAGTAGGAAATAGGAATGTAATAATTTTATTTAAAACTGTAAACCATATGAAAGGTACAAAGCAGATTAGCTAAGACACCATTCTAGAAAAAACAGACTAGTAATGTAAACCAAAACTATCTATCAGAGAATCAAACTACATTATAGGGGATAGAATTCAGTACATACAACACAGAAATTGAAAATATAATTAGTACAGATACAATTAATAACGAATAGAATGACAAAGGAAAGAAAATTAACTTCCTTTGGAAACAAATAATACTAGGCCTATAATGGTAATCAAATCAGACTAAACAGTAAATTAATCAATATTGAAGTGTTTTAACAACAAAATCATTAACAACAAAGATAATCACGGAGTTATTAAGATTATGCCATGGAAATATTATCAGAAAAAACACTTAAAAACCATTTAAACACTAAATTTGTACAAAATATGAGGCCTACAATAACTATAATAAATTGTAAAAATTATAAAACTTGAAACAAACCCAGCTATATATCCAAATATGTAAAATTAATTAATCAATATTGCTGAGTAGTTAGATTTTTGTAAAATTAAGAAATATTTGAAATACAGTAAAAAATAAGAAAACTTATTATGTATATTTAGATGATGAACCAAATCTGAGACATGTACTTTTATAAATGAACAATAGAAAGAGGAAAAAGACATATCACAAATTACCCTAAAACGACGACGTTCAGAGTTTAGTCTATTGTTAATCGTGAAGACGACTAGTTGGGAATGTACTAACAGAAGACCGAAAAAGTATAATTTTGTGCAAAACCGTGAGTGTGGCTATGAAGAGTGTAACAGAGGTTAACTAAAATGAAAATAACATTAACAGTTAATATTTAACACCTCACTAATTCCGAACCACAGTAATAACACCATCTAACACAAGCACAAGAAATCAACGGCCATTTTGAGAAGATTTTGGACCATATTAGCAGAACACGAATACACATATTTGAACACCGGACACTTCACCAGTCCGGCATCCTGAAACGACATCGCAGGAGAAGAGAGAACACTCTACACTGTATTCCTGGACCAACACTACTTCGCAGAGAAGGGAATATTCATTTATTTCTGTGGGAGAAGCTCAACCAGTTCCAGCAATGCATAGCAGCGAAAATCGAGGTGAAGGCGGCCATACTGGATTTCCGAACGAGCCAAGTACACTGCCAGCTTGAAGTGAGTGACGTCATTTCGACGAATGGTTCGATATTACTTTTCATAATTGACAATTTCAATAATAATATTGTTTTATTTCAGCCATAATAATTTAGTTTAAGAATATCTGTAAGAATGTATCTTGTTCCTTGCCCTCTGACCATTTTGACTCGCTAAAAGAATCCTAATTAATTAATCTTGTAAAGAATATATTTTGTCAATCTTGTTCGCTACCGACTGGAGCAAATAATCAGCCAATGCCTGGGCCATGCGCAGCCTGAATGGCGCATAATTTTAAATGTCAATAAATGAACATCATTATTCAGTTACAAGAGTTGTATTTATTTGTATAATGAATGTTAACTATTTTTTTTCTTCTAAACAAAACTAATTTACAGTAATAAAAATAAATATTTGAGAGAAATAAGAAGAGCAAAGTCAGCAGAGAGAGAATCAACAGATCTAACTACACAGTTAAATTATTAATAGAAACAAATAGATTTGAACTACCAATTCATACTTATTAAATTGGAAGTAATCAAAGTACACACACAATTAATTAATTATTTATTAATTAATTGAATTAAACAAAAACAAAAAAATAATAATATATAAGTAAACTTTTACACTTACAAAATTTTTCTTTAATTCTCAACCAATCACACTTTATTATAATACCTTATTTATATTTAATTTATTCTTTATAATTGGTGAATCCAAAGTGGAGCTGTATCATCGGCGAGTTCAACACCGAGATTCAGACAACATTTATTAGTATCACAATAATTCTTGCTATCTTTAAGGAGACTAATCTTGTGTGATCACAACATAATATCATTATTCTCTTATTTTATATTTGTAATAAATTATATTACAAATTGGCGTCCAACTAAAGGGCTTTACATAGGAGGTAATAGAGTTATAAAATAAGGACGATTGTCCAATTTCCTATTTTTAGCTCGGCAGCGGTCAATAGGTCGGAAGAAGGAGCGAGATGCACAGGAGAGCTACATCAAGGAAAAGGGCTGTGGAGGCCGAGCAGGAGGTAGACATGGAAGATAAAGAGGCGACACCCGTGGAAGATGTGGAGTCGATGTTACCGCCAGCAGAACCAATCAAGCCTGCACCACAGGAGGAACAGCCGGAGAAATCCACCACAAAGGAAGATACAAAATTGGATAGAATTATAGAGATGTTACTCAGAGAATTTAAAACGACAAAGGAAGAGTTGGGTAATAAAATGGAAGAAAACAGTAAGAAGATGGAGGAGAAAATGGAAGAAAATAATAAGGAAATGAAGAGTGATAACCAACGATTGACGGAAGAATTAGGTAATAAAATTGGAGATACCAGTAAGAAGATGGAAGCAAACAGTAAGAAGATAGAAGAGAAGATGGAAGAAAATATTCAGAAAATTGAGGAGAAAATGGAGGAAATAAAGACTGACAATAAACAGTCGAAGGAGGAATTAACCCAGATAAGCCAAAAACTGTAAGAGACCAATTAGAAGATGGAAGAAACAAGTCAGAAAATGGAAAGCAATAATCAACAATTAAGAGAAGAATTGAAAGAGACGAACCAAGAGAATATGAACCGATTAGATGGAAAGATGGAAGCATTGAAGGAAGAACTGGGGCAAAAGATAGCTGAAAATAATGAAACAATCAGCAAGAAGGTAGAAGAGGAATTAACGGTAATCGAACAAAAGGTTACAAGAGCTGACGAAAGATGGAGTCAAACCGAACGAGAAGTACAGAGTATCAAGACAGAAATAAACACTAAGGTTAACAACATTGAAGAAACGACTAGGAAGACGTTGGAGGAAAGACTAAAAGAAACACGTGAAGACTGGCAGCGAGTGCAGGACCGATTCACAGAAAAATGTGACGGCATTGAAGCTACTGTGACCAGTATCAACAGTCAGGTGCGACAGAACCAAACGGATATAGACCTGTTCCATAGTTGACCGACAAGCATTACCAGTTGTCCTAACAACGAGAATCGTGAAGGAATTAACTTCAGGTTTTATAAAAACAAACCGATGGAGTTCCTAGCCAGAATCGAAGAGTACTTCACCAAACACAGAGGCAATCGCTTGAGGGAGAATAAGGAAGTACTTGACGAATCATTCAAGGAGATAGCAGATAATTGGTGGATGGCGATAAGAGACGAAGTGACCGACTACCAACAATTCAAAAGGCTATTCAAAGCCAAATATTGGTCTGAATCGACACAAAATATCGCCAGAGACGGGATCTGTCATGGAAAATACAACCCGTATGGAAACCAGACTCTAACAGCGTACTTCTTGGGAAAGGTGTGCGTGGCCAAACATCTAGAGCCCAGAATACCGGAAGAATGCCTGGTCAGCAAGCTCTCATACCATTATGAGGAAGATATAATAAGAGCTAGAAGAAACAGTCAAATAAAGACTGTACAAGCAATGACAGAGCTCTTAGAAATGTATGAGCATGAGGATTATTACCGCCAAAGTCGCAGGAGATATGAAAGGCCAGAACCAAGAAGTAACACCAATAATTCAAATAATAATAATCGGCAGAATGTGGGCAACAACAATAATTATAATTCCACAAATCGGAATAATGCCGAATACAGTTATAACACCCGTAATAACAATAATGTACCTAGATTTAATAACAATAATAATAATAATCATGTTCCTCGCATTAATAATAATGACAGCAACAACAACAATAATAATAATAATAATAACCGTCGACAAAACAACAACGGTTATAATAATAATAACCGTAATTATGTTCCAAATGGTCAGAGGAACCCCAACCCCTCTAATAACAATTATCATAGTAATTATAACAGGAATTACCCGAATGGAGGTAATAACAATAATTACAGGACATATCGACCCCATATTAACTACATCAGAGCGGAAGGCAGTGGACAGAGGAGGTACTAGCCTCAACGAAGGAGCCGATATTATGAGTACGAGACCTTTCAAGGAAGTCAGGGAAGCAATCGTTACAGAGAGTACGAGCCCAGACGTAGTTCCAGCCTGGACAATCAACGAAGACTACCTGCAACGGAAGCCCAACAGGACGATCGTGCTGAACCAAACGAAGCAGTTTCAGGACTCCAAGCTGATGCTTCCAACGGCCTAATCCGTAATGATGCGGAACATTTAAACAAACGGAGGCAGTAATAAACTCCAATAACCCTTTACTGCTCCAATCTGCTGGGTTTGACCAAGGAATAAATTTGAAGAAAGAAAGAAAAAATTTTACAATAATATACAGTAATTATTTGAAAGATATCCGTAAGGACCTGCTAGAAGAAAACGAAATTAACATTAATAATAATGACAATGAAATAATATATATCATTGCAGAAATTGAGGGTATTTCTGTTCCTATAATGATAGACACTGGAGCCAATGTCTCTATAATAAATCGTAATGAGTTGGACCGGATACAGCAGGAATGCCACAAAAACTTACCGATACTACCTATTAATAATATTGTACTTGTAGGAGCTACCGGCCGACAGAACAAGACGATAAGAAAACAGGTATCCCTAAGTGTCAACAGTCAGGGCATTAGTGTGGATATGATATTTCTTGTTGCAGCCGGATTACCTTTCAACATCATGATAGGATGTGACATATTGCGCAGAAACTCAGCAGTTATCGACTTGTGCCGAGGGAAGGTATCACTCTTTTCTGAAGGTTCGACCTGGGTAGCCAATTTAACTAACAACAAGATGTTAGACTCCCAGACAACTTCTCGACCACAAAAATAAGGTGAATTACTTGTCAAACTACTCGACAAACAACAAGCCAGTACATCAGGATTCGGAGGATGACCTATGGCAGCAAAAGATTCAGGAGATACGTAACTTCCAGTGCCATAATACTATCGAGCAATTAAAGGAAAACCAGCTGAATCAATTAGTCAACATATATGAAAAATATCGAGCTGTATTTTTGGACGAACCTGGAAAGATCCGGAACTACCAATGTTCCATACGATTCAGAGAACCGGTAGAATTTAATAGAAAGTCGTATCCCATAGCACAATCTTTGAAGGAAGCCGTACGCACAGAGATCCAGAATATGATCAGTAAAGATATTATCGAGAGCAGTCAATCGCCATACACTAGCCCAATTGTGGCTATACAAAAGAAAAATGTGAAGGTAAGGCTTTGCCTTTGCCTTACTGCTTTGACGCACGTGAGATAAATAAAATGATTATTAACGATCGTACCTCACCTGGCGAAATTGATGAGATATTGAAGAGATTTCACGGAACGAAGTTCATTACCACGTGGGATACCGTTTGCGGCTATTGGCAGGTGGAGTTGCACCCAGCAAGCCGGCAATACATGGCGTTCGTCTTCGAAGGGCGCAACTATCAGTTTAAGAGGTTGCCCTTCAGGTTACTGAACTCAGTAGCTGTTTTTGTCACCTGTGTGGATCATATACTCAGACCAGAAGCGCTCCAATTCACGACTGTCTATGTTGATGATCTCCTAATAACATCAACCAATTGGGAAGAACACTGTTACCGTGTGGAGCATGTCTTGAAGAAGCTTGCTGAAAATAATGTTACCCTTAAACTAGATAAGTCCAAGCTTATAGCTAAAGAAGTACAATTCTTGGGTTTCCAGTTAAACAGTCAAGGAATAACACCATCAACAGAAAAAGTAGACGCCATACAACGATTCCCTATACCAAAAAACAGAAGGCAACTACAATCATTTTTAGGCCTGTGTAACTACTATAGGAAGTTCCAAAATAATTATTCCGAACTGACGGCCCGGTTTCAGTACCAGTTATCGTCCAAGAATAAATGGCAATGGGGTCAAGAACAAGACGAAACCTTCAAATCAATTAAGGAGACGTTCTTAGAAGCAGTAATGCTCAACCATCCGGATTTTAACCAACCCTTCTTTCTAAACTGTGACGCTATTAACATTAGCTTGGGATCAACACTGTACCAAGAAGATGAAGGTGGAAACCATCTAGTAGTGAGCTTTGCTAGCAGAACCCTTAACCAGTGTGAAAAGAACTATAACGTGACGGAAAAAGAACTGCTAAGTGTAGTCTTTGCCTGTGGGAAGTTTCGGACGTATATCCTCAGATATCCAGTGACCGTTCGAACAGATCACAAATCAATATCATTTCTGAGAAGATGCAAGTTAAGCCATGGTAGATTGACCAGATGGGTACTCGCCCTGCAGGAATACGATATACAGTGGGAGTATGTTCCTGGAAGTAAAAATGTAGTAGCCGACGTGTTGTCGAGAGTGAATCTGGAAGAACAAATGTTCGAAGGCGAAAAGGAGAGCATCTTGAAAATCTATAATATTATTAAGGACAGATCCGATTTAGAAAAGATAGTGCAGGACATCAGCAAACACCAGCAGTCCGACCCGAAGTTAAACCACATTAAACTTCGTCTCCAACCAAGATGACACAATAACCAAATTTTATTGTGTACATAACGAAATATTATTCATCAAAACATCCCTTGATGAAGAGATATGGAAGATCATGATCCCTACTACAATCGAAAAGGATATCATCCTGGACTATCATCTACGATACGGTCACATGGGAGCCATGAAGGTGGTCAAGGCAATAGAAGAGAATTGTCATATAAAAAATATAAATAGAAAGACGAGAAACTACCTCAAAATCTGTCTGATATGTCAATTGGTGAAAACCAACAATGAGAGAAAAGAGGGTATGATGATACCAATTACCTCACAAGCCAAACTGGAAAAGGTCTTTCTGGACATCTGTGGTCCATTTCCCCGCAGTGGCGGACGCCATCGATACAAATACATTATTATCATGATGGATCACATCACAAAACTGTACCCTGTGAACAGAGCCACCACTTTGAAGACTATAGGAATAATAACAAACCATTACATTCCAGAGATAGGGAGCCCGGCATCCATAATCACAGACCATGGAACGCAATTTAAGGGTTGGAGGTGGAGAAACACTCTAAATACGTTGGGCATTAAGACATACAAGACATCTGTCTACCACCCCAGCAGCAATCCAGCGAAGAGGATACTGCGAGAAGTCGGAAGAATATTACGGACTTATTGCTATAATCAACAAAGGAAGTGGCAAGAATATTTATTAGCTACTGAAGAATTCCTTAATTTGTCATATCACCCCGCTATAGGTACCACGCCATACACGGCAATGTATGAAAAACCGCCTCCAAGAGAAATACAAGACATAATAGAGTTCCCCATGAGTCAAGAATACAAATTCAATCGAATCAGATTCTACAATAAATTGGCAGAAGACCAGGAAAGGCGCAAGAACAAGTATCAAAAGGCGATTAAGAAAATAATAAGCTATGAAGTCGGAGAAAAGGTACTGCTAAAAAACAGGGAATTACCCAGTACTTTGGAAGGCATTACCAAAAAGTTTGTTACTGCTGTATACCGGCCCATACCTGATTATTAAAAACAATAATAACAATACGTATGTACTAAAGGATATCATTTCAAATAAAGTAAAAGGAACTTATAATCAATTATCCATTAAAAAATATTTAGAGGAGAAATGAAAAGAATTTCCAAATTCAAAAAATTAGTAAGTACAACGTACACCAAACATTCGAAGAATTATGAAGAAGAGAAAAGAATTTTGATGAATAAAAGAATTTCCAAAAAAAAAAAAAAAAAATTAGTAAGTACAACTTACACTGATCATTTGAAAGACTATTATGAATGAGAAAAGAATTTTGGTGAACGAAAATTTTCCAAATTCAAAAAATTAGTAAGTACAACTTACACCAAACATTCGAAGAATTATGAAGAAGAAAAAAGAATTTTGATGAATAAAAAATTTCAAAATTCAAAAAATTAGTAAGTACAACTTACACCAAACATTTGAAGAATTATGAAGAAGAAAAAAGAATTTTGATGAATAAAAAATTTCCAAATTCAAAAAAATAGTAAGTACAACTTACACCAAACATTCGAAGAATTATGAAGAAACAAAAAGAATTTTGATGAACAAAAAATTTCAAAATTCAAAAAATTAGTAAGTACAACTTACACTGATCATTTGAAAGACTATTATGAATGATGAAGAAAGAATTTTGATGAATAAAAAAGATTTCAAAATTCAAAAAATTAGTAAGTACAACTTACACTGACCATCTGAAAGACTATTATGAATGAAGAAAAAAGAATTTTGATGAATAAAAAGTTCCAAATTCAAAAAATTAGTAAGTACAACTTACACCAAACATTCGAAGAATTATGAAGAAACAAAAAGAATTTTGATGAATAAAAGAATTTCCAAATTCAAAAAATTAGTAAGTACAACTTACACCAAACATTCGAAGAATTATGAATGTTCGATATTTCGGATCGAACCGGTCATTCTTTTCATTTTCCGAGGTTGGCACTATGGCTTTTGTAGAGCTCGTACCTGCACGTGAACTTTTAGCGCTGTCGTACGCCAGCCATCTAAGTGTCATTATCACGAGTCGGGACTTCTCGGCAGGTAGAAATCCGTGCCTTTCACCCATCCTTTTCCCAACCAGTCTATCCTGCCTTGAGTGTCAGGATCACCCAGTCGTGAGATACGGTAAGTCATTTTTTTATATTATTTATGTCTGATTAGCAATTCTACATGCTGCTGCTTTCGAGCTCACCAGAGGCTATTAAATTATCATGTAAGAAAGCCGTCTTACTTTCCATCTTTTAAAATATTATCTCACATATATTTACTACCAGAGGTTTCATGAGGTTGCTAACTTTTCAATTAAATATTTTGCCGTCACGACTGGGAGCACGTGCTTAGTAATTTTGTGCTTGATGCTGCTGGTGGGTTGAGTTTCAGTAATTGGGTTGTAAGTCAGTTTTGGCTGCGTGATTTTTATTTTAATTACCAACGTGCCGTGCCGTTTCGCTTTTTTGCCTGCTCGTGGGTGTTTTTGCATGCGGTTAATTTTTTAAATTTCATGAATGTTTGTCATTTGCATGCTATCGCACGGAAGCACGTTGGTACAATACGTAGGCATGTGAACTACGAGTTTGCGTTTATGGCTATTGCTTGTGATCAGCAGTGAACGTCGTGTGTGCATCGCCAGGTGGGCAGATTTTGTGTCAAAATTTTGCACCTTGTTTTTTGGGGTAGTCGTTTAATTACTGGGTCAAGTCTGGTAAAGTTTGTTTCCGTCCTGTTACGGTTTGCGTCCCACGTGAAATTGTGCGCTACGTGTGTGACTGTCAGGCGTAAAGGGAATGGTTTTAGGTTATCCGGATTTCGGATTAGCCTGCCTTTGTATTTAATTTAATTTTTTGGCATAACTATTACCTTTAGGTGCGATTTATATTTTGCGATATCCTGTCCATACACGACGCGTTGACCATCAATTTTGGCATTTATTGGGTCCCAGTTATGGTTCGGTAACTGGTGAATTGTTGTACATTGTACTTTGCTGTGTTGTGTGTGTATTTATTCTATTTGGTATTATACATGTTTGTTTTTGGGTGCACTTTTGTGTACCATTATTTTGCACCGTATGTGCTGTAATCTTGTGTAACTTGTGTTTTTGTTGTCGTGCTTTTGCGCTGTGTAATTCAATTTGTTGCGTGTTTAATTTATTGTGTTTGGTATTATTTGCCTGTTGGATTGTGTAAGTTGTATTTTGCCTTGCACTAATTTACTTTTGTATTTGTCTTGCTCGGTATTGTTTATGAAAAGTAGTTGTGTGAGACGCCTAGTTATCTCGAGCACTGTTAGGCTAAGTCGGTGCGTGATTATTGTTCAGTTTCTAATTCTCTTATTAAGGGTGGTTGTCGGTTGCGCGATATTTTTTAATTCAATATGCCTGCTAAATTGTCGTTGGCAGCTTTTGACCGGACCACTTCGGTGGGAATACTTGCGTTGCAGCATTTGATAAATAAGTTGGAAGGGTTGCCGCAATTGAGAGCCGTGGATCAACATGAAGCCGGTATTTTGGCCTCCAGGTTGTCCGAAGAATATCAGGACCTTCTAGGTAAGGTCGATCCTTACCTATCGGCCGAGTCATTGCCCCAGGGATTGGACGAGGACCACATTTTTGCGGTGGTAGCTCAAATTAAGGATATTTATGTCCGGGGTAGCATTTTAGCGTCCAAACTAACAAAACCAGAGATACCGGTTGGTTCCGGTCGATTTTCATCGGCAAGTGGCGGGCACCCAGGTGTGCTTGTTCATGAGTTGCCGAAGCTTTCGTTACCTTGTTTTGATGGCCAGGCCAAATGTTGGTCCGAGTTTTGGTCAAAGTTCACCACATTGGTGGACGAAAGTCCTGCCCTCACTCCGAAGCAAAAATTGTTATATTTACTGACTCATCTTAAGGGTGAGGCTTATGAGAAGGTTGCCGCGCTTCCCATAGTTGATGATAGTTATTCACTTGCACTGTCAACTCTTAAAAGTCGTTATCACAATCCTCGTTTGGCCGCTCGGGTTTATTGTACCAATCTGCTTCAGTTACCAGCCGCTTCTATGCGATCAGCTGCGTCTATTAGAAAGTTGGTGGACAGCTTCAATGCTAACTTTTCAGCGTTTTCAGCTCTAAACATTGCTGATATATATCAAGCAATATATGCGTCTTTTGTATTGTCTAGGCTGGATGTATCATTGCGTGAACGTTTTGAGGCGTCTGTTACGGACAAAGAGAATCTCCCTGCCCTAACAGAAATTATGACATTTTTAACCGCTATGGCGGAACAGAAAGAACAGGCATCTTTGGAATCGGCTTTACCTGCTCTTCCCAGCACTAGCCACCAGAAAACCCAGAAGGTTTTTTTTCTAAGGCTACTCCTCTTGCTGTGTCTACATTATCTGCGGAGGTTACGCAATGGGATGCATCTGGTTCACGTTGCCTTCATTGCGATTCCCGGACCCATTTGCTTCTCAAGTGTCCGGCGTGGCTGAGTAAGGACCCTAGGGCTCGATTTCAGAGTCTTAAAAATAAAAAATGTTGTCTTTCGTGCCTCCAACATAAACATTCGGGCTGGTGCAAAAATAGGTGCAAAACGTGTGGCTCTAAGTACCACCACACTTTACTTCATTTCAAAAGTGCCCGTCCGTCTCCGTCTCGTTCACCGATTTCTGACACAGCTGAACTTAAGGCAGCGGAGTCATCGCTTGTTGATCTGTCTAGCACTACTCTGACCGTGTCTCTGCCCCATCCTGCAGGGGTTCTGTTAGCCACCTGTCTAGCAGTCTTGTCGTCTCCGAATGGTGGTTATATTGTAGTTAGGGCCATCCTGGATAGCGCGTCCCATGCTTCTTTCATAACTGAAGCATGTGCCTCTCGCTTAAAGTGTGCTTGTTTTGACGCTTCAGTAAGTGTCAATGGGGTAGGTGATATTGCCACCAAAGCAAAAAAGGTGTGCCATCTGTCCTTGGAAACTTTAAAACGCGAGGTTGTGGCATCTAACCATGCCTTTATAATTCTTTCTAAGATCTCGTCGGACTCACCTAGGTTCCAGGTGTTGCCTGAAGTTAAGCAGGCTACAAAAGATCTTTTGTTAGCTGACCCTACCTTCGATGTAGCAGCCCCAATTGATGCGTTGTTTGGAGCCGATATTGTAGCGGCTATTCTTATGGGAGAGACTATTCCTTTGGGTGCAGGTTTGCCTGTTGCAGTTAGGACACGTTTTGGGTTTGTGATTATGGGTAGAGCCCCAATTTCACTTAATTGTGCATTGACTTCTGCTAGAGGTCTCACTGGCCTTCCTTTGGATCTGGTATCTGCACATCAGCTTCACTGTCATTTCCACCACTTTTATCCTTCCGTCACAACGTTATCAACGGATACAACAAACCTAATTGAGCAAGTTCATCGTTTTTGGGAGGTCGAAGAGCCTCCAGCTGTACCCCACCAATTATCTGAAGAGGATCACTTTGCTGAAAGGTTTTACATGGAGTCAACAAGTCGGTTGCCGTCGGGTCGTTACCAGGTGCGCTTGCCGTTCTTTAAAAACTCTTCTCACATTTTAGGAAATTCCCTTAAGGGAGCCATGTCTCGGTTCTTTGCGTTAGAGAGGAAATTTGCGGCGAACAGTCAGTTTAAGAGTTTATGTACAATTTATAACAGATTATGTCGCTCAGGGGCATATGTCATTGGTGTCTGACCCCAATTTTCCAAAATATTTCATTCCTCATCATGGTATCTTTAAAGTTAGAGATGATACTTCGAGAATAAGGGTGGTGTTTGACGCAAGTATGAAGACGTCCTCTGGGATTTCCTTAAATGATGTGTTATGTGTCGGCCCTAAGTTGCAGACCTTACTGTCCGACGTTTTGACTTTGTTTCGGCGGTTTAGCCATGTTTTTACGTGCGACATTGAACAGATGTACCGCCAAATTGCTATGCATCCTGATGACTCGGCGTACCTGTGTATTTTATGGCGTGAGGAGGTTACCGCCCCACTAAGGGTTTTCGCTTTGCGTACCGTTACTTACGGGCTGGCTTGCGCCCCTTTTCAGGCGTTGCGAACCTTGCAGCGGCTGGCTCAGGATGAGGCAGTTAATTTTCCTGCGGGAGCGGCGGTACTTAGCCGTAATATTTTTGTGGATGATATTGCTGCTGGCGCTGATTCAAAATCAGAGCTTTGCAAACTACAACGGAAATTAATTCTGTTGTTGTCTTCAGGAGGGTTCAATTTGAAAAAATGGTGCACTAATCAACCCGACTGCCTACCTGAATCAGCCGCTCCAAGTGATTCCGTCGTTGCTAAGGATAAGGATATTCTGGGTTTAAGTTGGGACCATTTTACCGATTGCTTCTCCTTTCCTCCTTTGGCCTGTTGCAGCAATGCTCAGGTGCAATTTACCAAACGTGTCGTGTTATCTCAGATGGCACAATTATTTGACCCATATGGTTGGCTTTCGCCAGTGATTTTCAGGGCCAAGGCTTTTTTTCAAAAACTCTGGGCTGAGGGCTTGGACTGGGATGCTCCTCTAAGTGATGAGTTAAACGATTATTGGAGTCAATTCCTGTCCTCTCTGAATCATCTTCCGGTAATTACTATTTCCCGGCCATTCTTCCCTAAAGGTGGGCATATTGAAAGGGTAATATTGCATGGTTTCTGTGATGCTTCCCAGTTGGGTTACGCGACCGTCCTCTATCTGTCCATTTATACTGACTCTGGTCCTCCGGTGGTTTCGTTGGTGTCGTCTAAAACTAAAGTGGCACCTCTTAAAACGTTATCAATCCCACGTTTGGAGTTGTTGGGAGCTTATCTTTTAGCCAAACTTGTTCGTCATTATGTTGGTTTATTCTCATCATGTATTCAATTGAGTCAGGTTTTCTTATGGACGGACTCGACGATTGTCTTGGATTGGCTGAATATGCCTACTTTTAAATTGAAGACATTTAGTGCAAATCGGGTGGCTGCCATTACCGAGTGGACCGATACTAAATCTTGGCGTCATGTTCATGGTGTTTCTAATCCCGCTGATTTAGCCTCTAGAGGTACGTCACTCTCCAGCCTCCGGTCGTCGACATTGTGGTGGTCAGGGCCAGATTGGTTAAAGCTTGATGCTCTATGCTGGCCCCCTATTAATTATCGGCCGAATCACGACGTGCAAGATGTTGCCTTGGAAACCAAGGTCTCTTCGTTTCTCACTCAGGAGCCCCGGGTGGAATTGTTTGAGCACTTGTCCTCGTGGCCCTTAGTGGTGGGAGTTACCTCAGTCATCTTAAGGTGGGCTATGCCTTCGCGGATTGAAGCTTCCACAGCCATGGATTGGAAGAAGTTGGCTGTTAAGTATATTTTACGCTACATTCAGCGCAGCGTGTTTGGACAGGAGCTCGTGGCTCTTCGTTTAGGTAAGCGGCTCCCGGTCCGCATTCAGCGCCTGGTCCCGTTTATAATGATTTTGGCCTCATTCGAGTACGCGGTCGCTTGACCAACTCTGCGGTTACTAGAAATCGTTTTCCGATTTTACTGCCCAAGCATCACCACCTAGTAGGGTTGCTAATTCATCACACCCATGTGTGGTTAGGTCATGCTGGGCCCTTGCAAGTTCAATTTCAGCTTGCCGAAAATTATTGGATTTTGTCCGCACGTCAGGCAATAAGAACTATAATTTGGAAATGTCTTCCTTGTTTCAGGGCGCGTCCTCGCCCCACCAACCCGTTAATGGGGGATCTGCCAGTTCCTAGGGTTAATCCGGCACCTCCATTTTATTCTTCCGGCATGGATTATGCTGGCCCCTTTTTGGTACGGGCCTACGCTGTTCGGAAGGCACCTATAGTCAAAGCGTATCTCTGCATTTTCATCTGCTTAGCCACTAAAGCAGTTCACTTTGAAGTGGCTATGGATCTTTCAACGCCCCAGTTTATTGATGTGTTAAGACGGTTTATTAGTCGCCGTGGGGCTCCGAAAACACTGTATTCGGATTGTGGTAGGAATTTTGTGGGGTCGCGCTCCGAACTGAAACGGGAGCTCCAAAATGTGCTTTCCAATCCTGACCAGTCAGCTCAGATAACAGCTTTCGCTGTTGACAATAACATCGAATTTAAATTTATCCCTCCGTCTGCCCCTCATCAGGGTGGCTTGTGGGAACGGGCTGTCCAGTCGGCCAAGTTTCACATGAAACGTATGATTGGGACCAGGTTGCTGACCATAGCAGAATTTTCATCGTTATGCATTCGCATTGAGGGAATCTTAAATCCCCGTCCTTTGACTGCCCTATCCTCAGATCCGAGTGATTACCAGGCTCTAACGCCTGGTCATTTTTTGGTTGGCCGCCCCATTACCCCGCCCCCGGAAGCTGAAGTCTCATTAAATGAAGGGACCGTCCGTCATTACAAACAAATTGCCGCTTTGCTCCAAGCCTTTTGGAAAAGGTGGCGTTTGGAATACTTGACGGCACTTCATGCCTGATCGAAGTGGTCGTCTAAGTCAAGAAATTTAATGGTTGGGGACCTGGTGGTTATGGAGGAACAGAATTCTCCCCCCCCCTGATGTGGCCTCTTGGCCGAGTTTCAGCTGTGTTTCCGGGGAGCGACGGGGTTGTTCGTCGCGCTTCAGTTAAAACATCCACAGGTTCTTTTGAACGACCGGCTATTAAATTATACTGGTTGCCCATATCTTCTTAATTGGGTTTATCTTGTTTTTTTGGATGAGCAGAATTAATTTCAATGATTGTTGTGGACTTACTGGACACTTTGCTGGGATTTCCCAGGTGATTCCTTCCAGCTGTTGTCCGCAGTGAATTTTACATTGTGGAATGTTTCTGGCATGGCGTTGTGCCAGTTCATTGGGAGTTATGGATGCTCAACAAATCAACAACAACAAAAATAAGCAAAAAAAATGATAAAAAAAGGGGGGATAAAGGGAACAACAACAAAAAATAAAAATAAAAAATAAATTTTAAAAAAAATGTAAAAACTACGGAAATAACTAAGTTGATTTGCTGAGTTTTACATTGTGTTTGGCTAGGCCATTGTTTATTGTATGTTATTGGGTTTTGTCTGCTCTACCCGAACCTTTCGGATTGCTCGCCTGGCGATGCGCCCGCGGCGGAGTTATTCGGCATGGTTTTCTGATTCTTTGCATGTTTTCTGTATGTTTGTATTTTCTTGTGTTTGCGTGTGACCCCCTCCTACGTTGGAGGGTAATTTTCAGAGAACGTTCCTGTTCACCAAAAGCCAAATTTTTGTACTGCATTTTTGGCCATGTCTTTTGGTGTAGATGGTGGTTGACCCATTGCGGTCAACGGGGGCCGGTGTTCGATATTTCGGATCGAACCGGTCATTCTTTTCATTTTCCGAGGTTGGCACTATGGCTTTTGTAGAGCTCGTACCTGCACGTGAACTTTTAGCGCTGTCGTACGCCAGCCATCTAAGTGTCATCATCCACGAGTCGGGACTTCTCGGCAGGTAGAAATCCGTGCCTTTCACCCATCCTTTTCCCAACCAGTCTATCCTGCCTTGAGTGTCAGGATCACCCAGTCGTGAGATACGGTAAGTCATTTTTTTATATTATTTATGTCTGATTAGCAATTCTACATGCTGCTGCTTTCGAGCTCACCAGAGGCTATTAAATTATCATGTAAGAAAGCCGTCTTACTTTCCATCTTTTAAAATATTATCTCACAATGAATGATGAGAAAAGAATTTTGATGAATAAAAAATTTCCAAATTCAAAAAATTAGTAAGTACAACTTACACCAAACATTCGAAGAATTATGAAGAAGAAAAAAGAATTTTGATGAATAAAAAATTTCCAAATTCAAAAAATTAGTAAGTACAACTTACACCAAACATTCGAAGAATTATGAAGAAATAAAAAGAATTTTGATGAATAAAAAATTTCCAAATTCAAAAAATTAGTAAGTACAACTTACACCAAACATTCGAAGAATTATGAATGATGAGAAAAGAATTTTGATGAATAAAAAATTTCCAAATTCAAAAAATTAGTAAGTACAACTTACACCAAACATTCGAAGAATTATGAAGAAACAAAAAGAATTTTGATGAAAAAAAAATTTTCAAAATTCAAAAAATTAGTAAGTACAACTTACACTGATCATTTGAAGGACTATTATGAAGAAAAAAGAATTTTGATGAACGAAAATTTTCAAAATTCAAAACAATAAGTACAACTTACACCAAAATATTTGAAAAACAACTATGAATAAGAAAGAATTTAGTTGAATAAAAATATCTAAAGTTAAAAAATAGTAAGCTCATATCATTACTCATACGAATGATGAGAAATAACTCTTAAATATGAAAAAAGATTTTGTAAGAAAGAGATACAAAATTCTAAAGGAGAAAGGAAACCAGAATATCATATGACTTAATCGAAACAACTTAACCAAACTCACAAAGGAAATAGTTTAATAAAAATGGAACAATGAAGAAGGACAAACTCAGTAAAGACCAAATAGTGAGACCAGAAACCAAAAACCCTGATACTATTAATGATAATGTTGTTGCAATAACCACTATTATAGTGAAAGTGATAAAGAATTAATTCATGTTATGCCATGAGCAATAAAAATAACTCATTGGATACCAGATGGTAGAAAAAATGAATATAAATGCTAATTACTATGTAAACATGATGAAATGTATATTATACCACATACCTAAACCACATAATATGGAATAAGCTTTAAGAGAGAAGAAGAGTCAAGTGTATAAAAGTATTAATTAATATAAAGTATTATGAAGTGAAGAATCTAAAGATGTTTATTTTAGTCAAAAGAGACTACTTTTACAGTTTATTTATTTTTATGACTGGATGTAGAAAATGCCATCCGTCTCATATTTTGAGCAGAGATGATAATGCCTCTGGACTCAATTAATTGAAGTATTGGACAGCAGAGATTGAAGCCAAAAGTGCCACTCTGAACTGTTCCAATTAATTTGTTAGGGAGTAAACATACTGGTGAGGAAGCACCAAATAAGAAAGGATATAAAATGATAATGTTATACACAAGATTGAGAATCACTTATTAATGAAGAAAGAAACTAATGAAGGAGATACACATCATCTGAGAGGAAGCAACGGTGGAAAAAGAAGGTATATAAAGTGAAAACATGTAATCACGAAGAAAATATGGTAAATACAAAAGAATTAGTAGTAATTATTTCATCCATACTAAGAGTATGATCTGAACTAATCACTTTTACAGGAGAGCATATGTAGCATAACAAAATTATCACGTTAAACATTTAACTTAATGCAACATAAATAAAGGAGAAAAGGTCCATAGTGAGTGAGAAGAATGAATTGTTTAAAGGTTAAGCAAAGGAAACTGTATATTAAGTCAATAAAATGTTAATAAGAATAAAAAATAACAAAGAAAACCATTGATCAAAATAACTTGCTATGTAAAAACCCAATAAACCAGCACTATACCCAGTAGATTGGGGAAGCAGTAAAAAGGGAAAGACAAGAAAAAGGAGATAAAAGGGTGAAAACAATATTAATAATGGAAATTTATAAGGTCAAGAAGCAGAGAAACCACAAGACAAGGAATTTACTAATATAATAATGAAGAAGGGACAAAGTATATCAAGATTCCCACAAAGAGCCTAGAAACAAGAAGAGCTATTCCAAAAAATGTTAATAATGGAATACATACCATTGAACAAAATTAAAACCAATATATTTAGACCCAGTAACTCAAGTTACAAGATACAATCCAAAGAAAACCGAATTGTAAACTAGTTATAAGTATAATATGTAAAAAATTATTTAAAAAGACTACCATTAGTGTAGACAATAATAAGTGACACACTATAATAAAGTATAGTGTAAGAAATAGAAATCCATTAAAAAGACTACCATCAGTGTAGGGAAATACTATATAAAAAATAAAAGACAGTCTAATGACTAAGGTTAATTTTAATAATAAAAGTGTTTTAAAAAATTAAGTAATATAAGATTGTAATAGTTATAAGATGCTTTTACTTCATTGTGTTACCAAGACAGTTATAGTAATTGAAAGAGACAGTTAATAACTGGAGGTGTCATTAAGATATTTTTATTTCATTGTGTTATCAAAATAGGTATAGTGAACACAAGAGACAGTTAATAACTGAAGGTGTCATTAGTTATAAGATATTTTTATTTTATTGTGTTACCAAAATAGTTATAGTGAACACAAGAGACAGTTGATAACTGAAAGTGTTATTAGGAATAAGATGTTTTAATAGGATTAGGTTGGTGATAAAAGGAAACATAAAATCAAAGGACAGCCAATGACTGATAATAAGATGTTTCCATTATAATTCTATATGTATAAAAAAATAATAGGCATAAGATGTTTTTGTTATGTTTAAGTGATATAAAAAAAAAAAGTTAGTAGATATAAGATATTCTGTTGTATTTAAAATCATGTTATTTAACTTTCAAGTTTGTAAGGCAGAGAGGCAAGTAGGAAATAGGAATGTAATAATTTTATTTAAAACTGTAAACCATATGAAAGGTACAAAGCAGATTAGCTAAGACACCATTCTAGAAAAAACAGACTAGTAATGTAAACCAAAACTATCTATCAGAGAATCAAACTACATTATAGGGGATAGAATTCAGTACATACAACACAGAAATTGAAAATATAATTAGTACAGATACAATTAATAACGAATAGAATGACAAAGGAAAGAAAATTAACTTCCTTTGGAAACAAATAATACTAGGCCTATAATGGTAATCAAATCAGACTAAACAGTAAATTAATCAATATTGAAGTGTTTTAACAACAAAATCATTAACAACAAAGATAATCACGGAGTTATTAAGATTATGCCATGGAAATATAATCAGAAAAAACACTTAAAAACCATTTAAACACTAAATTTGTACAAAATATGAGGCCTACAATAACTATAATAAATTGTAAAAATTATAAAACTTGAAACAAACCCAGCTATATATCCAAATATGTAAAATTAATTAATCAATATTGCTGAGTAGTTAGATTTTTGTAAAATTAAGAAATATTTGAAATACAGTAAAAAATAAGAAAACTTATTATGTATATTTAGATGATGAACCAAATCTGAGACATGTACTTTTATAAATGAACAATAGAAAGAGGAAAAAGACATATCACAAATTACCCTAAAACGACGACGTTCAGAGTTTAGTCTATTGTTAATCGTGAAGACGACTAGTTGGGAATGTACTAACAGAAGACCGAAAAAGTATAATTTTGTGCAAAACCGTGAGTGTGGCTATGAAGAGTGTAACAGAGGTTAACTAAAATGAAAATAACATTAACAGTTAATATTTAACACCTCACTAATTCCGAACCACAGTAATAACACCATCTAACACAAGCACAAGAAATCAACGGCCATTTTGAGAAGATTTTGGACCATATTAGCAGAACACGAATACACATATTTGAACACCGGACACTTCACCAGTCCGGCATCCTGAAACGACATCGCAGGAGAAGAGAGAACACTCTACACTGTATTCCTGGACCAACACTACTTCGCAGAGAAGGGAATATTCATTTATTTCTGTGGGAGAAGCTCAACCAGTTCCAGCAATGCATAGCAGCGAAAATCGAGGTGAAGGCGGCCATACTGGATTTCCGAACGAGCCAAGTACACTGCCAGCTTGAAGTGAGTGACGTCATTTCGACGAATGGTTCGATATTACTTTTCATAATTGACAATTTCAATAATAATATTGTTTTATTTCAGCCATAATAATTTAGTTTAAGAATATCTGTAAGAATGTATCTTGTTCCTTGCCCTCTGACCATTTTGACTCGCTAAAAGAATCCTAATTAATTAATCTTGTAAAGAATATATTTTGTCAATCTTGTTCGCTACCGACTGGAGCAAATAATCAGCCAATGCCTGGGCCATGCGCAGCCTGAATGGCGCATAATTTTAAATGTCAATAAATGAACATCATTATTCAGTTACAAGAGTTGTATTTATTTGTATAATGAATGTTAACTATTTTTTTTCTTCTAAACAAAACTAATTTACAGTAATAAAAATAAATATTTGAGAGAAATAAGAAGAGCAAAGTCAGCAGAGAGAGAATCAACAGATCTAACTACACAGTTAAATTATTAATAGAAACAAATAGATTTGAACTACCAATTCGTACTTATTAAATTGGAAGTAATCAAAGTACACACACAATTAATTAATTATTTATTAATTAATTGAATTAAACAAAAACAAAAAAATAATAATATATAAGTAAACTTTTACACTTACAAAATTTTTCTTTAATTCTCAACCAATCACACTTTATTATAATACCTTATTTATATTTAATTTATTCTTTATAATTGGTGAATCCAAAGTGGAGCTGTATCATCGGCGAGTTCAACACCGAGATTCAGACAACATTTATTAGTATCACAATAATTCTTGCTATCTTTAAGGAGACTAATCTTGTGTGATCACAACATAATATCATTATTCTCTTATTTTATATTTGTAATAAATTATATTACAAATTGGCGTCCAACTAAAGGGCTTTACATAGGAGGTAATAGAGTTATAAAATAAGGACGATTGTCCAATTTCCTATTTTTAGCTCGGCAGCGGTCAATAGGTCGGAAGAAGGAGCGAGATGCACAGGAGAGCTACATCAAGGAAAAGGGCTGTGGAGGCCGAGCAGGAGGTAGACATGGAAGATAAAGAGGCGACACCCGTGGAAGATGTGGAGTCGATGTTACCGCCAGCAGAACCAATCAAGCCTGCACCACAGGAGGAACAGCCGGAGAAATCCACCACAAAGGAAGATACAAAATTGGATAGAATTATAGAGATGTTACTCAGAGAATTTAAAACGACAAAGGAAGAGTTGGGTAATAAAATGGAAGAAAACAGTAAGAAGATGGAGGAGAAAATGGAAGAAAATAATAAGGAAATGAAGAGTGATAACCAACGATTGACGGAAGAATTAGGTAATAAAATTGGAGATACCAGTAAGAAGATGGAAGCAAACAGTAAGAAGATAGAAGAGAAGATGGAAGAAAATATTCAGAAAATTGAGGAGAAAATGGAGGAAATAAAGACTGACAATAAACAGTCGAAGGAGGAATTAACCCAGATAAGCCAAAAACTGTAAGAGACCAATTAGAAGATGGAAGAAACAAGTCAGAAAATGGAAAGCAATAATCAACAATTAAGAGAAGAATTGAAAGAGACGAACCAAGAGAATATGAACCGATTAGATGGAAAGATGGAAGCATTGAAGGAAGAACTGGGGCAAAAGATAGCTGAAAATAATGAAACAATCAGCAAGAAGGTAGAAGAGGAATTAACGGTAATCGAACAAAAGGTTACAAGAGCTGACGAAAGATGGAGTCAAACCGAACGAGAAGTACAGAGTATCAAGACAGAAATAAACACTAAGGTTAACAACATTGAAGAAACGACTAGGAAGACGTTGGAGGAAAGACTAAAAGAAACACGTGAAGACTGGCAGCGAGTGCAGGACCGATTCACAGAAAAATGTGACGGCATTGAAGCTACTGTGACCAGTATCAACAGTCAGGTGCGACAGAACCAAACGGATATAGACCTGTTCCATAGTTGACCGACAAGCATTACCAGTTGTCCTAACAACGAGAATCGTGAAGGAATTAACTTCAGGTTTTATAAAAACAAACCGATGGAGTTCCTAGCCAGAATCGAAGAGTACTTCACCAAACACAGAGGCAATCGCTTGAGGGAGAATAAGGAAGTACTTGACGAATCATTCAAGGAGATAGCAGATAATTGGTGGATGGCGATAAGAGACGAAGTGACCGACTACCAACAATTCAAAAGGCTATTCAAAGCCAAATATTGGTCTGAATCGACACAAAATATCGCCAGAGACGGGATCTGTCATGGAAAATACAACCCGTATGGAAACCAGACTCTAACAGCGTACTTCTTGGGAAAGGTGTGCGTGGCCAAACATCTAGAGCCCAGAATACCGGAAGAATGCCTGGTCAGCAAGCTCTCATACCATTATGAGGAAGATATAATAAGAGCTAGAAGAAACAGTCAAATAAAGACTGTACAAGCAATGACAGAGCTCTTAGAAATGTATGAGCATGAGGATTATTACCGCCAAAGTCGCAGGAGATATGAAAGGCCAGAACCAAGAAGTAACACCAATAATTCAAATAATAATAATCGGCAGAATGTGGGCAACAACAATAATTATAATTCCACAAATCGGAATAATGCCGAATACAGTTATAACACCCGTAATAACAATAATGTACCTAGATTTAATAACAATAATAATAATAATCATGTTCCTCGCATTAATAATAATGACAGCAACAACAACAATAATAATAATAATAATAACCGTCGACAAAACAACAACGGTTATAATAATAATAACCGTAATTATGTTCCAAATGGTCAGAGGAACCCCAACCCCTCTAATAACAATTATCATAGTAATTATAACAGGAATTACCCGAATGGAGGTAATAACAATAATTACAGGACATATCGACCCCATATTAACTACATCAGAGCGGAAGGCAGTGGACAGAGGAGGTACTAGCCTCAACGAAGGAGCCGATATTATGAGTACGAGACCTTTCAAGGAAGTCAGGGAAGCAATCGTTACAGAGAGTACGAGCCCAGACGTAGTTCCAGCCTGGACAATCAACGAAGACTACCTGCAACGGAAGCCCAACAGGACGATCGTGCTGAACCAAACGAAGCAGTTTCAGGACTCCAAGCTGATGCTTCCAACGGCCTAATCCGTAATGATGCGGAACATTTAAACAAACGGAGGCAGTAATAAACTCCAATAACCCTTTACTGCTCCAATCTGCTGGGTTTGACCAAGGAATAAATTTGAAGAAAGAAAGAAAAAATTTTACAATAATATACAGTAATTATTTGAAAGATATCCGTAAGGACCTGCTAGAAGAAAACGAAATTAACATTAATAATAATGACAATGAAATAATATATATCATTGCAGAAATTGAGGGTATTTCTGTTCCTATAATGATAGACACTGGAGCCAATGTCTCTATAATAAATCGTAATGAGTTGGACCGGATACAGCAGGAATGCCACAAAAACTTACCGATACTACCTATTAATAATATTGTACTTGTAGGAGCTACCGGCCGACAGAACAAGACGATAAGAAAACAGGTATCCCTAAGTGTCAACAGTCAGGGCATTAGTGTGGATATGATATTTCTTGTTGCAGCCGGATTACCTTTCAACATCATGATAGGATGTGACATATTGCGCAGAAACTCAGCAGTTATCGACTTGTGCCGAGGGAAGGTATCACTCTTTTCTGAAGGTTCGACCTGGGTAGCCAATTTAACTAACAACAAGATGTTAGACTCCAGACAACTTCTCGACCACAAAAATAAGGTGAATTACTTGTCAAACTACTCGACAAACAACAAGCCAGTACATCAGGATTCGGAGGATGACCTATGGCAGCAAAAGATTCAGGAGATACGTAACTTCCAGTGCCATAATACTATCGAGCAATTAAAGGAAAACCAGCTGAATCAATTAGTCAACATATATGAAAAATATCGAGCTGTATTTTTGGACGAACCTGGAAAGATCCGGAACTACCAATGTTCCATACGATTCAGAGAACCGGTAGAATTTAATAGAAAGTCGTATCCCATAGCACAATCTTTGAAGGAAGCCGTACGCACAGAGATCCAGAATATGATCAGTAAAGATATTATCGAGAGCAGTCAATCGCCATACACTAGCCCAATTGTGGCTATACAAAAGAAAAATGGGAAGGTAAGGCTTTGCCTTGACGCACGTGAGATAAATAAAATGATTATTAACGATCGTACCTCACCTGGCGAAATTGATGAGATATTGAAGAGATTTCACGGAACGAAGTTCATTACCACGTGGGATACCGTTTGCGGCTATTGGCAGGTGGAGTTGCACCCAGCAAGCCGCCAATACATGGCGTTCATCTTCGAAGGGCGCAACTATCGGTTTAAGAGGTTGCCCTTCGGGTTAGTGAACTCAGTAGCTGTTTTTGTCGCCTGTATGGATCATATACTCAGACCAGAAGCGCTCCAATTCACGACTGTCTATGTTGATGATCTCCTAATAACATCAACCAATTGGGAAGAACACTGTTACCGTGTGGAGCATGTCTTGAAGAAGCTTGCTGAAAATAATGTTACCCTTAAACTAGACAAGTCCAAGCTTATAGCTAAAGAAGTACAATTCTTGGGTTTCCAGTTAAACAGTCAAGGAATAACACCATCAACAGAAAAAGTAGACGCCATACAACGATTCCCTATACCAAAAAACAGAAGGCAACTACAATCATTTTTAGGCCTGTGTAACTACTATAGGAAGTTCCAAAATAATTATTCCGAACTGACGGCCCGGTTTCAGTACCAGTTATCGTCCAAGAATAAATGGCGAAGGGGGCAAGAACAAGACGAAACCTTCAAACCAATTAAGGAGAAGTTCTTAGAAGCAGTAACGCTCAACCATCCGGATTTTAACCGACCCTTCTTTCTAAACTGTGACGCTAGTAACATTAGCTTGGGATCAACACTGTACCAAGAAGATGAAGGTGGAAACCATCTAGTAGTGAGCTTTGCTAGCAGAACCCTTAACCAGTGTGAAAAGAACTATAACGTGACGGAAAAAGAACTGCTAAATGTAGTCTTTGCCTGTGGGAAGTTTCGGACGTATATCCTCGGATATCCAGTGACCGTTTGAACAGATCACAAATCAATATCATTTCTGAGAAGATGCAAGTTAAGCCATGGTAGATTGACCAGATGGGTACTCGCCCTGCAGGAATACGATATACAGTGGGAGTATGTTCCTGGAAGTAAAAATGTAGTAGCCGACGTGTTGACGAGAGTGAATCTGGAAGAACAAACGTTCGAAGGCGAAAAGGAGAGCATCTTGAAAATCTATAACATTATTAAGGACAGATCCGATTTAGAGAAGATAGTGCAGGACATCAGCAAACACCAGCAGTCCGATCCGAAGTTAAACTGTATTAAACTTCGTCTCTCCAACCAAGCTGACACAATAACCAAATTTTATTGTGTACATAACGAAATATTATCCATCAAAACATCCCTTGATGAAGAGATATGGAAGATCATGATCCCTACTACAATCGAAAAGGATATCATCCTGGACTATCATCTACGATACGGTCACCTGGGAGCCATGAAGGTGGTCAAGGCGATAGAAGAGAATTGTCATATAAAAAATATAAATAGAAAGACGAGAAACTACCTCAAAACCTGTCTGATATGTCAATTGGTGAAAACCAACAATGAGAGAAAAGAGGGTATGATGATACCAATTACCTCACAAGCCAAACTGGAAAAGGTCTTTCTGGACATCTGTGGTCCATTTCCCCGCAGTGGTGGACGCCATCGATACAAATACATTATTGGATCACTTCACAAAACTGTATCCTGTGAACAGAGCCACCACTTTGAAGACTATAGGAATAATAACAAACCATTACATTCCAGAGATAGGGAGCCCGGCATCCATAATCACAGACCATGGAACGCAATTTAAGGGTTGGAGGTGGAGAAACACTCTAAATACGTTGGGCATTAAGACATACAAGACATCTGTCTACCACCCCAGCAGCAATCCAGCGGAGAGGGTACTGCGAGAAGTCGGAAGAATATTACGGACTTATTGCTATAATCAACAAAGGAAGTGGCAAGAATATTTATTAGCTACTGAAGAATTCCTTAATTTGTCATATCACCCCGCTATAGGTACCACGCCATACACGGCAATGTATGAAAAACCGCCTCCAAGAGAAATACAAGACAATAGAGTTCCCCATGAGTCAAGAATACAAATTCAATCGAATCAGATTCTACAATAAATTGGCAGAAGACCAGGAAAGGCGCAAGAACAAGTATCAAAAGGCGATTAAGAAAATAATAAGCTATGAAGTCGGAGAAAAGGTACTGCTAAAAAACAGGGAATTACCCAGTACTTTGGAAGGCATTACCAAAAAGTTGTTACTGCTGTATACCGGCCCATACCTGATTATTAAAAACAATAATAACAATACGTATGTACTAAAGGATATCATTTCAAATAAAGTAAAAGGATCTTATAATCAATTATCCATTAAAAAATATTTAGAGGAGAAATGAAAAGAATTTCCAAATTCAAAAAATTAGTAAGTACAACTTACACCAAACATTCGAAGAATTATGAAGAAGAGAAAAGAATTTTGATGAATAAAAGAATTTCCAAAAAAAAAAATTTAGTAAGTACAACTTACACTGATCATTTGAAAGACTATTATGAATGAGAAAAGAATTTTGGTGAACGAAAATTTTCCAAATTCAAAAAATTAGTAAGTACAACTTACACCAAACATTCGAAGAATTATGAAGAAGAAAAAAGAATTTTGATGAATAAAAAATTTTGAAATTCAAGAAATTAGTAAGTACAACTTACAACAAACATTCGAAGAATTATGAAGAAGAAAAAAGAATTTTGATGAATAAAAAATTACCAAATTCAAAAAAATAGTAAGTACAACTTATACCAAACATTCGAAGAATTATGAAGAAACAAAAAGAATTTTGATGAACAAAAAGAATTTTGATGAACATAAAATTTCAAAATTCAAAAAATTAGTAAGTACAACTTACACTGATCATTTGAAAGACTATTATGAATGATGAAGAAAGAATTTTGATGAATAAAAAAGATTTCAAAATTCAAAAAAATAGTAAGTACAACTTACACCAAACATTCGAAGAATTATGAAGAAACAAAAAGAATTTTGATGAATAAAAAATTTCCAAATTCAAAAAATTAGTAAGTACAACTTACACCAAACATTTGAAGAATTATGAAGAAACAAAAAGAATTTTGATGAATAAAAGAATTTCCAAATTCAAAAAATTAGTAAGAACAACTTACACCAAACATTCGAAGAATTATGAAGAAACAAAAAGAATTTTGATGAAAAAAAAAATTTCAAAATTCAAAAAGTTAGTAAGTACAACTTACACCAAACATTTGAAGAATTATGAAGAAACAAAAAGAATTTTGATGAATAAAAGAATTTCCAAATTCAAAAAATTAGTAAGAACAACTTACACCAAACATTCGAAGAATTATGAAGAAACAAAAAGAATTTTGATGAAAAAAAAATTTCAAAATTCAAAAAATTAGCAAGTACAACTTACACTGATCATTTGAAGGACTATTATGAAGAAAAAAGAATTTTGATGAACGAAAATTTTCAAAATTCAAAACAATAATAAGTACAACTTACACCAAAATATTTGAAAAACAACTATGAATAAGAAAGAATTTAGTTGAATAAAAATATCTAAAGTTAAAAAATAGTAAGCTCATATCATTACTCATACGAATGATGAGAAATAACTCTTAAATATGAAAAAAGATTTTGTAAGAAAGAGATACAAAGTTCTAAAGGAGAAAGGAAACCAGAATATCATATGACTTAATCGAAACAACTTAACCAAACTCACAAAGGAAATAATTTAATAAAAATGGAACAATGAAGAAGGACCAACTCAGTAAAGACCAAATAGTGAGACCAGAAACCAAAAACCCTGATACTATTAATGATAATGTTGTTGCAATAACCACTATTATAGTGAAAGTGATAAAAAATTAATTCATGTTATGCCATGAGCAATAAAAATAACTCATTGGATACCAGATGGTAGAAAAAATGAATATAAATGCTATTTACTATGTAAACATGATGAAATGTATATTATACCACATAATATGGAATAAACTTTAAGAGAGAAGAAGAGTCAAGTGTATAAAAGTATTAATTAATATAAAGTATTATGAAGTGAAGAATCTAAAGATGTTTATTTTAGTCAAAAGAGACTACTTTTACTGTTTATTTATTTCTATGACTGGATGTAGAAAATGCCATCCGTCTTATATTTTAAGCAGAGATGATAATGCCTCTGGACTCAATTAATTGAAGTATTGGACAGCAGAGATTGAAGCCAAAAGTGCCACTCTGAACTGTTCCAATTAATTTGTTAGGGAGTAAACATACTGGTGAGGAAGCACCAAATAAGAAAGGATATAAAATGATAATGTTATACACAAGATTGAGAATCACTTATTAATGAAGAAAGAAACTAATGAAGGAGATACACATCATCTGAGAGGAAGCAACGGTGGAAAAAGAAGGTATATAAAGTGAAAACATGTAATCACGAAGAAAATATGGTAAATACAAAAGAATTAGTAGTAATTATTTCATCCATACTAAGAGTATGATCTGAACTAATCACTTTTACAGGAGAGCATATGTAGCATAACAAAATTATCACGTTAAACATTTAACTTAATGCAACATAAATAAAGGAGAAAAGGTCCATAGTGAGTGAGAAGAATGAATTGTTTAAAGGTTAAGCAAAGGAAACTGTATATTAAGTCAATAAAATGTTAATAAGAATAAAAAATAACAAAGAAAACCATTGATCAAAATAATTTACTATGTAAAAACCCAATAAACCAGTAGTATACCCAGTAGATTGGGGAAGCAGTAAAAAGGGAAAGACAAGAAGAAGGAGATAAAAGGGTGAAAACAATAATAATGGAAATTTATAAGGTCAAGAAGCAGAGAAACCACAAGACAAGGAATTTACTAATATAATAATGAAGAAGGGACAAAGTATATCAAGATTCCCACAAAGAGCCTAGAAACAAGAAGAGCTATTCCAAAAAATGTTAATAATGGAATACATACCATTGAACAAAATTAAAACCAATATATTTAGACCCAGTAACTCAAGTTACAAGATACAATCCAAAGAAAACCGAATTGTAAACTAGTTATAAGTATAATATGTAAAAAATTATTTAAAAAGACTACCATTAGTGTAGACAATAATAAGTGACACACTATAATAAAGTATAGTGTAAGAAATAGAAATCCATTAAAAAGACTACCATCGGTGTAGGGAAATACTATATAAAAAATAAAAGACAGTCTAATGACTAAGGTTAATTTTAATAATAAAAGTGTTTTAAAAAATTAAGTAATATAAGATTGTAATAGTTATAAGATGCTTTTATTTCATTGTGTTACCAAGACAGTTATAGTAATTGAAAAAGACAGTTAATAACTGGAGGTGTCATAAGTTATAAGATATTTTTATTTCATTGTGTTATCAAAATAGTTATAGTGAACACAAGAGACAGTTAATAACTGAAGGTGTCATTAGTTATAAGATATTTTTATTTTATTGTGTTACCAAAATATTTATAGTGAACACAAGAGACAGTTGATAACTGAAAGTGTTATTAGGAATAAGATGTTTTAATAGGATTAGGTTGGTGATAAAAGGAAACATAAAATCAAAGGACAGCCAATGACTGATAATATTGCTGATAATAAGATGTTTCCATTATAATTCTATATGTATAAAAAAATAATAAGCATAAGATGTTTTTGTTATATTTAAGTGATATAAAAAAAAAAAGTTAGTAGATATAAGATATTCTGTTGTATTTAAAATCATGTTATTTAATTTTCAAGTTTGTAAGGCAGAGAGGCAAGTAGGAAATAGGAATGTAATAATTTTATTTAAAACTGTAAACCATATGAAAGGTACAAAGCAGATTAGCTAAGACACCATTCTAGAAAAAACAGACTAGTAATGTAAACCAAAACTATCTATCAGAGAATCAAACTACATAATAGGGGATAGAATTCAGTACATACAACACAGAAATTGAAAATATAATTAGTACAGATACAATTAATAATGAATAGAATGACAAAGGAAAGAAAATTAACTTCCTTTGGAAACAAATAACACTAGGCCTATAATGGTAATCAAATCAGACTAAACAGTAAATTAATCAATATTGAAGTTTTTAACAACAAAATCATTAACAACAAAGATAATCACGGAGTTATTAAGATTATTCCATGGAAATATTATCAGAAAAAACACTTAAAAAACATTTAAACACTAAATTTGTACAAAATATGAGGCCTACAATAATTATAAAAAATTGTAATTTTTGGGCTTAAATGAACTTGAAACAAACCCAGCTATATATCCAAATATGTAAAATTAATTAATCAATATTGCTGAGTAGTTAGATTTTTGTAAAATTAAGAAATATTTGAAATACAGTAAAAAATAAGAAAACTTATGTATATTTAGATGATGAACCAAATCTGAGACATGTACTTTTATAAATGAACATTAGAAAGAGGAAAAAGACATATCACAAATTACCCTAAAACGACGACGTTCAGAGTTTAGTCTATTGTTAATCGTGAAGACGACTAGTTGGGAATGTACTAACAGAAGACCGAAAAAGTATAATTTTGTGCAAAACCGTGAGTGTGGCTATGAAGAGTGTAACAGAGGTTAACTAAAATGAAAATAACATTAACAGTTAATATTTAACACCTCACTAATTCCGAACCACAGTAATAACACCATCTAACACAAGCACAAGAAATCAACGGCCATTTTGAGAAGATTTTGGACCATATTAGCAGAACACGAATACACATATTTGAACACCGGACACTTCACCAGTAACCCATCCTGAAACGACATCGCAGAAGAGAGAACACTCTACACTATATTCCTGGACCAACATTACTTCGCAGAGAAGGGAATATTCATTTATTTCTGTGGGAGAAGCTCAACCAGTTCCAGCAATGCATAGCAGCGAAAATCGAGGTGAAGGCGGCCATACTGGATTTCCGAACGAGCCAAGTACACTGCCAGCTTGAAGTGAGTGACGTCATTTCGACGAATGGTTCGATATTACTTTTCATAATTGACAATTTCAATAATAATATTGTTTTATTTCAGCCATAATAATTCAGTTTAAGAATATCTGTAAGAATGTATCTTTTTCCTTGCCCTCTGACCATTTTGTCTCGCTAAAAGAATCCTAATTAATTAATCTTGTAAAGAATATATTTTGTCAATCTTGTTCGCTACCGACTGGAGCAAATAATCAGCCAATGCCTGGGCCATGCGCAGCCTGAATGGCGCATAATTTTAAATGTCAATAAATGAACATCATTATTCAGTTACAAGAGTTGTATTTATTTGTATAATGAATGTTAACTATTTTTTTTCTTCTAAACAAAACTAATTTACAGTAATAAAAATAAATATTTGAGAGAAATAAGAAGAGCAAAGTCAGCAGAGAGAGAATCAACAGATCTAACTACACAGTTAAATTATTAATAGAAACAAATAGATTTGAACTACCAATTCATACTTATTAAATTGGAAGTAATCAAAGTACACACACAATTAATTAATTATTTATTAATTAATTGAATTAACCAATTAAACAAAAACAAAAAAATAATAATATATAAGTAAACTTTTACACTTACAAAATTTTTCTTTAATTCTCAACCAATCACACTTTATTATAATACCTTATTTATATTTAATTTATTCTTTATAATTGGTGAATCCAAAGTGGAGCTGTATCATCGGCGAGTTCAACACCGAGATTCAGACAACATTTATTAGTATCACAATAATTCTTGCTATCTTTAAGGAGACTAATCTTGTGTGATCACAACATAATATCATTATTCTCTTATTTTATATTTGTAATAAATTATATTACAAATTGGCGTCCAACTAAAGGGCTTTAAATAGGAGGTAATAGAGTTATAAAATAAGGACGATTGTCCAATTTCCTATTTTTAGCTCGGCAGCGGTCAATAGGTCGGAAGAAGGAGCGAGATGCACAGGAGAGCTACATCAAGGAAAAGGGCTGTGGAGGCCGAGCAGGAGGTAGACATGGAAGATAAAGAGGCGACACCCGTGGAAAATGTGGAGTCGATGTTACCGCCAGCAGAACCAAACAAGCCTGCACCACAGGAGGAACAGCCGGAGAAATCCACCACAAAGGAAGATACAAAATTGGATAGAATGATAGAGATGTTACTCAGAGAATTTAAAACGACAAAGGAAGAGTTGGGTAATAAAATGGAAGAAAACAGTAAGAAGATGGAGGAGAAAATGGAAGAAAATAATAGGAAGATGGAAGAAAATAATAAGGAAATGAAGAATGATAACCAACGATTGAAGGAAGAATTGGGTAATAAAATTGGAGATACCAGTAAGAAGATGGAGGAGAAGATGGAAGCAAACAGTAAGAAGATAGAAGAGAAGATGGAAGAAAATATTCAGAAAATTGAGGAGAAAATGGAGGAAATAAAGACTGACAATAAACAGTCGAAGGAGGAATTAACCCAGATAAGCCAAAAACTGGAAGAGACCAATAAGAAGATGGAAGAAACAAGTCAGAAAATGGAAAGCAATAATCAACAATTAAGAGAAGAATTGAAAGAGACGAACCAAGAGAATATGAACCGATTAGATGGAAAGATGGAAGCATTGAAGGAAGAACTGGGGCAAAAGATAGCTGAAAATAATGAAACAATCAGCAAGAAGGTAGAAGAGGAATTAACGGTAATCGAACAAAAGGTTACAAGAGCTGACGAAAGATGGAGCAAACCGAATGAGAAGTACAGAGTATCAAGACAGAAATAAACACTAAGGTTAACAACATTGAAGAAACGACTAGGAAGACGTTGGAGGAAAGACTAAAAGAAACATGTGAAGACTGGGAGCAAGTGCAGGACCGATTCACAGAAAAATGTGACGGCATTGAAGCTACTGTGACCAGTATCAACAGTCAGGTGCGACAGAACCAAACAGATATAGACCTGTTCCATAGTCGACCGACAAGCATTACCAGTTGTCCTAACAACGAGAATCGTGAAGGAATTAACTTCAGGTTTTATAAAAACAAACCGATGGAGTTCCTAGCCAGAATCGAAGAGTACTTCACCAAACACAGAGGCAATCGCTGGAGGGAGAATAAGGAAGTACTTGACGAATCGTTCAAGGAGATAGCAGATAATTGGTGGATGGCGATAAGAGATGAAGTGACCGACTACCAACAATTCAAAAGGCTATTCAAAGCCAAATATTGGTCTGAATCGACACAAAATATCGCCAGAGACGGGATCTGTCATGGAAAAAAACAACCCGTATGGAAACCAGACTCTAACAGCGTACTTCTTGGGAAAGGTGTGCGTGGCCAAACATCTAGAGCCCAGAATACCGGAAGAATGCCTGGTCAGCAAGCTCTCATACCATTATGAGGAAGATATAATAAGAGCTAGAAGAAACAGTCAAATAAAGACTGTACAAGCAATGACCGAGCTCTTAGAAATATATGAGCATGAGGATTATTACCGCCACAGTCGCAGGAGATATGAAAGGCCGGAACCAAGAAGTAACACCAATAATTCAAATAATAATAATCGGCAGAATGTGGGCAACAACAATAATTATAATTCCGCAAATCGGAATAATGCCGAATAAAATTATAACACCCGTAATAACAATAATGTACCTAGATTTAAGAACAATAATAATAATAATCATGTTCCTCGCATTAATAATAATGACAGCAACAACAACAATAATAATAATAACGTCCACAAAACAACAACGGTTATTATAATAATAACCGTAATTATGTTCCAAATGGTCAGAGGAACCCCAACCCCTCTAATAACAATTATCATAGTAATTATAACAGGAATTACCCGAATGGAGGTAATAACAATAATTACAGGACATATCGACCCCATATTAACTACATCAGAGCGGAAGGCAGTGGACAGAGGAGGTACCAGCCTCAACGAAGGAGCCGATATTATGAGTACGAGACCTTTCAAGGAAGTCAGGGAAGCAATCGTTACAGAGAGTACGAGCCCAGATGTAGTTCCAGCCTGGACAATCAATGAAGACTACCTGTAACGGAAGCCCAACAGGACGATCGTGCTGAACCAAACGAAGCAGTTTCAGGACTCCAAGCTGATGCTTCCAACGGCCTAATCCGTAATGATGCGGAACATTTAAACGAACGGAGGCAGTAATAAACTCCAATAACCCTTTACTGCTCCAATCTGCTGGGTTTGACCAAGGAATAAATTTGAAGAAAGAAAGAAAAAATTTTACAATAATATACAGTAATTATTTGAAAGATATCCGTAAGGACCTGCTAGAAGAAAACGAAATTAACATTAATAATAATGACAATGAAATAATATATATCATTGCAGAAATTGAGGGTATTTCTGTTCCTATAATGATAGACACTGGAGCCAATGTCTCTATAATAAATCGTAATGAGTTGGACCGGATACAGCAGGAATGCCACAAAAACTTACCGATACTACCTATTAATAATATTGTACTTGTAGGAGCTACCGGCCGACAGAACAAGACGATAAGAAAACAGGTATCCCTAAGTGTCAACAGTCAGGGCATTAGTGTGGATATGATATTTCTTGTTGCAGCCGGATTACCTTTCAACATCATGATAGGATGTGACATATTGCGCAGAAACTCAGCAGTTATCGACTTGTGCCGAGGAAAGGTATCACTCTTTTCTGAAGGTTCGACCTGGGTAGCCAATTTAACTAACAACAAGATGTTAGACTCCAGACAACTTCTCGACCACAAAAATAAGGTGAATTACTTGTCAAACTACTCGACAAACAACAAGCCAGTACATCAGGATTCGGAGGATGACCTATGGCAGCAAAAGATTCAGGAGATACGTAACTTCCAGTGCCATAATACTATCAAGCAATTAAAGGAAAACCAGCTGAATCAATTAGTCAACATATATGAAAAATATCGAGCTGTATTTTCGGACGAACCTGGAAAGATCCGGAACTACCAATGTTCCATATGATTCAGAGAACCGGTAGAATTTAATAGAAAGTCGTATCCCATAGCACAATCTTTGAAGGAAGCCGTACGCACAGAGATCCAGAATATGATCAGTAAAGATATTATCGAGAGCAGTCAATCGCCATACACTAGCCCAATTGTGGCTATACAAAAGAAAAATGGGAAGGTAAGGCTTTGCCTTGACGCACGTGAGATAAATAAAATGATTATTAACGATCGTACCTCACCTGGCGAAATTGATGAGATATTGAAGAGATTTCACGGAACGAAGTTCATTACCACGTGGGATACCGTTTGCGGCTATTGGCAGGTGGAGTTGCACCCAGCAAGCCGCCAATACATGGCGTTCATCTTCGAAGGGCGCAACTATCAGCTTAAGAGGTTGCCCTTCGGGTTAGTGAACTCAGTAGCTGTTTTTGTCGCCTGTATGGATCATATACTCAGACCAGAAGTGCTCCAATTCACGACTGTCTATGTTGATGATCTCCTAATAACATCAAACAATTGGGAAGAACACTGTTACTGTGTGGAGCATGTCTTGAAGAAGCTTGCTGAAAATAATGTTACCCTTAAACTAGACAAGTCCAAGCTTATAGCTAAAGAAGTACAATTCTTGGGTTTCCAGTTAAACAGTCAAGGAATAACACCATCAACAGAAAAAGTAGACGCCATACAACGATTCCCTATACCAAAAAACAGAAGGCAACTACAATCATTTTTAGGCCTGTGTAACTACTATAGGAAGTTCCAAAATAATTATTCCGAACTGACGGCCCGGTTTCAGTACCAGTTATCTTCCAAGAATAAATGGCGATGGGGTCAAGAACAAGACGAAACCTTCAAATCAATTAAGGAGAAGTTCTTAGAAGCAGTAATGCTCAACCATCCGGATTTTAACCGACCCTTCTTTCTAAACTGTGACGCTAGTAACATTAGCTTGGGATCAACACTGTACCAAGAAGATGAAGGTGGAAACCATCTAGTAGTGAGCTTTGCTAGCAGAACCCTTAACCAGTGTGAAAAGAACTATAACGTGACGGAAAAAGAACTGCTAAGTGTAGTCTTTCCCTGTGGGAAGTTTTGGACGTATATCCTCGGATATCCAGTGACCGTTCGAACAGATCACAAATCAATATCATTTCTGAGAAGATGCAAGTTAAGCCACGGTAGATTGACCAGATGGGTACTCGCCCTCCAGGAATACGATATACAGTGGGAGTATGTTCCTGGAAGTAAAAATGTAGTAGCCGACGTGTTGTCGAAAGTGAATCTGGAAGAACAAACGTTCGAAGGCGAAAAGGAGAGCATCTTGAAAATCTATAATATTATTAAGGACAGATCCGATTTAGAAAAGATAGTGCAGGACATCAGCAAACACCAGCAGTCCGACCCGAAGTTAAACCACATTAAACTTCGTCTCTCCAACCAAGATGACACAATAACCAAATTTTATTGTGTACATAACGAAATATTATTCATCAAAACATCCCTTGATGAAGAGATATGGAAGATCATGATCCCTACTACAATCGAAAAGGATATCATCCTGGACTATCATCTACGATACGGTCACATGGGAGCCATGAAGGTGGTCAAGGCGATAGAAGAGAATTGTCATATAAAAAATATAAATAGAAAGACGAGAAACTACCTCAAAACCTGTCTGATATGTCAATTGGTGAAAACCAACAATGAGAGAAAAGAGGGTATGATGATACCAATTACCTCATAAGCCAAACTGGAAAAGGTCTTTCTGGACATCTGTGGTCCATTTCCCCGCAGTGGCGGACGCCATCGATACAAATACATTATTTTCATGATGGATCACTTCACAAAACTGTACCCTGTGAACAGAGCCACCACTTTGAAGACTATAGGAATAATAACAAATCATTACATTCCAGAGATAGGGAGCCCGGCATCCATAATCACAGACCATGGAACGTAATTTAAGGGTTGGAGGTGGAGAAACACTCTAAATACGTTGGGCATTCTGTCTACCACCCCAGCAGCAATCCAGCGGAGAGGGTACTGTGAGAAGTCGGAAGAATATTACGGACTTATTGCTATAATCAACAAAGGAAGTGGCAAGAATATTTATTAGCTACTGAAGAATTCCTTAATTTGTCATATCACCCCGCTATAGGTACCACGCCATACACGGCAATGTATGAAAAACCGCCTCCAAGAGAAATACAATACATAATAGAGTTCCCCATGAGTCAAGAATACAAATTCAATCGAATCAGATTCTACAATAAATTGGCAGAAGACCAGGAAAGGCGCAAGAACAAGTATCAAAAGGCGATTAAGAAAATAATAAGCTATGAAGTCGGAGAAAAGGTACTGCTAAAAAACAGGGAATTACCCAGTACTTTGGAAGGCATTACCAAAAAGTTGTTACTGCTGTATACCGGCCCATACCTGATTATTAAAAACAATAATAACAATACGTATGTACTAAAGGATATCATTTCAAATAAAGTAAAAGGATCTTATAATCAATTATCCATTAAAAAATATTTAGAGGAGAAATGAAAAGAATTTCCAAATTCAAAAAATTAGTAAGTACAACTTACACCAAACATTCGAAGAATTATGAAGAAGAGAAAAGAATTTTGATGAATAAAAGAATTTCCAAAAAAAAAAAAATTTAGTAAGTACAACTTACACTGATCATTTGAAAGACTATTATGAATGAGAAAAGAATTTTGGTGAACGAAAAATTTCCAAATTCAAAAAATTAGTAAGTACAACTTACACCAAACCTTCGAAGAATTATGAAGAAGAAAAAAGAATTTTGAATAAAAAATTTCCAAATTCAAAAAATTAGTAAGTACAACTTACACCAAACATTCGAAGAATTATGAAGAAGAAAAAAGAATTCTGATGAATAAAAAATTTCCAAATTCAAAAAAATAGTAAGTACAATTTACACCAAACATTCGAAGAATTATGAAGAAACAAAAAGAATTTTGATGAACAAAAAATTTCAAAATTCAAAAAATTAGTAAGTACAACTTACACTGATCATTTGAAAGAGTATTATGAATGATGAAGAAAGAATTTTGATGAATAAAAAAGATTTCAAAATTCAAAAAATTAGTAAGTACAACTTACACTGACCATTTGAAAGACTATTATGAATGAAGAAAAAAGAATTTTGATGAGTAAAAAATTTCCAAATTCAAAAAATTAGTAAGTACAACTTACACCAAACATTCGAAGAATTATGAAGAAACAAAAAGAATTTTGATGAATAAAAGAATTTCCAAATTCAAAAAATTAGTAAGAACAACTTACACCAAACATTCGAAGAATTATGAATGATGAGAAAAGAATTTTGATGAATAAAAAATTTCCAAATTCAAAAAATTAGTAAGTACAACTTACACCAAACATTCGAATAATTGTGAAGAAGAAAAAAGAATTTTGATGAATAAAAAATTTCCGAATTCAAAAAATTAGTAAGTACAACTTACACCAAACATTCGAAGAATTATGAAGAAACAAAAAGAATTTTGATGAATAAAAATTTTCCAAATTCAAAAAATTAGTAAGTACAACTTACACCAAACATTCGAAGAATTATGAAGAAACAAAAAGAATTTTGATGAATAAAAGAATTTCCAAATTCAAAAAATTAGTAAGAACAACTTACACCAAACATTCGAAGAATTATGAAGAAACAAAAAGAATTTTGATGAAAAAAAAAATTTCAAAATTCAAAAAATTAGTAAGTACAACTTACACTGATCATTTGAAGGACTATTATGAAGAAAAAAGAATTTTGATGAACGAAAATTTTCAAAATTCAAAACAATTATAAGTACAACTTACACCAAAATATTTGAAAAACAACTATGAATAAGAAAGAATTTAGTTGAATAAAAATATCTAAAGTTAAAAAATAGTAAGCTCATATCATTACTCATACGAATGATGAGAAATAACTCTTAAATATGAAAAAAGATTTTGTAAGAAAGAGATACAAAATTCTAAAGGAGAAAGGAAACCAGAATATCATATGACTTAATCGAAACAACTTAACCAAACTCACAAAGGAAATAATTTAATAAAAATGGAACAATGAAGAAGGACCAACTCAGTAAAGACCAAATAGTGAAACCAAAAACCCTGATACTATTAATGATAATGTTGTTGCAATAACCACTATTATAGTGAAAGTGATAAAGAATTAATTCATGTTATGCCATGAGCAATAAAAATAACTCATTGGATACCAGATGGTAGAAAAAATGAATATAAATGCTAATTACTATGTAAACATGATGAAATGTATATTATACCACATACCTAAACCACATAATATGGAATAAGCTTTAAGAGAGAAGAAGAGTCAAGTGTATAAAAGTATTAATTAATATAAAGTATTATGAAGTGAAGAATCTAAAGATGTTTATTTTAGTCAAAAGAGACTACTTTTACTGTTTATTTATTTTTATGACTGGATGTAGAAAATGCCATCCGTCTTATATTTTGAGCAGAGATGATAATGCCTCTGGACTCAATTAATTGAAGTATTGGACAGCAGAGATTGAAGCCAAAAGTGCCACTCTGAACTGTTCCAATTAATTTGTTAGGGAGTAAACATACTGGTGAGGAAGCACCAAATAAGAAAGGATATAAAATGATAATGTTATACACAAGATTGAGAATCACTTATTAATGAAGAAAGAAACTAATGAAGGAGATACACATCATCTGAGAGGAAGCAACAGTGGAAAAAGAAGGTATATAAAGTGAAAACATGTAATCACGAAGAAAATATGGTAAATACAAAAGAATTAGTAGTAATTATTTCATCCATACTAAGAGTATGATCTGAACTAATCACTTTTACAGGAGAGCATATGTAGCATAACAAAATTATCACGTTAAACATTTAACTTAATGCAACATAAATAAAGGAGAAAAGGTCCATAGTGAGTGAGAAGAATGAATTGTTTAAAGGTTAAGCAAAGGAAACTGTATATTAAGTCAATAAAATGTTAATAAGAATAAAAAATAACAAAGAAAACCATTGATCAAAATAACTTACTATGTAAAAACCCAATAAACCAGCAGTATACCCCAGTAGATTGGGGAAGCAGTAAAAAGGGAAAGACAAGAAAAAGGAGATAAAAGGGTGAAAACAATAATAATGGAAATTTATAAGGTCAAGAAGCAGAGAAACCACAAGACAAGGAATTTACTAATATAATAATGAAGAAGGGACAAAGTATATCAAGATTCCCACAAAGAGCCTAGAAACAAGAAGAGCTATTCCAAAAAATGTTAATAATGGAATACATACCATTGAACAAAATTAAAACCAATATATTTAGACCCAGTAACTCAAGTTACAAGATACAATCCAAAGAAAACCGAATTGTAAACTAGTTATAAGTATAATATGTAAAAAATTATTTAAAAAGACTACCATTAGTGTAGACAATAATAAGTGACACACTATAATAAAGTATAGTGTAAGAAATAGAAATCCATTAAAAAGACTACTATCAGTGTAGGGAAATACTATATAAAAAATAAAAGACAGTCTAATGACTAAGGTTAATTTTAATAATAAAAGTGTTTTAAAAAATTAAGTAATATAAGATTGTAATAGTTATAAGATGCTTTTATTTCATTGTGTTACCAAGACAGTTATAGTAATTGAAAAAGACAGTTAATAACTGGAGGTGTCATTAGTTATAAGATATTTTTATTTCATTGTGTTATCAAAATAGTTATAGTGAACACAAGAGACAGTTAATAACTGAAGGTGTCATTAGTTATAAGATATTTTTATTTTATTGTGTTACCAAAATATTTATAGTGAACACAAGAGACAGTTGATAACTGAAAGTGTTATTAGGAATAAGATGTTTTAATAGGATTAGGTTGGTGATAAAAGGAAACATAAAATCAAAGGACAGCCAATGACTGATAATATTGCTGATAATAAGATGTTTCCATTATAATTCTATATGTATAAAAAAATAATAGGCATAAGATGTTTTTGTTATATTTAAGTGATATAAAAAAAAAAGTTAGTAGATATAAGATATTCTGTTGTATTTAAAATCATGTTATTTAATTTTCAAGTTTGTAAGGCAGAGAGGCAAGTAGGAAATAGGAATGTAATAATTTTATTTAAAACTGTAAACCATATGAAAGGTACAAAGCAGATTAGCTAAGACACCATTCTAGAAAAAACAGACTAGTAATGTAAACCAAAACTATCTATCAGAGAATCAAACTATATAATAGGGGATAGAATTCAGTACATACAACACAGAAATTGAAAATATAATTAGTACAGATACAATTAATAACGAATAGAATGACAAAGGAAAGAAAATTAACTTCCTTTGGAAACAAATAATACTAGGCCTATAATGGTAATCAAATCAGACTAAACAGTAAATTAATCAATATTGAAGTTTTTAACAACAAAATCATTAACAACAAAGATAATCACGGAGTTATTAAGATTATTCCATGGAAATATTATCAGAAAAAACACTTAAAAACCATTTAAACACTAAATTTGTACAAAATATGAGGCCTACAATAATTACAAAAAATTGTAATTTTTGGGCTTAAATGAACTTGAAACAAACCCAGCTATATATCCAAATATGTAAATTTAATTAATCAATATTGCTGAGTAGTTAGATTTTTGTAAAATTAAGAAATATTTGAAATACAGTAAAAAATAAGAAAACTTATTGTATATATTTAGATGTTTAATGAAGAAATTTGTGTTAGTGGTTGAAATCACAATCAAAATGATCAATATTGCACACCACTATATAAAAATTATTCCGATTAGCGGTTTCAAGCTTCACAGCTCATCGTCAGATCAGTAATAGCTATTCCTGATCTGACGATGAGCTGTGAAACTTGAAAGCGCTAATCGGAATAATTTTTATATAGTGGTGTGCAATATTGATCATTTTGATTGATATATTTAGATGATGAACCAAATCTGAGACATGTACTTTTATAAATGAACATTAGAAAGAGGAAAAAGACATATCACAAATTACCCTAAAACGACGACGTTCAGAGTTTAGTCTATTGTTAATCGTGAAGACGACTAGTTGGGAATGTACTAACAGAAGACCGAAAAAGTATAATTTTGTGCAAAACCGTGAGTGTGGCTATGAAGAGTGTAACAGAGGTTAACTAAAATGAAAATAACATTAACAGTTAATATTTAACACCTCACTAATTCCGAACCACAGTAATAACACCATCTAACACAAGCACAAGAAATCAACGGCCATTTTGAGAAGATTTTGGACCATATTAGCAGAACACGAATACACATATTTGAACACCGGACACTTCACCAGTAACCCATCCCGAAACGACATCGCAGGAGAAGAGAGAACACTCTACACTATATTCCTGGACCAACACTACTTCGCAGAGAAGGGAATATTCATTTATTTCTGTGGGAGAAGCTCAACCAGTTCCAGCAGTGCATAGCAGCGAAAATCGAGGTGAAGGCGGCCATACTGGATTTCCGAACGAGCCAAGTACACTGCCAGCTTGAAGTGAGTGACGTCATTTCGACGAATGGTTCGATATTACTTTTCATAATTGACAATTTCAATAATAATATTGTTTTATTTCAGCCATAATAATTTCGTTTAAGAATATCTGTAAGAATGTATCTTGTTCCTTGCCCTCTGACCATTTCGACTCGCTAAAAGAATCCTAATTAATTAATCTTGTAAAGAATATATTTTGTCAATCTTGTTCGCTACCGACTGGAGCAAATAATCAGCCAATGCCTGGGCCATGCGCAGCCTGAATGGCGCATAATTTTAAATGTCAATAAATGAACATCATTATTCAGTTACAAGAGTTGTATTTATTTGTATAATGAATGTTAACTATTTTTTTCTTCGAAACAAAACTAATTTACAGTAATAAAAATAAATATTTGAGAGAAATAAGAAGAGCAAAGTCAGCAGAGAGAGAATCAACAGATCTAACTACACAGTTAAATTATTAATAGAAACAAATAGATTTGAACTACCAATTCATACTTATTAAATTGGAAGTAATCAAAGTACACACACAATTAATTAGTTATTTATTAATTAATTGAATTAACCAATTAAACAAAAAAATAAATTAAATAAAATAATATATAAGTAAACTTTTATACTTACAAAATTTTTCTTTAATTCTCAACCAATCACACTTTATTATAATACCTTATTTATATTTAATTTATTCTTTGTAATTGGTGAATCCAAAGTGGAGCTGTATCATCGGCGAGTTCAACACCGAGATTCAGACAACATTTATTAGTATCACAATAATTCTTGCTATCTTTAAGGAGACTAATCTTGTGTGATCACAACATAATATCATTATTCTCTTATTTTATATTTGTAATAAATTATATTACAATATGTAACTCATATATGCCCGTTTTTTATTCAACGAATGCATTTTACAGTTTATAAGAGTTGAATATTTCATAAAATATTACGTAGTACAGTACTGTAATACAGTACAGATAAGGTGAACAGTATTAACATTGACGTTCGGTGGCTTTCTAGTGCGGTATTGTTGTTTACTATCACGGGCGCACCAGGGCATCAATGACTCATGCCAGTTTCTTAGTAATCCCACTTCCCCCACTCTTGTTTGTTTCTTCTCGTGGCCTTGCTTTCAGTAGTGAGACACCTGTCAGTCTGAGACATTGTGTGTGCATTCCAACTTACATACGTTTTCAGTGTTGTTTTTTAAGTGCGTATTGTATAAAAATGGTTGGTAAGCGGAAACATAGTTCATGTGCACTAAAAGATAAACTTTAAGTGTTGAAACGTTTGGACAAGGGTGAAAGTGGAACGAAATTAGCAGTCGAATTTGGTGTGGGTAAAGCAACAATAAGTGACTGGAAGAAAAACTGGTCCAAGATTGAACAGTTTTGTGCGACAACATCCGAGAAGAATCTCGAGGAGCGTCATACATCAAAAGTGTCACAATTTGACAAAATTGATGAAGCCCTTTTCATATGGTTTTCACAAGAAAGGCAGAGAGGTACTCCACTGAGTGGTCCCCTAATCCAAGAAAAAGCAGTTCACCTCAATAAGCTGATGAATGGTGATCCTAAATTCATTGCGAGTAACGGCTGGCTGGACCGGTGGAAAAAAAGACACGGAATACGACAGTTATCCATTACCAGTGAATCACTATCAGCGAATCACCAGGTTGCACAAGAGTACATTGCTGAATTCGCAGACATAGTTTCATCGCAAAATTACTCGCCTCAAGAAATATACAATTGCGATGAAACTGGGTTAAATTTTAAGGCATTGCCAAACAAAAGCCTCGCCGCCAAACAAGAACTTAATGCACCTGGTTTCAAAATGTGCAAGGAACTTGTGACTGTTTTAGCATGCAGTAATGCAGCTGGGACTAATAAGTTGCCACTAATGGTTATTGGCAAATTGATCAGACTTAATGTTTGGATCACCTGAGACTCAGTCCCAAGAGCCACAGAACTATCCCTCGCAATTAGAAAACCAACTGCGAGAAATGAATCGCTTGGTAAGAGGACGGCTGAAGATTGCCAGTGATAAAATGAAAACTCGGTATGACATTCGCAGCAATAGTGTGGGTTTCCAAGAAGGAGATCAGGTCTGGTTGTTCAATCCAAAGCGCCGTCGTGGTCGCTCACCTAAGCTTCAGTCTAACTGGGAAGGACCCTACACTGTGAAAAAAGAATTAACGATGTTATCGGATTCAACAGGAAGGACAGCGAAAGTTCAAGGTCGTCCACCTAGATCGCCTGGCTAAGTACAACTTTAGAGACGGTTTGACAGTTCGGGACGAACAGGCTTAAGGAGGAGGCAGTGTTACGACAGAACAATCTACGTGTTTATCGAACGTTCCAGAGAGATCCAGAATGTAAGCGTGTGGCGTACGTGCTTGTAGACGCATTTACGAGAGAGTTCTCGATGCCGCCAGCCATGCGGACTGTGTCAAGGCCGCAGTTAATTACGTAGTTCATACGGACACTAAGACGCAATTAGGAATTGTCTAGATATTCAACTGGCTATAAATACCGGTACTCAACGACGTTCAGTTTAGTACAGCTGTGATATATTTCCAGAGCGGTTCGAGTTATTACTGTGTACGTTCAATTAGTTATTAGTGAAGTGTTGCGTTTTATAATCGGACGGTATAATTGTAATACAATTGTGTTTTAATATTACTGGACATTTTATTGCTGTTTGCTGTGAACGGTTTTACTGTAACAAAAGTGTCATTAGTGACTTAATTGGTGTCTTGTACTTATTTTGTTTCTACTGTACCTACGATGATCGAGTAGACCTAACATAATCAATTTTTGGTGTCACAGCCATGACCCGGTGATAAATTACTACTACAGTCACCATTTAAAAATGACGAACGAAATCAATTGCAATCACCAGCCAACCATTTTGCAACATACAAAATTAAAATTTGTATAATTCTTTCATGACATAAAATTATGTGCGATATTCACTACATATCTAAGCCCAAAAATCGCATTATCAAAATAACTGCGGGTATGCATGAAGGCAGTACCAAATGATTTTATATATAATCTGAGAACATGGAAGTCGTGTATGGTTCTCCATACCGTTTTTTCGAAAAGTGTCTGTATGTAGAATTTTTTCTATGGCAAACGATAACAGCCGCAAATTCAAACAGAATCAAATAATTTTTTGCATACACCCCTGAATTGTAGAGGACTGAAGGCCTATTGTTTTTGGTGAAGATCGGTTAAGGGAAAGGGGCAGTTTACCTGCAACGTTTTACGTTTTAACAAGAGTAAATTGCTTAATTTTGATTAATAAGGTCATAATAATCCACTGTAGAAAGGTAGATGAAATATCTATAAATGAAAAGGGTAGTTGAAGGGGGGAGGGGGAAATTTTTTTTAATAAATTAAAATGGTAGTTGATGGAGGTAGTAAATTTTATATGTGTAATAGGTTAATGACAACAAAGAAGTAGTTTCTATGGAAACATTTCATTTCACTTTAACAAAATTCTATATTTTCATTTTAATTTAAATCACGTAGGAGTGAAAATATATCGTTCCTGGCAGGCAAGCATATCTCAATTATGTAATGTTTACGTTTCCATTTTATTATTATGATTACCGCAATAAAAAGGGAGGCAAGACACACACACACACACACAATTTGCCTTATTTCTGGCCTCACTCATTTTTATTTTCCTACGTTTGCACGCTTTTTAAATGAAAAGTGCCGAAACCCACACCAACACAACGTGTGCAAGCCGAAAAGGTGGACAGCGATTTGCTTCCTGTGGATTGCTGGCCAGTGTAACTGCATGTGTTTACAGAGGAACATTTCATAGACAGACTTTTGGTCTTTAGGGAATGAACCCTCTGCAAGATGCTCAGGGTCCATGAGAGACTTCGGAGCGCTCCTTCTTTCCCACATGTTTGTTCTGTGAAACGTACACTGTACGGTAGATTCGCAGCTTTACTCTGAGCAACGCTCCATAGGGAATGTTGTAAATTTTTGTCCACGGTGTACCCTCATACACACTAAAACTTGCTCTAATGTTTTGATTAAGGACATCATAATATTAAAACTTTGGAAACTTGAGCACTACTTAATGGAGATCAAACATTAACACTTTGGAGTCTGCACTTTCATGTATGTTTTATTACGCGTGACTGCCATTTTTTGCCTACTTTAAAAAAATCATAGGATAATAATTTTGAGGCTTAGATATACATATGATATATCTAATAAAAACTCAAGTCTTCTTCTTTTTAGTGATGTATTTAAAATGCACATTGCTTAGTAAATGTTTACAAAAATATTATTTGAATGTGTATGGCTTTTTTACATTTTAATAAATTTTAATACATAATGAAGAAGGAAGAACATCGAAATAATCTTCTTTTTTTACAATAAAACACAAAAATATTATAATATAAAATACATATGCATGAGGATATAAGAAGAAAAATTATATTCAAGCAGAAATAATCTACTTTTTTTACAATAAAACACGCAAAAATATTATAACATAAAATAGTAATACATATGCATGAGGACATAAGAAGAGAAATAATCCTATTTTACAATAAAATACTAATACATATGCATGATATGAATTTTGATAAGAATCAAAATCATATGTCAAGCAGAAATAATCTTTTTTTTTATAATAAAACAAAAAATAATATAACAAAAAACTAATACATATGCATGAGGATATAGGAATCAAAATCTTATCTCAAGCAGAAATAATCTTTTCTTATAATAAAACACGCAAAAATATTATAACATAAAACACTAATACATATGCATGAGGACATAAGAAGCAGAATCATATTTCAAGCATAATTCACAAGAGTATGGTAATCAATAAAACACTAAGGAAAACATAGACCAACACCACAATCTTTACACCATATTCCTGATTCTTTCCTTTTTCTTTTGCCATTCTCCTTCAAACCCCTGTCAGAACAGACCTTACAGTATCTTGTTGCATTAGTTTTATTGGCTGTGGCAGGAACATATGTGGCAATGTGCCGAGCAACAGTTCTGTCAACACTTGTTGACAATGGTCTTGGACGTGGTTCAGCCAGACCCCACCCATTTCTGCTAATTTCAGGGCAACTGTTTTCATAAAATCCTTTAGACGTAGGTTTCTGTTGGTCCTTTCTTTGAATACAATGTACCCATTTATAACAGCCATAGTCAACAAATGGAAGAAAAGTTTCTTCCATCATTTTATTGTTTTATGATGGAATGGGTAGTAGCTGTATAACTGATCAGCTCTGCCCACACCAACTTTATTCAAGTTGTAGTCAATAATCATATCTGGCTTGACTACATCAACTCGCCCACCTTTACCTTTGGTCTGCACAGAAGAAGTAGTTGCTCCATGTTTTGTTGACAAGCAGTAAACATCTCTTGTTGATTTCCACTTGCATGCAAGCAAGTGTGCCTTACGCCGGAATAAAACTTCACCCTTCTTCACTTGTTTTGTTTTGAAGACAGCCCCCTTCTATTTTTCATTACAGTTCCGATATCGTGAGTTTTCTTTCCCCATAGAAAATTCAAAAGGGAAGGACTTCTATAAAAACGGTCCATGTATATACAGTGACCCTTGTCCAAATAATTACTGCATAGTCGTTCAAATATACCCTGCACTGTATTGTTCTTGTTGGCCATAGTTCCTGTATAAACATCACAGTTTAAAACATATCCAGTAGCTGCATCACATAATGTAAACAGTTTTATTCCATATTTGTTTGGTTTGTTTTTCATGTAAATACGAAAACTTACACGACCTCTGAAAGGGCATATACATTCACCAACAGTAAGGTTTGCATAAGGCGGGAAACTTTCATAACATTATTTGAGAAAAAAATCGAAAAAAGGGCGAATTTTATAAATCAGATCATATCCATCTTGACCACGGTTTATGTACTGTTCATTATTATTCAAGTGTAGCATGTAAAGGATTGCCTTGAACCTATCACGGGACAGCAGTCGCTTTCAAAAACGTGTTGATAGAAATAGCCTACATCTGTAGAGTCCAGTAGTCATTTATGTGTGGTAATTTTAACACAGGCATATGCAAAGTAATGGAAAAAAATGTATATATCATTCAATGTTACTGTTTTCCATTTATTCCATAATGAATTACGTTTCAACTTATTATGGCGCCTCAGAAAAGAGATTCGTGACACTACATAACGATTAGTTTCAGTTTTTTTTTTTCATCACGTCAGAGTAAAAAGAAATAGAGAAACAGTCAAATTCAATGCAGTTGTCAATAAATGGGACAGAGACAGAAGAACTCGACTCAGCAACTACATTTCTAAAAGTCCGAGATCTCTCAAAAACTAGGCCTTCTGGTCTCCGAGATTCAGTTTCTGACCAGTCACTGTCATTTTCAGCTGATGTAGAAGGCCTGTTTTTTCCTTGTATTAGTGCTCGAGAGTCTTGTATTTCATCTGAAACAACCACTAGTACCACGAAACTAAGAAAAAATTGTGAACACGAAGACAAAAATTGTATAAAACCGAATAATTACCCGAATCATCACTAGTTTCGTTTTCGCCTGGAAAATATGAGGCATCAGCATCGCTGTCATCTATTTCAGAGTCCGAATCTTCAATAAAACTATCCACTACATCATGTGAAACATCCATAATGGAAGTATAAACACACGTTTTCTAACCAAAACGGGAACTAAGCAACAGCTGGCGGGGAAGGTCAGTACAAGGTCGATTGCTACCAGTGCAGCGATGTTTAGAAATATCGATATAATTGTTAAAATGAATCGAATCCATTAGTTGGCGCTACCAGTGGATTCACAATGAACTAAATATATAACCAAAGTGACGGCAATCGAATAGCATACGAGCAGACGTGTTTATTTTGATAGGAAGTTGCCGCTCGTAAACCATACTGGTGCCGTCACGCGCGCAAAAATATCGCGCCCGTATAGCGTACGAGTGCCGACTCCAAAGTGTTAACTTTACCAAGCCATTAATTTTATGCATATTACTTCCATGTTCCATAAGAAAATGGAAGTATGGTCATGGCGAAAAAAATCGTGTTCGAGATAACGTCAGATTCTGCTTGTACTACCATCAAAACATGAAAAAAAGTCATTTTTCGAAAAGTGTGTGTGTGTAGATTTGTTTCTATGGCAAACGATAACAGCCGCAAATTCAAACAGAATCAAATAATTTTTTGCATACAGTCCTGAATTGTAGAGTACTCGAGGCATATTGATTTTGGTGAAGATCGGTTAAGGGAAAGGGTAGTTTACCTGTAACGTTTTATGTTTTAACAAGAGTAAAGTGCTTAATTTTGATAAATAAAGTATCCTGAAAAGAAGGTCATAATAATCCACTGTAGAAAGGTAGATGAAATATCTATAAAGGAAATGGTAGTTGAAGGGGGAGGGGGTATTTGTTTTATAAATTAAAATGTTAGTTGATGGAGGAGTAAATTTTATAAGTTTTATATGTGTAATAGGTTAATGACAACAAAGAAGTAGTTCCTATGGAAACATTTCATTTCACTTTAACAAAATAAAAAAATGTAGTTTTTATTTATGGATGGATTGTAAAATTAACATTTACACTAACCTGAAAGTATACATAGTAGCATTTAACTAGACGCAGAAACTACAAGTTTTTAAACACTACGCCCTGAATGTGGCGACAATTTCAACTCACCATTACACGGTGTAACATGTGAACAGAAATTATATCAACTTTTAGTGTTTCGATGTTTCATTGGTGTGGATCATTATACACCTTACTCTCAAAATATCCCCAGTAGAATAAATAGCACGTTGGCAATCTCGCTGGCTATGGAATGTTGCTACTCCTGAAGGTAACTTGTTAAAGTGCGTCCATTGATCGCCTAGCCCTATGGCTGATTGCTACCCATACTGTTTGGTGTTTTTTAATAAGCATTTCTAGACGGTTATTTATATGAGGTGTGATTGGAAAGTTTTAAGACTGGGCTTGTAATTTCAAAATGGCAGTACTTGCAGGCTATTGTGATGGGTCTCCTTCAAAGTAGTCCCCTTCTGACTGAACACACCGACTCCAACAGTGTTTCCACTTTTGGAAGCATTCCTGGAAATTTTCTTTCTTAAGGGTTTTAAGAACCCTCTCTGTATTTGCCTGGATGTCTTCAATTGAGTCAAATCGGTCCCCTTTCAGCAAAATTTTCAATTTAAATATCACTGTAATATTGACGACTCGGAACACTAAGTTTTTTATAAGTAAAAACGTAAAGTTTTACCTTACAGCCTAAACCGGCTTTCACCTATAGAAGGCTTCATCAGAGGCTGTCGTAGGTAGCGTTGTTCATCTTGTTGTTGGCGACGAGATAGTGTTTCGAAAGATCGAAGCTGTGTGTGTGTGGTGAGATGTGTTCGAATAATGCGTGCGATTTGAATTGTGTCTGTTCGTTTAGGATGTCGTTTTTATTAGTTTTTGTGTGTTTGTATATTTCTAATTGTTCTAGAGTGTCTAGTTTTCGGCCTTTTGTGTGTACGTGTAGTATGTTCATGTTATTGTCGATGTTTTTATATGTGTGGTTTACTAACGCACATAAACAAAATACATAAAAACATAACCTTCACTGCCGAATACGAACACAACAATACCATAAACTTCTTAGACCTCTCCATCACAAAACTAGAACACAGGCACAAATTCAGTATATACAGAAAACCAACTACAACTGACACACTAATACACAACACCTCCAATCACCCAATACAACACAAACTAGCTGCTTTTAGAACCATGATACATAGACTTAACAACATCCCCTTAGATGAAATAGACTACAAAGACGAACTAAACACGATAAAATATCTAGCAGAATCTAACGGTTATGACAGAACAATAGTCAGTAAACTCCTACACAAAACAAACAACAGACAAAGACAGAAAACAACAAATTCATAACACTAACATACATCAACAAACAAACAGAAAAAATTGCCCACAAATTCAAAAAAGCAGGATACAGAATCGCTTACAAAACTGCTAACAAAACAGAACACACACTATCAAAACGCATGCCCAAAGCACAAAACAAATTCGATCTACCCGGTGTATATAAGCTAAATTGTTCAAATTGCAATAAATTCTACATAGGCCAGACAGGACGTAGCTTCAAACAGAGATACATTGAACACACAAAAGCACTCCACACCACTACAGAATCTACCTTCGCAAACCACCTCATTGAAGCAAACAACACATATAAAAACATCGACAATAACATGAACATACTACACGTACACACAAAAGGCCGAAAACTAGACACTCTAGAACAATTAGAAATATACAAACACACAAAAACAAATAAAAACGACATCCTAAACGAACAGACACAATTCAAATCGCACGCATTATTCGAACACATCTCACCACACACACACAGCTTCGATCTTTCGAAACACTATCTCGTCGCCAACAACAAGACGAACAACGCTACCTACGACAACCTCTGATGAAGCCTTCTATAGGTGAAAGCCGGTTTAGGCTGTAAGGTAAAACTTTACGTTTTTACTTATAAAAAACTTAGTGTTCCGAGTCGTCAATATTATAGTGATATTTAGTTAAGTAACGGACACGTCATGGACAACGAAATCCAAGAATTTTCAAGTTAGGAAACAGGTAGAAGTCGGCAGGGGCTATATCAGGGGAATAGGGGGGTTGCGGAAGCACAGGAATTTTGAATTTGGCAAAAAATTCCGTGATCATGAACGCACGATGAGCCAGTGCGTTGTCATGGTGGAGGACCCAATTCTTGTCTCGCCAGACTGCAGGCCTTTTCTTCCGCAAATTTTTGCGCAAACGCTGAAGGACACTTTTATAGTATTCCTGGTTGATTGTCTGCCCCCTAGGGGCAAATTCGTGATGCACGATACCAGTAGAATCGAAAAAACCGCCAACATTGTCTTCACATGTGACCGACTTTGTCGCGCTTTTTTCGGTCGTGGTGAATTGGACCCTTCCACTGCGATGATTGTGTCTTTGTTTCTGGGTCATACCCATAAACCCATGTGTCATCGCCTGTAATTACCCTATTTAAGAAATCTGGGTCAGTTTTGGCCCGATTAAACAATTCGTGGGACACTTCAAGTCGGCATTGTTTCTGCTGGTCTGACAACAATTTCGGAATGAATTTCGCGGATACGACGCATGTTCAAATCTTCACTTAAAATTTACTGAACCGCGTAGATACTTAAATTCAGTTCATTAGCCATCTCCCTAATTGTAAGTCTACGGTCAGAGCGCACTAAGTCACAAACTTTCACAATGTTTTCATTGGTTTTTGAAGTGGAAGGCCGGCCGGACCGGGGGTCATCTTCGACTAATTCGTGGCCATCTTTGAATCTGTTGAACCAGATCAAAACATTTGACCGGCTCAGACGTTTATCCCGAAAGCTGTTTGTAAGAGTTCATAAGTCTCCGAAGCTGATTTCCCGGTTTTAAAACAAAATTTGACACAAACTCGTTCCATTTTTTCATCCATTTTGCAAAATCAAAAATCCTCCAAGACCCGATCACACGTCCTCACTCACCAGGATGCCACTCTCTACTGAACAAAGATGTCGCGGTGATCGTTTCACAACATTTCAACGACAAAACAAGCTTCCCCTTCCACACCCGCGGGCAAACCTAGCCCCTCCTATAGAGCAGTGGCGGCACCTGTCTTAAAACTTTCCAATCACACCTCGTATGTGTACTACATTATCGGCAACAAAGAAGTATTTTGTTGTTAAAATTCCTTCCCGGGCTGTTTGGCCGTAGTCCAATGTTTTCTGCAAAACCAGATGTTTCGGCAGTGCCTTAGACTTCCATCATCAGTGAAAATCGAGTGCAATAACGTGAGGTGACGTTAGTGACCACAGTACTGTGGTTAAGGCTGAAGCAGTAAGTAGAAAGAAGTACTTTCTATAGAAATATTTCATTTTGAAAATGATTTTAAATATAAATCTGAGAACATGGAAGTCAAGTATGGTTCTCCATACCGATATTTTTTATATACTACATTATTGGTAACAAAGAAGTAGTTTGTTGTTAAAATTCCTTCGCGGGCTGTTTAACTAAGGTCCAATGTTTTATGAAAAACCAGACTTTCGGCAGTCCCATCGCCTGCCATCATCAGTGAAAATCGAATGCGATAACTGGAGGTGGTATACGTCAGTGACCACAGTACTGTGGTTGAGGCTGAAGAAAGAAGTAATTTCTGCAGAAATATTTTATTTCGAAAATGATTTTAAATATAAATCTTAGAACATGGAAGTCATGTATGGTTCTCCAAACCGATATTTTTCTGTTGGTTTCAATAAATTCATAGTTTTAAAGACAATTGTGAAACACTACTTTTACTTCCATGTTCCATAAGGAAATTGAAGTATGGTCATGGTGAAAAAAATCGTGTTCGAGATAAGGGCTGATTCTGATTGTACTACCCTCACAAAACATGAAGAAAAGTCATTTTTCGAAAAATGTGTATAGAATTTTTTCTATGGCAAACGATAACAGCCGCAAATTCAAACAGAATCAAATAAGTTTTTGCATGCAGTCCTGAATTGCAGAGGACTCAAGGTCTATTGATTTTGGTGAAGATCGGTTAACGGGAAGGGGTAGTTTACCTGCAACGTTTTAAGTTTTAACAAGAGTAATTTTTTCTATGACGAACGATAACTGCCATATATTCAAACAGAATCAAATAATTTTTGCATACATCCCTGAATTGTAGAGGGCTCAAGGCCTTTTGATTTTGGTGAAGATCGGTTAAGAGAAAGGGGTAGTTTACCTGCAACGTTTTGTTTTAACAAGGGTAATTTTACTTCCATGTTCCATAAAGAAATGGAAGTATGGTCATGGCAAAAAAAATCGTGTTCAAGATAACAGCTGATTCTGATTGTACTACCCTCAAAACATGAAGGAAAGTCATTTTTCGAAAAGTGTCTGTGTAGAATTTTTTCTATGGCAAACGATAGCTGCAAATTCAAACGAAATCAAATAATTTTTTGCATACAGTCCTGAATTGTAGAGTACTCAAGGCCTATTGTTTTTGGTGTTGATCGGTTAAGGGAAGGGGTAGTTTACCTGCAACGTTTTATGTTTTAACAAAGGTAAATTTTCGATGACGAACGATAATTGCCGCACATTCAAACAGAATCAAATAATTTTTGCATACAACCATGAATTGTAAAGGACTCAAAGACGTTTGATTTTGGTGAAGATTGGTTAAGAAAAAGGGGTAGTTTACTGTCAACGTTTTATGTTTTAACAAGGGTAATTTTTTCTATGACGAATGATAACTGCCGCACATTCAAACAGAATCAAATAATTTTTTGCATACGTTCCTGAATTGTAGAGGACTCAAGGCGTGTTGATTTAGGTGAAGATAGGTTACGGGAATAGGGTAGTTTACCTGCAACGTTTTATGTTTTAACAAGAGTAAAGTACTTAATTTTGATAAATAAAGTATCCTGATAAGAAGATCATAATAATCCACTGTAAAAACGTAGATAAAATATCTATAAATGAAGAGGCTAGTTGAATGGGGGGGGGGTAATTTTCTATAAATGTTTTATATGTGTACTACGTTATCGGCAACAAAGAAGTAGTTTGTTGTTAAAATTCCTTCCCGGGCTGTTTGGCCGTAGTCCAAAGTTTTCTGCAAAACCAAACGTTTCGGCAGTGCCATCGACTTCTATCATCAGTGAAAATAGAGTGCGATAACGTGAGGTGGTATACGTTAAGAGAAATGGGTAATTTACCTGCAACGTTTTATGTTTTAACAAGGGTAACTTTTTCAAACAATGGTAATTGTTAAAAATAAAATAATTTTGTTGCCAGGCAATAAAATTATAATTTTTTCAATTTAATTTAAATCATGTATGAGAGAAAATTTATCGTTCGTGGCAGGCAAGCATATCTCAATTATGTAATGTTTACGTTTCCATTTTATTATTATGATTACCGCAATAAAAAGGCAGGCAAGACACACACACACACACAATTTGCCTTATTTTTGGCCTCGCTCATTTTTATTTTCCTACGTTTGCACGCTTTTTAAATGGAAAGTGCCGAAACCACACCAACATAATGCGTGCAAGCTGAAAAGTTGTCCAGTGTGGACAACGATTTGCTTCCTGTGGATCGCTGGGCAGTGTAACTGCACGTGTTTACAGAGGAACGGTTCATAGACAGACTTTTCGTCTTTAGGGAATGAACCCTCTGCAAGATACTCAGGGTCCATGAGTGACTTCGGAGCGCTCCTTCTTTTCCGCGTGTTTGTTCTGTGAAACGTACACTGTAGATTCGCAGCTTTACTCTGAGCAATGCTCAATAGGGAATTTTGAAAATTTTTGTCCACGGTGTACCCTCATACACACTAAACCTGCTCTGATGTTTTAATTACGGACATCATAATATTAAAACTTTGGAAACTTGAGCACTACTTAATGGAGATCAAACATTAATTTTTACAAGCCATTAATTTTATCATACTGTTACGACGGTCTACTCGATCATCGTAGGTACAGTGGAAACAAAATAAAATAAGTACAAGACACCAATTAAGTCATTAATCATACCTTTAATTTTCACAGTAAAACAGTTCGTAATTAACAACACAGACTACTTCAACAAATCAAATATAAATTGTTCACACGCAAATAAATGTCACTAATATTAAAGACAATTGTATTACAATTATACCGTCCGATTATAAAACACAACACTTAACTAATAACCACTTGAACGCGCACAGTAATATCGCTACTATAACTCTCGAACCGCACTATCCAATATCTCGCATTGAACTGACTGAACGTCGTTGAGTACTGGTGCATATACCGCCCCAAATTACTAGATTATTCAATAGCGCCAGTATAGTTACGACGTAATTACTTGCAGCCTTGACACAGTCCACGCAGCTGGCGCCTTCGAGAAACTTCTCATATATGCGTCTACAAGCACGTACGCCACACGCGTTACATCGAGTTTCTTCTGGCACATTCGACAAACACGTAGATTCTTCTGTGATGCCGTAACAATACTATACTATGATACAGTTTGTGCATTCTGTTGATTTTTAATTAAATATCTATAAATGAATGTGATCTAAATCTCAAGTGCTACATGACACTGAACAACCTAACACATTACCTATAGCAGGGCCGTCCCTAGGGGTTTAGGCGCCCGGGGCAAGCTTACGTTGGGCGCCCCCCTCCCGCCGCGGTTGAAATCGTCCTGACCACAGAGAAGAGAAGTTCTCTTGTCTGTGTCCTGACCATGCCAATCTAGACTGGTTTTTATAAAAATATACTGACTAGTAGTCATGAATGTTAGGTAAATAAGAACAGAAACAATAAAAGATATTTCATAGAACGTGATTGTATTTAATTATTTATAGCTAAAAGTAAAGAAATTGAGTTTTTTATAATTTGTTAATTATTGAGTAGGCCTATATACACAGAAAGGGCTTAAAAGATATAGTATATTGTGTTACGTGTCAAATTGCACTTTAAAACAAAATTACATTCAAAATGGAGATTAAATCAAAGCATTTTAAATTAGTACGAGAACAATATTACGGGTCCGCCTTTGCTAGTATTGCTATATACTTTAAATTGGAATTCTTCTTGCTTTCATTTTTGCAAAATTGGCAATAATGTCATCCATGTTGAGTTGTTTGGTGACTTCATTCTTGATGGCAAGTATTGCGAGCGAGGATAATCTTTCTTGCATCATTGATGAACGCAAGTAAGTTTTTATTAGTTTTAATTTGCTGAAGCTACGCTCACAGGTTGCCACTGAAACTGGAATAGTGAGGAGAATACGGAGGGAAATCCAATAGGTCTCTTCGATCAGTTTTCTTTATAATTCTTAAGGCTTCCAGAGGAGACATTTGCTTTTCATTTGGGGTTTCATTTGTCAGAGCGTTTACATGTGAAAGTTCATTGTAAAGGTCCTTGGCCATTTATGTCAGAAACGTTATTTACAGTAAGGTGATCTTGCAACCTGATGCAAAGTTCTTCAAGTTCTTTCTTTTCTGGCAAATGCTTCAAATCAAATAAAAATCCCCATTTTGATTTGTGGATAGAAAACTTATCCATCCTATCTTTTAAAGACGTCAGCATTGTGTCTACCAGTGGCAAAAAAAAACATCTCTTTTAAACATATCCTCAGGGGTTGGGTTGTATTCATCTTTAGTTTCATAAGAAAACATGTTTTTTTTCATCCTTGGTCATTTTGTCCGAAATGTAGAATCAATGTCAAGGTCTTTGGCTATTTCTTTTGCTTTTGCTATAGAATCATTCAATCCACTTTCTCGGAACTGCTTTACAAAATCCGTGCAAGCCTTTAACTGGTTTGTGGCCAAAGCAATGTCAGCACTTTTGTTCTGGAGTGTTTTGCTCACGATGTTTATTTGAAACAGTAAATCGTGCCATATGACCAAGCACACCAGAAAAGAAAAGTCTTCCATGTGAATCTGCAAAGACTTTCCTTCTGATGATATTGTAGCGTCATTTGAGTCTTTACTTAGCTGTTCTAGTGATTTTACTGTCAGCTGTCAACCTACCAAAATTTCACAAAGAAAACAGTGTAAAATCGGCCGCGGGGCGTGAATAGACGAAGCGTCGTGCAAACGTAGTGGGGACCGCGGCGGGCAGCAGAGATTAACATTCGATTCTAGTAATTGGAAGCGTTTGGTACTGGTACTATTACAAGCCAGTATATTATATGGCATAACGACGATATATGCGAAATACAAATTTCTCCGACTCGTGGCACCCCCCTGACGCGGCGCCCGGGGCAGCTTGCCCCCCACTAGGGACGGCCCTGCCTATAAGCTGTAATGGTACAGATAATACAGTCCAAGGACATATTGTGAATATTAATGATTTTATTGGGGAAAAGTTACTCTGTAAATTAGATACAGAATCGGCAGTCGAGCAGTGGAAGACATCTATTTTTAGCGATTTGATCTTTGAACTTTGTGCATTTGAAATCAGGCCACACAATGTCATGGGCCGCACCTTCGATGATCTAACTCTGGTATGTGTGTCGGGCTCGACAATGCCTTAAAATATGGCTACGTAACAGAAATCAAACAAAGGGACGAGATCACATGACCGCCCCTCCAACTAAGAATTGTCACCAACTTTGCTCGTCCCAGTTGAATATATACTCTTGTGCCGTATGGACGTAAAAGGTCCACGGACAAAATTACGGGCGCGCCCAAACAAACAAAATGTAAAAGTGTGAAAGAAATCAGTTTTTTTAAATAGTACAAAATGAGGTAACAGTTCGGGTTAAATGGTGAACAAATAAAAAACGGTGAAAGTAAGAAAATGTGCGGAGTGACGGAAAGTATGCCAGGAAGTTGGACTGTTTCGGACTAATTCTCAGATAAGTAACATTCCGGGATAAAACAAAATTTTAACAAGAGTCAAACAAAATCTAATATCATTCTTTTTGATTTTATTGAAGGAAATGTTTTAATTACTAAAATTGAGATCTCATAAGGGCATGGGGTGCTTGTGTGTGTGTGTGTGTGTGTGTGTGAGGGGGTGAAAATTATGTAATAAATATAAGAAGTGCTGGTTTGTGTCTCTTTTATTGATGATTTAAATTAAGGTTTTCCTGATCAGTCTTTCTTGTGTTGATATATATGTATATATATATATATATATATATATATATATATATATAATTTTCTATATAAGTAACTCGATGTTTCTTGCAGTAATTATATAATCTGTGATGTTTTCAATTTGTTTCTTCTGCAAGTAGATAATATTGTATATTCTTTTTAACACCTGACGCACGTTTCACTGAAAAATATCAGTATCATCAGAGGTTTCTAAGTGAATTAATAACAATCGAAATAATTCTATTAATATAAAATTAACGAATAATCGAATTTGTATCGATTTTAATATAAAATAAAATAACTGATAATCGATTTAGGTCGATTAGTTAACGATTGTTTTAATGTTTATTTTCTTCAGCAGCTGTTTTCTCGGTTATATTTTAAATTTTGTTTATATTTTATTGATTTTTATTTTTTAGTAAATTTATAATTTTAAATAGATCATCTTGTTTTGTTTTTATTTGGGTTTGTTCTTTAATTAATAAATTATTGTTATTGTATTTGTAAATGTTAAGATTTTCCCAAATATTCATTTTTTGACCTTTTTGTATGTTTTTAATTAATTTTAGATTTTCAATGCTTGGAAACTGGTGGTTATTATTTAGACAATGTGTGGCTAAATTAGATTTATAAATATTTGGTTTTAAATATGCATTGCGGTGTTGAACGAATCTATCTCGTAGTTTTTTCTTCGTCTGGCCCACGTAAAATTTATTGCAATCTGGACATTCTATTTTATATATTCCATTTTTATTGTGAGTATTGGATTTAGTTTTAGGTTTTATTTTATTAAAAATTATATTATCTGTATTATACGATATTTTTAAATTAGTATCTTTAAATATTTTATTTAGTTTTTGAGTTATATTTCCGTAATAAGTGAAGGTTGTATATTTTATATTATTATTAATAGATGAATTTTTAAATGTAGTGTTTTTAGGAATTTTATTAGTGATTTTATGTTTAATTTTATTTTCTAATTTATTAATAGTTTTTATTTTGTATCCATTTTTAACTGCTATTTGTTGGATAATTTTTCTTTCTTTGTTTCTTTCTGTGTTATTTAATGGGATCCTAAGCATTCGATAAATCATGGAATTAAATACTGCCATTTTGTGTTGGGGAGGATGATTAGAAGTATTTGGTATTACTAAGTCAGTTTGAGAAGGTTTCCTGTATATTGCGTATTCAAAATTTGTTTCATTTTTCTTTATTGTTAAGTCTAAATAATTTAATTTATTATTAGATTCTTCTTCTAACGTGAATTTTATTTTAGAATGTAAATTATTTATGGAATTGAATATTTTATTTATATTTATACCATTGTTTTGGGAAATGTACAGTGTGTCATCAACGTATCTAAAATAACATCCTAATGGGTCGTTTAATTTTATTATATTTATTATTTGTTCGTCGAGTTTTTGTAGGAAGATTTCTGATATGATAGCGGAGGTTGGGGCTCCCATAGCAAGGCCATCTGTTTGATAGTACAATTTGTTGTTGTATTGAAAATAATTTTGATTTAAAATTATTTTTAAAGTATTAGTTAACTGTTTAATGTATGTGTTAGTTTCGTTATTTGTTTTCAGATTATTTATTATAATATTTATACTTTCTTCAATGGGAATGTTTGTATACATGTTTGATATGTCGAATGAATTAATTTTGTATTTCTGTTTACTTCTACGTTTATTAGTTGTTCTGTGAGTTCGATACTATTTTTTTATATTGTGTTTTGCTGGAAGTTCAATTTTATGTTTTAAGATTTGAGTTAGTAATTTTGATATTTTATAATTTGGTGCGGTCCTAGCGTTTATTAAAGGTCTGATAGGTTTATTGATTTTGTGTAATTTTATTAAAGAATTTAATTTTGGTGCACAAGGAATATCCATTTTATATTTAAAGGAGTCTTTAGGATTTAGGATTTGGTTACTATTTTTTAGTATATTTGTTATTTGTGTTTGATATTTATTTGTGGGATCTTTATTTAATGTTATGCAATTATTATTAACTATAAATTCTTCTGTTTTATCGTCTAAATCTTTCTGAGAAATTATTATTGTACTATTACTCTTATCAGCTTTGGTTAAAGTGAGGTTATTAGTCGTTAGTTTCTGTTTTATGTTATTAATGGTTTTATTTTGTTTATTTTTATTTTTATTATGATGATTTTGGTTATTATATTTTTTGATATATTTTATTATTTCCATTGAGGCTTCTGTTCTTATTTTATCTTGTTCTACATTATTAATTGCATTTTCAGTTTCGACTATGTTATTATCTATTACATATTTGTTTACATTTTTAAGATTTGTTTTGTTTGATGATTCTAGGGTAGCTATTTCGTTTTCCGTGAATTTAATATTAGATAAATTTACGAATTTTGGGTAAAAAATGTGGTTATTATTTAATGTGTGTAAATTTTGTTTATCTTCTTTAGGTGTACTATTTATTAGTAGATTTTATTAGTTATAATAATTGCATAACATTAAATAAAGATCCCACAAATAAATATCAAACACAAATAACAAATATACTAAAAAATAGTAACCAAATCATAAATCCTAAAGACTCCTTTAAATATAAAATGGATAATCCTTGTGCACCAAAATAAATTCTTTAATAAAATTACACAAAATCAATAAACCTATCAGACCTTTAATAAATTCTAGGACCGCACCAAATTATAAAATATCAAAATTACTAACTCAAATCTTAAAACATAAAATTGAACTTCCAGCAAAACACAATATAAAAAAATAGTATCGAACTCACGGAACAACTAATAAACGTAGAAGTAAACAGAAATACAAAATTATATTCATTCGACATATCAGACATGTATACAAACATTCCCATTGAAGAAACTATAAATATTATAATAAATAATCTGAAAACAAATAACGAAAGTAACACATACATTAAACAGTTAACTAATACTTTAAAAATAATTTTAAATCAAAATTATTTTCAATACAACAACAAATTGTACTATCAAACAGATGGCCTTGCTATGAGAGCCCCAACCTCCGCTATCATATCAGAAATCTTCCTACAAAAACTCGACGAACAAATAATAAATATAATAAAATTAAACGACCCATTAGGATGTTATTTTAGATACGTTGATGACACACTGTACATTTCCCAAAACAATGGTATAAATATAAATAAAATATTCAATTCCATAAATAATTTACATTCTAAAATAAAATTCACGTTAGAAGAAGAATCTAATAATAAATTAAATTATTTAGACTTAACAATAAAGAAAAATGAAACAAATTTTGAATACGCAATATACAGGAAACCTTCTCAAACTGACTTAGTAATACCAAATAATTCTAATCATCCACCCCAACACAAAATGGCAGTATTTAATTCCATGATTTACCGAATGCTTAGGATCCCATTAAATAACACTGAAAGAAACAAAGAAAGAAAAATTATCCAACAAATAGCAGTTAAAAATGGATACAAAATAAAAACTTGAGAAGCTAGTGATTTATTATAAAAAAATTATTAAAAATAACAGACACTCCTCACAACTCTTACCTTTCTCGGGTCCAAAGTTCTTAGCATGAATTCGTGAAGAATAAGCGTGACTTAGGTTAACCTTATTCAATAAATCATACTCTCAATTGTATTCAGAAATAGTTGTATTTATTTACTCATTCTTTGACATTAAATTTTATTGTTGTACTCTTTCATTTCATCTCAAAAACTAACATTGATCGTTTTATCATTTAAAAAAAAAAAACGTATGTCCACCAAACATAGTAGTTTATCTATTCTGATATACTGTGAAGATTCATTGTTTTTTAATTGTCTTTCTCCGAGAGTTATTTTCCAAACCATATAAATAAATACTACATATTCTCTAATATTATTCTTTACTGAAAAAAAAACTATAAAGTTCTTAAAGTATTACTTAAATTCTATTGTTTGAGACGACCCAGCAATGCCCACACTCGACACTCACACAATTTTTAATTCCCCATTTTAATTATTTCAACCCCTTTAAAAATGACATAATTATATTGATCGAGGATTACCCGACCGGCGTCGTTCCTCTTGTCATCATGCGTCGCGTTGTTCATATATGTCCGAAAGTTTGTCTTTTTCCCTTCACCACATTTTATTTTAGATTCGTTCACTTCACTGGTTCAGTTCTGATTTACCGCTTCACTTTTATACAATTGTTACGGGGTCTCACTGGTTAGGTCGGCCGACACTAGTTACGCTCAAGTAAAATGTTTATATAACCGCGCGCTCTATTGTTTGTACTTTTAACATTGATTATGCTTTAAAAGATAGGCCGACTCTTTATAACGACTTATCTTGCACCCGAGGCCACTGGTTTTAAATTCACAACTTTATGCTGCTTCCTGCTGCTGGCTAAGGTTACAACTGGTGACAGACTTCAGACTGTGATTCACAAAAAGCCTGCTGCTGGGGTGGTTACACAATACGTCTGTGCAATTGTTTTGGCTAACAATGTGCATTGCTGTACTGGAGGCTCCTCACAGGTGAAGTCTGGCAATTTGGAAAGTGATTGAATGGATAATTTGAATTAACATAAAATTAAACTGGGGTGGCTCACATAATGAAGTGAATTGTACAATTTTACCTAAATCAAAGCCAAAATTAATAAAAAATAAAAAACCTCCTAATTCGCCCCATTACAATACCCCCCCAATGAGAAGTCTGTTGTCGAAACAGAAGAAATCTCATTGCTAAACCCCTAAGAGGACCGGTGAGGATATGGTGCCAACAACCCCCATTTGTTCTTATACCTCATGGGTAAACAACCCCCCTGGCTCGGTGACTATGGACGCATCTGAACGAGATCACTGGACTTCTCTGTAAGAGATCCCAACACCGAAAAATCGAACAGACACGCACCACAGCGCGCGTCACTTTCTAACATGTTTCCCCAAAAAATCCAAATCCCTGGCTTAGATCATGCCAGATCCTCAACCGATATGTTCCCCCTTACATGCAAACTGGGTCGCCTTTGGCAAATACTGGGCACATACATACACTTATAATATTTTCTAAACAAACTCCTCCTTTAAAATTTAAGTTCAAAATCAGATTGTATCAAAACAAAACAAAATCTCTTATCTAAATGGATTAAATCTCTTTGTTGTTATTACTGAAAAAAAAATAAATTGAATATTTAATTAAAACATGAACTGCCTTATCTTAACATTTGATTATACCTATATCCTAAACAATATAATTCCATAACGCTATTAATACGCATAAACAATAATACAATCAGAATTAATACAAACATCAATTTGATGGCAGGCACCAAAAACTTTTTTTTTTCTACCCCCTTTTAATCCCTTAACCCCTGATACCCGTTACATTCTACTGTGTGCAGCACTAGACTTCTTGGCCCTCGCAGACCTCAATCTAGCCGTAATCACATCTCCCTCATGACCTGTAACTGGGTCACCACCCATCCACACTCACTATTACCCCCCCTAGACTGTAGCGTCTAGTTGCTTTCACAAGGACTGATGCGGAAGGGGTGGACATTTTTTTCTTTTATTCCACCCCCATCCTTGCTTCGGCGTTACCATAAAATTCGGTATTATACCTACTGGTTTCTATTTATACACCCCTAATGGACTACCACCCCTATCTGGGTGAAAATAGCCCTGTTCCAAAATTAGGTAGATTCCCCAAAAAATAACCCCCCTACTAAGCTAACAAACCACCAGGTTAACAAAATAAAACAAACCACAAGCCGGTTATATCAGGTAAAATTTATGATTTGTCATAATTAACTATTTTCACGGTCATGATCCGGTGAGGTCATGACCGCACTTAGGTGGAGAATCTACAGTTACAAACATAAAACCTTGATTGTCATTGATACAAGTTACTTGGGCAGTAATATACACATCTTATTTTCCAAACACCATTTCAGCTCAAACATTTCCTTCAATTTTCAATTTTAAATGCATATTTTAATCATTATGTTTTTTATCAATTGTTTATTTTATCATTACAATCAAAATTCAGATCAACATAGATATAAAGTCATTATAAAAATTTATCTTTTTAATTTATTTAATTACCTTTTATTAAATTTAATTTATATTGTTTTAATTAACACTTTCAAAATTAATTACATTTTTCAAAAGGATCCGACATAAAATATTACCTACATTATTATTTTGTCTGTAAAATTTTAATTTTAATTCTTTTATGTCACAATAAGATTGTACTCAAGATACTGATTCATCAAGCTACAACAGTTATCAGCTTCCACACCTGGCTATGCACATTAGTCAAAACATTCAACACACCTGTTTACATAAACAGTCGTCTGCCAGACTGTTGTAATAAACACAGTTATAAACATTCTCAGTTTCAGCATTCATGGTTACATCATACTAACACCTGTACTTCACTTTTCAATTTTTATAAATCTTTTAGATAACATATTTATCAATGTCTATTTCTTACAGTTCAAACCAAATATGATTTTAATTCACCATTTTAGTTATTATTACTTTTTAATTACAATTTCTATTTAATACCATTATCTCAATTCAGTTTTTATTATTGAATTAAACTCTTTTCACACCTGTAAGCATTTTATTCTATCTGATTGTTATTAGAAGCTTTATACTTACAGTACATTATTCATCTACTAACACAAGCACAAAATATACACACCAATATCTCCACGTAACCTCTGAAACATTTAACAACAATGTTATTTCATACAAACAATTTAACATTTATTTATTAATATCAAATCTCATAAAACAACTTAAATCCATTGGAAAATTCAATTAGACAACCTTTAAATTAATCAGAGTATTTAAACATCTCAAATTGTTTTAATTAAATTAATTATTGAAAATACAACCTTTTAATTACTTTCACCCATTGCAATAGCTACAACTCATTCATTATCTTCTTCCAAATTATTTTTGTTATTTATTTAAGCTGCAAAATATTAATATTATTATTATCATCACAACAATTTCTACTACATACATACATTGTTTATCTAACATTTTACAACACACACAAATAAATTTACTAAACATTTATTTACAATTCTTCAGCATTGATTACTCAGTTATATCACACCTCAATGTCAAAAATCAGCTAGGTCATTACCATATATTAACATATTTAAAATTGTTCATTTATGAATTTCAGCCTCTATCGAAAAAATTTAGTCTGGGTTTCAAATAACAATTTTCAATTTTATTTGCATTCCACATACGGTTATCTTGTGTATAGTAACCATAAAATTTCAGCTTATTCATTTTACCACAATAATCATATACCAGGTCAACATTATTTATTTCTGTCCAGTCTCCATTAGTAGTTATATTCATTATCAAGTCAGTTATTTTTTCATCATCAGGTAAATTATTATTATTTAAACATGTATCATTAAAATAATCTTCACTCTCTATTTTAACAGGTAAGTACTTCAAATCATTTAACATCTCTTTCAACTCATTATAATTTCTCTGCAACTTATATAATTCTATTTCTTTATCAACACACAATTCTCCATCTAAATCTCTCTCATCATAACACCATATCATACTTTCAACATCATTCCACACAGAGGGTACTAATTTATACAAAAAAAAGATATAACTCAAATCTTCCATTAAATAGGGTCTCTTGCCCTCCAATAATAACATATTTGAACACCTTGGTTCATCACAAATAAGGGGAAAATTTACCCTCTGCCCTACACATTCATCTACTCTTTCTTTCCCTTCTTTTTCTAATTCAACAACACTAATTATTACTTCATTACAACATATAACTTTCTCTCTCTCACTCACTGTTTCACTATCTATTTTCAACATATCACTCTCTGATACCACCCTTTCAATCACATTACCACTTTCAATATCATTATTAACATTTGTTATCTTACTCTCTACTGCCACATTGTTAATTATATTCTCATTTTCGACCTTATTGTTATCACTTGTTAATTTCTTACTGTCATTATTACTCTTACTTTTGATCCATTCTTCTACTGACTCTACTATTCTCTCAATATCTTGTTTCAATTCGTTACAACTATTATCGCATTTTATTTTTACTTCATCAATGTCAAATTTAAGTACATCAAATTTACAATTAAATTCGCTTTTAATTTCATTCAGTTTTATATCGTTATTGTCTAAACGATTATTTAATTCCTTAAATTTGTCATTCTGTACATCTAATTTACAGTTAAAGTCACTTTTCATTTCATTCAAAGTTATCTCGTTACTATCAAAGCGTTTATTTTGTTTATCGAAATTGACTGTCATAAAATCCAATAGGTCATCTAATGACAATTTTTTCTCTTTTGTTTTATTCATTACGGGAGTTGAGATTGCTCCCAGCGTACTAATTACAGATACTTCTACATTCTGCTCATCTATTGGCATTGCTTCTGTTTGAATACCGGAGTCGGTCTGACTCTCGGTCTGACTGTCAGAGAGGCTGACTTCATTATTATCTGCCATTTGTATATTGTAAATTTACTACTTTTATTTTATTATACTATATTTTAACACTTCTTATCTTACATACCTTCAGTATTCCTTAATTATTACTTACGTATAACCTCACTTTTCGTACTTATTTACGTACTCCTAACCCACGCTTATTTTCACATTTAGGTGCGGTTTATTCAAAATTACATTTATAAACTCGAGTCCCTGTTCGGGCGCCATTGAGAAGCTAGTGATAAAAAAATTATTAAAAATAATAGACACTCCTCACAACTCTTACCTTTCTCGGGTCCAAAGTTCTTAGCACGAATTCGTGAAGAATAAGCGTGACTTAGGTTAACCTTATTCAATAAATCATACTCTCAATTGTATTCAGAAATAGTTGTATTTATTTACTCATCTTTGACATTAAATTTTATTGTTGTACTCTTTCATTTCATCTCAAAAACTAACATTGATCGTTTTATCATTTAAAAAAAAAAAGTATGTCCACCAAACATAGTAGTTCATCTATTCTGATATACTGTGAAGATTCATTGTTTTTTAATTGTCTTTCTCCGAGAGTTATTTTCCAAACCATATAAATAAATACTACATATTCTCTAATATTATTCTTTACTGAAAAAAAAACTATAAAGTTCTTAAAGTATTACTTAAATTCTATTGTTTGAGACGACCCAGCAATGCCCACACTCGACACTCACACAATTTTTAATTCCCCATTTTAATTATTTACAACCCCTTTAAAAATGACATAATTATATTGATCGAGGATTACCCGACCGGCGTCGTTCCTCTCGTCATCATGCGTCGCGTTGTACGTATATGTCCGAAAGTTTGTCTTTTTCCCTTCACCACATTTTATTTTAGATTCATTCACTTCACTGGTTCAGTTCTGATTTACCGCTTCACTTTTATACAATTGTTACGGGGTCTCACTGGTTAGGTCGGCCGCCACTAGTTACGCTCAAGTAAAATGTTTATATAACCGCGCGCTCTATTGTTTGTACTTTTAATATTGATTATGCTTTAAAAGATAGGCCGACTCTTTATAACGACCTATCTTGCACCCGAGGCCACTGGTTTTAAATTCACAACTTTATGCTGCTTCCTGCTGCTGGCTAAGGTTACAACTGGTGACAGACTGCAGACTGTGATTCACAAAAAGCCTGCTGCTGGGGTGGTTACGCAATACGTCTGTGCAGTTGTTTTGGCTAACAATGTGCATTGCTGTACTGGAGGCTCCTCACAGGTGAAGTCTGGCAATTTGGAAAGTGATTGAATGGATAATTTGAATTAATATAAAATTAAACTGGGGTGGCTCACATATATGAAGTGAATTGTACAATTTTACCTAAATCAAAGCCAAAATTAATAAAAAATAAAAAACCTCCTAATTCGCCCCATTACAAACTATTAATAAATTAGAAAATAAAATTAAACATAAAATCACTAATAAAATTCCTAAAAACACTACATTTAAAAATTCATCTATTAATAATAATATAAAATATACAACCTTCACTTATTACGGAAATATAACTCAAAAACTAAATAAAATATTTAAAGATACTAATTTAAAAATATCGTATAATACAGATAATATAATTTTTAATAAAATAAAACCTAAAACTAAATCCAATACTCACAATAAAAATGGAATATATAAAATAGAATGTCCAGATTGCAATAAATTTTACGTGGGCCAGACGAAGAAAAAACTACGAGATAGATTCGTTCAACACCGCAATGCATATTTAAAACCAAATATTTATAAATCTAATTTAGCCACACATTGTCTAAATAATAACCACCAGTTTCCAAACATTGAAAATATAAAATTAATTAAAAACATACAAAAAGGTCAAAAAATGAATATTTGGGAAAATCTTAACATTTACAAATACAATAACAATAATTTATTAATTAAAGAACAAACCCAAATAAAAACAAAACAAGATGATCTATTTAAAATTATAAATTTACTAAAAAATAAAAATCAATAAAATATAAACAAAATTTAAAATATAACCGAGAAAACAGCTGCTGAAGAAAATAAACATTAAAACAATCGTTAACTAATCGACCTAAATCTATTATCAGTTATTTTATTTTATATTAAAATCGATACAAATTCGATTATTCGTTAATTTTATATTAATAGAATTATTTCGATTGTTATTAATTCACTTAGAAACCTCTGATGATACTGATATTTTTCAGTGAAACGTGCGTCAGGTGTTAAAAAGAATATACAATATTATCTACTTGCAGAAGAAACAAATTGAAAACATCACAAATTATATATATATATATATATCAAATTTATTAAGTACTATTGATTGGTTTCTATATTTTGTTTCATGACTGTATAATTAAAAGTCTTGAGGGAGAGTTTAATGTAGTAGCGATGCAATTAAGAATAAAAGAGAATATTATGTGAAAACAAATAGTTAATTTATTTACTTCAAAATAATCCAGGTCTGCTTTCCAAATAAGTCTTCATGAACCTTGAATTAACCTTGGGTAAGTACTTTCGATGAAGTTGGCAATAGTTTCAAGATGGCGTCCGAATAATTAGACGCGTGCACAGCTGATTTTGGCATAACAAAAATAAATAAAAGTAAGTAGTAAAGAAAAGTTACAAAGCTTAATAATCAGATTTATGCACATTACCTGTTCAGTCTCAGCTTCTTCCACATCTGCTTCTTTCTTTATACTGACCATTATAACATCCTACAAATAACAGGGAATTACGATTACTTTTATACAAATTTATTAACATTACAGGAGAATGCTTTATAAGAGGATATGAAGGAAATAATACAGATGCAAAAGACTGCAATAACGTTTCATGGAAAGAGTACAAAAATGTCAAGATTTACTGATATGTTTTTCAATTGTAGAAAATATGGCGAATTTAGAAACAGTATTGAATATCATAGAAAAATTATTAAAAGAACAGATATCAGGAACAAAAGTAGGGATTATGTAAATATTAAAACTGGAAAGGTTAACTCAGATGAATCAGTATCACAGTGCAGGCCAAATGGAGAATCAAATTTGCTACTATCAAATACTGGATTAGGAACTAGGGAAAAAATGTCTCTAGTTATGTTTCATCATGTTATAAAAACCTAGACAATAGGAAAAGGTGAAAGACACAAACATAGAAGCATTTAAAAGCTGCTGCTGTAGAAGAATATTAAAAATATACTGGATGGACAAAGTAATTAGAAAACAAAAATGAACAGTTTCTGGAACAGTGAGTGAACAGAAAGGTTTGTGAGACGAGGCAGTATGGTGAGTCACTGGTTGAGTCACCAAGCAGTAATGACTTTGCTGATGGAAGCCCAGTGACTGAGAAGTACTGCAGAGGAAGGCAGAGACCCAATCGACTGAAGTACCCAGGTTGACTGTTGAGGTTGTGGGATGCTGTAAGCATTCATAGATAAAGATGCTGGCTCAAGATATGAAGAGTCTGAGAATCGCATCAGACCAATCAAGTACTGTTCGTTACACCATATCTGTCTCATGAACAGCTGCTGTAAAGCATCATGTTGGTCTGCTGCATTGTTAAATACAAACAGTCATGTAAACAAAGTCAACTCTCAGTGCAATTTTGAAAACAAGGAAGATTCAAATTGAGATGTCACAAGTGTGGAGTTCAGGAGAATACCAGTAAGACTTACAGATTGGACAACACAGAGAACAGATTGGCAAGGAAAAAGATACAACACAACCAATACAAGAGAATGAGTGATTATAGAATAGTGCGAGTATGCTGACATAATTAGCCAATGCAACAACGAAGGACTGGCAGATCAAGGAAAAGTTGGAAAGATTTTTTGCACCTAACAGACTATGAGCCTAAATTGAACGAGGGAGGAGGAGGGGAATTGGTTGAAAGTTAGGAGGTTATTGAAAATACATATTCTCAATATGAATCCTACACAAAAGAATATATATAAATCATATTCTGTACAGCAATTAATTACAAATGAACATGATAAATAAATTATTATTAAATTAAGAATTGAATGTGTGTATAAGTGTATATAACATGTGTATCAATTTTATACATATGCATATACTAACAGCAAAAACTTTTTTATTTTTGAACTTTATACCTTGTCCTCCAACTTGATCTTTTACATTTGTCTTATGATGGATAAATTGTTCTTGTTAACACCTGAAACAAAAATAAGTTGGCAGTCAATAAAGACTAAATGTACATCACACACAAGTTAGCACAAGAATAACATCCGATTAAGAACACGTTTCAATTAAATGCACATATCTTTATTAATACATAACGTCTTCCCAATGTCAGACCTCAGTTTGCAGTTTATCCAATAAGGATGCCTTATCTTAGTTTGGGTATGGTACTTCATTATTATAATAAAGTGTTCCTGGCTGAAAGGAGGATGCGATATTACTTATGTAGAGGATAAGACATTAATTCTGCATACGCAACTGGGATGAACTAATGTATAGAAGAATATTTAAACCGCAGTGCTAATTATAATGTTTAATGGAAAATGTTTTCCCCATAAAAGTACACTATTCTTTGAAGCCATACAACATGTGTACACAGTTTTTTTATCAGTTTGTCATATTATGTTGTATATTTTGACATGGACTTTGTTTTAAATTCCTATTTAACGGAAATTATAAGACTTTTTTGACATTTTAGAATTATTTTGAGAAGGAAAGTCTAGTCTGGACTAGTGGCGTGCTGAGCTAGTATTTTAAAATAACAGGTACGAATGATATTGTTCCAAAAAATAATAGGTAGAAATACCTGTTATTATATACTTATACATAACCTATATTATGTAATTGGTTATAAGAAATAAATTGAAACTAAAAGTATTAAGTATTACTTTACACTGTGACTTTATTAAACTATTACTGTTTAAAAGGAAATGAGAAACAAAAGAATTTATAGGCCTATCTCCCTTTGGGATACCAATTTAAGTTTTCACAATTTAAGTAGGCTATGTCATTTAACATTAAACAAACAAACATTGGTTAGACCATTTACACCTAATTGTGTTATCTGTTATAGAGTCTGTTATTTTTATTTCTTCACTAAGTGGAAACTACTATTAGTTGAATGATAAGTAAAGTGATAGAGACAAAAATTCAAAATCAGCAGTTTAGATAAAAGAAACAAATTTATGAAAACATCTCAAGTTTTAGGATAGCGTTATCAGATCAGTAAAGATTTAATGAACAGGAGTAGATAAATTGGATAAATGTCCGTTATAAAGTCGATATCCTATCTTAGAACAAGCTACGGGTCTCAGTACAAAAAAAAAAAAATACTTTGAAGCAGTGGCGAAGCTAGTAGTTAATGAATTGGGTAGGCAAAATCTTACCTTAAATTTTTTTTAAGGAATCACTAAAAGGACGGTGGTTCAAATCGGACGCTGTGGTAGGGTTTGCTGTTAGCGAATGGTTCCGCAAACAGCCGTAAGAATTTTACTAGCAGTGTGCCGGAGTTGCACAATCCAGCGTTCGAGGAAATGCAATCCTAGTTTTCGGTTTCGGATAAGTGTCGAAGTATTAGTTGGCAAGCGCGATTTCAGTGGCACTGTTTCGACTGGGAACGCGATCTAGCGGCAGAGTTTAGGTTTCGTTGTGAGCGCTTGCCAAATGCGCAGTTCCAGCCTTGCTCTCACTGAATAAACAGCTCAGCCGTCTTTCCTCGGTAGCAGTCCTTTTGTGTGTAGGCTTCCTCATCTTTATGGCAGGCTAATTGCTTAAGACTCGCCGGGATCTCGCCCTAGAATGGAGATCTGACCTCAGCTTGGTGTACTGCCACCTTCACCAGCTATGAACCACTAGAAACTTTGTCTGTGACCGAGGAGGGACTAGCTGCTCCCAACAATGTTGAACCGCTGCTTCATATGAGGTGATATAAACTCCTTTTTATTTTATCCTGGCCCGCGGAACATCCCATGTGAGGTGTTTGTGCTATAACAGTTTACTTTATTCAGCGAGATGGTTAAATCGAGGGTGTGTCGGCAAGACAATTTCTATGTAAATTATTCTTGATAATACAGTACAACCACTGCAATTGTGAGCTGCACTGTGGGAGGGTACCAGAGCTGTTTTCGTAGGTATTATGGGTCCAAACGTTGTAAGGGAAAATTTTTCTAAATTAAGTACAAAGGTATGATTTTCTTGATTCCGAACCAGCTGGTTCGGATGTCTTTCTTAGTTTACTACTGGGGTTTCACTGTAATTATTTTTCTGTATGCGAGGGATGGGGGTTTTTTTATTCTGTTTCCGGGTGTTATTTTATAAAGAGGTTTTTCGGTGCACAAGGTAGGCACCCGTTGGTGCCATTTCATGCAGGTTTTCTACGGGTCATATTTTGTCAGGTCAGGACTGTTCTGGTACACTCCTACAGCCGCACGTATACAGCATGTTTTTTTTTTATTTTATATATGCACAGATGGCTGAAATTAACTTTTTCTATTTCTTTAAAGTCTATATATATTCAATATTTTGAGATTATCAAATTTTACATGGAATGAAATATACAGGCGGTACTTATTTTTTGTAACTTAGATTTTCTGGCCATTATATGATAAACCTGTTTTGTTAATTTTTGGTTATTATCAATTCCTTATGAATAAATAATGACTAGGTATATAATTAAATGAATGAATAATTTCTAAACATTTAACATTCTTATGACAGATTTTTAGAAGGGTTCTGTGCATTATATATATTGTTACAACACAAATAAGCCAACCCAATACCAAGGATGAAAAAGATGATTCTAAATATTGTAACGTAACGATAACATTTAAATTGAATTATTACTATTATGGTGATTATTAATAGAGTTGGTGTGGGTGTTCACGGTTAAGTCTTTTAGTTTAAAAGAGTATTTAACACTTCACAGTCAACCTCCCCACTTACCATAAGTGGATGTTTTCGATATTCTTGTTGGTGACTTCTTCTGCTGCAAAAAACACTTGATACACATATATGGATATTGTGTTTGAATATCATAAATAAAGCATATGCACAATAAAATAAATTAAAAGTGTAACTGTAATTTGAATGGTATTGAACATTCAAACCCTACCGCCACCTTCTGATAGAACTGATCATAAAAAATTAAACTAATTTAAAAAAAAATCAAAAACTCTGTTCCACTGGTAAATAAATTGGGGTTTATTAACAATTGTAAAATACCATGAACTCTTTTAAAAAACAATCAATTAATAATGTCTTTACAAAACAATAATTACTTTAAATAATTCTTGAGCTCTTTGTACCTCAAGGCTGGTAACACTGATGTCTGGTACAATAGTTTTAGTTAACGAGGTTATGTCCTCTTTATTCAGTTATATTACCAAATTCGTGTGTTCTTGGAAGATGCATGATACCAGATTACAAGATGTTATCTTATTTAACAATAATTAATAATGGATTACTACAAAAACAAACAAAGATTGAAAATTATAAAGGTCGGTACCATAAACCGATATATATCGTACTATCGTAGGGTTAGTAAAATGCATACAGCAGTTGTGATGAAAACACATACTCTGTGCTGCACTGTTAAAAATACTATTATTATTTATTCGTTAATTATTAAAATTATTTATTGGCAAGAGAAAAAATCTAGAATAAAAAAACTCTTGTTATAGCTTTCATTGGATTGAAATTATTTGAGAACAGAATCATTACTTGGTGACAAAGTTATCATTGTTATTTCTAGGTTAGTTACTTAACAAAAGTAAGTAATTATTTTGAATAAGTATATTATTCATTAAATTCTTAATACTATAAACACATACATTTTATTCATATGTCATCTGATGTATAATTATCAGTCGTTCAGAATATTTTTGCAATAAACTAGTTATTCGTTAATTCAAACAAATTTAGTCAAATGAGCGACTATTTATTATACATGGATGGTCGATATTTAAATTAATACCGATTTTCTCAATCACGATAAAATCGTAAAATATTTATCTTTTAAATTAATAATTGCGCTATAATTCATTTATTCAGTTCTGATAATTTTCCATCGTGGGTTAAGCACTTCAGTACTTTTGACTAGTGCAGTCCCAAAACAATAGCTGTCGTATCTAACGAAAGTTATTATTTTAATACAATTCATTAAAATAATTAAAATAGAGTACTCCCTGTTTTTAAAAAAAACACAAAACACGACCTTTATTATACACTGGTCGGTTTATTATTTTAATTCACTTAAAGCACTGGACACTCGTTAGTATTCTGTCGTGTATAGGTTAATGTATGTAGAGTAACTCGTGTTGGTGACGCGCACATTTTAAATAATTTTGACAACTTCCTTCGTGAACCTTGCTTGTTGAGTGATACGGAACGAATGCTTACTTCACCAAAGCATCTCCTTCTCGTCTGGTTATTTTAAGCCATTTGATTGGTTTAAAGGGTCAAACTCTCAACCCCAAAACACTTTGGTTAAATAAAACTTTTAATTTTTTTACAAATTATCGCTTGGGTTCGAGGCTACGAGTGACGTATGCATCGATATAAGAAATGACTGAAAAGTTTATAAGTGCTATAACTTTTTTATTAATTATCGTATCGTCGAATGGTTAGTGGCATTAAATTGTGGACATTTGTGGATTTAATTTAAGTCTAAACAAGGATTAAATCCGCTCATTATTAACTCACTTAGCTGTTTCACAAACTCATACGGTGTTTCTTAATATAAATAAGTTTGTTTCACCATATTTTGTTCCAATTACACTATAACACTCATTATTAAATGTCTCGAGTCCATTTCTCTTTCGTTTTAATACATAAAATAGTTGTAATTACCATTTAAACAATATTTGGTAATGGCGTCGTCAGCGACCATATTCGATTGTTTATAATTGCATGTAATGCTATTATTTCTTACCTAATTACATTTGTTTGGCATTCTAACAATAATATATACATTTATTCACATTTGTTCACATTTTATTTTATGAACAATGTTATTTTTCATATACTAATAGTCTTATCAAAAATACCTTCCGTTCTCATTTCTTTAATTTGTCACTTTTTCAATTATTTTACCACATACGGTTTATAATGTTATAAATTAAAATAGTGTACAATTGTAGTACCTTGTTTGTTTAATGTATTTATCAGTCTTTCGTTATCTGAAAGCTTTCCAATTCTTAGTATTGTGTTTGTTTACATCTGGTTTTACAATGATAGTCAGTTAGTTTCTAATAATTCAACTACTAAATTACTACTATTACATTTGAGATGTGTTCTCATAGCAGTATCAGATATTTCTCTAATTACTGATAACATTTTTAGTAATCTTTTAATAAGTTTTGATAGTGCATTTTGATTAACTAGCTTGTCACATAGCGTTTGTTTACATCTGGTTTTACAGTTGTAGTCAGTTAGTTTCTAATAATTTAATTATAAAACTACTATTATTATAATTGTGATATGTTCTCATAGTAGTATCAGATATCTCTCTAACTACTGGTAACATTTTTAGTAATCTTTTAATAAGTTTTGATAGTGCATTTTGATTAACTAACTTGTCACATTGGGTTTCTGTTCTTTTGGCTTTATGATATCATATTTAATCTGATTCATTTGCTGTGTATTTCAGTACAAATGTTATTTATTAGTTTGCATTACTATTCATAATTAGTCTTTGGTTGAAACAATTGTTGATAGTTGCTTGGTTTAATTAATATACATGATCTTATGTTATAGGTGCACTTTCTATGAGGTTATGTGTCAGTTATCTGGTAACAATGTGCAACATATTCTTATGCAGTATTTGATTCTACTATTATCATTTCATTATGGTACTCTACTACAATGGTTTAATTATTAAGTAATACACATGTTTACACTATTTTTTGAAACAATAACACAAGTATTCTTAATCTAATAGTATTACATTTCTTGTTGTGTTGTACCTAGTTTTTTGGTACATTGATTGTTTGATACCTAACAAATTAGCTTATTTGTCACTATTTGTTCTGGATTTTATTTATATTTTATTCTGTCTTGCCGTGGCATTCAGTTATATTTCATTTTAATGTTTACAAAGCTTTTATTATCAGTTCCTATGAACAATTATTTTACTGTTCTATCTCACATTTCTCTTGGTGGTCTTATGATTATCTATTTTGGGTTACAATCTTGATTAAACTGGTCACACTAATTGTCTGTGCATTTTAACTAGTTAATCTTGGATTCTTCCACTTATAATGGTAACTCATTTTCCTCTGTTGTAAACATTCTCACTTGCATTGTCTGTGGTGTTTATTTGGGGTAAAATTGGTTAACTTGTTACAGGTTGTCACACTTATATTAAGTTTTCACTGTTATTGTTTGTGATTACTCAATTATGCTAAACACTGGTTTCTTTATAGTGGATCTTTGAATAATCATTACACTGCTTCCGGTCATCAATATAGTTCCTTGTATACCTGGTGAATGGTGATTTCTTGTATTGTCCATACATTATCTTCATTCTTCATGTTATGTTTCCTTTGCTCTTCTTCTTCCTTTCTTCTTCTGGCTAATTGTTGTTCACTATCGGTGTTCTCCTGGGTTGTACATTACTTGTGATAATCAATGTTCCCTTATTCTTGTCATATTCTTCTATATTTCTATTCGTGGTAGTCATTGTTCCATAGTATTTATACTAATAAATAAATTTGTTTGTTTTACCATCATTGTGGTTGTTCTTGAGTTGTCTCCTCTTCATTTTAATGATTATTTTTGTTGTTTCCCCTCACTGTTTGGACTCTGTTGGCTCATCTTCATTTTAATAATTATTTTTGTCGTTTCCCCTCACTGTTTGGACTCTGTTGGCTTCTCTTCATTTTAATAATTATTTTTGTTGTTTCCCCTCACTGTTTGGACTCTGTTGGCTTCTCTTCATTTTAATAATTATTTTTGTAGTTCCCCCTCACTGTTTGGACCTATTGGGCCTGGTTTCTAACATTTTATATTGGCTCGTTGTCATTTTCTCTCTCTTTTGTACTCGATGATGATATATTACTCTTCCTTCTTCTTTGTTGGATTTTTTCAATAATATATCTTTGTAGATACACACTTTGTCTACATTATTTATGTACTTTGGAATATTTTCATGATCTCCCGTCACTTGACGTAATAATTAGTTACTTTATGTAACTGCCAATTTGGTACATTACAATATAAAATAATACTTCATATTAAATAAAATGTTTAATATAAATAAAATATAAAGACAATGACTCGACAAACGACAACATGACCCAACCCAAGTGATTGAACCAACAAAAATGAAACAAAAGAAGAAGGGAACCACAAAAAACAAACAAGAATAAAACCAAAAAAAAAAATGATTCACCAGAACAAATGAAGAAGGGAAAAAACCCAAACCAAACAAAAATGAAACAAATTCATGGAATTGAATGACTCAATGTAACATGTTAAAATGAACCCAAAGGAGAAGGTGTAAAAACAAAGTATTAATCAAATACAATGAAAATGAAGAAGGAGGGAAATGAAAAAGAAACAAACCCACAATGAAGGGAAATAAATAAAAATGAAAACCAATGATGATACACAAACAAGTAATAAAGAATATAAGCAAGAGAAATAATGCACTCAAATGTAATATTGGAAAAAGGACCAATAATTAACTTATGAGAAAAAAAGTAAACGTTATTATCCATTAATGGACAATACTAATGGAATTGAAGGAAACCCAATTAAACAATATTAAATATAAACATAAAAAAGCAAACTAACCCACAATTTAGAGTTAGATGGAATAATAGAAAAATAAAGACATAAAATTGTTAATATTATTAATGAGATATTGTAATGAAAGAGATAGTACGGTAGTGAGATAGTAATTAGAGGGATTACCCATTCAGAAACACTTAAAAAACAAAAACATTTGTGAAGTGTAAAACCCCCAAAGTGTAGTGATAAAGAAAGTACACTAATAAAATTATAATAAACAATAAATAATTTAAAAGTGAAGGGGAAGATTGAATGAGAATAGTGTAAAATAAAGAATGTTAATATAGTAAAAAACAGTGAATGATAAAAGCACAAACAATTAATAAATTCTAAGGAAACACTAAATGATAAAAGGTGAAGAATATTAGTAATTAAGAATAGCAGTATAAACAGATAAGACAGTAATTAGTTAAGTAAGAATGTTGTTAGTTAATTTCAGTAAATGCAATTACAATTAATAGGGAGAATACAATGAAAGGAAAAACAGATAGCGTTAACATGGAGGGAAAGTAAAGATTGTGTAAAAAATTAAGTAGTTAAAACAACTCCATAAACACCCATGTTATGAGGGATCGTTATAAGTTTCATAAAAAGTGATGTTGTTTATCATACAAAAAATGATATAAAATAAGATGAATTGTAAACAAAGATTAGCAAATAATAGTTAAATAATTATTCAAGCAAGTTTATAAATTGGATATGGCTGGTAGAGTTGTACAGACCATAGGCCTAAATATTGTATTTAATAAGATCAAAAAATAGTAAATAATAGCCACATTGTTATTATTGGCAAAGTAAAAAAGTTAAAAAAAAAGTATGACTAGAAAACAAGGAAACCAAATTGTAAACAATTATGTACAAATTAATACTGACATAATAATAACACATAAACAGACCCAAAACACAACAATAAATAATACAACCAATGGTAATAACAAAATAAAGCCCATTAGGCTAAAAGGAAATGTAATTTGAATGAAATAAGTCAAATACCATAATGGCTACTTAGGCCTAGGAAAATGCCTAACTGTCAAAAACAAACAACTACAAATTGTAATACGTTAACTAAGAAATTAGCAAATCCGAGGCAAATGACTCACCAAGGATAAATTGTAAATCAGTTTTAAGACAAAATATTATAATAAGCATTTGAATTCAAAAAGAAATGTAATTAACAAGTATTAAAATAAGTGAAAAAACATAAAACCTAAAATAACCCAAACTTGTGGGGTATCAAAATAATCTATGAAAGGAAATACATACTATAGTGACAATATTTAATAATTAGGAAAGAAGATAGAGGAATAACAGCAATCAGAAGATATACTAGGATTTTGAAAAGAATTCAAATTTTGATAACAATGGATTTATATCAATCTCAACCAATCAGAATTCTTTAGTTGCTATGGAAACCGACAGTGGCGAAAATTATCGTTGAATACCGTTACTCGTAAAGCGTCACTCGAACAGAATAGAAGCCAATTTTTGGAAGACCGAATTTTAATTAAATAATGTAAAACAGTGAACGAAATTCAAAACCATGACTGGATAAGAAGCAGACGGACCATTGGAGCAGTCAACTGAAGACCAAGGACCATAAAATAGAAAAATATGACCACATCCTCTATGAAAAGGATGCCAGACCAACTTAAGTCCAAAGATTAATGAAAATAGAACTTATTGCAGCCCAATCCTCTTCCGAACTAATGAATGAAAACACCATGTGTTAAGTACCATTTAATTACCTTACTTCCAAAAACAAAATCACTCTGAATGTGACGAAAAGTAATTTGATCTCACTATAAGCCGAATATTTCTCTTTCAAAGATTATTTAAGTAAAATAAACACACTGAAAATTTGTAAACATAAAATCTAACCTATTGTTTAAACACGAACTTTTGAAACACATTCAACGACACTACAGAACAGATTGTAACAACACACCTTATTTTTTATGTACACTTAGAGTAAGGTAATGTAATTTTATTGTAATCATAGGAATTCTTTGCCTTATAATCAAAAGAATCCCACGATTTTGGAACGAAAATATTATAATAACCGAACACTTCAGCGGTCATGCTGCAGTACGTACCTCGTTCCTTGATCGATTCGTCATCCTGAGTAAAATTGTTTCATGTACAATATCGGTGCAAAGTTGTTATTTTAATTGCCAAAAAATTGAAAATATTAATCATCAAACATTAAAATCATTATTACAGGGAGTAACCGTTGTTATTATTTCATAGGAAGTGCATTATATTACTTGTGTTCGTTTACAAAAGCTAGATTTGACAATCAGCGCTCAAGTCGCGATTAGTACAACTACCTACACGATACAGAAGGCGGAACGAGCGGGAAATATTTGAACGCCCCGACCGTCACAGCTGAGAACACCCTAGTATGATACAGATTGACAAATTCAATTGTTTTAACAAACAATTTGGCGCCACCCGGGATTAACACACCCCTATACGAGAACAGGTAAGGTTACTGCCGTGTTATACTGGTAATACTAACATCGCTACGGACATTGTTAGTGCAAAATTGATGTAACGACCCTAGTGCAAGACGAACGCACTAACACATTACACACATATAAAACTGGTACACATTTACAGAGACGGAAACAAACGATTAGGTACAGATTGGCGCCCAACGTGGGGCTTAAACAAAGATGAGGACGTCTTTTAATCGTTACAGATTGGCGACCAACCGGTGAGGCTTTAAAAGAAGACCAGCGGCGATTATGAGGAGACATTCTTTGGTTACAATATAAAGACGAAATAAGATGAAACAAAAAGATAGGCTACAACAACAAACGAAAATGCCCAAACAACAGAACCAATTGAGCTATGCAGAGTGGATGACAGGGTTATTTAAAAAATTCAGCAAGGAGATGGAGTGCATCAAGAAGAATAACACAGATCACGAATGAGCACAGATGAGTCGTGCAAATGCAGTGGGATCACCAAACGACAAAATGTCACTGAGAGATATTTATGATGAAATGTGGAAGCTGGACACCAAGTATAATGAAGAAGAGACTATCAGGACAGCCCACGAAAAACGTGATAACAAGGTGGAAAGAATGACTGAAGAAGATTGGGAAAAATGGGGCAAAAATGAAACACAAATGAAAAACGAAAGAACGGGAGTATACGCACTGGTGACAGAGGAATTTACACAGGAGGAGTATGAACAATGGAGACAATCAATAAGACAACCAATACAAACAGAAAACGCAGAATTAAGGGAATGGATAAGGGTTATGTTTGAACTATCCAGAGAAGATATTTGTAATTGGAGGAAGGTACATAATCAAGTAGAAGAGTTCAAGGAAATGCCAAATAATAAAAAAATGAGACAACCAAAAACTCAAATAAAAAAAGAAATAGTCAAGGATGTCAAAGTGAAGCAACAGAAGAAAATGCCAGAACAAACACAGAAAGTGACCCTGCAGGACATAATGAATTTACTGGTTGAAATCAATAGAAAAATGGATGAAGATTTTAAGAAGAGATGGGAAGAAACAAATTATCCAGAAGATCAACTTAATGAAACATTAAATAGTGATTTCAAACCATCGAATGAAACACCAGACACCACTTCTGAAGGTAGTAAGGAGATAGAAATTAAAGAAGACCAAAGTGTATTATTGCCTGAAAATAATAACAACGAAACAAATGATGAATACGTGGAAATGAAGACTAAGAAAAGGCATCAAAGAAAACTAATAAAAACAAGAGAAGTGGAGATGATGAAGAACGGACTAATGGATGTGTTTAATGTACCAATGACCAACCATACCGAAAGAATGAATTTTACGGAGTGCAGGAAAACTCTAAAAGAAATTCTAGAAGGAGTGAACTACCGACCAGCGAGAAGAAACGGGGGAAAAACAATACCTGAATGGAAGATACCCAAAATAGAGGGAATTCACAGCAAACCAGCAGGTGAAAAAGTCAGCAAATTTATGCTTAAATGGAAAATACCCAAATTTGAAAGGACTCACAACAAGATAGTGTGTCACAATTTAAGGAGGTCATTAAAACACGGGAGCATACCAGAAATAGAAATGCTGAATAAAAAACCAATAATAACATTAACAAAGGAGGTACAGTTAACAACTTCTTTGATTAATCAAAATGTAGCGAATGAAGCAGTCATGGAGACAAACGAACATATGATAGTAGAGGAATTGTGGTACGAGACAAAATAAACCTATATCACAAGAACGAAAATAGTTCTAAACACCAAGGTTATCCGAACCACAAGTGCAGAGGAAATGATGGACCATGGGTAAACTAAGCGAAGATACCACACACCAAGAAAAGAGACTGATCTTCGAATTACCGACCAAGCAAACAAATGGAGAGGAAAGAGCAGTAAATTAATTAAACCAATTATTAATCACCAAAACAAGGAATGACTTAACGACCAAGACAAATTAAATGAGAGCTAATAAACCATAATAAATAAATTAAAAAAAAAATTATCCAGAATAAATGTTCAAACATCTAACATTTGAAGGAGTAGAGAAGAAAGACAACAAAGAGTGTAATATACAAGAGAAGGCAATAATAATGAAAGAAAAGGAGATCACATTACAAAAAAGTATAAATAACAAGGTCCTATGTATAATAATATGTATCACCCTGTCATCACCAAAGATAATGGAAACAATACTTATGAAATAACTAATATAACCACCAAGAAGATAACAAGGAGTTTACAATCAAGCTTCAATAAAAAAGTTTTTGAAGTAAAATAAATTACAATAAATAAAATAAACAAATACCAAAATTCAAAAATTATGTGAGCACAACTTACAACAATATTTAGATGACTTATGAGGCCTATTATAAAGTATTAAGAAAGGAATAAGTTACAAAAATTCCTACCAAGTAAGATCAACTTGCACTCAAATAAAGTTGACAAATGAAGTATAAAATAAAAAATGATAATAAAGGAATAAGTTACAAAAATTCCTATAAATAAGTAAGAACACAAACTTACGATAATATTTAAACAAAAAATACTAAGAAAGGAATAATTTACAAAAAACTCCTATAAAGTAAGGAAAACTAACTTACAAAAAATATTAAGAATAATGGTTAAAACAAAATAAAATAAACAAAAATAAAAACAAGCAAAAACTGCTAAGATAAATACCTGAAATTATAATAAATTCAATGTATTCAAAGAAAAAAAAAAATCTGAACTGGTACAAGGAAGAAAAAGAAGTTATGTATAAAACAAATATACAAAAATGGCTAAAGCAGAATATTGCTAAACAACCAAGAAAAAGAATAAAGATGTCTAAGATAATTAAAATGATCACAAGAAGAATAGAAAAACAAACTAATGAAAAGTTAGATATGATGAAATTAACAAATAAATAAATAAAAAACAATCAACTGTATGAGTAGATGACAGTATATAGTAAAGGTACAGCGGAAGGATGAATGAGTAAAAGGCCAAAGTGATCTAAAAACAAACCACAAGGTGGACAATCCCAAAATATATTATTATTAATTTAAGTCACAAGTTGAAAAAAAGGTATTTAAGATTGACTGTTGAAAAGTCCAGCAATCAAAAAATAAACTGAGCAGAGATGATGTTCCTCTGGTCTCAGAAAAAATGAGTAGTAATGGAAGAAACCAGCTACTAAAAAGTTAGGGAAAAAATTGTATAAGGGAGAACACACTAATGGAAATAAATAAAAACATCCAAATAAAATGGAATGAATCAAGTAAGAAGAGAAATAAGAATGAAGAAACAAACAAGAAAGAAAAGGAAAAAGATTATATATAACTGATAATTTCATAAAAAACTATGCTAGTGTTTTATCAAAATGATCAATTTTGAAGGAGAGTCATTATGTTACAACACAAATAAGCCAACCCAATACCAGAGATGAAAAAGATGATTCTAAATATAAAATAATACTTCATATAAAATAAAATGTTTAATATAAATAAAATATAAAGACAATGACTCGACAAACGACGACATGACCCAACCCAAGTGATTGAACGAACAAAAAGGAAACAAAAGGAGAAGGGAACCACAAAAAATAAACAAGAATAAAACCATAGAAGAAAGTGATTCACCAGAACAAATGAAGAAGGGAAAAAACCCAAACCAAACAAAAATGAAACAAATTCATGGAATTGAATGACTCAATGTAACATGTTAAAATGAACCCAAAGGAGAAGGTGGAAAAACAAAGTATTAATCAAATACAATGAAAATGAAGAAGGAGGGAAATGAAAAAGAAACAAACCCACAATGAAGGGAAATAAATAAAAATGAAAACCAATGATGATACACAAACAAGTAATAAATAATATGAGCAAGAGAAATAATGCACTCAAATGTAATATTGGAAAAAGGGCCAATAATTAACCTATGAGAAAAAAAGTAAATGTTATTATCCATTAATGGACAGTACTAATGGAATTGAAGGAAACCCAATTAAACAATGTTAAATATAAACATAAAAAAGCAAACTAACCCACCATTTAGAGTTAGATGTAATGATAGAAAAATAAAGACATAAAATTGTTAATATTATTAATGAGATATTGTAACGAAAGAGATAGTACGGTAGTGAGATAGTAATTAGAGGGATTACCCATTCAGAAACACTTAAAAAACAAAAACATTTGTGAAGTGTAAAATACCCAAGGTGTAGTGATAAAGAAAGTACACTAATAAAATTATAATAAACAATAAATAATTTAAAAGTGAAGGGGAAGATTGAATGAGAATAGTGTAAAATAAAGAATGTTAATATAGTAAAAAATAGTGAATGATAAAAGCACAAACAATTAATAAATCCTAAGGAAACACTAAATGATAAAAGGTGAAGAATATTAGTAATTAAGAATAGCAGTATAAACAGATAAGACAGTAATTAGTTAAGTAAGAATGTTGTTAGTTAATTTCAGTAAATGCATTTACAATTAATAGGGAGAATACAATGAAAGGAAAAACAGATAGCGTTAACATGGAGGGAAAGTAAAGATTGTGTAAAAAATTAAGTAGTTAAAACAACTCCATAAACACCCATGTTATGAGGGATCGTTATAAGTTTCATAAAAAGTGATGTTGTTTATCATACAAAAAATGATATAAAATAAGATGAATTGTAAACAAAGATTAGCAAATAATAGTTAAATAATTATTCAAGCAAGTTTATAAATTGGATATGGCTGGTAGAGTTGTACAGACCATAGGCCTAAATATTGTATTTAATAAGATCAAAAAATAGTAAATAATAGCCACATTGTTATTATTGGCAAAGTAAAAAAGTTAAAAAAAAAGTATGACTAGAAAACAAGGAAACCAAATTGTAAACAATTATGTACAAATTAATACTGACATAATAATAACACATAAACAGACCCAAAACACAACAATAAATATTACAACCAATGGTAATAACAAAATAAAGCCCATTAGGCTAAAAGGAAATGTAATTTGAATGAAATAAGTCAAATACCATAATGGCTACTTAGGCCTAGGAAAATGCCTAACTGTCAAAAACAAACAACTACAAATTGTAATAAGTTAACTAAGAAATTAGCAAATCCGAGGCGAATGAATCACCAATGATAAATTGTAAATCATTTTTAAGACAAAATATTATAATAAGCATTTGAATTCAAAAAGAAATGTAATTAACAAGTATTAAAATAAGTGAAAAAACATAAAACCTAAAATAACTCAAACTTGTGGGGTATCAAAATAATCTATGAAAGGAAATACATACTAAAGTGACAATATTTAATAATTAGGAAAGAAGATAGAGGAATAACAGCACTCAGAAGATATACTAGGATTTTGAAAAGAATTCAAATTTTGATAACAATGGATTTATATCAATCTCAACCAATCAGAATTCTTTAGTTGCTATGGAAACCTACGGTGGCAAAAATTACCATTGAATACCGTTACTCGTAAAGCGTCACTCGAACAGAATAGAAGCCAATTTTTGGAAGACCGAATTTTAATTAAATAATGTAAAACAGTGAACGAAATTCAAAACCATGACTGGATAAGAAGCAGACGGACCATTGGAGCAGTCAACTGAAGACCAAGGACCATAAAATAGAAAAATATGACCACATCCTCTATGAAAAGGACGCCAGACCAACTTAAGTCCAAAGATTAATGAAAATAGAACTTATTGCAGCCCAATCCTCTTCCGAACTAATGAATGAAAACACCATGTGTTAAGTACCATTTAATTACCTTACTTCCAAAAACAAAATCACTCTGAATGTCACTAAAAGTAATTTGATCTCACTAGAAGCCGAATATTTCTATTTCAAAGATTATTTAAGTAAAATAAACACACTGAAAATTTGTAAACATAAAATCTAACCTATTGTTTAAACACGAACTTTTGAAACACATTCAACGACACTACAGAACAGATTGTAACAACACACCTTATTATTTATGTACACTTAGAGTAAGGTAATGTAATTTTATTGTAATCATAGGAATTCTTTTCCTTATAATCAAAAGAATCCCACGATTTTGGAACGAAAATATTATAATAACCGAACACTTCAGCGGCCATGCTGCAGTACGTACCTCGTTCCTTGATCGATTCTTCATCCTGAGTAAAATTGTTTCATGTAAAAAGTCGATGCAAAGTTGTTATTTTAATTGTCAAAAAATTGAAAATATTAATCATCAAACATTAAAATCATTATTACAGGGAGTAACCGTTGTTATTATTTCATAGGGAGTGCATTATATTACTTGTGTTTGTTTGCGAAAGCTAGATTTGACAATCAGCGCTCAAGTCGCGATTAGTACAACTACCTACACGATACAGAAGGCGGAACGAGCGGGAAATATTTGAACGCCCCGACCGTCACAGCTGAGAACACCCTAGTATGATACAGATTGACAAATTTAATTGTTTTAACAAACAATTTGGCGCCACCCGGGATTAACACACCCCTATAAGAGAACAGGTAAGGTTACTGCCGTGTTATACTGGTAATACTAACATCGCTACAGACATTGTTAGCGCAAAATTGATGTAACGACCCCAGTGCGAGACGAACGCACTAACACATTACACACATATAAAACTGGTACACATTTACAGACACGGAAACAAACGATTAGTTACAGATTGGCGCCCAATTTGGGGCTTAAACAAAGATGAGGACGTCTTTTAATCATTACAGATTGGCGACCAACCGGTGAGGCTTTAAAAGAAGACCAGCGGTGATTATGAGGAGACATTCTTTGGTTACAATATAAAGACGAAATAAGATGAAACAAAAAGATAGGCTACAACAACAAATGAAAATGCCCAAACAACAGAACCAATTGAGCTATGCAGAGTGGATGACAGGGTTATTTAAAAAATTCAGCAAGGAGATGGAGTACATCAAGAAGAATACCACGGATCACGAACGAGCACAGATGAGTCATGCAAATGCAGTGGGATCACCAAACGACAAAATGTCACTGAGAGATATTTATGATGAAATGTGGAAGCTGGACACCAAGTATAATGAAGAAGAGACTATCAGGACAGCCCACGAAAAACGTGATAACAAGGTGGAAAGAATGACTGAAGAAGATTGGGAAAAATGGGGCAAAAATGAAACACACATGAAAAACGAAAGAACGGGAGTATACGCACTGGTGACAGAGGAATTTACACAGGAGGAGTATGAACAATGGAGACAATCAATAAGACAACCAATACAAACAGAAAACGCAGAATTAAGGGAATGGATAAGGGTTATGATTGAACTATCCAGAGAAGATATTTGTAATTGGAGGAAGGTACATAATCAAGTAGAAGAGTTCAAGGAAATGCCAAATAATAAAAAAATGAAACAACCAAAAACTCAAATAAAAAAAGAAGTAGTCAAGGATGTCAAAGTGAAGCAACAGAAGAAAATGCCAGAACAAACACAGAAAGTGACCCTGCAGGACGTAATGAATTTACTGGTTGAAATCAATAGAAAAATGGATGAAGATTTTAAGAAGAGATGGGAAGAAACAAATTATCCAGAAGATCAACTTAATGAAACATTAAATAGTGATTTCAAACCATCGAATGAAACACCAGACACCACTTCTGAAGGTAGTAAGGAGATAGAAATTAAAGAAGACCAAAGTGTATTATTGCCTGAAAATAATAACAACGAAACAAATGATGAATACGTGGAAATGAAGACTAAGAAAAGGCATCAAAGAAAACTAATAAAAACAAGAGAAGTGGAGATGATGAAGAACGGACTAATGGATGTGTTTAATGTACCAATGACCAACCATACCGAAAGAATGAATTTTACGGAGTGCAGGAGAACTCTAAAAGAAATTCTAGAAGGAGTGAACTACCGACCAGCGAGAAGAAACGGGGGAAAAACAATACCTGAATGGAAGATACCCAAAATAGAGGGAATTCACAGCAAACCAGCAGGTGAAAAAGTCAGCAAATTTATGCTTAAATGGAAAATACCCAAATTTGAAAGGACTCACAACAAGATAGTGTGTCACAATTTAAGGAGGTCATTAAAACACGGGAGCATACCAGAAATAGAAATGCTGAATAAAAAACCAATAATAACATTAACAAAGGAGGTACAGTTAACAACTTCTTTGATTAATCAAAATGTAGCGAATGAAGCAGTCATGGAGACAAACGAACATATGATAGTAGAGGAATTGTGGTACGAGACAAAATAAACCTATATCACAAGAACGAAAATAGTTCTAAACACCAAGGTTATCCGAACCACAAGTGCAGAGGAAATGATGGACCATGGGTAAACTAAGCGAAGATACCACACACCAAGAAAAGAGACTGATCTTTGAATTACCGACCAAGCAAACCAATGGAGAGGAAGGAGCAGTAAATTAATTAAACCAATTAATAATCACCAAAACAAGGAATGACTTAACGACCAAGACAAATTAAATGAGAGCTAATAAACCATAATAAATAAATTAAAAAAAAAATTATCCAGAATAAATGTTCAAACATCTAACATTTGAAGGAGTAGAGAAGAAAGACAACAAAGAGTGTAATATACAAGAGAAGGCAATAATAATGAAAGAAAAGGAGATCACATTACAAAAAAGTATAAATAACAAGGTCCTATGTATAATAATATGTATCACCCTGTCATCACCAAAGATAATGGAAACAATACTTATGAAATAAGTAATATAACCACCAAGAAGATAAAAAGGAGTTTACAATTAAGATTCAATAAAAAAGTTTTTGAAGAAAAATAAATTACAATAAATAAAATAAACAAATACCAAAATTCAAAAATTATGTGAGCACAACGTACAACAATATTTAGACGACTTATGAGGCCTATTATAAAGTATTAAGAAAGGAATAAGTTACAAAAATTCCTACCAAGTAAGATCAACTTACACTCAAATAAAGTTGACAAATGAAGTATAAAATAAAAAATGATAATAAAGAAATAAGTTACAAAAATTCCTATAAATAAGTAAGAACCACAAACTTACGATAATATTTAAACAAAAAATACCAAGAAAGGAATAAGTTACAAAAAACTCCTATAAAGTAAGGAAAACTAACTTACAAAAAATATTAAAAATAATGGTTAAAACAAAATAAAATAAACAAAAATAAAATCAAGCAAAAACTGCTAAGATAAATACCTGAAATTATAATAAATTCAATGTATTCAAAGAAAAAAAAAAATCTGAACTGGTACAAGGAAGAAAAAGAAGTTATGTATAAAACAAATATACAAAAATGGCTAAAGCAGAATATTGCTAAACAACCAAGAAAAAGAATAAAGATGTCTAAGATAATTAAAATGATCACAAGAAGAATAGAAAAACAAACTAATGAAAAGTTAGATATGATGAAATTAACAAATAAATAAATAAAAAACAATCAACTGTATGAGTAGATGACAGTATATAGTAAAGGTACAGCGGAAGGATGAATGAGTAAAAGGCCAAAGTGATCTAAAAACAAACCACAAGGTGGACAATCCCAAAATATATTATTATTAATTTAAGTCACAAGTTGAAAAAAAGGTATTTAAGATTGACTGTTGAAAAGTCCAGCAATCAAAAAATAAACTGAGCAGAGATGATGTTCCTCTGGTCTCAGAAAAAATGAGTAGTAATGGAAGAAACCAGCTACTAAAAAGTTAGGGAAAAAATTGTATAAGGGAGAACACACTAATGGAAATAAATAAAAACATCCAAATAAAATGGAATGAATCAAGTAAGAAGAGAAATAAGAATGAAGAAACAAACAAGAAAGAAAAGGAAAAAGATTATATATAACTGATAATTTCATAAAAAACTATGCTAGTGTTTTATCAAAATGATCAATTTTGAAGGAGAGTCATTATGTTACAACACAAATAAGCCAACCCAATACCAGAGATGAAAAAGATGATTCTAAATATAAAATAATACTTCATATAAAATAAAATGTTTAATATAAATAAAATATAAAGACAATGACTCGACAAACGACGACATGACCCAACCCAAGTGATTGAACGAACAAAAAGGAAACAAAAGAAGAAGGGAACCACAAAAAATAAACAAGAATAAAACCATAGAAGAAAGTGATTCACCAGAACAAATGAAGAAGGGAAAAAACCCAAACCAAAAAAAAATGAAACAAATTCTTGGAATTGAATGACTCAATGTAACATGTTAAAATGAACCCAAAGGAGAAGGTCGGAAAATAAAATTATAAGGAGTATTAATCAAATATAATGAAAATGAAGAAGGAGGGAAATGAAAAAGAAACAAACCCACAATGAAGGGAAATAAATAAAAATGAAAACCAATGATGATACACAAACAAGTAATAAATAATATGAGCAAGAGAAATAATGCACTCAAATGTAATATTGGAAAGAGGGCCAATAATTAACCTATGAGAAAAAAAAGTAAATATTATTATCCATTAATGGGCAGTACTAATGGAATTGAAGGAAACCCAATTAAACAATGTTAAATATAAACATAAAAAAGCAAACTAACCCACAATTTAGAGTTAAATGTAATGATAGAAAAATAAAGACATAAAATTGTTAATATTATTAATGAGATATTGTAATGAAAGAGATAGTACGGTAGTGAGATAGTAATTAGAGGGATTACCCATTCAGAAACACTTAAAAAACAAAAACATTTGTGAAGTGTAAAACCCCCAAAGTCTAGTGATAAAGAAAGTACACTAATAAAATTATAATAAACAATAAATAATTTAAAAGTGAAGGGGAAGATTGAATGAGAATAGTGTAAAATAAAGAATGTTAATATAGTAAAAAATAGTGAATGATAAAACACAAACAATTAATAAATCCTAAGGAAACACTAAATGATAAAAGGTGAAGAATATTAGTAATTAAGAATAGCAGTATAAACAGATAAGACAGTAATTAGTTAAGTAAGAATGTTGTTAGTTAATTTCAGTAAATGCAATTACAATTAATAGGGAGAATACAATGAAAGGAAAAACAGATAGCGTTAACATGGAGGGAAAGTAAAGATTGTGTAAAAAATTAAGTAGTTAAAACAACTCCATAAACACCCATGTTATGTGGGATCGTTATAAGTTTCATAAAGAGTGATGTTGTTTATCATACAAAAAATGATATAAAATAAGATGAATTGTAAACAAAGATTAGCAAATAATAGTTAAATAATTATTCAAGCAAGTTTATAAATTGGATATGGCTGGTAGAGTTGTACAGTCCATAGGCCTAAATATTGCATTTAATAAGATCAAAAAATAGTAAATAATAGCCACATTGTTATTATTGGCAAAGTAAAAAAGTTTAAAAAAAAGTATGACTAGAAAACAAGGAAACCAAATTGTAAACAATTATGTACAAATTAATACTGACATAATAATAACACACAAACAGACCCAAAACACAACAATAAATAATACAACCAATGGTAATAACAAAATAAAGCCCATTAGGCTAAAAGGAAATGTAATTTGAATGAAATAAGTCAAATACCATAATGGCTACTTAGGCCTAGGAAAATGCCTAACTGTCAAAAACAAACAACTACAAATTGTAATAAGTTAACTAAGAAATTAGCAAATCCGAGGCGAATGACTCACCAAGGATAAATTGTAAATCATTTTTAAGACAAAATATTATAATAAGCATTTGAATTCAAAAAGAAATGTAATTAACAAGTATTAAAATAAGTGAAAAAACATAAAACCTAAAATAACCCAAACTTGTGGGGTATCAAAATAATCTATGAAAGGAAATACATACTAAAGTGACAATATTTAATAATTAGGAAAGAAGATAGAGGAATAACAGCAATCAGAAGATACACTAGTATTTTGAAAAGAATTCAAATTTTGATAACAATGGATTTATATCAATCTCAACCAATCAGAATTCTTTAGTTGCTATGGAAACCTACGGTGGCGAAAATTACCGTTGAATACCGTTACTCGTAAAGCGTCACTCGAACAGAATAGAAGCCAATTTTTGGAAGACCGAATTTTAATTAAATACTGTAATGTAAAACAGTGAACGAAATTCAAAACCATGACTGGATAAGAAGCAGACGGACCATTGGAGCAGTCAACTGAAGACCAAGGACCATAAAATAGAAAAATATGACCACATCCTCTATGAAAAGGACGCCAGACCAACTTAAGTCCAAAGATTAATGAAAATAGAACTTATTGCAGCCCAATCCTCTTCCGAACTAAAGAATGAAAACATCATGTGTTAAGTACCATTTAATTACCTTACTTCCAAAAACAAAATCACTCTGAATGTTACTAAAAGTAAGTTGATCTCACTATAAGCCGAATATTTCTCTTTCAAAGATTATTTAAGTAAAATAAACACACTGAAAATTTGTAAACATAAAATCTAACCTATTGTTTAAACACGAACTTTTGAAACACATTCAACGACACTACAGAACAGATTGTAACAACACACCTTATTATTTATGTACACTTAGAGTAAGGTAATGTAATTTTATTGTAATCATAGGAATTCTTTGCCTTATAATCAAAAGAATCCCACGATTTTGGAACGAAAATATTATAATAACCGAACACTTCAGCGGCCATGCTGCAGTACGTACCTCGTTCCTTGATCGATTCGTCATCCTGAGTAAAATTGTTTCATGTAAAAAGTCGGTGCAAAGTTGTTATTTTAATTGTCAAAAAATTGAAAATATTAATCATCAAACATTAAAATCATTATTACAGGGAGTAACCGTTGTTATTATTTCATAGGGAGTGCATTATATTACTTGTGTTCGTTTACAAAAGCTAGATTTGACAATCAGCGCTCAAGTCGCGATTAGTACAACTACCTACACGATACAGAAGGCGGAACGAGCGGGAAATATTTGAACGCCCCGACCGTCACAGCTGAGAACACCCTAGTATGATACGGATTGACAAATTTAATTGTTTTAACAAACAATTTGGCGCCACCCGGGATTAACACACCCCTATAAGAGAACAGGTAAGGTTACTGCCGTGTTATACTGGTAATACTAACATCGCTACGGACTGCGTCAGCGCAAAATTGATGTAACGACCCCAGTGCGAGACGAACGCACTAACACATTACACACATATAAAACTGGTACACATTTACAGACACGGAAACAAATGATTAGTTACAGATTGGCGCCCAACGTGGGGCTTAAACAAAGATGAGGACGTCTTTTAATCATTACAGATTGGCGACCAACCGGTGAGGCTTTAAAAGAAGACCAGCGGTGATTATGATGAGACATTCTTTGGTTACAATATAAAGACGAAATAAGATGAAAAAAAAAGATAGGCTACAACAACAAATGAAAATGCCCAAACAACAGAACCAATTGAGCTATGCAGAGTGGATGACAGGGTTATTTAAAAAATTCAGCAAGGAGATGGAGTACATCAAGAAGAATACCACGGATCATGAACGAGCACAGATGAGTCATGCAAATGCAGTGGGATCACCAAACGACAAAATGTCACTGAGAGATATTTATGATGAAATGTGGAAGCTGGACACCAAGTATAATGAAGAAGAGACTATCAGGACAGCCCACGAAAAACGTGATAACAAGGTGGAAAGAATGACTGAAGAAGATTGGGAAAAATGGGGCAAAAATGAAACACACATGAAAAACGAAAGAACGGGAGTATACGCACTGGTGACAGAGGAATTTACACAGGAGGAGTATGAACAACGGAGACAATCAATAAGACAACCAATACAAACAGAAAATGCAGAATGAAGGGAATGGGTAAGGGTTATGTTTGAACTATCCGGAGAAGATATTTGTAATTGGAGGAAGGTACATAATCAAGTAGAAGAGTTCAAGGAAATGCCAAATAATAAAAAAATGAAACAACCAAAAACTCAAAAAAAAAAAAAGTAGTCAAGGATGTCAAAGTGAAACAACAGAAGAAAATGCCAGAACAAACACAGAAAGTGACCCTGCAGGACGTAATGAATTTACTGGTTGAAATCAATAGAAAAATGGATGAAGATTTTAAGAAGAGATGGGAAGAAACAAATTATCCAGAAGATCAACTTAATGAAACATTAAATAGTGATTTCAAACCATCGAATGAAACACCAGACACCACTTCTGAAGGTAGTAAGGAGATAGAAATTAAAGAAGACCAAAGTGTATTATTGCCTGAAAATAATAACAACGAAACAAATGATGAATACGTGGAAATGAAGACTAAGAAAAGGCATCAAAGAAAACTAATAAAAACAAGAGAAGTGGAGATGATGAAGAACGGACTAATGGATGTGTTTAATGTACCAATGACCAACCATACCGAAAGAATGAATTTTACGGAGTGCAGGAGAACTCTAAAAGAAATTCTAGAAGGAGTGAACTACCGACCAGCGAGAAGAAACGGGGGAAAAACAATATCTGAATGGAAGATACCCAAAATAGAGGGAATTCACAGCAAACCAGCAGGTGAAAAAGTCAGCAAATTTATGCATAAATGGAAAATACCCAAATTTGAAAGGACTCACAACAAGATAGTGTGTCACAATTTAAGGAGGTCATTAAAACACGGGAGCATACCAGAAATAGAAATGCTGAATAAAAAACCAATAATAACATTAACAAAGGAGGTACAGTTAACAACTTCTTTGATTAATCAAAATGTAGCGAATGAAGCAGTCATGGAGACAAACGAACATATGATAGTAGAGGAATTGTGGTACGAGACAAAATAAACCTATATCACAAGAACGAAAATAGTTCTAAACACCAAGGTGATCCGAACCACAAGTGCAGATGAAATGATGGACCATGGGTAAACTAAGCGAAGATACCACACACCAAGAAAAGAGACTGATCTATGAATTACCGACCAAGCAAACCAATGGAGAGGAAGGAGCAGTAAATTAACTAAACCAATTAATAATCACCAAAACAAGGAATGACTTAACGACCAAGACAAATTAAATGAGAGCTAATAAACCATAATAAATAAATTAAAAAAAAAATTATCCAGAATAAATGTTCAAACATCTAACATTTGAAGGAGTAGAGAAGAAAGACAACAAAGAGTGTAATATACAAGAGAAGGCAATAATAATGAAAGAAAAGGAGATCACATTACAAAAAAGTATAAATAACAAGGTCCTATGTATAATAATATGTATCACCCTGTCATCACCAAAGATAATGGAAACAATACTTATGAAATAAGTAATATAACCACCAAGAAGATAAAAAGGAGTTTACAATCAAGCTTCAATAAAAAAGTTTTTGAAGAAAAATAAATTACAATAAATAAAATAAACAAATACCAAAATTCAAAAATTATGTGAGCACAACTTACAACAATATTTAGATGACTTATGAGGCCTATTATAAAGTATTAAGAAAGGAATAAGTTACAAAAATTCCTACCAAGTAAGATCAACTTGCAATCAAATAAAGTTGACAAATGAAGTATAAAATAAAAAATGATAATAAAGGAATAAGTTACAAAAATTCCTATAAATAAGTAAGAACCACAAACTTACGATAATATTTAAACAAAAAATACCAAGAAAGGAATAAGTTACAAAAAACTCCTATAAAGTAAGGAAAACTAACTTACAAAAAATATTAAGAATAATGGTTAAAACAAAATAAAATAAACAAAAATAAAATCAAGCAAAAACTGCTAAGATAAATACCTGAAATTATAATAAATTCAATGTATTCAAAGAAAAAAAAAATCTGAACTGGTACAAGGAAGAAAAAGAAGTTATGTATAAAACAAATATACAAAAATGGCTAAAGCAGAATATTGCTAAACAACCAAGAAAAAGAATAAAGATGTCTAAGATAATTAAAATGATCACAAGAAGAATAGAAAAACAAACTAATGAAAAGTTAGATATGATGAAATTAACAAATAAATAAATAAAAAACAATCAACTATATGAGTAGATGACAGTATATAGTAAAGGTACAGCGGAAGGATGAATGAGTAAAAGGCCAAAGTGATCTAAAAACAAACCACAAGGTGGACAATCCCAAAATATATTATTATTAATTTAAGTCACAAGTTGACAAAAAAGGTATTTAAGATTGACTGTTGAAAAGTCCAGCAATCAAAAAATAAACTGAGCAGAGATGATGTTCCTCTGGTCTCAGAAAAAATGAGTAGTAATGGAAGAAACCAGCTACTAAAAAGTTAGGGAAAAAATTGTATAAGGGAGAACACACTAATGGAAATAAATAAAAACATCCAAATAAAATGGAATGAATCAAGTAAGAAGAGAAATAAGAATGAAGAAGCAAACAAGAAAGAAAAGGAAAAAGATTATATATAACTGATAATTTCATAAAAAACTATGCTAGTGTTTTATCAAAATGATCAATTTTGAAGGAGAGTCATTATGTTACAACACAAATAAGCCAACCCAATACCAGAGATGAAAAAGATGATTCTAAATATAAAATAATACTTCATATAAAATAAAATGTTTAATATAAATAAAATATAAAGACAATGACTCGACAAACGACGACATGACCCAACCCAAGTGATTGAACGAACAAAAAGGAAACAAAAGAAGAAGGGAACCACAAAAAATAAACAAGAATAAAACCATAGAAGAAAGTGATTCACCAGAACAAATGAAGAAGGGAAAAAACCCAAACCAAACAAAAATGAAACAAATTCATGGAATTGAATGACTCAATGTAACATGTTAAAATGAACCCAAAGGAGAAGGTGGAAAAACAAAGTATTAATCAAATACAATGAAAATGAAGAAGGAGGGAAATGAAAAAGAAACAAACCCACAATGAAGGGAAATAAATAAAAATGAAAACCAATGATGATACACAAACAAGTAATAAAGAATATGAGCAAGAGAAATAATGCACTCAAATGTAATATTGGAAAGAGGGCCAATAATTAACCTATGAGAAAAAAAAGTAAATTTTATTATCCATTAATGGGCAGTGCTAATGGAATTGAAGGAAACCCAATTAAACAATGTTAAATATAAACATAAAAAAGCAAACTAACCCACAATTTAGAGTTAAATGTAATGATAGAAAAATAAAGACATAAAATTGTTAATATTATTAATGAGATATTGTAATGAAAGAGATAGTACGGTAGTGAGATAGTAATTAGAGGGATTACCCATTCAGAAACACTTAAAAAACAAAAACATTTGTGAAGTGTAAAACCCCCAAAGTCTAGTGATAAAGAAAGTACACTAATAAAATTATAATAAACAATAAATAATTTAAAAGTGAAGGGGAAGATTGAATGAGAATAGTGTAAAATAAAGAATGTTAATATAGTAAAAAATAGTGAATGATAAAACACAAACAATTAATAAATCCTAAGGAAACACTAAATGATAAAAGGTGAAGAATATTAGTAATTAAGAATAGCAGTATAAACAGATAAGACAGTAATTAGTTAAGTAAGAATGTTGTTAGTTAATTTCAGTAAATGCAATTACAATTAATAGGGAGAATACAATGAAAGGAAAAACAGATAGCGTTAACATGGAGGGAAAGTAAAGATTGTGTAAAAAATTAAGTAGTTAAAACAACTCCATAAACACCCATGTTATGTGCGATCGTTATAAGTTTCATAAAGAGTGATGTTGTTTATCATACAAAAAATGATATAAAATAAGATGAATTGTAAACAAAGATTAGCAAATAATAGTTAAATAATTATTCAAGCAAGTTTATAAATTGGATATGGCTGGTAGAGTTGTACAGTCCATAGGCCTAAATATTGCATTTAATAAGATCAAAAAATAGTAAATAATAGCCACATTGTTATTATTGGCAAAGTAAAAAAGTTTAAAAAAAAGTATGACTAGAAAACAAGGAAACCAAATTGTAAACAATTATGTACAAATTAATACTGACATAATAATAACACACAAACAGACCCAAAACACAACAATAAATAATACAACCAATGGTAATAACAAAATAAAGCCCATTAGGCTAAAAGGAAATGTAATTTGAATGAAATAAGTCAAATACCATAATGGCTACTTAGGCCTAGGAAAATGCCTAACTGTCAAAAACAAACAACTACAAATTGTAATAAGTTAACTAAGAAATTAGCAAATCCGAGGCGAATGACTCACCAAGGATAAATTGTAAATCATTTTTAAGACAAAATATTATAATAAGCATTTGAATTCAAAAAGAAATGTAATTAACAAGTATTAAAATAAGTGAAAAAACATAAAACCTAAAATAACCCAAACTTGTGGGGTATCAAAATAATCTATGAAAGGAAATACATACTAAAGTGACAATATTTAATAATTAGGAAAGAAGATAGAGGAATAACAGCAATCAGAAGATACACTAGTATTTTGAAAAGAATTCAAATTTTGATAAAAATGGATTTATATCAATCTCAACCAATCAGAATTCTTTAGTTGCTATGGAAACCGACAGTGGCGAAAATTACCGTTGAATACCGTTACTCATAAAGCGTCACTCGAACAGAATAGAAGCCAATTTTTGGAAGACCGAATTTTAATTAAATAATGTAAAACAGTGAACGAAATTCAAAACCATGACTGGATAAGAAGCAGACGGACCATTGGAGCAGTCAACTGAAGACCAAGGACCATAAAATAGAAAATATGACCACATGCTCTATGAAAAGGACGCCAGACCAACTTAAGTCCAAAGATTAATGAAAATAGAACTTATTGCAGCCCAATCCTCTTCCGAACTAATGAATGAAAACACCATGTGATAAGTACCATTTAATTACCTTACTTCCAAAAACAAAATCACTCTGAATGTTACTAAAAGTAATTTGATCTCACTATAAGCCGAATATTTCTCTTTCAAAGATTATTTAAGTAAAATAAACACACTGAAAATTTGTAAACATAAAATCTAACCTATTGTTTAAACACGAACTTTTGAAACACATTCAACGACACTACAGAACAGATTGTAACAACACACCTTATTATTTATGTACACTTAGAGTAAGGTAATGTAATTTTATTGTAATCATAGGAATTCTTTGCCTTATAATCAAAAGAATCCCACGATTTTGGAACGAAAATATTATAATAACCGAACACTTCAGCGGCCATGCTGCAGTACGTACCTCGTTCCTTGATCGATTCGTCATCCTGAGTAAAAATTATTGTTTCATGTAAAAAGTCGGTGCAAAGTTGTTATTTTAATTGTCAAAAAATTGAAAATATTAATCATCAAACATTAAAATCATTATTACAGGGAGTAACCGTTGTTATTATTTCATAGGGAGTGCATTATATTACTTGTGTTCATTTACAAAAGCTAGATTTGACAATCAGTGCTCAAGTCGCGATTAGTACAACTACCTACACGATACAGAAGGCGGAACGAGCGGGAAATATTTGAACGCCCCGACCGTCACAGCTGAGAACACCCTAGTATGATACAGATTGACAAATTTAATTGTTTTAACAAACAATTTGGCGCCACCCGGGATTAACACACCCCTATAAGAGAACAGGTAAGGTTACTGCCGTGTTATACTGGTAATACTAACATCGCTACGGACTGCGTCAGCGCAAAATTGATGTAACGACCCCAGTGCGAGACGAACGCACTAACACATTACACACATATAAAACTGGTACACATTTACAGACACGGAAACAAATGATTAGTTACAGATTGGCGCCCAACGTGGGGCTTAAACAAAGATGAGGACGTCTTTTAATCATTACAGATTGGCGACCAACCGGTGAGACTTTAAAAGAAGACCAGCGGTGATTATGATGAGACATTCTTTGGTTACAATATAAAGACGAAATAAGATGAAACAAAAAGATAGGCTACAACAACAAATGAAAATGCCCAAACAACAGAACCAATTGAGCTATGCAGAGTGGATGACAGGGTTATTTAAAAAATTCAGCAAGGAGATGGAGTACATCAAGAAGAATACCACGGATCACGAACAAGCACAGATGAGTCATGCAAATGCAGTGGGATCACCAAACGACAAAATGTCACTGAGAGATATTTATGATGAAATGTGGAAGCTGGACACCAAGTATAATGAAGAAGAGCCTATCAGGACAGCCCACGAAAAACGTGATAACAAGGTGGAAAGAATGACTGAAGAAGATTGGGAAAAATGGGGCAAAAATGAAACACACATGAAAAACGAAAGAACGGGAGTATACGCACTGGTGACAGAGGAATTTACACAGGAGGAGTATGAACAATGGAGACAATCAATAAGACAACCAATACAAACAGAAAACACAGAATGAAGGGAATGGTTAAGGGTTATGTTTGAACTATCCGGAGAAGATATTTGTAATTGGAGGAAGGTACATAATCAAGTAGAAGAGTTCAAGGAAATGCCAAATAATAAAAAAATGAAACAACCAAAAACTCAAATAAAAAAAGAAGTAGTCAAGGATGTCAAAGTGAAACAACAGAAGAAAATGCCAGAACAAACACAGAAAGTGACCCTGCAGGACGTAATGAATTTACTGGTTGAAATCAATAGAAAAATGGATGAAGATTTTAAGAAGAGATGGGAAGAAACAAATTATCCAGAAGATCAACTTAATGAAACATTAAATAGTGATTTCAAACCATCGAATGAAACACCAGACACCACTTCTGAAGGTAGTAAGGAGATAGAAATTAAAGAAGACCAAAGTGTATTATTGCCTGAAAATAATAACAACGAAACAAATGATGAATACGTGGAAATGAAGACTAAGAAAAGGCATAAAAGAAAACTAATAAAAACAAGAGAAGTGGAGATGATGAAGAACGGACTAATGGATGTGTTTAATGTACCAATGACCAACCATACCGAAAGAATGAATTTTACGGAGTGCAGGAGAACTCTAAAAGAAATTCTAGAAGGAGTGAACTACCGACCAGCGAGAAGAAACGGGGGAAAAACAATACCTGAATGGAAGATACCCAAAATAGAGGGAATTCACAGCAAACCAGCAGGTGAAAAAGTCAGCAAATTTATGCTTAAATGGAAAATACCCAAATTTGAAAGGACTCACAACAAGATAGTGTGTCACAATTTAAGGAGGTCATTAAAACACGGGAGCATACCAGAAATAGAAATGCTGAATAAAAAACCAATAATAACATTAACAAAGGAGGTACAGTTAACAACTTCTTTGATTAATCAAAATGTAGCGAATGAAGCAGTCATGGAGACAAACGAACATATGATAGTAGAGGAATTGTGGTACGAGACAAAATAAACCTATATCACAAGAACGAAAATAGTTCTAAACACCAAGGTTATCCGAACCACAAGTGCAGATGAAATGATGGACCATGGGTAAACTAAGCGAAGATACCACACACCAAGAAAAGAGACTGATCTATGAATTACCGACCAAGCAAAACCAATGGAGAGGAAGGAGCAGTAAATTAACTAAACCAATTAATAATCACCAAAACAAGGAATGACTTAACGACCAAGACAAATTAAATGAGAGCTAATAAACCATAATAAATAAATTTAAAAAAAATTATCCAGAATAAATGTTCAAACATCTAACATTTGAAGGAGTAGAGAAGAAAGACAACAAAGAGTGTAATATACAAGAGAAGGCAATAATAATGAAAGAAAAGGAGATCGCATTACAATAAAGTATAAATAACAAGGTCCTATGTATAATAATATGTATCACCCTGTCATCACCAAAGATAATGGAAACAATACTTATGAAATATGTAATATAACCACCAAGAAGATAAAAAGGAGTTTACAATCAAGCTTCAATAAAAAAGTTTTTGAAGAAAAATAAATTACAATAAATAAAATAAACAAATACCAAAATTCAAAAATTATGTGAGCACAACTTACAACAATATTTAGATGACTTATGAGGCCTATTATAAAGTATTAAGAAAGGAATAAGTTACAAAAATTCCTACCAAGTAAGATCAACTTGCACTCAAATAAAGTTGACAAATGAAGTATAAAATAAAAAATGATAATAAAGGAATAAGTTACAAAAATTCCTATAAATAAGTAAGAACCACAAACTTACGATAATATTTAAACAAAAAATACCAAGAAAGGAATAAGTTACAAAAAACTCCTATAAAGTAAGGAAAACTAACTTACAAAAAATATTAAGAATAATGGTTAAAACAAAATAAAATAAACAAAAATTAAATCAAGCAAAAACTGCTAAGATAAATACCTGAAATTATAATAAATTCAATGTATTAAAAGAAAAAAAAAATCTGAACTGGTACAAGGAAGAAAAAGAAGTTATGTATAAAACAAATATACAAAAATGGCTAAAGCAGAATATTGCTAAACAACTAAGAAAAAGAATAAAGATGTCTAAGATAATTAAAATGATCACAAGAAGAATAGAAAAACAAACTAATGAAAAGTTAGATATGATGAAATTAACAAATAAATAAATAAAAAACAATCAACTGTATGAGTAGATGACAGTATATAGTAAAGGTACAGCGGAAGGATGAATGAGTAAAAGGCCAAAGTGATCAAAAAACAAACCACAAAGTGGACAATCCCAAAATATATTATTATTAATTTAAGTCACAAGTTGACAAAAAAGGTATTTAAGATTGACTGTTGAAAAATCCAGCAATCAAAAAATAAACTGAGCAGAGATGATGTTCCTCTGGTCTCAGAAAAAATGAGTAGTAATGGAAGAAACCAGCTACTAAAAAGTTAGGGAAAAAATTGTATAAGGGAGAACACACTAATGGAAATAAATAAAAACATCCAAATAAAATGGAATGAATCAAGTAAGAAGAGAAATAAGAATGAAGAAGCAAACAAGAAAGAAAAGGAAAAAGATTATATATAACTGATAATTTCATAAAAAACTATGCTAGTGTTTTATCAAAATGATCAATTTTGAAGGAGAGTCATTATGTTACAACACAAATAAGCCAACCCAATACCAGAGATGAAAAAGATGATTCTAAATATAAAATAATACTTCATATAAAATAATACTTCATATAAAATAAAATGTTTAATATAAATAAAATATAAAGACAATGACTCGACAAACGACGACATGACCCAACCCAAGTGATTGAACGAACAAAAAGGAAACAAAAGAAGAAGGGAACCACAAAAAATAAACAAGAATAAAACCATAGAAGAAAGTGATTCACCAGAACAAATGAAGAAGGGAAAAACCCAAACCAAACAAAAATGAAACAAATTCATGGAATTGAATGACTCAATGTAACATGTTAAAATGAACCCAAAGGAGAAGGTGGAAAAACAAAGTATTAATCAAATACAATGAAAATGAAGAAGGAGGGAAATGAAAAAGAAACAAACCCACAATGAAGGGAAATAAATAAAAATGAAAACCAATGATGATACACAAACAAGTAATAAAGAATATTAGCAAGAGAAATAATGCACTCAAATGTAATATTGGAAAAAGGGCCAATAATTAACCTATGAGAAAAAAAAAGTAAATGTTTTTATCCATTAATGGACAATACTAATGGAATTGAAGGAAACCCAATTAAACAATGTTAAATATAAACATAAAAAAGCAAACTAACCCACAATTTAGAGTTAGATGTAATGATAGAAAAATAAAGACATAAAATTGTTAATATTATTAATGAGATATTGTAATGAAAGAGATAGTACGGTAGTGAGATAGTAATTAGAGGGATTACCCATTCAGAAACACTTAAAAAACAAAAACATTTGTGAAGAATAAATTCCTTAAATGATTATAAAATACACATTATAAGATATGAGTATTATGAACATGTCGCCATCATTAATTAGTAACCTAATACGAAGCGCAAGTAGGCCTACATAGACCTACATAGGCCATCAAGGAACATCAGCGCTCATATTCCAGGCCTACTTAGTAGTTAAGTAAACGATTATAACACGATGTAACACATTTGTTATAAATTATAAAGTACTCAAATAAATATTATAAAAAGTAATATAGTATTTATCAAAAAGAAACTGTACAAGCGTTACGTATTGTGTCGCATTATATGTAGGGTGTGACATGGTGGCTGCGCGTTTAATTGATGCTCTATAGCAGTGGTTCCCAAACTTTCAGTCCGCGGACCCCCCCCCCCCCCCCGTTTATGATGTTCTATACCAATTGTGTCATGTGAATTCTAAATAAAGTATGGTAAAAAAATGTATACAGCTCGCCTCTGTCTGTGTACCTCTCTCTCACTTTCTTTCTCTTACTCTCTCTTTGATTTTTTGTTTTTTTCTTTTCGTTATTTTTATTAATGAATGAGCCAAGGAGCTTATGAGCCGGACACCCGTATGGGTGCCTCTGTAAGAAACAAAATTTCTCAAGTGTTTATGATGTATGAAGGACACTGGAACATGGTAAACGCATAGTAATGTTTATTTCGCTAAGTTAAGATAAACGAGAAACTTGATTACATTTCTGGAGGGAATGGATGTTTCCTTGCCGAGTTTGGCGGGAATGGATGATGCATTTTGCAAACTGGCGCCTACGTCACACACATCCGTCTTTTCTACAAACATTATGCACTGTTTAATTTGAGTTGTGGTATCGGGAACTCAGAAATGGTTAATACATGTCAGCCACTGCTGCACCCCCCTTTTTTTCTCACAGAACTTCCCGCGAACATGGAGATGCGACACAGGAGATGCGACCTGCAGAAAACTCAACGAGTTACTTACAAAGAAATAATATAAGTTATGTATAATAAGTATATAATAACAGGTATTTGTACCTGTTATTTGTTTGGAACGGTATTTTTGTACCTGTTATTTGTTTGGAACGGTATTTTTGTACCTGTTATTTTAAAATACTAGTTTAGTCCACTTGTAGAAGGGATGCAGTGAGCATGTATATTTAAGACTGAAACAGTCACTACGAGAGAAAAGCAATGTGTGTGTGTGTGTGTGTGTGTGTGTGTGTGTTGATAGACAGAGCGAGGGAGAGGGAGAGAGAGAGAGAATGATAGAAGACAGAGATAATTGTCGGACAACTCCATGCAAGGACAAGAGTACGTAATTAGAAAAATGCACGCATATTATAACAAAAAGATATAATGTTGTATGTTTTGTTCAAGTCTTTCCCTCGTTGCCTCACGTTGGATTCGTCAATTTATAACAAAGAGATAGATTGTGTATGTCGTTATGTGTTGTGATGTCGGGTGTTACACTCCGCGCACTTTTAATACTTACTAATTGCGGGGTTCTCTGAGACGATGTTGTCCTGCAAACACAACTTAAGCTAATATGTGTATGTGGGCGCCACTTGGATATTTGTTCCAAGAAATTATTATTATTAAATTTGATTTCCTAGTTGTTAAATTAATTATATAAAAAATGTGAACAAGACAGTTTGAATTGTAAATAACGTATGTTTAATGATCTTTCTTTTCATAAAAATCGTCTGAAGGACTAACACTCAAATTAAACAAAATTGCAGAGTTACAAAAAAAAATTATTATTGACAAGTTTTTTAAGTAAGTATCGGCTAATAAATATTTTATTGCTCAGTTGAATAGCATGAATTTAATGTATGAAAAAACTTTATACTCAGGACGTGACTCCTTTGAACTATCAAGACAAATCAGTGGGATGCTTTACAAAAATTGTGTGATTTGAAGGTGTTTGACATGTGTAGTACAACTGTGTGACAATGATACCAGGTATAAATGATTTGAACTTTTGAACAACTCACGTTCCGGTGGGTAAGTATTTCCTTCACTGGACACTGTTCTTGGGGACGATTCCAATCTTGCGCCTCTTCGTGTTTACGTTCCTCACGCACTGGTAATTATTTATAAGTCAAATTACGGTTTTAAAAACTCCGCACGATTGAAATAAATTCGTACTGTATCTATGCTTTGAATTCTGGCGGCAGCGAACAGCTGTCTGCGTGGTTTCTCTATTCGGCCGTCACAGCGCTAGTTCCAAGCTCAATGTAGAAGGCTCGTGTCAGTAAATTGTTTTGGGAATGTTGTCAAAGTCGGTTTGTCTTAGCAAATACCAGCAAAATTGATTTTCTCTATTAAAATCGGTCCTTTTCAGGGCCGCTGGATATCTGGCTGTGTGCGTTTCTATTAAATATGGCGTGTTGCTGCACTATTCAACAACACGTTAGCGTATACTCCTTGTATAGGTTAAGTTAGTCTTTTGTCATGTACGGGAAAAAGCCTTTCTGTGTTCTCGTGTTGAATTCTTGTTCTTCGACTTCGCCTTGGACGAGATGATCGGATTCGTAGGTGATGTGTCTCTTGTGGATTCAAAGCATAAAGTGTTTTTTGTGTCAAATTTCGTCTTCCTTTTATACTCTGTAAGGCTCATTGTTTTAATTTTTAAACATGAACTTCCGGTATTTTTGAGGAAAATTTTCTTCTGGAACGTTCGAGAATATGCAAATGGAACATCATAGAACAAATTTGACTTCCGTAGAAGCTTTAGAACAAAAACTTCTTATTCTTCATACTAAAGGATATTACTGAAATTATTCTGGTATTTGTCAAACAATTTTACAGAACTACTTACAATCTGCATGCCATTATTATTTTTGGATTCTGTGCTTTCAACTGAATACAATTATACCATACACAATTGGTTTTGAACAAATTAAATCTAATAAATTAACATAAAATACAATTCTTACCTTGTAGTGTTTGCACAAAATTCTAATTCTCTAATTATTAAAATGTTATGAAGTTGCTTGGTTCTTGCTATAACATTAATACATAACATATTTATCCTTTCATAGCAAAATAAACAAATATTAAAACATAACATATAAATAAGTCCATTTTTCTACAGGCATTACATATGGCCTACATTTTTGTCATTAGTTTTTGATGATAATTTGTCTTTTTCGGTATTATTATGGGATTTTTTGGGTATTCACTTAGAGTTTGTTATATTGTTTATCTTTGGGAATACCTGGTATATCCTGATACATTTTATTTTTACTGTAATATTACTTAGCATCTTACTGTTTTGCACAGATGAGTTATTTTCTTGGTGTGACAATTTTCACTTTTATATTTAAATTCTCTAAGAATTAAGCTTGTCTTCAACTGAGCAAGTTTGTTTCCATTGTACATTATAGGATTGTACCTTTTTCCTTTATTTTTTCTAATATTCTGCAATTATTCTGTCAAATATGACTATTTTTGTGATTGTTTTTTGGCCTCAGCCTGGTATGGTATAGGTAAATAGTTTCATAACTTGACTGTTAAAGTGTTTTAGGTGGTCATATATATAAGTATAGTTACATTATATTGTATTTCAACTTTAGAATACAATTTTGTTGCATTTTGACAACATTAAATTCATAAATATTACAATTATATATGTTCATCACATGTTTTCAGTTTAACACTGTTTTTGACTATTTTAATTGACTTCTCATCAATTTACAGCTTTCTCTATTTAAGATAATTTGTTTGCCTTTGTCTAATTGACATTTACATATAGTTTTTATATTAATTCTATAATTATTAATTTTCACATAAAATCTGAGTGATTGGTCTCAAATCCAAAACCTTGATTTTTTGTCATAACATTTATATATTTTTTATTTTAACTTACATCATTTTTAATGATGTATTCAAATCATTTAATACATTTATTTTATTTATATTACAAAGTATAATAATAGATCTTGTTCATTAATTCACAATAAATAGTTTTTTATACCCTATTCAGAGTTACATTTCTTAATATGTAATGACCTCATTTTGGTCACTTCTGAGATTATCTGTTTCTCTTATAGTATATTATCAGTTTTACACTGTACTTCACTTAAACAATATATATGGGGTTTGAGTCTTAGTCATAGTCTTTGTCGTTTTTTCATGTTAATGATATTAATTATCGGACAATATTACAAAATTTTTCGGATTACTTGGGTTCGATACTGTTCACCTCACCTTCCTCTTATGATAATTGACGTTACACCTTCCTCTGTGACGTTACAATATTAATCACTTGTTTATAGTGTAGAGTGATATGTGTTGTGTCTATTCTGCGTAACACCACAGGTCTCCAGCACAAAGATTTCTCATTCTTCAGAATCCCCCCAACAAGAGTATTCAAGGTCAAATAACATTCTTAATGTTATAATGACACATACAAAACGTATGTTATTTATACAAAATGTTTACAAAACGTACTACTGTTTTGGCTAACACACATATACAGATCTACGTCTGAACTTATGCAACCTCTTATTTATCTGTGCATTAGCTGTTTTTACGTTTCCACCAAACGTGTTGGTAGGCTGACATGTTCGTACTCCTAAAAAAATAACATTAAAATAATATGAATATTTTATAGTAAAAACATAACAACAACAACAACAACGACAATAATAATAATAATAATAACAATTTGTAGGCTTAAGCATTCATAATATAAAACAGTTTTTTAACGTTCCCTTCTCCGCCTCCTACCTAAGACACACGCACGCTCACACACACTGGCCCCTTTCGGTTCCGAGTCTATACTACCTCTCCAGCTACTTCTTGGCCTGCCTGGTTCCTTCTTCCCTCGTGTTTCCACTTTAACATGTGTTTTTGGAATCTCTGCCCATTCACTGTACATGTCCGAAGTAGATTAGCGGTTTGTTATCTGATCTGTCTACAGTCGTTACTTTGTCTTATATTTCTTTATTTTGTAACGCTACATCGTTGTTGGCTTTTTCATGCTGCGGATAAATGAAATTCTTTACTTGCATCTGGAAGTACTATGTCATCAGCATATTATAGATTGCAAACCTTCTTACTTAACATGGCGATACCTCCTTCCCATCCATCCGTGGCTCCTGTCTATTTCAACCCTTATGATTTAAATCGTATAAGATTGAGAATACATCCTTGTCATACCTCTTCTTTACGATGAAAAATTCCGTGAGCCCTGACTTTACCTTTCTTGTTGTGATGATAGTGATACTGATTTCTTGTAACCCTTCCATGTTTACGTAAAGTGATTATGTGTTAGGATGTCCTAATGTTGGCTAGAATTATCTACATTTTCTAGCCTCTAAAATAATCCAAATTTTATTGTATTTTGAAAAACAATGTGGGATTATCTACATTCTTTAAAATCTTGCTAGTATTCAATAATATGGCAAAACGTTTGCTTGCTTACGTTGTATTTGGGGTAGTGGGTATACTTTAATTGTTATAAAATTCTTGTAACTAAACTTTAATAGTAGGTGAAAAATAACATTTTTCTGTCACAGTGATCTTTAAGTACTTTTATGTATAGGGACGTATGCTGAACTTCTTCAATCATGTAGCCAGTTTCAGAATTGCACTGTTTGTATCAAAATTGTTAACATCACTTAGATTTCCATTTCACCGAGACACTATCGTTTCTGTTACTATGTAGTCTTTCGAAGAAATTTTCTTTTGTTTTATTTTTACTAATGTAGTTAAACATTATTATTATTATTATTATTATTATTATTATTATTATTATTATCAAACATTATTATGTAGTTACTATTATTAACATTAGTTATTAATATTGCATGGTAATGTTGATTTCCAGGTCAAATGTAAAGTTACCTGTAGTCTCTTTCTATGCGTTTATCTTTGAATAGGTTTTTTGCAGTAGCTTCTCCGCTGTTCTTTTATATTGGCATCGTCCATTCTTTTACTTGTTACAAATATTCCCGTAATGTTTTAAGTTTAAACACATATATAATTGAAGTTTGTTTCTATTTGTTTTTAATCCTTCTAGATTTTATTTACGTATTTATTCGTGTCGTACTTACATTGCTGTATTCTGACTTTGCTTATTTGAGGATACTTGTCTCTTAATTGTGTAGTCCTGTTTTCTGTCTGTATTGTGTTACACATAGGCCTATATCTTTATTTATCTATTGTTACATTATTTTTACTTAAATTACGGGTTTGTGGTTACTCCAGAGGTTTTTTCTTATAATATATTTTTTACTTTTAGCTAGGCGCTCTCTGCATGCGTCATAGGTTCATTGCCGAACGACAATTTTCCTCTTCACTCTTATATCCGCATTTTGCTTATATGACATGTCTATTCTTAAACACCATCATGTTTGTATGACTTTATTTTGATGTACACCTTTCCAGGTTTAGTTCTACTTTAGCTGCAAGAATTAATTACTGTGAAAATCTTTCTCTGGGGAGCTCGTTGAGTCTTAAATTTTTTGGAAAGGTCGTAGAGTCCAGCTAGCGATAATTAAGATGTAGTCTACTTGACTGGAAAAGCTACCACTAGGGGAACGTCATGAACACATTATGTTACGTGATGATGAACTTCTGGCTTACAAATAATAAAGGTTGTTATCAGACTGAAGTAAATTTATTGCTCACCTATTCATTTTGTGACCTTAATCCATTTTTTCCGTAATTCTGATTCTCTAGCCGTTCTTTTAATTTTTTTATTTAAAAGTCTGTAAGTATAGTTACTCTTTGTGTTAACAGTTTTTTTACTGTCTCTTTCCAGTATTGGATAAAATTCTTCTTAATGTGTGTCATCAAACTCCGAAATTGAGTTGTTTACCTGCTCTGTATATATTCATGTTAAAGAGTTGTGAGGGCGTAGTTCAAGAACTAGTGAAACCCGCCTGCTAGCTTAATACTGCATCACTTACACTTTTATTTTCCGTGATAGCTACACCAGTTCTTGAGCATTTTAAATTTTATAAATAAAGCATTATTATCTATAGAATCTTTGTATAGACGAGACTAACACACATGAACATCGGTTTGCACGGGGGTACGGCATACGAATCCTCGGTACTTCTTACAAATAAAATTAGGCAGTGGCATATCTACGGGCAATGTCAACGGATCAATTCCCTCTCCAAAGCTAGTAATTAGTTTTTCACTCAACACAGGCCAATATCTGAGCCTACTGCGTGTATCAAACTGCATCTGTCAAACCGCTCACAAATAGCTGTTGAAATAAAGGCATTAACAATATTTTGTAAATTTGTGAAAGTAAATCAAAGTTTCATTAATAATGACTATAAATTAAAATGTAATAATTAACGTTGAATTGAAAAAACAGATTACTAAATAGCTTCACGTAGCGGATTGTGTTAAATAAACGGGAATATGAATCTTCTAGATATGGTGTCGATTAGAGGCGTTTGAACCACAAAAATTATAACTAGTCTAAAAGTTCCTAACTAAAGAGGACTCTCTGGGACAAACAATTTATTTTTGCTAACACGTTTTGTGCTCAATGAAGAATCCGCTCTTTCGTTTTTATTGTTGCCTAATACAAGACCTCATTTATATTAAAAAAATTGTTAGTTTTATTGTGGTTGATGCAGTTTCGTGTGTTATTCCCTGGTAGTAAATAACATACTATCTTCTCCCATCTAAGTTTGTGTTTTCGAATCGGTCTTCCTTATTTATCTTTGCTTTATTTCTTTTCTACCTTCAACATTTGTTTTAGCCTTTTGCCTGCTCGTTTTATATCTCGTTACGCCCATAATTGTGTATTGTGGTGAATTTTCCATTCTGTTTTATTAATTTACTTTCAATTATATGAAACAATTATTTATAGGAAAACAAATATTCAAAAATGTCATAGAAACAACAGTGTTATTTAGACACATTAAAGTACAAGTTTCTCTTGCATCATATCTTCGTTTACAAATGTCCACGGCAACTAAATGTATAATGTCATTATAGGCTAATTGATATTTTAAAATACGAATTACGGTTTGCGAACACAATGAGAGAAAAATTATAAACAATGTGAGCGAAATATAGGTTTTCTGTTAGAGCATTCCCTTAGAAATTTATTCTAATTTCCTTACTTTATAAATACGCAAAATTTAAATTTTTTGGAAGGCACTTTTGACATTTTCCCTCCGGTTACGTCTTGCTTGTGACAGTTTGGTAACTAATGTGTCTCCTGAATATGTTATTTGCATAACGCACGGCAATGCGATAGTAGGGTTGCCACCTTCGGGCTTAACATCCAGCCCGATTTCTGTAGGTTGTCTCCCATAAACTGGATATCTTATCATACTAAAGAGACCAGATATCCCTGTACACAATAGTCAATAGTACAACCCAATAAATCCAACTTAATTCACGCCTGTAATGTTCCAAAGATAAGAGAGTCCAGAATCATTTGCCTTACGGCTCAACTTGGTACTGTTGGCTACTTGGTACTGATCTTCAAAGAATATTTATTGACCTTCCAGTCTAAATCCATACTGTTCAGCATCAGAAGAGTAACCTCTTGTAAGATATGGGACTTCACTCCGCAGAACCGTCTTGGCTGGAGAGAGGTTGAAGGCTTCTTTCAAACATTACTTCATTCAACACTAAGAATTTGAGGACAAGTCCTAGTTAACCCGGTACAACGAATACCCAACCCATTTTTTAAATCAACGAGTAAAGAAACACCCATGAAGTTCTACAAGGTCTATGGGTTTGAGAATTTCGACTTCTGAGAACGAAATCCCAGAGCAGTCGTTTTCAAGCGGTCTCAGACGCGTGATATGATGTACTCTTCACAAATACTGATCGCAAAAGAAATCTCGATGTACTGCAGGAACTGAATATTATGTGTATGTTTGATAGGACTGCCCATTATAGTCTAAACTGGTTGGAACTTTTAACCGAAACGATGACTGAAGCATTCTCAAACAACTATTGAATTATGAGCCGAAATCGACGGAGAGGTGTGGGGCGTCCCAAGAAGCATTGGAATGACCCGCTCTAGTCTATCTGCTTGGGCCCGGAACAAACCACTTTTGTATAACCCTTGCTGTTGATGATGGTTATTACTTTTGACATTTTCATTTATTTGCTTTTCCTCTAATTTATGGAGTGGTAAATGAGTTCAGTGAAGATATCCAATGTGCTTCTTACTAATATATTAATAAAAAATAGTTACTGAAATGTTGTCCTTGATGTGATAAATTATTAGAAAGTTAAATAAAGTGTAGAGAGAATATTTCATTTTAGATCATTACAAGCAGAGTACATAATTATATCAATTTTAACAAAAATATTTATTTTGAGAAAGTAATGAATGATAAATTTGTGATTAAAAATAATTATAAACAAAAATTTTGAGAAATTCAAAATTCTAATAAAATGAAGTCTTTAAAGTTCAAAATAAATGTAGCTATACAAAGTTAAACTGCAGTTTGATTGAATAAGTCAGTATTTTTTATCTATTTGACAATTATAAAATATTAATAATTACGATAATTTGGTTAACCGATAGCGTTAACCTTTTTGAAATTTAAAAATCTTATGGGCACATTCAAGTTAGAACTTTAAACCCTAAAAGTGGTGTTACAGGTAATAATAAGAAAACAACAAAGTAAAAATGTTTTTCAATTAAAAAAAATCATAAGGCGGGAAAAAATAAGTTATGCATATACAAATGTCTTGATAATGATCTGCATCAAAGTAGAGCATCAGTATCATAAAAAATTGGGACCAAGAATATTCGGGTACAAGAATATTTGGATATCCAAAGACACATAAAATTTGTAATAAAATATATTAAAATATGAGGTTGGGTTCATACACTGTTTAGAAATATACTTCAGTAGTGTCAGTACTGTCAAACTTGTTTGCAGTTTCTTTAATATAGCCTATGTTTTCAGTACACTTATCACACTGTACACAAAAGTGCAAGTCACAATAAAATACTCAGTGTAAAAACGAAATGTTTTAAAAATGTATTTATAACTTTTAATGTTGGGACATAACAAGCATAGTAACAAATTCTTACAAAATATAGTTATAATAAGCTAACAGTTTTGGTATTTATTTGGTGCTAATTTGTGCATGCTACATATTTTGTAATAAAACATTTTGGACATATATTATTAGAGGGCACAGCTACGTAATTAGGTCTAGACGAAATTATAATCTAATCCCAAACAAAGAACTTTATTATCAATTCCAGTACTTTCATTGCCAAATAGGTATGTAAAAAAGGTCATTGTGTATATGTAAACAGTTAACAATCTAATACACCCTCGATCAAAAGGATGGCAGTCAGCATCAGTGGTTATTAATTTATGTGTGTAGTTACGTTTTTGTCATGTTACTGTACATAATTAAACAACGACTATACCGACAGCAAAATGACACGATAGGCCGATTCACTTCAAGCTGCGTTTCATATACTAATTGTGACTACATAGCGTCAACATGTATTCAGTACGGTAGTCTAAACTTACTAAAGGTCTAATCTGATTGGCGCACAGATATAGTGTCAGAAAGTGCTGCGTAATTAAATACAAGTTATTAGGCCTACATTAAAGGCTTCTGATTGTCATGCTTCTGCTCAAGCCAGTACTACACACACATCTAGTGAATGAATACACAGTACTGATTTTTTGAGGACGTAAAACAAATTGGTATTCATAACACAGACTGTAATGCCCTTATTTTCCAAAGGAACAATATTGAAAACTACTCGAACCGTTTTAAAAATTTCCTCTCGAGTGTTCTTTTTTTGAAGAAATTAAATACAAAATGCTAGCGAATGTTATTAACTTGATTATAAATAGAATGAACAGAATGACAAGGAACCAACAAAAAGTATAAAACCTTTTGATTATTTACTTACCATCTAGTAATACCAGGTCTAAAAAGATTCATTATTTGTAATAAGAATTATGTTCTTTCTTTAAAAGTGGCACATCGAGAACTGGACTGAATTACTACCTGATTTGACTTGAATTGTAAATTTTAAAATATGAGTTTTCGTTGTTTAAAGCGTATCAGAGAAGAACACATGACAGTAAATTCTTGTGAATCAACGGCACTTTTAATCTTAATTTAAATTAAAACTTTGTAGTTCATACTTAATACAAATACAAATACATTACAGAAGGCAATCGAATTTGAGTATCTTATTTTAACAACTGAATAAAGTAAATAGGTACATTTCGTTTAACGTTACGGTATCCTGTACAATATGTTTCCCACAATAAGCAAAGTCTAAAAAAGGTTGTATATATAAAATATCCACGATTGGAGTCTTCAACACCAGATTGTTGAAATCTCATGAGTTTATATGTGTGTATGCGTGTGCGCGCTCGTTTATCCCAGGTCATAAACTTAATACCAATAATACATACTGGCAATGGAATATTTGCTAAACTTGAAGCATTTTAAAATAATAAAGACTAAATTAGGTGATCATTACTTCTGTTCTTATAAAACTTACGTGAACACTGAAATATTTCTGGAATATTTGTGTAAATATGTAATAAAGTAGGATTAGTAATCTAAATACTTGTTAGACTGTTACGTATAATTTACTGATGAAAATTAGGTCTATCAGAAAATGTAAATAAATTATCTAAAATGCACATTATTTAAAAATATCACACGTTTTTACGTGGATATAAATCATGGCTTCTTTCGTTCATCAACCTGTCTGGTGTTTATAACCACATAACAGTTGTGACTACTTATGCAAGGCCACACACTGAATGAAATCGAGTTTGTTTATTAAACACTCTTGGAATGGAATGAATATTATGTCTTCAACTGTATAGACAAGAGCTGGTTTCTGTTATAAATACTTCTTCTTGATAGTACTACATCTGACAATTGCTGCATACCTTCATGAAACAATTTTGTTAGTCATCAGTACGAAAACTTTTACACATGACAATAGTAGGAAGCAATTCGAACTAACCAATTACCCGGCCGTGAATTGATCACAAGACATATCTGGATGTTATCAAGGAATAGTTATTTTCAGGACAAAAATCTCGTAACAAATAGAATTTTCGTAAGAATGTATACAACTATTTCTTCAGGTTACAAATAAAACTTTTCCATGAGAGATTATTGTCTGTTATGAAGCCAAGATATTTCATTTGTTTAGTTGTCAGTCACCAAGCACCTATACATGCTTGACATGTTTGACTAATTATGTTCGTGGAATTATACCACGTTGATGGCGACAATTATTATAATTACAACGCTTGCGTGATAATATCAATTATATTTATTATATCAAATATGATTAATACTTTATTTAATTGCTGGGCACCAGAGATATTTAAGATCTCAGGGGTTATTAAAATAATAACGCTTCTGTTGGGATGCTAATTACTTATTTGTATTTATATTCCATTTACACAAACAACATATATTGATACATAAATTTAGCACTAGACATAGAAATATAATATTTAAGATTTATACATTAAACAACATCGTCATTCATTACACATTTTCTACAAAAGAAATAACTCATTAAACCGTTTACTATAATTAAATATATCGTATTTATGAAACATAGTATTAAATCATTTATAAATTTATCATTGTTCAACATTAGGATTTATGAAACAAAGTATTAAATAATTTATAAATTTATTATTGTTCAACATTAGGATTTATGAAACAAATTGAATCTTTGCAACTATTATTCATTGAGCAATACATTTACGGTTTAACCTAACAGATTACATATATGTGTTAATGATTATCTTCTTTCACAATTATGAATTAATATCTATAAAGTACATATATATTTAATAATTATTTCTTTCCGTGTCGTAAGTTATAGAATACCATTAGCATCTCAACATACTCGTGAATTCTTTCAGAATGAAACGGGCAAACCATGGATAGACGACTATATTACATTGGATCCACTTTAGTAATCAATTAAATTTAAATTTGTTACTTGATTTTTTATTATCCATTTCCTGCATTCTCCGTATCTCACTTTCCACACATCACTCTTTATCACTACTTGCTCTGCTTTTGATTTCACTCGTACGTGATAACAACTGACGCTCGCGCACTGCGACCTTAAATTCGGCTATATACTCCGTATTACGCGCACATAATAAAGTATACTTCTGCCTTTACTTAATTCAGATTACGCGCACAGTAAATATATTTCTTCTCTCTTGATGCCGCACTAAATTAAGTTTGTCACTCGCGAACCGCTTGCTTCTTCGTATTAGCTTGAACAATTTCCGGTTAGATTGTAGATATGTAATTATTGAATAATAACTTGATTGATTAATTCTTTCATGTTTAATTAAACAAGAATATCGTCACAATAAAACTGATATATTACTCCTTCGACTGATTCAACTAAACTCCTTTGATTGATATAAGACTATAAGACTCATATCTAAGACTCCGAGACTGACACTCCAGATTAATACTCTAAGACGCAAAACAAGACCCTCTCGCGTTCCTACGAGGGTAATATTTATATGGTTGAACCTACTACACTTCCCACTGTCAAACTAAAAAATACCCCAATTGGCTGTCTGTTCAAAATTTTGCCGGTAAATTCGAATTCACCCACTCAGCAGCTGATAATAGTTCGCGCTTCCAAATGACGCTATTTTTGGTTGGCTATAACATTGGGCATGCGAGTTCTTCCCGCGTGTACGTTAGCTTGCAAAAATGACGCTGACTTTCTCTTGCTCAAACCGCTTTCGCCGCCTATTTCTTTTGTAATTCCAAGGTTGTTTTTACCACCCTGCTAACGGTATTCTGTATTTTTTGATACTATGAGCAAACAAAGCATTCTATATCTTTTATGACTAGAAATTTGTTTTCTGACAATACATTTTTAAAACGTCTGGCGCCTTACTGTAGCCTGTATAATATTAAAATTTTTATACTACTAGGAGACGTTCATCTGTATCGTTATTAATATGATTATATTACAATTTAGCAATTCTTATTTGCCAAACACATGAAAATTAAGTCTATAAACTAATATCTAAGGTAGCGTGACATATAGGGTTACGTTGTAGACATGATGATTCATAAAAAACAATATCAAAATTCAACCTTGTCTCTCAAAAAGAAAATCATATATTTTTTCACTTAAAACCATACTGTATTTTACTAAATCAATACTTTATCTAAATCAACAATCATTTAACCGGAAATAAAAACATACATACAATAGTTCTTTATTTTTAATTTACTGTTTTAATAAACATCGTGCCATGGCTGACACCTCTCTGAAGAGTGCTCGGCGGGGAAAGTTGCGACAGGACTACTTGCCCAAACTTACTGTCTAGTGTAAACGGAGTTTCATACATCTGTTGGAATAAATTATGACATTAGCTCTTGCATAATCTCTCACGGTAAAAACGGCGTCTTAGTGCAAACACCTACTGGACACTGCTTGCGTAGAAAAGCTTTTCTCGCAGTGTAAACGTAGCATAACAGTCGCATATTCATTCACTAGCCCCCTCCTCAGGCGTCTCGGTAGTAACGCTAATGCACGTACTACTCGTTATTTTTACTCAATCTCTCTGCCTTCTTGCCTCTCTTTCTCTCTCTCTCTCTCTCTCTCTCTCCCCCCCCGACATATTCTAATAGAAACTAAATTTATTTAATGACAATCAAATTTTAAATATTTTGACCCTGTCACTAACCCCTCTCACTTACTCTTTCTCTCTTTCCTTCCCTGTCGCTCGCTCACTCTCACTCTTTCCCACACCATGTGTCCTTTTGTTTTACCTCTCTCTAACCCTTCGACAGAAAGATATAACTTTTTAATATAAGTGTTATTCTCTCTCTCTCTCTCTCTGTCTGTCTGTCTCTCTCTCTCTCTCTCTCTCTCTCTCTCTCTCTCTCTCTCTGTCTGTCTGTCTCTCTCTCTCTCTCTCTCTCTCTCTCTCTCTCTCTCTCTCTCTCTCTCTCCACACACACACACACACACACACACACACACACACACACACACACACACACACACACACACACACACACACACACACACACACACACACTTTCTCTTTCTTCACAGAAGAATTAAACTGTTGTGAAGAATCAAATTTTTAACGTTTTCGCCCCGATCTCTCTCCTCTCCCTCTACCACTTTTTCTTTTGATTCAAGATATGCACTATTGTAAAGCACACATCAAACGATTTATAAAGAGAATAAAATCAAAAGTGGGGAAGGTAAGAGAAAGTAAAATGAGGTAAGTGGGAAAATGAACTGATAAGTGAACATAAGAATATGAGAGAAACAAAGTGAATAATTAAAAAAGTACATAATCTTTGACCCACTTAGCACAGTCTGAATCAGGCTTGGATTGCATTTGTTATTTGACCCTGTGCATTTATGCTATGACTTTGTTGCCATATCCACGGGTGATTACAAACTAAATGAAAAAAAAGGCACGTAGAATGTATACAGACGATGGTAGTACTACCTGGTGGACAAACCATGAACTACGTATTGAATATCAGTTTTCAAAAGTCTGTCAATTTGGCACCCGCAGGTAAAAACTAAAAAACTCATGGTGCCAAAATAACGAGTTGAAAGTTAAAAAAATTAAGATTTCTCATTAGCGATGTGGCCATAAAGGGTGTTTGTGGAACTTATAAACTTTTATTCTACAGAACACATTTTCTACAAGGGATTACATTTTGGCGTCCGATATACGGACGTCAAAATGTAACAGACGTTACAATGATGATAAAATTTGATAAGACGGACGCACAAATGTTAGTAAAACATATATATATATATATAACACAATTGTATAATTGCTTCAATTACATGGATGTGTGATATTAAAAGAATAGAATTTAAAGAAATTATTTTTAATGTTACAAACCATACATCAATTAAATATTTAGTTTAAAAAATTAAAAGTTCGTTTGTAGTATTTTAATCAAACATAATATATACTTTATTTATTTCAATAAATATTAATTATTGTGCACCCATTTTAACTAACTAGAAAAATTACTCAAAAATATGTTACAATTACATACTGAAATTATATTAATTATTTAAATTGTAATTACACTATGTACAACTGTTTATATTTATTTTATATGTACAAAGAAATTACACAGGTCAAATATGCAAAATATGTATCATTGCAATATATGTATATATCCAATTAAAATAGTTGTAGTTAATGTGTATATGCTACACTCACTTATCGTGGCAGTTACGATCTGATGATGAACGGGTACGTTCGAAAGCGCTAATCAGTGTCATAGTGACTAGTGGTGTGTGCAACAAGTGAGTGTAGCATAAATTATTTAACCACTAATAAAATTTGTAGTGTAACCATTAATGTGTATAGTTTGTTTAAACAGCTCTAAAGGCAGTATTACATTGGGAAAATTAATAATTTGTTGGTGGGTAGATATTTTATGGTTAACAGAAGCACAGGTGTAGTTCAGATGTAAATATAAATGTCACGCTTTGAGATATTAAATCAAAGGAAAGACTGATGCATGCAACTAATTGTTGGGAAGTAATATTTATTTTGTTTCAGTATTATTTGGAAGACATCACTACGATTATAAAAGATGAAATGATTTTAGAAGAAGTGGAAAAAGAGGAGAATACACAAGAGGTGAAGTTTTTTTTAATATTTAATCAATCTTCCATCAATAAGTAGGTAACCAAGTGAGATTCATGATAGAGCAGTCTTCCATTGAAGGCTGTCACTTAATTAACAAAATATTTTTGAAGTTGATTATGTGTAGTTGAAAATTAGATTCAGTCTTAAAACATGGAGACACCTGAGATGTCTTGCATTGGTGGTGTCACCCAACAAGTTGAGTGCTAGTTGATTGGGGTTGGTGATTCAATTTCAGTTGCTAGTTTATACAATAACATTGAATTTCCTATACCAATGAAACGCTTGAATGTTGTCTTTTATATCATTATTTCTTTTGAGCAATGGGTAGGTTGATGATTATTATCAACACTTAACTTGAATACATTGTAATATTACGTTAATAATTGAATGCGCGAATCGAGTTTTGTTTTTACTCGACTTTTTTTAGCATTTGTCTTTCTGTCTGGTAGGGTATGTCTCACATTTACTTATGAACGCATCAACTGATTTTGGTAAACCTTGTGCTGTGTGTCTGTACCTCTACCCTAAAGAACCCTATTATTTTTTACACTGATCTCAGAAAATGTAGGTGGGCAGGTGGCAAAAATCTGCGAGGGTGAAAGTTTTGAAAAAAATTACAGAAGTTCATGTAAATATCAAATCCGTAACTATTATGAATTTCATTTTTAAAAATTTCAAAATTTTTGGGATGCCAGGGGCCAAAAAGTGATGGAAAATTCTAATAAAATCGCAAAAATTCAAAGGGCTTATTGGGCATGAGGTATGTGGCATATCAAGAGGAGTATTAACTAAAATCTGAATGTAGTGGTGAGGTTTAGAAATTTAAATATTTTGGAATGCAAATTTTTCAACACAGCACCCTAGAATGGAATCAACAATTTATAAAAATCCAGTTAGGGTCAGACTAAAGAATATTTTAACTCAAATTAGATTGTTTCGAATTTTTAGACTGTATTGTATGCTTACTATACATTGTTGCTTTTCTGAACAAAAAGATAGCAGAGTAATTGGGATTTTCTTGTAATAAAAAATGATCTAATATAAAAGTTCATTCAGTAATAAATGTACTTTGTTCAAAATAGTGAGCAAGTTCTGCAGATCAGGAAGCATATTAGTGTTGTTGCATGTCCCACAGTTGTCTCTCACGTGTCCAAACAGGTTTTATGATTGAGAAAGGCTTACACAGAGTTGACTGTCTGGCAACTGTTATTTTTTTAGTCATGTGATAGCTCATTTTGTTGAATGTAGCAAACTGATTACAAAACTATACACACAGGAGAAATGCCACTGCATGTAAGCATGATACAGCATATCATTTCAAACAGGTTTATATGTCTTCATGTCAGATAATATACCAAGCTCCCACTGTTTTTGTAAAGTGTATAAGGTGTGTATTGTCTAGGCGCTTCATTCCTCCAATTTCTTGTACCGACTACTGCCCGTTTTCCTCCTGTTTAAGGACAGATTGAAACGAAGGATTTGTCCATATAAAAGCATAGGTAATTCCTTAATGATTTAGGTACACTTTTCTCAGGAACCAGTTATTATTTAGCCATAAAATTTTTCCATCATGTTTCTAATGTGCTACTATAGATACTGTACTAGAATTATTAATTTTGCTCAGCTATATTGTCTTCTACAACCTAAAGAATTTGTTATTTCAGTTTTTGTATTTTCGTTGTAATATTATGTTTTAAAAATGTACATTTACATAAATAGTCACTGTTCCGGGCGCAAATTGTACCTTTACACACTTTCTTGATTTTGTATAAATGTATTTAGAAGAAGAAATAACAAGCAACATATATTTGGTTTTGTTTACATTACTTATATCAGACACGTATGTCCCACACACCATAATTATGGTACTTACCATACTTTGAAAAGCCTGTTGTTTCAATCTTATTATTATTATTATCTAGGGTCCAGGGTTTCGACTCAGCGTGATTGCTGACAGAGATAGGCATTGAAATAAAAATACGTTCAGTTGAAAACATTAAACATCAATATTAGTTTATTCTCTTTCATGTGTACACCGGACAAGAATTCAAAATGGCGGCCTTTACTTACATTAACTCTCTTTGATTATAAAACTCTTTTATATTTTCTTAAACGTCAGTTTACCAAATTTTATATATTGACTATGCAGCTGCTTCATTATTAAATGATTTTAATTATATTTTCTTAAAACGAACGCAAACCAACACCCCGTTTGGATGTCGACATTTATCATACACGCCCCACTTCCTCACTCTCATTCATACTTACAATCTCAATTTACTTTTTGGGTACACATATATCTGCAATTTGGGTAAAGAGCTCTTTAAGTAAAATTTTGGTTTTGCACTTTCCTGATTCTGTAGACTAGAAGTTCTAGAAGCGGATTCACATGTTGCTGTCTCAAAGTGGCGTGGTTACATTTTTACTATACTCACTGACTCTAATGTATAATTTTGAAAAACAATTACTGCACACTGTCTTAGTTCTCTTTTAGCTAGCACATAATTACATTTTGAACTGTTTAAAACAACTAGGCCGGTATAAATTCCCGGCTGCCTTTAGCAAGGTGTTACCGCTGCTGCGGCGTTGTGTAGACTGGGGCGAACAATACGCAATTTTTACGTATGTATGTGTGTGCACACGTCATTGTTCTTTGTCTTTCGTTACATAAACGCCCTGCTTGTTACGTATTTTATGCACGTCATTCTTTTATTAATGACGTTTGGCATTGTCAGCAAATGAAACAGACGTATGTAGAGCCGGTATTAGTTGGTGTAACCATTTTAAGTGTTCTTATTTGCACGTACACTGCTGGCCTTGAAATTATTTCGTTGTCTCGGAACTGCGTCGTTGCAGGCAAAAAGCAGGGAAATTGTATTACCCATAGAAATGAATTTAAAAATATCGAAATACAATAATTTGCTACCTTGTATACCATACATTTTATATCAGGCTTTTCGTACTGTCACAAAAATTAGTAACATTTTTATTTATTTATATATTTTAATAATTCTAGTACAGACCACGTATACATAAGTGATGTACAAGAGGTAAAAAAATTAAGAATATAACTGCAATAGTTTCTGATATATATGTACCTTTATTCACAAAAACAGTATTTCGGAAAAACACAAAAACGTAAAAATTTTGTTTTTATTCTTGTTTTAAAATTTACCAGCAGAATACAGCACTTCACTTTCATTTTCATTCTCTTCCCTTCTTCTTTTCTCATTCCTTCTGTGGGTTCTTGCCTCCTTTGTCATCATTTCTGCTTCTCTTTCTGCCTTTTTCATTCAGAGCTCATCAATTTTTCGTAGCGCACTCACAGTGTTTTTTCCTGGATCAATGGACAATTCTTTCAAAGCCATTGCTCTTGCGGATGCAGCTTCGTTGAAGGTTAGTACAGCATCAAAAACTCCTAGTTTTAATGTTCTTAGTCCCACAAAAACATCTTTTGGAATTCTAGACCATATTACATGGTTTAGACTTTCATTGGGATTTTGTGTCTTTCCGTGCGTACATTTCTGCAGTAATCTTTCATCTGAGAGATCTCTGAAAATTGGTTATATTGCTTCCATCGCAGATTTTGGCAGAGAATTTTTATGAGAGTAAGTAGAGAATGTTTCATTTGTAAGTAGTGCTTTATTGTACCCACACCATGTTCCAGCATCTGTAGGGCACAAACCATGCTGGGGCGAGTCATCAGTTGATAGCTTATGAAAATATATTGCCCAAATTGCCCTTTTCATTTTTTCACTATCACCAGTATTTCTCCTTATTGCCAACCCATAGTAAGACTGAATTAGATCAATTTCAGAATCTGTAAGTCTACCTCTGCCGGAAAGTGTTTTGCCATCGGAGGGTTTTTTATGTTGATTTTTCAGTCGCCTCAGTCTGGCCCCTACCCTTTTTTGTACATGGCCTATGCATTCAAGTTTTTCAATTTTTACATTTCCATATGGAATTTTATTGCTTATATTGTCAAAAGCTTTATAATCCCCATCTCCTAAATATTTCACATATCGCACACCTCTTTTCTCAAAAGACCTCTGAAATAACTTTTCAACTCCAATAACTTCCATCCCACCACTTGAACCGCTATAGTTTCTTACACATTGTTCTTCATGCTTACCTTCAAACTTTTTATTCAAATTACATCCTTGGCAATATTTTGTTAAACACTCTACATCCAAAACTTTGCCTGTCTCAAAAGATGTAGCAGTAAATACACCATTCAGGGAAGTATGGCCTCTTTTCTGCCACGTTCCATCAAATGCTGCGGTGATGTTAGTGCTTCCTGAATTCTCCCTTACAGCTTCATTAGCAGCCTTCATCATAGACATTTCACTCACAAAAGCAGTAGCATTCAATATCACACGAGAATGTTTCTTGAATGTAGTTGGTGGGGGTGGTAAATTCATTACTGAGCAGAGCGTTTTACCAGCTGATTGGCCTTTGCCCATACATCTAAGATCATAGACAAATCTGGTATTTATATCATATAATCTATGTTTCCCAATTTTTGAAGTCATTGTTGATATGGTTTCATTACAATTTGAGCAATACACTGAAATGTTTGTTGCTAGTCCTTTTCTTTTTGTACTTTCTTCCTTTATACATACAGTGTTTGAGCTTTTACAATGTTTACACACAACAAATGACTGGATAAGGTTAGACAGTAGTGATAAATCAACAATTATATTACATGAATCGGAATCTTCAAACATTTCATAACCATTTTCATCAAGTACATATAACTGTTTCAGTTTAGATGAGTTTGACCTAACCTCACTCTTGTTCACATCCACATTTGTATCTTTTTCCGGCAGAATTGAACTTAGCACACTCCTACTGTTCGAATGACGATTTCCTCTAAATACTCTTTTCGCAAACACTTTCCTTACACTTGGCATTCTAAAAAAATATAAAACACCGCACAAAACAAAGCAACAACACACATGGGAAGTCAAAATCTGTACTGGCTAACAATACACTAACAGCTGACAGACTGCAGTCAGCTGACACTCAAGCTTCAATACATTCCACTTATTTGCCATAATAAACATAAATGTTGTTCACATATCCTAACATAATATCATAAACAGTTTGCAACTAAAAAAGAAGTGTCAGACGTTTATTACTAGCAAAATTTTTTATCGGGTTACGAAAAGGTTTGCAAAAATTAGATTGGAGGCTTATGTTAAAAAATTTATGACAGCTAAAATATTAATGATAAGCTATAATAATTATATATTTTCTTGTTCAGAAAATAACAAACTAAGTAAAAAATATATTTGAAAAAAAGATTTTTTGAAAAATTTCATGACAATCTGTCCTTAACTCTGGACCTGCAATCTCTTTGTAGATGGCCAGGTTCCCCATATCTAAAATACGTCAGTCTTTTATTATTCTTTCTTTCTTCATACTGTGGTGCCAAACTTTAGCTCTCTGTCCCTTGTTGTGTGTCAACACAACTCTTCATCATGTGTGTCATCACAGTCTTTTAGTGTGCACAGTTTATGATTCGCCCAACTAGACTTGGCAGCCTCAAACTGTAGAGGATGGACAAGGGCGTCTGCATTATTCTGGTATCTTTCCATTTGTAACACTTCTTGTAGTTCACTATCACTGACACCGACAGTAAATATCTTGATTGCAGATATTATTGAAAAATTCTGTGGTGCTTCAGGATAGGCCAGTCTAACTCGTAAAAACATTTTATTTGCCTCCAGAAGCGGTTAAGACTATAAAACAGGTTAATTACCTTCTGTCGCGCTTCTTAAAATCCAAATACAGGATAACTCGAGTTTCGACAACTAATGTGTCATCATCAGATCCTCATGAATATAGTTAAAACTACATTTGTCGATGTTTACACATCTCGTCGAATAAAACAACACATACATAGTACAAAAATATTAAATAATTCAACACACAGTAAAAACAAAATAAAACAGAATGAAACACAATACACGCGGCCGCCGTGAACCTGCACAGGAACGCGTTACACAGTAAAACTAATCGATACCGACTAGACCTTCGATTAACTTTATCGATCTGACATAGCTAATTTCTCGTTCTATATCACTGACTCTATTGAATAAAATATTATTTTTATGTATTGATTTTTCATTTAGGATGCGATCGTAATTCTCTTTAGTGCCTTTATATTGTAACGGTACATAACCCAGTCCCAATAACTGATAACTCTTGTACTACCATAAAGGTTAGAAATGGGTAAACTATAACTAGCTAAAAATTAAGTGGTATCACTAAACATTATAAACAATATTTAAGTGATATACAGTGACAAGTGAGTTATAGTGTACCCAATGAGGTAATAAGTGAAGGTGAAGGGAACTTCTTACAGAATTGTGCTGTAGATGTGAGAATTAGAGACTATAATAGTAGACTATGATGCTACCAATTAATTATGTATTTTGTTTAGTTATTGTAGGATTTATATTGTGTAGGCGACAAAATTTAGTACCTATGTTAATTTTATATTTTATAAAATAATTGTGTTATTATATAAGATAACCCAGGGTTGTTTTTAAAAAATAAAAGATTTAAATATCAGATGATAATAAAAATTAAAATAATACTGTATGAGGAAAATGGCAGAAGAAAATAGTTCAGTGTAAGAATACTATAAGAGATTAATAAATAATATATAAATTCATTTAAAGTTAATAATAATATTAAAGACTTATATCTAAAGTTATAAGAAAATAAACAGAAAACTATTATGTAAATCAAATTGGGAAAGAAACCAAAATTAAAAAGAATTATTTTTCTGTAAATCAAAAATAAATTTATAATAATTACAAACCGCCTATATACTAAAAAGTAAATAGCAGCACCAATAAAAAATGATATAAAAATTATGTGTTACTAAGAGTAACGAAATAACAAGTATTGTTTAATCGAAAAATATATTGAAAACTGTCCAGTTGAAAAAATGATGAGATAAAAATTGTATTAAAAAATCCTTTAGAAATCTTTTGAACAGCACAAAATTGTTACAAAATTTGAATAACAGTATACACATTATGTACCACTACCTTAATTATCAAAGTTAACTTGCTATACTCCATAAAAAAAGTGAAAAACCGTTTTGGACGATCAGGCCTAGCCTAGCCGCGTTTTGAGTTTTGACGAGATAGTATTTGACAGACGGTTATGAAATTACAAACAACTAAGAACACCACCTGAGAAACAGCTTCACACAAGTAAGAACTTCGAGAAGAGAGGTAATATAAACAGTTCTTTTAATATTTAACAAAGAAAACTCAAATCAAATTGTCGTTCAGTACAAAACTTTCCAAGTGTAATCACATGTTTTAATAAACATAAAACAATCTGCTCTCTTACGGACAAATCCGGAACTACGTACTCAGAGAATAAACAAATTTTCGAAGTTTTTCTATATTTGTAAAGCGTAGTATAATTATCCATTTCTGACCATCTCATAACAAAAAGAACTTTCCCTTAACCCTGGGGAAATAAATAAAAGAATTATATGTTGATTGATGTTTAAATAAAAGATAAAATTGTAAAATCGGTCAAAACCAGATTTTTTTTTGACAATTTCATGTTTACTCAATGAAGTCGATATCATGTACTAGTTAATGAAAATATCGATTGTAATATTTGTACTTTGGCGGAAGAGAAAAACTGATAATATTATCAATAAATATTATTGAGAAATGATATTGAATAATAAAATGTGTTTCCTTTATTGTAGTGGGTAGTTGTAGTAGATTTCAGAATTAATAAGAAGAGGACGATCCACCAGGTCGTATTCTGCCAGTGTCGTCTGGTTAACATATATTTGGAGACTAATGTTAAAATCAGCTGATTCGGTTCACGGCAAATATTTGGAAAAATTTAGAAATCGTCTAATCCGAGAATAAACAAACGGTACTTGCTCTCTCTTCAAAAGAAGGCTAAACAACTCCCCTACTTAACCCAAATCACACACACTCGATTTCTGCTTTGTTTGGGTAACATTACCACCAACTTTATTTAAACCTCAGTCTTTATAATTCATAAGTGGCAATTGCTAAGAGGTGTTCTGACCGATCTGAGACTGTAAAAAAGACGGACATCACACACACACCCTAAAGCAGTTACGTTACAAAATGACGTACTAACGTGGGGCTTGAATAAGACGGAGGTCACACCTGATTAGAGTCGTTGCGTTACAATCTATCTCAAACCATTCGAGAGTGTCCAGTTTAAGTGATTTCTTGCATTTATGTAACATGTCCAAACTCTCCCTAATACTTTTTATGTTGTGATCTTGTAAACTTAAATGTTCAGCAAATGTAGATCTTCCTATATTTGACTTAGAGCTTGGGATAATAAATATTATTTACAGCGAGATGGATTAGCAATGGGATCCCCACTATCAAGTATCCTGGCAGAAATTTATTTAAACCACATCGAAACTAACGAAATATTATCACCTAACAACAAACATTATAACAAAATCTTATTTTATCATTGATATGTGGATGACACAATAGTGATCTATAAAGGCAATTGCAGACAATTAGAGCTGCTTAATAAATATTTGAATACCATAACAAACAGTTTGTAATTTACATTAGAAACGGAAAAGAATAATAAAATAAATTTCTTAGATTTGACTTTAACAAAAATAGATAACAAAATTAACTTTAATATTTATAGAAAACCGACAACCACAGATCATGCTATTCATGCCTCGTCTTATCATCCTTTTTCACACAAAATGTCGTTTTTCAATAGCATGACACATAGGTTGCTGTCATTGCCCCTCTCCACAGAAGACTATAAAAACGAAGTTGACATTATTAAACACATAGCGACAGCCAATGGATATAAAAGTAACATAATAGATACAATAATAAATAAGAAACAAAATAGACCAATAAATATTGACATGCCTAAAGAAAAAGTAAAATATATTGCAATAGAGTATGGCTAAATGTTACATCATACCTTAAAAAGACCAATTAAAAAAACAAAATGTTGTATTGGCTTCAAAAGCAAATAATAAGCTCGAGAACAAACTTAAGTTTAAAAACAAAAATAAATCTTTCGACGAATATGACGGTACTGGCGTATACAGGCTTAATTGTTCACAATTCTACATAGGACATACGGGTCGTTCGTTCAAATTGTGTTATAAAGAACACATCACAAGCTCTAAGTCAAATATAGGAAGATCTACATTTGCTGAACATTTAAGTTTACAAGATCACAACATAAAAAGTATTAGGGAGAGTTTGGACATATTACATAAATGCAAGAAATCACTTAAACTGGACACTCTCGAACGGTTTGAGATATATAAAGGCACTAAAGATAATTACAATCGCATCCTAAATGAAAAATCAATACATAAAAATAGTATGTTATTCAATAGAGTCAGTGATATAGAACTAGAAATTAGCTATGTCAGATCGATAAAGTTAATCGAAGGTCTAGTCGGTATCGATTAGTTTTACTGTGTGCGTTACACAGTTTAGTAGTTTAGTGTTCGATTAGTAGTTCCTGTGCAGGTTCGCGGCGGCCGCGTGTATTGTGTTGCATTCTGTTTTATTTTGTTTTTACTGTGTGTGGAATTATTTAATATTTTTGTACTATGTATGTGTTGTTTTTATTCGACGAGATGTGTAAACATCGGCAAATGTAGTTTTAACTATATTCATGAGGATCTGATGATGACACATTAGTTGTCGAAATTCGAGTTATCCTGTATTTGGATTTTAAGAAGCTCGACAGAAGATAATTAACCTGTTTTATAGTCTAACTCGTAAGTCAATACTTGCTTCAAACTGTTGACAACTCTGTCTGAATGCTGTCACCTTGCTCTTAACTGAGTGCAGTACAAATCACGCAGATGTTAATCATGATACTGTAATTCTAGAGCTGTAGTCAGTTCTGCATAAGAGCTCTGGCTGTCAGGTGACACATTCTGTACTAGCTCTAAAGCAGGTCACTTAAAGCGGGAACAAGTGAAACCAATGATGTGTGCTTGTGTTTCAAATTGCTGAAGATACATTGCCCAGTGAGTGCTTCTGACAAATGTTGGGGCCTTGACATGAATTGGCCCCACTGCAGGCAAAGCAACTTTCTTTTATCTTATTTTGTATCTTTTTTGGACTTTACCATTGGTACAGTCTGTTCAGGAATTTGATTGGAAACACAGGATTGTGTTTAACTGTTCAACTATGTTTTTACCTGTTCTTTTATGTTTGTAATTCACTCCTCTACTACAGATAATCTTACCTCTTGCCCATTGAGATCACCGTGTAATTCACCCATGTCTCCACATAGTAGACCCAACTCTGCAGTAGTATGCTCTTGCAAATGTCTTTGTTCCTATATCAGTGTTCTGTTGCTTGCTTACTTTCTTCTGTTTGTCATTCTCTGTCAAGGAGGGATACTTTTATGATTCCTGTGCATCTCAGTATTTTTCATCCTGTCATTTCTCTGTTTTTTGTGCCTCATGGTGTCATAATTTCTCTGCTTCTTCTGCCTCCTGTCATTATTGTACCTCCATTTACAGGAGCAGCACTTGGAAAGTTTTCATCATTTGACTAGTATCCATTTTTCTTTCAATTGCCACTAACAAGACTTTTACAAAGTGTTTGTTGTTTTTACTATTACAGGATCTATTCCACTTCCAACCCAAATGTTATGACAATCTCAGGGTCGTCTTGTCAGTGGAAACAGATTAACTGACACCAGATGAAGTCACTAATTATAATTTTAAGTAGAAGCCAAACAGCAGTTAGGAATATCTTCATGCCTGAAAGCGACCAAGAGGCTGGGAAGAATGTGTATATCAAAGATCAACAATTTAGTTGAGTTACAAACGTCAACAGAGACTGATTAATTATTTTGTATAATCTGTATTAAAAGCTCAGTAGATTGTTAAAAGTAATATCATCATTAATAAATCCACTACGTTCCAGTAACATATAGCTCAACTACTTATTCTATATTATACCTATACATCACATAGAATTGAGCACGACAATGTGTTTGGGCTTGATTAGTTGAAAAATTGGTAGCGACTTAAATTAAAAATTGTAAAAATTAAATGAATTCCTGGTTGAATAAAGCAAGTAAATAGTGGTGTATACAGGTCTAGTTGGGTAAATTGGCTGTTTTGATATTGTGAGAGTGGAATGGAAGATTATTTTTTATTGGGGGTTTAATGGACTAGTAAATTTGTAAACAATTCTTGGTAATGTTGACCTAGTAATTGATTGTGATAAAAGTTTGTATTAATCACCCCTCCTCACACACACACAATGATACAAATTAACAAACATAGTGGCCTCACTAACTTCAGATATTGGTAATTCAATACGCAGTATAGTTTTAAAAATGTCCCAAAAGAGATGTTAGAGGCCATGTAAGCGATGATAAAAACCAACTAAATAAGCGCGACGAACAACTACAAGAGCATGACTGAAAACAAGAGGAATTCATAAGAAGACAACTGGAGGGTTTTGGAAAAACATTAACAACTAAATATAAAATTCGTATAGACACATTTGAAACACAAATGATCTTGACTGAAATAATACTGGATGAAAATTATCTAGCACATGAACAAAAGTTTACGGAACATGAAAATAAACTGACAGACATTGACCAGACTCTCCATGAACACAAAAAAAAACAGTAACAAAAATGAATTGAAAATTTAGAATTGGGTGGTACAGTACAGGTGTAATCAGATCACCTATGTATACTATAACTTATTGGACATTGTCACAATAGTAAAATAAGGTAGAATTAGGTGGGCAGGTCAGGTACATAGACTTATAGAGGAAAGGGTAATGAAAAAAGTATTCATTGTAGGACCAGGAGGAAGAAGAGCAAGAGGAAGATGTAGATGAGACTTGAAATGACTGAGGGATCAGAAGGTAGCGAAGAGTCGACAGGATAGAGATTAGTGGAGATATGTCGTTCTGTAGGCCATAAGCTGTAGTATAGAATCGACTCAACATCTAAAGTTCTACAGGGATGAAAATGACAACCCAACAGAGTTCCTGAGGCAATATGAAAGGACGATTGACACTTGGAAATCAGGTGACTGACCAGGACATAATAAACTTCATTACAAAATATTGTAAAGAGTCAGTGGCACCTCATGTGGTAGGACACATAGTTGTGCTCAACCGCAAGTTGAAAACTACCGCCTTGTGCATGACATCACTGTTGAAGGAAACACACTGTTTGCACCTACATCAGCACACAACCGCTACATAAAATGTTCCTGACTTTTACTAATAATTTCCTCTGCTCACTCGTTAACTTCTATCAATATACTTCTCTTATTACTGGAACATTAAGCCAACTTTATAGGTCAGTATTGACTTTGGGTAGCATGCAAGGAGACGTACATTATATTTGTGAACCAACAAAACTAACAATTTAGGCGTATTCACGATGGAAAATATGTTAAAATTATCATAACCTGTTTACATATTTTAAAGAGGATATATATTTTAAACGTAAGTTAACATTATTTATGTAAATTATTAACAGATAGGCCTTCCTGAAATGTACTTATGTTGCTGTACTAATGGTGAACTTTTGCATCGTTTTGGACCATTTTCTTTTATTTACTTCCCCTCTTGAATAAACAGATTTGTTTAGGTGCCAGAGTCTGATATATGTGTGCACAAGTATCAAACAAGTCACTGCTTCGTCAGAGATGTTAAGTCCTTGAAGGTTATCATTAGCAATGCATTCTACTTTTTGTATCACACCACTCTCCGGCACTTGTCAGTCTGCCCATGGATCTTTATAAAACTTTCTTCAATTATTTTATACAGTGGAATTATTGGTCACTAGGAACTGGAAGGCCTCCTTTTGACATGATTGGTATCCATGGAAATTCCTTATTGCTTTCACAAACAGTGCTGCTTTTTTACCTAGATCAGGAAAATTTTCTTGCAGTTTAAACATTATTATTTATTATTTTAAATTTATTATTATTATTATTTACATTATTATTATTTATAAATATTACATATTTATTATTTTTATTATATTATATTCTCATAATTTCCGACTCTGGTTACATTTCTCTTAATTGTCCAACAATTGTGTTGTAGTTCCACAAGATGCTTTTTCGCCCACACAACATGAGGTCGATACTATGCACTTAGCACATACATAGTATAGCCAATTCCCTGTACTTTTAACGTGCACACACTGTCCGACTGTTTGTGATATTTTTAGAACTTAACTCTTTGTAATTACATTTCACCCGAGGCACTGGTGACATTGTTTTTACTCCGCTACATTTTGTTATCAAGGCACGGCCTTCTTGAGTCACTGCCGCTGCCACTGTCTTCCGTACTGCTTGGTGTTAAGATTGTGACTGACTTACACTGTACTTGCATGTCTCTCTCCCCGCTCCTGCACTATACTGGTTTTCCACTCTCCTGTGATAAAATCGGCCAGTGCAGCTGATGCAGAGCTCTTTGGGTGTATGAAACTGACTTTCAGCCATATACACTGGTCAAACAATTACGCACTTCTCAAGCCAGTACAAAAAATTCCATGTTCTTTGATGTTTCTCACACACGAAAATCTGTTTTAGCTTTATATTGAAAATCTGTTTTTGCAATGCTTAATGAAATTTACCATTACAAGGTCACACTTTTGTTTATTTAATAGGTCATCTAAACACGCAATACTTATTTGTTCCTTACTGCATACAACAAATCCTTTGCTAACAAAGTAATTCCTGGCACACTGAAACATGTGCGGGCAGATATGCTAAAACAAAAACATTTTGAGAAAAATCATATGGCTTTGAAAAACAGTTTTTGTGAGAGAAATATTAAGTTTCTTCTACAGTGCTCGATTTTCACCTCCCAAATCTGATGTGTTAGACACAACTTTAACAGTTTAATGACCGTGGTGGGCGTATTCTCATTTCTGCGTAGGGACCACAGTGGATGTATATGACCTCTCAAACGTTGTACATAAAAATTGTCTGTAGCCTAGATGACTGTCAGCTCATTTTTCTTTATGATGCGACCACTATAATCACTGGGAACACTAAAACGTATTTGGGCTCACATTTTCGATCTTTATAAAATTATTGTTCTGGATGTTTGTTGATAACAGTTTGTTTTTTGATTCTGAATTTTATTTTCTTTGTCTCTTGTTATAAATATCCTTAAGTATAGTGGTCATATCTTTATATCTTTAAGTATAATGATGAAGTTATATCTTTTTTAAGTTTTAAAAGTCATAAGTAATGTAAAATATCACTTGAAGTTAAAGGTGATTTCCTTTTCTGAATGCCAGATACATCAGCCTTTGAGTACAGAAGATTAATTTGTCAGTTTATTTTATAAAAATGAAACTAGGCAAACAATGAACTATAATGAAGAAAGACGTTTGACAATTTTGAACTATAATCTAATAACTGCAGTGAAACATATTCCACTACTAAGAAAACACTTTCTTTTTGTATAACGAAGTGAACGTGGCAAAATTGAAATAAGAAAAAACACGGAAATTATACATGGATACTGAAAGGAAATATGAATATGAGAAAGAGTAAATGAATATAATATTTATTTTTTTGTACCACAAAAAATTTGTTTGTCAATCAGGTTGTTGTCAACAGACTTGCATATTACTGACATTATGTAATGAATTGGGTGGCATCATCCACTTACGATTTTCCAAAAGCCTAAACATGTGGCAAATGTCACACACACACACACACACACACACACACACACGCACACACGCACGCACGCACGCACGCACGCACGCACACACAGAATGCTATGAGTAATCAAATATTCCTGCAGTAGTTTCCCACAGCTGGCCAAAACCTTGGATAGGGTGGGAGCGATTAGACGTCGACAGAAAGAAAGCGGTCGTGTATGCCCTGGTTAAATACTATGGTTAAATATTCAAGTGTCTGTGTATATATGTATGTATGTGTGTGTGTGTGTGTGTGTGTAGGCGCGTGCGCACATACATATACACACACCTGTATATTATATACATATCTGTTTATAAAAATCAGATAGAACATGGGTTTTAACACTATTGTCTACTAATCCAGTGTTCTAGTCATTTATTATTACAGTTGCATATTCTTTTGTTCCAGGGTTACTTATTTACACCTGTGAATAATATCTGTACAGCAGTGGATCCGACTCTGGATTGTGAAGCATACAGAAGAAAGTCAATTCAAAATCAACCTGTCTTATCAGCTTTACCTGCGCAGTTAAACTGTTGCACAGCAGTTTCCAAAAACAAGAGTTATCAATGTGGATTTTATACAAACACATGTACTTGGGGAGACCATCTGTCACCACACAAGTTATTACATTCTGGCATTAAGAAATACCAGTGCGATGTTTGTTCAAAATTATTTACTCACTCAGGCAGTTTGTCACACCACAAGTTATTACATTCTGGCATTAAGAAATACCAGTGCGATGTTTGTTCAAAATCATTTACTCACTCAGGCAGTTCGTCACACCACAAGTTATGACATTATGGCATTAAGAAATACCAGTGCAATGTTTGTTCAAAATCATTTACTCAGTTAGGCAGTTTGTTAGTACACAAGCTAATACATTCTGGCATTAAGAAACACCAGTGTGATGTTTGTTCAAAATCATTTACTCACTCAAGCAATTTGTCACAACACAAGTTACTACATTCTGGCATTAAGAAACACCAGTGCGATGTTTGTTCAAAATCGTTTACTCAGTTAGGCAGTTTGTCAGTACACAAGCTAATACATTCTGGCATTAAGAAATACCAGTGTGATGTTTGTTTAAAAATCATTTACTCACTCAGGCAATTTGTCACAACACAAGTTAATACATTCTGGTATTAAGAAATACCAGTGCGATGTTTGTTTAAAATCATTTACTCAGTCAAGCCATTTGGCAAAACACAAGTTAATACATTCTGGCATTAAGAAATACCAGTGCGATGTTTGTTTAAAATCATTTACTCAGTCATGCAGTTTGTCAAAACACAATTTAATACATTCTGGCATTAAGAAATACCAGTGCGATGTTTGTTCAAAATCATTTACTAATTCATGTAATTTGTCACAACACAAGTTAATACATTCTGGCATTAAGAAATACCAGTGCGATGTTTGTTCAAAATCATTTACTCACTCATGCAGTTTGTCACAACATAAGTTAATACATTCTGGCATTAAGAAATACCAGTGCGATGTTTGTATAAAATCATTTACTCAGTCAAGCCATTTGTCAAAACACAAGTTAATACATTCTGGCATTATGAAATACCAGTGAGATGTTTGTTCAAAATCATTTACTAATTCATGCAATTTGTCACAACACAAGTTAATACATTCTGGCATTAACAAATACCAGTGTGATGTTTGTTTAAAATCATTTACTCAGTCAGGTCATTTGTCTGTACAAAGTTAATACATTCTGGCATTAAGAAATACCAGTGCGGTGTTTGTTCAAAATCATTTACTCAATCAAGCCATTTGTCAAAACACAAGTGTGCATGTATCAAACGTTCTGGCATTAAGAAGTAACAGTAAGATGTTTGTACAAAAATGTTCAATATGGCAGAATGTTGTGTCATGTATAACATATACTAACAGAAAATAATAACTGACATTTGTAACAAGTTTTTTGTTTGGGTATTTAGTCTGAGCATAAATTAATCCATTATACTATTAAGAACCATCACTGTATATAGTATGTAAGAATAGTTTCTCCTATAATAATCCCCTGTAAAACCAAGGATTTATTAATTTTGAAAAGAAATCACGTGAATATTTAAAATTGAAATTATAAAATTTAAAAACATTATCTTTTATAAGCTTACACTCTGTAAAAACATAACATACCATTGCCATTCAACACATAAACATATAATATTAATATCTAAACGTACATGCTGAACAAATTATACAAGTACTTTGTATTGCATGGGTGTCTGACATTGACTCAGATTTAAAAATAAATAGCAATTCATTTATAAAATAATATTACTTTACAAAACTAAAATTTAATTGTTGCTATACAAATTTTATTAACAAGAAAATAACGTTTAATTGAAGACTATTATTTATTTCTAATGAGACACCCAATTTGTAAAATTAAACAAAATATTGTTATTTTGAATTTTTATTGTTACACCAAACTTACTTTTTTTAACCACAATTTAAATTATGTGCATTATTTACATTTAAATCTTTAAGTCTTTACTATCTCATATTAATTTTTTTATGAGTTCTTTGCAATAAAATATAATTGTTCATTTGTTGAACTGCATACTGCCGAAGTTACCATTGTGCACGTGTGTGTGTGTGAGTGTGCGCGCGCATGCATGCGTTCCGAATGATGACAATGACGATGGTGATGATGGTCCAGTGTTCCTCCATAAATCGCGGTGTATGGTGAAGATGTTCAAATCGATCGGCAGACCACCAGAGTGACGTCGTGTGAAGAATCCTTGAGTCTGAATTCGCCGAAAATTGCCGGAAGTATTTATACTAGACGGCAAACTGACAGGCCAGACACTTTTTCTACTTGCAGAATTGTATCGATTTTTGTGAAGCATCTCTTTGATTAATGATCACTTTTTAGTCCATTTTCCCAATCATGTACAATTTATCATAACGTGAGTGATTTGTCTTTGTAATGTCTGACTGGTCACTTACGTATAACTCAGTTGTTAATTACGGTAGTAATTAATTTAATTAGCATTGTTATTATTGCACTTTTCTGCAATAATTTTGCATCACCATATGCATTAAATGTCCTTAATCTAATGTTGTTTTTAGAATTATGGTATGTCTTTGGTAACAGGTAAAAATATCGGTATGGAGAACCATACATGACTTCCATGTACTAAGATTTATATTTTAAATCATTTACGAAGTGAAATGTTTCCATAGAAACTACTTCTTTCCACTTATTGCTTCAGTCTTAACCACAGTACTGTGGTCACTAACGTATACCACCACACGTTATTACACTCGATTTTCACTGATGATGGCAGTCGACGGCACTGCCAAAACGACTGATTTTGCAGAAAACATTGGACTACAGCCAAACAGCCTGGGAAGGAATTTTAACAACAAACTACTACTTTGTTGCCGATAACATAGTACACATATAAAAATTATCCCCTCCCCATTCAACTATAATTTTCATTTATAGCTCCAAATTACCCCCACTCCGTTCAACTAGCCGCTTCATTTATAGATATTTCATCTATGTTTCTACAGTGGATTATTAAGATCTTATCAGGATACTTTATTTATCAAAATTAAGTACTTTACTCTTGTTACAACCTAAATGTTTCAGGTAAACTGCCCTTTCCCCATAACCGGTCTTCACCAAAATCAATAGGCCTTGACTCTTCTACAACTCAGGCACATATGTAAAAATTATTTGATACCGTTTGAATTTACGGCAGTTATCGTTCGTCATAAAAATATTTCTGTTGTTACAACAAAATGTTGCAGGTAAACTACCCCTTTCCCTTAACCAATCTTCACCAAAATCAACAGACAGGCCTTGAGTTCTCTACAATTTAGGGATGTATGCAAAAACTTATTTGATTATGTTTGAATTTACGGCAGTTATCGTTTGTCATAGAAAAAATTAACCTTGTTATTACATAAAACGTTGCAGGTAAACTACACCTTTCTCTTAACTGATCTTCACCAAAATCAATAGGTCTTGAGGCCTCTACAAGGTTCATACTGGCCTGGAAAGTCAGGGAAATCAAAATAAGTCAGGGAAACATTTTAAGATATGCCGAAATTCAGGGAAATTAAGTATATTTTTCAGAAAGTCAGGGAAACTTTACTACGCCCAGTCAAACAAAACGTATGAAGATGATCTATTTTTCCTTTAAAACACTGTACAACCAGGTGGCTTGAAAATGTGCCTTCTATTGACAGAGTTTTAAGTATTTTTGATGATATAAAAAAATTTTTTTGACAGCCGAAAATATCTCGATACAAAACCATTATAAAATGTTCTGTTTAAACCAAAGGTATATTTCTGAAATGCAAATTTTTTTTTTTAAATGCTTTCCTTGGAATGTTGTAATGGGACAAAAGGGGGTATTTTATTATAATATAAATTTTATTCAACATTATTAAACATTTGTAATCGACGCAGAAAGTCCACTACATAAAACGGTGTTATCCAGACAAAGGACAATGGAAATACTGTAAGTATGAATTTTATAATGCAATTTAAATAAAGTAAAATGTTCAATGTCTAAATAGCAAATTTTAAATGAAATGTTATGTAAAAGGAAGGTTGATAACAAAGGAAAAATTTTGGAAGAGTTAATGGTATAGTAAATGATAAATAATTGATAATTAATTAAGAGAAGTTTAATTGAAATTAAAATATAATGTTTATAATTTTATATGCAAATGTAAGGATGTAAGGTGTGGAATTTCTAATCAACCTTAAATGTGAAGTTTGTTTTAATGGAATAATCGCAATGTTAATTATGAGTATATTGTATGTATTACGTTAAGAATGAAAAATCAATTAAATATACCCAAACATATAAAAGTTGACCTTCCGTGAATTGCAGTAACGGTGTCAGTGTGAGCCTTATATGTCTTTTTGTAGTTTCCCCACATTTCGGGCGGTCACGGTTTCACCAGACCCTGGCCGTGGATTTATGTAAGTAGATACAAAATTGGTGAACATTGAAATTGAACCAGGGGGGTAAAACAGGGGAACTACATAACTATGGAACAGCGGCTATCGTCGAAGGTGTCGATAGTGCCGTGATTAAGGGTGTGTGAATCATTTTAGTAGGATTACTGGTGTCCTCGGACATCAGTAATACCGAATTTTTATGTAATGCTGAACCAAGAACGGTATAGGCAGCGTCTATACCTTATATATGTAACTTCAGTTCTTGGGGATGCAAATGGACGCAACAGTCCACCAGCAGTAAACAATAGTGTGTGTGTGGAAAAGGAGCTGGCAGTTACAAGCCAGGGGCACAGATAACGCATCTGTGCACAAGGTAAATACCTAGACCGACCGGCAGGTGGTTTACCTAATTGTAACGGGGTAAAAGGGGGGACTTTAAGTAACGATGTAGTGGGAGTGTAGCTGTAAAGGCAGTGAGAGGGTGACGACCTCTGTAAACAGCGGGCGGTCAGCTTATAACACGACTCTATAGAGAGAGTTGGGGGTTGACAATCCATAGAGCTGTTCAGTAACTGTTGCTATGACTATGTCTCAATGAGTAGCGATGTATGTCCCTATGAGAGCAAAATGATTTTAAGTGTCAGATTTAATAGTAATGAATTCAAATATGTAATTTTGTGTTTTTGTATTAATTGTAGGTAGTATGTTAGAGATAAGGATTGTAAAAATGGGTACTTTTTATAATTGTTGTTTACATATCTATAGAAGGGTCATTCACCTTGCCAAGAAAATCAGCTGATTGCTGGAGTTATCTATGTAGTATATCACTTATAAAAGATTTGCAAATTTTTCAGTGTACTTAAATGTTTGAATAATAATTAATGATTGAATAATAGCTTTTCAATGTGTTTAATAGATTGTGGATTAAATGGTAAAATGAATTGAGCTAGTTTTGAATTTCAATAGTAACTGTACTGTAGAAGGTGGTAAATGTTATAAGTGGGGTGATTATTATTTTGTTAGGACATTTAGATCAGTCCAAGTTAAGTTTAGAAGGGGAGTTGAACAAAGTAAGATGGTTGTGAATAAAAGTAATGTAAAATGTGAGTATTAATAGTGACACAGTAGCTATGGGGAAAATATGTAGACTAATGAGTGATATATTGAGGTAATAAATAAAGGGAAATATTTTGTAAATGAAAGTGGTGTGTTGGGAGAGTAATTAGTTGATGGTAATGTTGTAAGGGGGTGGTGTGATAAGGAGTCCTCAACGAAAAGCGTTGTGGCGGGAAGGGAACCGATTAGCGCCGGAAAGGGTTACCTAGGGAGGGTCCAGGAACCAAAATAAGGGAATGAGCATTGGGAAGGGAACACATCCTGAGTACAAAGGGGTAGAGAATATTTTTTTGTTATAAGGGTAGAATGATGCGAAATGAGTTTGAGTAGTAAGTTAGAGGTAGAGAATGGTTGGTAGATGTTTTGATAGATGGGTGTCATAATAGGTAAAAGCTGTTGAGTAGGTATTAGAGTCAGAAGGGGGGTAAGATGATATATAAATGCCAAGTTGATAAAGTGAGTTATTATGGATAATTGAGAGTCACCCAAACTAATTGAGAATGAAAATATTAAAGAAGGAAAGTCATAGTCAAAATGAAAAAAATAATCGAAACAATTGACAGATTGTAATAGTATTTGAAAATAAATTGAAACTATAAAATGTGTAATTTTGGTCAATTTAAATGTAAATTTTATTGTTTATTGTAAGATAATGATAACCATGTTAATTTTGAATGTTCTATTTTATTATGCTGTATTATGTTAGAAGACAAAAATGTTAAAGATGTTTCATGTATTTTATGATGTAGCTTTGTGTAACATATGTATGTCAAGGTCGTTCACTTGACCTAGAGAGATCAGCTGATGGTTGATGTTATAGACAAGACCAGTTTCTAGTAATTGATTGATGCCATTTTGTTTCTTGATTTAATTAAATATTTTTGTTTTTCTGAAAATTAAGAAAAAGATATTTTGGTAAATCTAAATATTTTGAAAAAAAAAAATTTTATTTTTTTTGCCTGCCATATAGATGATGTTTGAGTTTCAAGTATACTATTGTTTATGTGTACTACTAGTGTGTTTATGGAATTACAATGTTTAGTATATATGTATAAACCAATGTTAGTATAAGTGAGTTTATGATTTAAGGAGATGTTCAATTTGTGTTTTTATGATTGTTAGTAGTAGTGAAGAAAATTAATAGAGTTGATGGATTCATGTAAAAGATTTTTATTTTTTGATTTTTTTTAGTAAGTAATGGAGGTATAACGATTTGATTTTGAACTTACATGAATTTTTGAATTTAAATATAAATATTTTGGGAATTTTAAAGGACGATTTTGTTTAGAAAGTAATCATGAGTGTATGTACGCGCCCAGTACTTGCTAAAGACAACCCAGTGTGCATGACAAGGGGGAACATATCGGTTGAGGATCTGGCATGGTATAAGACCAGGGTTTTGATTTTGGGGGTAGAATGAGAGAAGGTTAGGTGCGCTGTGGTGCGTGTCTGTTCGATTTTATGGTGTTGGGATCTCGGACAGAGAAGTCCAGTAATATCGTTCAGGCGCAGCCATAGTCGCCGAGCTAGGGGGCAGTTTACCCATGATACGTTAAGAATTAATGGGGGGTTGTTGGCACCATATCCTCTCCGATCCTCTTAGGGGTTTAGCAATGAGAGTTCTTCTGTCTCGGCAGAAGATCTCTCATTGGGGGGATATTGTAATGGGACAAAAGGGGGTATTTTATTATAATATAAATTTTATTCAACATTATTAAACATTTGTAATCAACGCAGAAAGTCCACTACATAAAACGGTGTTATCCAGACAAAGGACAATGGAATGCAGTGTGTGTCCGACAACGCAGCACAATTCCAAGAGCTTCAGTGCTGTGTGACGCACACAAACGCGCAACCACCAGCGGGGCTCACTAACGACGCTTAGACACCTCGACCAACATGGCTTTTTGTAAAATTTGTTCGCCATGTGCTCGGTAGCAGCCGGAAACGTAATTGAAACTACAACCAATTGAGTGACGTGACGAAAGGCAGTGAAATTTCGTCAACGTCAAACACACCTGAATAGCACATACTGTGGGTGCAGTGATGGCGACTTTAACAACAAAAGGCATTGAAATTTCCGCTCTGTCCGAACGTTTGGAGGGAGGCGCGTTGATAATTCTCTTCCCAGTCGACTAACAATATAGGCGACGCGTGGTACCTATCAGTCTTCTGCCCGGGCAAATCTTCATTTTTTTTAAGTCGGCCGACAAAACATCCATGTGATTCTCCAAAAAATGTGTATAACAGTGTAACCAGTGCTGAACAGTGAATATCGAAAGTTATTAAAAGCGAGATCATAAACTTATCAACATTAAGAAAACGAAAGACTTTGGGGAGACACGCCATGTGGTCGAGGAAGAGGACGCTACATACGTAACGTTACCAAATTGAAAAAATTATCACTATCTTTTTGTATACACTGGGGTTGGGAACGATGTGAATGAATGAGTGGATGAGCAATTACTGGGCTGTCTTTTTTAGGTTAAAGAGTTAGTTGTATTAGTTGTTTATGTTAAAGTCTGCAGCTAGCTATTAGAATATTTGTCATGTAAAAGTAACCCAAGGTTTTGTATTTTTGAAGAAAAGATAATTGAGATTCATAGTAGTAGTTTTGAGACGAAAATGAATGCTAAGTAAAGTTCAAAGAAAGTAAACAAAATGTTGAAATGAAAAAATAAATAGAGCTGATTAATATGGTCAAAAGCGTGTTTCTTACGTAACGAACCCGTTAACCTCTCTTACAGGCTGCGAGTTCGCGTAACAGAATCCTGGACCCATAAAAGGTATGTGTTTGTGAGTTAATGTACTGTTAAAAAATAATAAGTAAGTGTCTTTTGTTAATGTTAATAAGTTGAGAGAGTACAGATGTCGCCCAGAACTAGGGATTTAATTGTTTAAATAAAACGTAGCTTAACAATGTGAACCATTTTTACGAAAGTTCCAAACCTCAGACCCACTTGGTCCATTCCTGTTCACAGATTTGCAAAGTCTCGTACAAAATTTGATGGAGAGATTTCTTAAATCCAGTAAAATGCCTACTACAACAACTAAGCTTTTTTCATTAGGTTTACATGACAAAGAAAATTTGCGTGATGTAAAAAGTACTGATCTCGGATTTCATACAAAAAAACTTCTCAAAGAAGCCACTTCAAAAGAAAGTGATATCCTAAACTTCATACTTGAACGCCAGATTGTGCTAGTAAAAAATGACAGAAAAGATATTAGAAAGATGTCCTCTGAAGTACAAGCCTGTCCAATGGCTCTCATCATTGGATCCTAGTATAATTTTTCATCAGCCAGAACTAGGGAAACAAAGATTTGGTTTATTGCTAGAGGCATTGTACACCAATACCCGAATCACAGATTCTGTTGCTGAGAAAGCAAAAGCACAATACACTCGACTTTGCAGTGAAGCTCATTCTACCCTTCAATTGCAATTCAAAATATTTTTGGATGGTGATTGTCCTTCCAAGAGGCTGGATGGTTTTTTCTTCTTCTTTATTACTTGGGAATCAATGTTATTCAGAATTGTGGCAAATTATTAAATTAGGACTGATATTTTCACATGGAAATGCAACAGTAGAAGGAGGGTTTTCTGTAAATAAAACGTTATTAGTGGAGAATTTGCAAGAACATAGTCTTTTTGCTCAAAGAACAGTGGAAAATGCTATAAGATATCATGAAATTATTCTTAAAGTTTCTATCATTCAAACAGTGTTGACAAATGTAAGAGCTGCCCATAGGAAATATGAAGAACATTTCAAAGAGTCAAAACAGAACCAAAAAGAAGAAGAGAAGAAAAAGGTTGAAAAAAGAAAATTATCCATAGAGATCAAGAAACTTGAAGAGCAGAGAAAAATGTTAAAACTGCAAGCTTTGAAAGAAGAAGACAATATAAAATCAAAAATTCAGATTCTTGAGAAGAAAAAGTTGGACTAAATCTCCCCATTTAGAACTTTTATGATCACGGTCGACTTTATTTACCTAGGCTATGATAATTAAATTTGTATTCATGTATCTACTACAATTAGGTATGGAATTTTAGGTTACCTGTATCAAAGAGCGTTTTAATTTTAAAGAATAATACAATCTCTATGTTGCTTTGTATGTTTCCTTTAGATTTTTTATGCAGTTTTTTGTGATATTTTAACCTAATAATGTACATTTATTGTAATTTTTTAATATAAGCTAATTAATTTTGTTATTGTTTTTTGTATAAATACAACTGTTTACTTTTTGGAAAAAATAAAAGGAGTGCGTTGAACGGCTATGGGGATGGTGGAGGCCGATTACTAAAAAAAAAAATATTTATTTAAATTCATCCATGATGATGGACAATTATAATGTTAAGCATACTAAAGTAAATTTTCAATAAGATAATGTATGAATGTTTCAAGCTTACAAATAAAAATAAATTTCACTAAAAACGAATATTTTAAGCTGAGTAAATAGGCTACAATAATGTTTAATAGGTAATTTATATATTGAAAAATTGGTATTGTACGCAAAAAATAACACATACGCTGGTCAGGGAAAATTTGCGGATTTGGTCATTGAAAGTCAGGGAAATCAAATTCAAAATTTCAGTATGAACCCTGCTCTACAATTCAGGGATGCATGCAAAACATTATTTGATTCTGTTTGAATGTGCGGCAGTCATCGTTTGTCATAGAAACAATTACTCTTGTTAAAACATTAACAGTGACAGGTAAACTACCCCTTTCCCTTAACCAATATTCACCAAAATAAATAGGCCTTGAGTCCTCTACAACTCAGGCACATATGTAAAAAAAATTTTTGATTCTGTTTGACTTTACGGCAGTTTATTGTTCTTCATGAAAAACGTTCTCTTGTTACAACATAAAATGTTGCAGGTAAACTACCCCTTTCCCTTAACCGATCTTCAACAAAATCAACAGACCTTGAGTTATCTACAATTGAGGAAGGTATGCACAAAATTATTTGATTCTGTTTAAATGTGTGGCAGTTATTGTTCATCATAGAAACAATTACTCTTGTTAAAACAAAATGTGGCAGGTAAACTACCCCTTTCCCTTAACCGATCTTCACCAAAATCAACAAGCCTTCAGTCTTTTACAATTGAGGAACGTATGCAAAAAAATATTTGATTCTGTTTGAATGTGCGGCAGTTATCGTTTGTCATAGAAAAAATTACCATTGTTAAAACATAAAATGTTGCAGGTAAACTCCCCCTTTCCCTTAACCGATCTTCACCAAAATCAACAGACATTGAGTTCTCTTAGCTCAGGAAGGTATCCAAAACATTATTTGATTCTGATTGAATTTACGGCAGTTATCATTCGTCATAGAAAATACCCTTGTTAAAACAAAAAATGTTGCAGGTAAACTACCCCTTTCCCTTAACCGATCTTCACCAAAAACAATAGGTCTTGAAAACTACAATTCAGAGTTGCATGCAAAAAATTATTTGATTATATTTGAATTTGCAGCTGTTATCGTTTGCCATAGAAAATACCCTTGTTAAAACATAAAACGTTGCAGGTAAACTGCCCGTTTCCCTTAACCGATCTTCACCAAAAACAAAAGGTCTTGGAGAACTCTACAATTCAGGGCTGTATGCAATACATTATTTGATTCTGTTTGAATTTGTGGCTGTTATCGTTTGCCATAGAAAAAATTACCCTTGTTTAAAAAAAAAGTTGCTGGTAAACTACCCCTTTCCCTTAGCTGATCTTCACCAAAAACAATAGGTCTTGAGTACTCTACAAATCAGGGCTGTATGCAAAAAATTGTTTGATTCTGTTTGAATTTGCGGCTGTTATCGTTTGCCATAGAAAAAAATCTACAGATAGACACACACACACTTTTTAAAAAATGACTTTTTTTCATGTTTTGAGTGTAGTACAATCAGATTCTGCAATAATCTCGAACACAATTTTTTTGCCATCTCCATACTTCTATTTCCATAAGGAACATGGAAGTAAAACGTATTAATTTATTTGAATCCTGTTAAAATCGGATTAATGACAAACCAACAATGTACGTGTCCCCTTGAAGAACTTTGCATGTGAAACTGGTATACCCACACAGGCACACAAATGCTGTATTTACTCTCAGGGCAGGTGCACACTGTTGACAGGCCACAGCCTGCACTGTACCGCACAATCAAAATAGTTTAAAACTGTTTGTCATATTCTTTTTTACACTAATTATGTACACAACATACCGCCCTGGGGAAATATGCAAATATATGTATTGTTGCAATATGTAAATTGGAACATCTCAATTTATATATTTTGTATTGAAGTATACTCAACGCAGATATCTAATAACCTGCCAGCTAGGTGGTGGGACTTTAGTGTTCATTATGTTAAGTCCCTTTTTTTGCACAATAAACTTTATGTGAGAAGAGAGGAGGAAGATTTTGTGGCATGGAATAAATGCTAATAAAAATTAATTAATTAAAACAAATTCTTTAAAATTTAAAAAGAAATATGTATTAAAATTGCCTTTTAAGAGAAGCTGTTTTACACGTATTAGTCTGTGACGGTACAAAAGTCCGTCTTAGAATTTATGGGTACGGGAGCATAAATTTATTGTATTTCCATGTATTTAAAAATGGTTAGGTTGGCTTTCCCAAATGAATAACAAACAATGCAGTTCGTCTGTATGAGTCAACTCCAAGGTCATTGGCGTACGTGCTTTTCAGCAGATATTAAACAAAGCAAATTGCGAACTAATATTGAAACGTCATCAAATATGTAAAAAACAACGATTGTGACGCAGAACAATGGCGTCATCCGCTTAAGACAATAGAACGGTGACGGCATAACCCTTCCACATGGGTGAACGGCACCTGTTGGTCGTCCCCAGTCATCAACTCGAACTCAGAGCGTCAACACACTGTAAAATTCGCCGGCAGACAATTGCCAGCAAAGTGTTTTTGAAAGTATAAAATGTAGCCAAGATGTAACCAGTGAAAGTTTTAAAACATAAATCAGTAAATAACAATTCAGAATGTAAATTAACTTCAATGAAACACAGTGAAAAGCAACAAGAAACGCCCGGCTGAACATCCGCCAGACGATGTGGGACGCCTGACTACAACTTCAATTCTACACCAGCAGGGAAGTCCAAATTACCATTATATTTCAATATTCTTTTTGAGCTCAAAATTATAACAAATTTAAAGATGTACCTTTATCAATGTATGTGTGTGTGAGAGCAAATGGCAGCGTGTATGTGCCGGCATTCATGAATATTGAGGCATTGGTTTGTGTAGACAATGATCTGAAACTTGATAGATCAATTTACAAGAGCTGCAGCCGATTTTAAAATGATTTTGTAGTAAATTAAACACAAGAAATAAATAATGAAAAATAAGTAATTATTAGTAAAGCGGAAGTATATGTAGACGCCATTTTGTTTTGTTGATGGTAGAAGGCGCCATCTTTGGTTTTCCATAAGTGTAATTGATGCAAAGTAAGAGTAATTAAACAAAGTTTTATGTCAACACACACGCTATTCGAGTCATTATTTCGAAACCCCTTACTGTCTCTGAATCTCGCTGAGAAAGAATCCTGGCCCTTAGAGATGAAATTCATGTTGTTTACAAGCCACGTGCTCGAACTGGATATGGCATTGGACATACGGTAAGTAAATATATTTTATTTATTCGTAATACACAAAGAGAGAAATAGAGATGAAAGTAACAAGTCATAGTATACACTTTATAAATTATGCATAAATAATATGCAAACAAATAAAATAAACACAGATACAAACATGTAAATAATAAACATAAATGCATATCTATAAAAAACAGTTGTAAAATTGTTTCAATTACTTGGCTGTCTCACATTAAAAAAAACCAATGTAGAATTCAAGTAATTGTTTTCAACATTGCAAACCATACATCAATTAAATATTTATTATAAAAAAATGAGATGTTCAGTTACAGTACTTCAATCAAAAACAATATTTACTTTATTTCAATAAATATTATTATTGCACACACATTTTAACTAACTAGAAAAATTACATGAAAACATGTTACAATTACATACTTAAGTTATATTAATTATTTAAATAGTTATAATTACGCTATGTACAATTTAAAAACTATGTACAACTGTTTTATTTATTTTATACATACAAATAAATTACACTGCGTGAATATGCTAATAATATGTATCATTGCATATATTCCCCAGGTGGTTATAAATAAATTTTGAATATCATTAAAATTTTATTTCCATCGCAACATACGTAATTATAATACATGTAACAATAGGTTTAAATAAGAGCCTTCTTGTAAAAGTAGATAGTTAATTGTGTAACGGCCCCTATAAGGTTACAGCCGTTACGTAAACTTTAAAACTAGACTTGGCCTAGATGGAGCGAAAATGTGCTGGAGCCCAGAGTGACAGGACTTGCAATAAAACACTCATTGAACCGCAACAATCATTTTCCTTATTTCATAATCATAACATGTTTTACTACACTGTTCAAACGATTGAGTTCTTGTATTTTCAAACAGAATTATCACTGTTGCACACCACTATGTAAAAATTATATATATCGCAATAATTTTTATATAGTGGTGTGCAACAGTGATAACTCTGCTTGTTATTTTAACCACTAACAACTTTCTTCATTAACCTTCTTGTATTTTTGATAGCAGTTCTTAGTTTTCATTTCATCCAAAAATATGTATATATATATTGTAACGTAACGAAAATATGGTCCCCTACGTTACATAAATAAGTTTATAAGTTGTAAAATAAAAAAAATAATTATCCATACTAGTAAAAGGTCAGAAACGCAACCCATTAGTGAATAAATGAATAGTCCCACAATAAGAATACAAGGTAGAAACAAAAAATTAATAATGTTAATAAATACAAACTTCAGTGTTCAGTGAAGAGGTGTAAACGATAGACATGGACAAATAATGTAAAAACTAACTTAGACAGTTTTATAATAATTGATGATGTAAAGGAGAGGAGAATGATTAATTATTGCATGATTAATTTCATAAAAATGTACCAGTTATTACGTTGTACCATGTTGTATTATTATCATGATAGTTATGTTATTTTTTGTGTGTAGCAAGTGGAGTAATTCTTTTGACAGAATATCAATTAACTGATATTAATTTAATGTTTTGTGTAATCAATATATCATTATAGAGCTGTTGTTAAACTTTATATAGTTAAATGTTTGTATACATGTACTTAGTTAGTATGCAGATTATAATTGTAAACTTGGCCAGAAAGGCTATAATTGTTAACGAGATACAAAAGGGTTTAGTGTAATCATATAATAAACAAATGAAGGATTCTATAATAATGCAAGTAGTAACTAATTAAAATCAGAAGTAGATAAAAATGTAATGATAGGCCTAAAACCAGTAACATTGTATAGTAAGTCAGGTCAGAAAGGTTAGGTAAAGAAATTTGTAAAAAATACTAAATAGAATATAATAAGTTAGGAGAAGTTAATAATAATTGCTGATAACAGATAAATAAATTCAATTTAAATAAAATCTCAAAACGTAATAGTGCAATGATACCGAAAGGTAATATTTTGTAACAGAAAATTAATACTTGTTAGAGTAAGTAAATTAAGAGGAAACGACAGCAAAATGTATAAAATTTAGTAACAAACAATATGTAAAAGTATAATAGGATATAATGTAAATTTAGTAAAGGATTATTTTTAATGAGTGTAAGAACATTGTATGATAATGGTTATAGTATAAAATATAATATCCAATAAGAGGTGACAGGATCGTTGTCAAGGACGACGAGAGATATAAAATTTGTTGATTCGATTATTGAATTATTATCCATGAACGAAGACGGATTAGTTTTGAGGCACTCAGAAAATAATTGATAAAATAAAATTAAACCAATGCAATTGTGAAACAAATTAAGTAATAAATCACCATAATATGGCTCACTGACATTCGACAGTCTTAGATAACCGAATAATTATAAACCTGTACATCAAAATTGACGGAATCTAAAGGAAGAACTCTACCAACAAAACTCAATATAATGAGTAATAATTAACTTAATAATCCTATGCAGAGAAATAACTACCTGGATAGAGTTATATAATCCAGTATTGTAAAGAACGAGAACAAAACACCAAATTATACTTGAACGTCAACTTCCACAATTCAATAGAAAAAGCGTAGTTGGACATGAAATACGTTGAAATCCATAACCACAAAACTCGGACATTGGTGAGCAAAAGGAGCAGCCTTTCTGCATCATCCCAGGACCAGGAATTCAACTTTTATTTCGAACTTTGAGTGAAGACTGGTGAGGATTAATTCATCTGCATTCCGTTATTGACCAAACACTGTGACGAGGTTAGCTGTACACTGCCTTACCAAGTAACGATGTCCAGCGGACAGTAAAACTCCACCTATTTTAAATATTATTTAATAAGAAATTAATACTGCATTGTAATACCTTGTAATCCTATTTATGCATTTTCTGACCTTACTAATAGTTGAAAGAACCTTCACACCCTGTGTTTAAAGAAATACCATTATAATTAAAATAACATATAACCCTGAATCCGATCGATAATCGATTACTTCTAATACGATCGACCTTTGTATCTCCGTAAAGGAAGAACTTTGTTATCAAGAAATACAAAAATAATAATAAAGAATCATTTCAGAATTTAACGATATCTTCTCATTTATATAATATTTAGTACAGTAGGAACAAGTTGTAATATAAGTAGAGAGTGTAACGTAGGAATAATTGTACGTGGATAACTAACCTACAATTTTCAGCTGTCTGTGAACCACAGCGCTACCTCGCGGGCCGCTATTGAATTAAAGAGAATGAGAAACAGATAAGGATTCCCTCTATTCTCTTCAAACGCGGGCTAGGCTTGAATGAGAAATTTAGAATTACACACTTAATACATAAATTTAAATCACAACTAACACATATTATATATACTAAATAAAGAGAAGACGTAAGCGTTAAGTTATAAATTGGCAATCACAACAGTTATTCCTTAATTAGGAAAGCTCATCTAAGAGTATAATAAGAAGTAACACACACACACGTGAGAAAAGACGCTATACGCGTTAAGTTATAAATTGACGCATCCATCGTGAGGCGAAATAAACCGAATTAAATAGAGAAGAAGGTCGACGAAGAAGTAAGTTATAAATTGGCGCTCAACTTGTGTAGGGCTTAAGTTAAGTAAAACGTTGGTTCTATAACTATTACTTAACTCGAGCAGGCAGCTATTAGAGACAAAAAAATGCATAACACCAGAGGTAGATCAAAGAAGAGAGCAGAAGATACGGAGAAGGAAGAAATTGGACAGGAACAAGAAATAAAAGTAGTCACAGATAGTGAAATGGAACAACAGACAGGCGATAAAGAAGAAACTGAAGTAATTATGGACACGGAAAAGGAAGTAGTTGAAGAGGATGCCCTAGGGGATCAACCAGATAAATCCGCCCAAAAGGAAGACATGAGCATGCAGGAGCTGTTGAGAATTATAATGGAAAGCAATAAACAAATAAATGAGGAAAATAAGGAAAATTTTAGGAAACAGGAGGAAAAATTTAACAAATTAGAAAAAATTTTAGGAAACAGGAGGAAACTTAATGAAAGGTTTGACAGGAATGATGAGGGTTTAAGAAAAATGAAGGAAGAGATCCGACAAATAAATGAAGAGAATTTAAGGCGGATTAATGAAAGAATTGAGAATATCCATGTGACAATTAACCAAAAGGTGGACCAAAACAATGAAGAAAGGAAACAAGAAATAGCCGAAACAAATGAGAAGTTAGTAAAAACCAACAAAACAGTGATACAAGTCCGTGAGGAAATACAAAATAAAATCAATGACATAAAAAGTGAAAATAAAACGATGGTTGAAGGACTCCAACAGGAGACGGTAGAAAGATGCGAGAAGATTAAACAAGAGGTACATCAAATACGGGAGGAGAATAAGGAAGGAATAGCACAAGTACAGACGGACATTGGTGAACGAATGGAGAGAGTATATAATAATTTAAACAATGTCGAAAGCCAAGTAAGTACGAATAAAGAGAAGATCGAGGAAATCCGTCGACGCGAAATACAGATACAAGAAGAAATGGATTCATGGCGGGATAGAACATGCCAAAATAATCATATCACCAACAACGATAACCGGGAGTCAATCAATTTTCGGAATTACAAGCGAAACCCCATGGAGTTTTTGAAAAGGGTAGAAGAGATGATAGCACGGAATAAAGAGAACCATTGGAATATTATCCGAGAAATGATCGACGAATTGTTTAAGGATACCCGCGACAATTGGTGGACAGCAGTGCGTCCCGACATTCAAGATATAACAGATTACAAAAAACAGTTCAGGGAGAAGTATTGGTCGGAGTCGACCCAAAATATGGTAAGAAATAATTTAAGCAATGGTCGGTATGAGGCAAACGTAGGACAATCTCCCACATCATACTTCCTAGGCAAGGTGTGCATGGCCCGTAATCTGGAGCCCAGAATTCCTGAGCAGTGTTTGGTGATACAACTCTCATACCATTACAAGGAAGGGATAAAGAACGCCCGTATATATAGCCAGATTAAAACTATCCAAGCCATGGCTAAATTTTTAGAAAATTATGAACATGAGGGACAATATCAACGGAACCGCATGTTAAACACTAAATACAATAGATACAAGGGCAACGACCATCAACAAAATTCAAACCATATTAATAATTATCAAACAAACCAAAATAGTAACCCGAACAGAACTCAGAATAACCACCCAAATAATAATCAAAGGAATAATAATTATCAGGGTAATAACCATTATAATTACCGCGATAATCGGAATAATAGAGGAGATGGGGACAACCGACCCAATAACTACCGACACAATGTGAATTACATATACTCTCGATCTCAAAATAATCAGAGACGGTATTACCCGAGGACACACACGAACTACAGCTATTATAACCAGTCACAACGCGGGGACGACTACCAATACGGAGGAAATTGTCTACCGGTGGACAATAATCCTGGGGACAGGCAGGAACCACTACAGAACCAGCCTCAAAACTCACCAGAAGACAGGGAGGATGAGGTAAGCCCTCATTTAAACTAACAGAGGCAGTGAGAACTGAAGACGGACGAGAATATATTAAGAATAAAACCCCCAAAATTCAAAAATAAGTAAGAACGTCTTACTATGTGTTTACGAAGATATTATGTGGAATATATTAAGAAAAACCCCCAAAATTCTAAAATAAGTAAGAACGTCTTACTATGTGTTTACGAAGAAATTATTTTGAAAATATTAAGAATAAACCCCCAAAATTCCAAAATAAGTAAGAACGTCTTACTATGTGTTTATGAAGATATTATGTGGGATATATTAAGAATAAACCCCCAAAATTCCAAAATAAGTAAGAACATCTTACTATGTGTTTACGAAGATATGTGGAATATGTTAAGAATAAAACCACAAAAAATTAAAATACTAAAAAAAACTTACTCAAAATACTTAGAAACAATATGATTTAAGATAAATGACAAAACGCCAAGAGAATTGAAGAATAGATTACATGATTATTTATAAACAGTATGATTTAAAATTGAATAAGAAAAAATATATATAAAAACAATTAATGGTAATGTGCTCAGACAAGAAGGTAAAATAAGAAGAACAATGGATAATTTAATGACTATAATTACAATGAAACTAAAGAATGATAATAATTAATGCAAATACAATTTAGAATTTATTGGAATTGAAAACGATAAAGCAAGAAATAGTACGGAGAACATCTGTCACAAGAAAGAAAGTCAAAGGTGTTTACAAATAATGACTGTCAAAAATGTTATCTGAAAATAGCTACTGAAAATAAGAAGGAATCAAGAAAGAAAAAGAAATATATATATATAATTAAATGTAAAACGCAACAGCGTAAAGAATCCCAAAGATGTTTATTATTAGTCAAATGAAGAGACTATTGTGATGTTATTTTATTTTTTATAACTGTCTGTAGATGATTCCAGCAGTATTATATTTAAGTGTAGTATTGCCAGCAGAGTATGAAGCCAAAAAAGTGCCTCTCTGAACTGTCCCAGCTCACATGTTAGGGAAATTGAATATTTAAGGAATAATAAAACCATTGCGAAGATTGACATCGGATTCCAAAAGTATGAAGGAAGAAAACAGAAAGAAAATAGCTGACAGAAGATCAATGGAGAAACGCATTTATAGAAGTAAATAGAAACATGAGAGTGTTAAAACTAATGTTTACTGATTATTATGACCAATCATTGTCAAGTAATGCTTGAAAAAAAAACAAGAGAATTAATATCATTAATGAGTTTTCGTCCTATAGAGAAAAGTGAATACTAGTCAAAAATGTTACATTCAGCAATCCAATGAATTACCATTAAAACTATACAATGAATAAAAGGAAGGTTTTCCAAGTCATGAAAAAATATAAGTTTATTTTGACCCAAATCATATTCAGGTAAACTAACTTCTTTTGGAGGGGAAGCATATGTAACGTAACGAAAATATGGTCCCCTACGTTACATAAATAAGTTTATAAGTTGTAAAAAAAAATAATAATTATCCATATTAGTAAAAGGTCAGAAACGCAACCCATTAGTGAATAAATGAATAGTCCCACAATAAGAATACAAGGTTGAAAAAAAAAATTAATAATGTTAATAAATACAAACTTCAGTGTTCAGTGAAGAGGTGTAAACGATAGACATGGACAAATAATGTAAAAACTAACTTAGACAGTTTTATAATAATTGATGATGTAAAGGAGAGGAGAATGGTTAACTATTTCATACAAAGGTTTTGTAAAATATATAAAAACACTTGGTAAGTTTCACAAATTTTTTAATTACTCTGACAGCTGTTTCGACTAACTTAAGCCATTGTCAAAGAGCGAGTGAATGAAATTACTGAACACAGGATGTTAGAGTAGTGTAGGTGGTAAACATCTGTTTAGGGCGTATCTGGAACATCTGTGTTGTGATGGCGAGGGGTGGGGAGTGTGTGCATGAGACAAGGGAAGGTCTGGTGTCTTTAAAAACTAAATACAATCATGAATGCAAAATATAAAATTAACTGAACTAAATATAAACTGAATGCAAAATTTAAAATAATGATGAACATTCAAAATAATATAAAATAAACTAAACTAAATAACAGATTTTAATAAAGGGGATACACAAAATTCAGTCTGTTCATTGGTTAAATTTTTGTTATTTTTTATTGCTTTTTTAATTTCTAAAATTTCTAACAAATCCATTTTTCTACCTTTTTGTATGTTGTGGAGTAGTGTTATGTTTTTTGTGTCTATAAAGTGATTGTGTTGTAAGCAATGATCTGCAAAACCTGTATTAGATGTATTGGTTAAAATCGCCTTCTTATGTTCAGAAATGCGATGTTTCAGAGCACGGCCACATTGTCCGATATAAATAGCATCACATTCTGCACAGTGTATTTTATAAACTCCATTTTTCTCCAGTGTATTAGATTTTTCTTTATTATTGACTAGTAGTGAAAAAAGATTACGTTTGTTTACTGATACCATGTTAAGACCATGGTTTTTTAACCTATTATTAATCTTATCTGTTATACACGGAATGTAATTTGTTAAGTGAAATTTTTTGTTACCCTGATCTGGCTCTATGGAATAAAATTCTTTTAAAGTAATTTTCTTCTGTTTTTTTAAAATTAAAGAATTAATTATTCTTTCATCATAACCGTTATTTTGTGCTATGGCTTTTATAATATATACCTCTTTATTGAAATTTTCTTTGGATAAAGGAACTATAAGGAGACGATTAACCATTGCATGAAAACTGCTTAATTTTATGTGCCATGATGTTAGTGATTGTGTATGTATAACGGTATCTGTAAAAGTAGGTTTTCTATATATCTGAAAACTAAGATTATTTTGTGATCTAGTAATGGTAAGATCCAAAAAGTTACTTTAACCTTAAATAGTGATCAGAAAAAAGAATTATTCTCGGCCTTAGATATTTGCATAGGACAAAATTATTTTCAGTTTAATAATAAAATCTATAAACAATTTAATGGCTTACCTATGGGCTCTCCTTTATCACCTTTATTAAGTGAAATCTTTATGACATTTTTGGAAGAAAACATTTTTACATCTGATAACCCCAACATAAAATATGTTTTTCATTGGGCAAGGTATGTTGATGATATATTTTGTATCTGGACGGGAACAGATAGACAGCTCCATATGTTCTTAGATTATATTAATTCCTTTTATAGTAGCGTGCAATTTACACTTGAAACAGAAAATATGAAAAGTTTAAATTTTTTGGATCTTACCATTACTAGATCACAAAATAATCTTAGTTTTCAGATATATAGAAAACCTACTTTTACAGATACCGTTATACATAAACAATCACTAACATCATGGCACATAAAATTAAGCAGTTTTCATGCAATGGTTAATCGTCTCCTTATAGTTCCTTTATCCAAAGAAAATTTCAATAAAGAGGTATATATTATAAAAGCCATAGCACAAAATAACGGTTATGATGAAAGAATAATTAATTCTTTAATTGTAAAAAAACAGAAGAAAATTACTTTAAAAGAATTTTATTCCATAGAGCCAGATCAGGGTAACAAAAAATTTCACTTAACAAATTACATTCCGTGTATAACAGATAAGATTAATAATAGGTTAAAAAACCATGGTCTTAACATGGTATCAGTAAACAAACGTAATCTTTTTTCACTACTAGTCAATAATAAAGAAAAATCTAATACACTGGAGAAAAATGGAGTTTATAAAATACACTGTGCAGAATGCGATGCTATTTATATCGGACAATGTGGCCGTGCTCTGAAACATCGCATTTCTGAACATAAGAAGGCGATTTTAACCAATACATCTAATACAGGTTTTGCAGATCATTGCTTACAACACAATCACTTTATAGACACAAAAAACATAACACTACTCCACAACATACAAAAAGGTAGAAAAATGGATTTGTTAGAAATTTTAGAAATTAAAAAAGCAATAAAAAATAACAAAAATTTAGCCAATGAACAGACTGAATTTTGTGTATCCCCTTTATTAAAATCTGTTATTTAGTTTAGTTTATTTTATATTATTTTGAATGTTCATCATTATTTTAAATTTTGCATTCAGTTTATATTTAGTTCAGTTAATTTTATATTTTGCATTCATGATTGTATTTAGTTTTTAAAGACACCAGACCTTCCCTTGTCTCATGCACACACTCCCCACCCCTCGCCAACACAACACAGATGTTCCAGATATGCCCTAAACAGATGTTTACCACCTACACTACTCTAACATCCTGTGTTCAGTAATTTCATTCACTCGCTCTTTGACAATGGCTTAAGTTAGTCGAAACAGCTGTCAGAGTTAATTAAAAAATTTGTGAAACTTACCAAGTGTTTTTATATATTTTACAAAACCTTTGTATTAATATGTTTCACCAAGTGCCCAACGAGTCATCAATTAATATCGTAACTATTTCATGATTTATTTCATAAAAATGTACCAGTTATTACGTTGTATCATGTTGTATTATTATCATGATAGTTATGTTATTTTTGTGTGTAGCAAGTGGAGTAATTCTTTTAACAGAATATCAATTAACTGATATTAATTTCATGTTTTGTGTTATCAATATATCATTATAGAGCTGTTGTTAAACTTTATATAGTTAAATGTTTGTATACATGTACTTAGTTAGTATGCAGATTATAATTGTAAACTTGGCCAGAAAGGCTATAATTGTTAATGAGATACAAAAGGGTTTAGTGTAATCATATAATAAACAAATGAAGGATTCTATAATAATGCAAGTAGTAACTAATTAAAATCAGAAGTAGATAAAAATGTAGTGATAGGCCTAAAACCAGTAACATTGTATAGTAAGTCAGGTCAGAAAGGTTAGGCAAAGAAATTTGTAAAAAATACTAAATAGAATATAATAAGTTAGGAGAAGTTAATAATAATTGCTGATAACAGATAAATAAATTCAATTTAAATAAAATCTCAAAACGTAATAGTGCAATGATACCGAAAGGTAATATTTTGTAACAGAAAAATAATACTTGTTAGAGTAAGTAAATTAAGAGGAAACGACAGCAAAATGTAAAAAATTTAGTAACAAACAATATGTAAAAGTATAATTGGATATAATGTAAATTTAGTAAAGGATTATTTTAATGAGTGTAAGAACATTGTATGATAATGGTTATAGTATAAAATATAATATCCAATAAGAGGTGACAGGATGGTTGTCAAGGACGACGAGAGATATAAAATTTGTTGATTCGATTATTGAATTATTATCCATGAACGAAGATGGATTAGTTTTGATGCACTCAGAAAATAATTGATAAAATAAAATTAAACCAATGCAATTGTGAAACAAATTAAGTAATAAATCACCATAATATGGCTCACTGACATTCGACAGTCTTAGATAACCGAATAATTATAAACCTGTACATCAAAATTGACGGAATCTAAAGGAAGAACTCTACCAACAAAACTCAATATAATGAGTAATAATTAACTTAATTAATAATCCTATGCAGAGAAATAACTACCTGGATAGAGTTATATAATCCAGTATTGTAAAGAACGAGAACAAAACACCAAATTATACTTGAACGTCAACTTCCACAATTCAATAGAAAAAGCGTAGTTGGACACGAAATACGTTGAAACCCATAACCACAAAACTCGGACATTGGTGAACAAAAGGAGCGGCCTTTCTGCATCATCCCAGGACCAGGAATTCAACTTTTATTTCGAACTTGGAGTGAAGACTGGCGAGGATTAATTCATCTGCATTCCGTTATTGACCACACACTGCCTTACCAAGTAACGATGTCCAGCGGACGGTAAAACTCCCACTTATTTTAAATATTATTTAATAAGAAATTAATACTATATTGTAATACCTTGTAATCCTATTTATGCATTTTCTGACCTTACTAATAGTTGAAATAACCTTCACACCCTGTGTTTAAAGAAATACCATTATAATTAAAATAATATATAACCCTGAATCCGATCGATAATCGATTACTTCTAATACGATCGACCTTTGTATCTCCGTAAAGGAAGAACTTTGTTATCAAGAAATACAAAAATAATAATAAAGAATCATTTCAGAATTTAACGATATCTTCTCATTTATATAATATTTAGTACAGTAGGAACAAGTTGTAATATAAGTAGAGAGTGTAACGTAGGAATAATTGTACGTGGATAACTAACCTACAATTTTCAGCTGTCTGTGAACCACAGCGCTACCTCGCGGGCCGATATTGAATTAAAGAGAACGAGAAACAGATAAGGATTCCCTCTATTCTCTTCAAACGCAGGCTAGGCTTGAATGAGAAATTTAGAATTACACACTTAATACATAAATTTAAATCACAACCAACACATATTATATATACTAAATAAAGAGAAGACGTAAGCGTTAAGTTATAAATTGGCAATCACAACAGTGGGGCTTAATTACGAAAGCTCATCTAAGAGTATAATAAGAAGTAACACACACACACATGAGAAAAGACGCTATACGCGTTAAGTTATAAATTGACGCATCCATCGTGAGGCGAAATAAACCGAATTAAATAGAGAAGAAGGTCAACGAAGAAGTAAGTTATAATATACATATATATATATATTGTAACGTAACGAAAATATGGTCCCCTACGTTACATAAATAAGTTTATAATTGTTAAAATAAAATATCGGTATGGAGAACCATACATGACTTCCATATTCTAAGATTTATATTTAAAATCATTTTCAGCCAAACAACCAGGCTGTGTCTTACCTGCCTTTTTATTGATGTATTAAATGAAAAATATTATATTACATTAAAATGAAAAAATTATAATTTTATTGCCTGGCAACAAAATTATTTTATTTTTAACAATTACCATTGTTTCAAAAAGTTTAAATAAATTTTCAAGTACTTTACTCTTGTTAAAACGTAAAAGGTTGCAGGTAAACTACCCCTTCCCCTTAACCGATCTTCACCAAAATCGAAAGTCATTGAGACCTCTACAATTCAGGGACGTATGCAAAAAATTATTTCATTCTGTTTGAATTTGCGGCTGTTATCGTTTGCCATAGAAAATACGCTTGATAAAAAAACGTTGCAGGTAAACTACCCCTTCCCCTTAACCGATATTCACCAAAAACAATAGGTCTTGAGTACTCTACAAATCAGGGCTGTATGCAAAACATTATTTGATTCTGTTTGAATTTGCGGCTGTTATCGTTTGCCATAGAAAATACCCTTGTTAAAAAAACGTTGCAGGTAAACTACCCCTTTCCCTCAACCGATCTTCACCAAAAACAATAGGTCTTGAGAAATCTACAATTCAGGGCTGTATGCGAAACATTATTTGATTCTGTTTGAATTTGCGGCTGTTATCGTTTGCCAAAAAAAAAAAAATTCCCTTGATAAAAAAAACCGTTGCAGGTAAACTACCCCTTCCCCTCAACCGATCTTCACCAAAAACAATAGGTCGCGAGTACTCTACAAATCAGGGCTGTATGCAAAAAATTATTTGATTCTGTTTGAATTTGCGGCAGTTGTTTGCCATAAAAAATACGCATGATAAAAAACGTTGCTGGTAAACTACCCCTTCCCCTCAACCGATCTTCACCAAAAACAATAGGTCTTGAGTACTCTACAAATCAGGGCTGTATGCAGAAAATTATTTGATTCTGTTTGAATTTGCGGCTGTTATCGTTTGCCATAGAAAATACCCTTGTTAAAAAAACGTTGTAGGTAAACTACCCCTTTCCCTTAACCGATCTTCACCAAAAACAAAAGGTCTTGAGAACTCTACAATTTAGGGCTGTATGCAAATAATCTTTTCATTCTGTTTGAATTTGCGGCTGTTATCGTTTGCCATAGGAAATACCCTTGTTAAAACATAAAACGTTACAGGTAAACTACCCCTTTCCCTTAACCGATCTTCACCAAAAACAATAGGTCTTGAGAACTCTACAATTCAGGGCTGTATGCGAAACATTATTTGATTCTGTTTGAATTTGCGGCTGTTATCGTTTGCCAAACAAACAAAATTACCCTTGCTAAAAAAAAACCGTTGCAGGTAAACTACCCCTTTCCCTCAACCGATCTTCACCAAAAACAATAGGTCGCGAGAACTCTGCAAAACCGGGCTGTATGCAAAAAATTATTTGATTCTGTTTGAATTTGCGGCAGTTATCGTTTGCCATAGAAAAAAAATCTACAGACAGACAGACACACAGACAGACAGACAGACAGACACACAGACACTTTTCGGAAAACGACTTTTTTTCATGTTTTGAGTGTAGTAGAATCAGAATCTGCAATAATCTCGAACACGATTTTTTTTGCCATCACCATACTTCCATTCCTTAAGGAATATGGAAGTAAAATAAAAAATAATAATTGTCCATACTAGTAAAAGGTCAGAAACACAACCCATTATTGAATAAATGAATCATCCCATAATAAGAATACAAGGTAGAAAGAAAAAGTAATAATATTAATAAATACAAACTTCAGTGTTCAGTGAAAGGTGTAAACGATAGACGAATGTAAAACCTAACTTAGACAGTTTTATAATAATTGATGATTTAAATGAGAGGAGAATGATTAATTAGTGCATGATTTATTTCATAAAAATGTACCTGTTATTACGTTGTATCATGTTGTATTATTATCATGATAGTTATGTTTTTTGTGTGTAGCAAGTGGAGTAATTCTTTTAACAGAATATCAATTAACTGATATTAATTTCATGTTTTGTGTTATCAATATATCATTATAGAGCTGTTGTTAAACTTTATATAGTTAAATGTTTGTATACATGTACTTAGTTAGTATGCAGATTATAATTGTAAACTTGGCCAGAAAGGCTATAATTGTTAATGAGATACAAAAAGGTTTAGTATCAGGGGCGTAGCCAAGGGGGGGCAAGGAGGGGCAGCTGCCCCCCCTAGATCAAGTTACAAAGTAAAAAATATAAAATAAAATTAGATAAAAAACGCATGCGAGGAGTGTTAGAACAGGAGCAGTGATGGACAGTTATCCTTACTTTACTTTAAAAAATTAAAGAAACATATATAGTTAATTTACAGTTTTGAATTTCCCGCTTTTGTAAGTCCCTAGTTTTAAAGCATCCGCCATTTTCCTGGTGAACAGACCAGTCGCGTTATAGCTCAACTCGGCTTTGCAAGCTTCTTTTTAGTTTCCGTCTTTATTTAAATATAGTCTAACCTCATCAGAGACCTCACTTCATCCACAGTACCTACAGGACACATCAATAGTTAGTAGTAAAATGGATATACGAAAGTTTTTTAAAGGTAAATTGGCCATTAATTTTTTATGTCGATTTCTAAAATTTCAGGATATTTCTACAACGTTGAATAGTATTATAATATATTGGTCACGTAATAGTATTTATAATTATACCTATAGTGGTTACGTTATTTTTTTTGTCTCAAAAAAGTCAAGACTACAGAACTCTCCCTGAGTGAAGAAAGTTAGGTTAAGTTTCGATTATTCGGACGCTTCCAATTTCCAAAACTAAAATATTTCGGATACACTAATTACAAGCAGATGTGTATTTTATGATTTCAAAATACCTCTCGCAATAACAAGATATAAAAAAAGAAAAAAAAAATTACATTTTAATCGGCCATTTCGTCTCGTTCCACTTTGCGAATATTCACTTACTTGGCGTAATAACCAGGGTTGTGAAATTTTTGAAAAAAGATGGTGGATATAATTTTTTTACAACGCTTGTGATCAGGGTTGTAGCAGAGTAAGCATGAGAGTATAAGTCTAGTCTAGGGATAGTAGTGCTGATGCCTTAAGATTGCTGATATGGATGGGTATCGATATATTGATATATCAAAATATCGATATTGTCCCTTCAATTATCGATGTTTTTCTTATTTTATGATAATGTTTTCTTATTTTCTTGTTTATGTCCTTGACAGCTGAATACGAGAATAGTTGACTTTGTGTAGTTTTATTTTAAAATCAGTTTCAAATTACCTTTTTTGAGTTTTTTTGCGGAACAGTTTAGGAACCACTCAGCTATTCAACATCCATTTAAATGAGTGTCCAAGTATCGATATTTACTATTTATAATAACAATTGGTCTAAGTGATGTTTGATTTTTACATTATTTCTATCCAAGTCACATAAAAGATAAACAGAATCAAAGACGGAACAGACTCACTTGGGGGAAATTATAAATCTCTGTACTTCCAACTTGAACTTAAATCATGACCGATATATCGATGGTTTTCCTTCGATAATATTTATATATCGATGTTAATGACTCGATATTTTATCGATATCAAATATTAATAAGTTGGCGATCGATACCCATCCCTACTTGCTGATTGGTTTCCGCCATATTCAAAACTGCTATGTTAATTGAGCCGGTGAGAATGAAAGTGGCATAAGTCATAAAATTTTAATATATAAAGTATATAAAAACATGCAGAATACATATTTATAAATCAGATTAATCACTTACATGTAGACAGTGATCAGTTTTTAGTATTACAGTATCTTTTTATTTGATTTTTCAATAACAATTTTAACAAACCATTAAATTTCTCCAATTAGACATAAAGTGACTTACACCAATTTCATTCTCACCGGCTCAATTATATTCGCTTTTTTTCGGCATCAGCAGCGCCACCCTAGCGACTTCTTGATGAAATGTCTAAACGGTGAAAAATTATATTTATATAGAAAAAATGTAAAATTATTTCATTTAATAAAAAATTAAAAGAAAAGTAACAAACTAAAAGAAATTTGGACACATCTTCCTGTATGCGGTAATGTAAAAATAAATTTGTTTAATTTTTCCTGCATAATCTTCTTTATTTGGGAATTCTCTTCTTTATTTTAGGGAGCAAAAAAGGGATTTAGATGACAGCGATAAACGTGAAAGCGAGAAGAAAGTTAAAACCTCACCAGCACCTTCCCCTGTTGAGCTTCAACCAGGGCCTTCTTCCATTCCAACACTCAGCGAGTCACCTAAACCTGATGTTGAAGACTGCTGTGAGTGTGAGAATGATTTGGGTCAGTGGATCGGACGGACGTCTCAGATGACAGCGGCAAAAAAAAAGGAACTGTTGACAAACTGTTGGGTTCCACCCACTACTTATGACTTTGCCTCTCAAGCAGGAAGTTTAATCACGGTTGGCTTCAAACTTACTCCCCTTGGTTAGCATATTCGAAGGGGTCGAAAGGCGCACTCTGCAAATTCTGTGTGCTGTTCCCACCCCTTCCTGGTACAGTGAAGGGTGTTTTAGGATCGTTCATTGTAACTCCTTTTATATGTTACAAACATTTACATGAAAATTGCAAAAGTCATGCTTCCACCCACTGGCACAAGCTGCAGTCAGTGCAGCGAAAACCTTTATGGACGAAATTCCTGTCGACGTTCAGGTGATATCGGGCCACAAGATACTAATAGAAGAAAACAAAAAAATCTTAGCATCGATAATTTCTACAATCATATTTTGTGGTACCCATGATTTGCCTCTGAGGGGAAATAAGCAGCTTGAAGGTGTATTTCAAGACCTGATCCACTTCCGAATCGATGCTGGTGACCAAGAACTAAAAGGTCACTGTGATATCCTTAATATGAGAAAAAATGCAACATATATGTCCCCTCAGATCCAGAATGAAATTATTGATCTCTGCGGAGCTGTTATCAAAGATGACATTATAGAACAAGCAAAGAAGGCATTTGCCTTTATTTTCTTATTCTCTTACCTTTGTTAGGTCCGTCTTGTGACTTTTATCTTTAGAATAATATTAGCGTGACGCGTTTCAGGTCATCTGACCCATCCTCAGACACTTGCTCGAAAAGAGGTCGTCATATATTAAAATCCAATTAAAATAAAAACACACATATGTAAACTCATTGTCAATAATTAATGTTCAAAAACATGAATAACACTGTTGTCGTGGTGCACCACGCGATTACCGATCGATACTGAGTAGTGTAACTTTTCAACGTTTGGTTTTTGCGAGCGCTAGTATTGCTGTATCATATAGCGGGTTGCTCTTGAAATTCAATTTATCATTCAATGTGTTGTTCTTATATACAGGGTTGTTATGACCCCTGTATATTTCAAATTCTTCAAGTGCATTCATCCTGAGTCCTTTGTCACAAAAATGTAGGGGTATGAAGTTTGTGTCAAAACTTCTATATGAGTGATTATTATCTATCAAATGTCGAGCATAATTGGATTTAATATTATCTAGGGAGCCGATATTTTTACTAATTGATTTGTGAGGGGTATATTCTTTAAATCTTTATATGGGGAAGAATAAACATTCTGGTTTATATAAAGTATAAGCCTAGTAAGTATAGTATTAATTGTTTTATTCTAAGCGATGCTTTGTCCGGTTATGTGCTAAACTCTGAAATATACACAGGAGTTGGAGATAATGATAACTGTGGAGTCTGTTGTATTGCAGGTTTGTCATGATTATCTGAAATCAGTCATGCCTTGTACATGGCCATTATACAAGCGTGGTATTGTGTTGAAATGAAATTGACTTCTATCTAGGATATTATGCTGTGTTCCACTACAGCTGCTGTGAACAGAAATTTGGCTCACCGCTGGAGGTCATCTTCATTGTAAAAATTACTTGGAAACTGGCATGGATCTTCACCAGTTAACCACAGTACTGTGCCAAAGGACCACAGTACACACACACACACAGCTCTGTGATAATGTGTATCGTTTGCCATAGTACTGTGGTTAACTGATGCCAGTTTCAGTCATTTTTACACTGAAGATGGCCTTCAGCGATGAGGCGGAAACATCTCTTCATAATGACAATACTGGACCATTACCTAATATCCCGGAGAGAAGGCAATTATAATATATTCCAGAAGTCTTCTGGAATGTTTTACCATGTACCGTACAAAACAAATTATAAAATATAAACTGTATGTAAATAAAATAATATGAAAAACAGCCTGTATTAGTTTTAAAAAATTATTTAAAACCATAATTTAAATTTTCAGTCTTTATATTGTAACGTGACGGTTTCCTTAGAATAGAGATTTTAACATAAATAGATTGAAGTACAAAACAATAAGAAAGTAGTAAAATTATGTCATGAAATATATGTAAGCTTATTATTAAGTAAAGTTAAGAAAATGATAAAAAATAATAAGAGAACAAAACTATCAAACCTATCTAGATTGAAGATTGGAAACATAATTACAGTAGATAATAAGTTATGTTCAGAATAGGTGAAAGTCTATAAGGTTTAGAATAACTGGGTAAACAATAGCTGGGGAATGATGATTGAAAAAATACAAAAAACCATACAATTAGATTAAGTAGTTGTATCTGCTTGTGACAGATAAAAACATAGACAATTCGGAAAAGTATTAGTACTAAATAATGGTGTGATGAAAGTTTTATTTTGTATGAAAAGTGTTATAATGTTTAGTAAGTAACAAGGACCACTATTGTGTACTGAAGAAAAAAAGATGTAAAGAATAGTATTAAGTAAAATATAGTGATAGGAAGTGAGAAATAAACTGATATAGATTAAAAAATAAGTAATAACAAGTGCTTGAAAGAACAAACTAATAATGTATCTAAAAAGATTATGACGTTACCAAAACCTGCATCTACAGTACCTTGGTAGATGAAAAAGAACAGTATTGTGTTCACATTTTGTAACCAGTAGTATAAAAATCTATGTTAGTAACATAAGATCAAATGTAAAGCAATGGAACCTAGTGGTATAGCAAAAAAGACTAATTTTAAACATAAATTGTTAGACTAGGCCAAAACTAAGAAATGTTATTTTGTGAATTACAGTACAGAAACCTATGTTATGAGATTTTAAAATGATCAGGAGGAAAAAGAATGTTATTGGTGATATCTTATTACGATTGTACAGAGCATAAGGAAGATATGTTAAAATGAAGATTTTTTGTTAATTTTGATCACAAAAAGTGACGCCATGGACTACAATTCTTGATGTTTTAACCAATGGGAATTTTTCACTTTTTAGCAGTAGCAAGCCCAAAATTGGAACCAAGCGAGTTAGTTGATTGTTGGAAGTCGAGCTGTAAAGAACAGAGCCTCTGTGTCACCTTAATACAATAAATTACAATCCGAATCGATCCCAAGTTAGGTTAGGTGAAAAGTGATCATAGTTCATAACCTACGAGTGTTAAATAAAAATTGTGAATCATTAAAAATAACCAGAAGGGAATAACAGTGAATAAATAATAACAGTGATTAAGAAAGTGTGTGTGTAAAAAGGAAAGTATAATGTTAATATTTAAATAACCGATTTACCGTATTAACTAATTATCAGAACCCAACCTGCAACACTTATGTATATTGTAAAACACCCCGTGTCGTGTGTATTAAAATATTTAATGTTTGTGTGATTTGAAGTTTTATCGAACGTAAATTGTGTCGTTCGTAAGCGTCTGGTAGCCTGCGTGCCTTACCTGTCCCTTCTCGCACTTTTGTAACTCCCGATAGGCGCCAAATTGTTTTACGAGAAAACAATTAAAAGTTTTTACCTGTATGGTTTGACAGTGCACTAGTGTAAATTTGAATCGTTCGCCGACTGGCATGAAACCGATTCTCGTTTGAGTGGGGGAAAACGTGTTACCAACTTGAATTATGTTGGTTATGTTGACTCACTGCTATTAAACAAAACATACATATTATTCTCTATAAATAAATACTGGACAGTTATTCTCGGTACACACTTTTTTTATTTAGGCTCTGAATTATTAGTTCTTGTTAACGCTTTATACAATATAATAATTGATATAATAATTTTAGCCTCGGCAAAATATAGTCGCTCAGTCAGCGGATTGCTGGGTTGGCAGTACAATGTTTCTATTAGATGCAAAACAGCGTTGGTTATTATTTACAAAATTAAATCTGCCTATAGAGTCCTTTTAAGTACGATACAGAAGTTTTTATAACAAGATAACAAATTAGAACATATAATTTAAAGTTTGTGATAATTAAAATTACACAAGGTTGGCTATAAATTAAATATTGTGGTGTTGAAGTATGACAGTGTCGTTGTGTAACATAGGTTATCATGTGTCCATTCAATGTTTACAAAGTTATTTCTTTATTTTATCAATCCTTGAAAATATATTCAGTGATAGTGAGAGTTTTATTATATAGTTAGAATTTTTGAAAGAGAGTTTGTTTTATAATAATCAAATAAATTCAGCAATACTCAACGTTAGTAGATATGATGGGTATTGTCAGTCGTCCATGTAGAGTAATGGGTCGATGTTGATTCTTCCTACTTCAGTCTTGGGCTCCAAAATTGGTTGTCATCTTCTTCAAGTCGAATTACAGGTATTTTCCGGTCATCTGGATTAATTCCGAGCTGGTCCTTGGTGTAGATTAGTTGTAATGGCCTCCCATCTGTTGTCCTGGTACTCCTCAAAATTGTGGGCACTTATACTGTTTTCTGTTGAAAATTTGGGCCCTTCACGGCGTGGCGTCTCTCCAGTTTAGCGTCACTACATAAAGTATTGTTCGTAACTGAAATTAGTCAATATTCGGTTGTTGTCATGGTTACTCGAAGTTTTTGATTGGCTGAAATTGACTAAAGAGTATTGTTAGGGTATTTGAATTTTTATTTAAACTGGTTACAGATCTTCTAAATGTAATTAATCTTCAGTACTCCCTTTTTAGTAGTAAATATTATCACCACTGTTCATATTTTGGCTCAAGGATTAATTTGTTATCCAATATTATAGTGTTCACTTAGGTATCAACATTTTGACAGTTTTGTGAATTTTATTTAATTATACTGTTTTCTTAATTTACATTATTATCATAATATTTCTGCCTTAACATGATTGTCCATCTGTATTTCATAGTTTATGTGGTTTAGTCTTCCTAATGTCAGTGTTTAATTCTATAAATTGAAGTTTTTTGTAGTTGACAGTTGGGAATTTGCTTAGGCTTAAACAGCAATTGACTATTTTTCTTTAATTACTGACATTACATTTTATTCTCCTTGTAATGGGTCCTGATTGTTTTAATACAAGATTCTGTTCATTTGTTCAATGTTTAAGTCGGTTCTTGTAATTGTGTGTAATTTTATTGCTTCCCTATATTAATTTGTCTACTGTCATAACTCACTTTTAGTGTCATTGTATCTGAATGTATTGTTTGTTTCTTGTTTACTGGTTTCTGTTGGTTTTAAAATCTTATTTCTTACAACATATAACATAACATCTAATGGTTTTAACAATTTCCATAGCTATAATTCTTATCATTTAAAAATAATTATTTGGAACATAAACCGTAGTCATTAAAACATAATTCTTATTCATTTAACACATACTTATTTGAAATATATTATCCACTCATACTCTTCAGTGAGTAATAATTATTTTATAGTGTCATCAAAGGAAAACAAACATATAAACATTGATTAATCTTTTAGATTGTAATAGAAAATCCTTACCACTAAACTTATTTGACCTTGTGTCATTAATTATGTAACCTTATCCTATTTCACTATCTCTTACTAAATCATATAATGATTATTAATTGTTTTTATAATTTAATCTTATAGAAACTCTCTATATGGTGATTTAACACACTAATAGTCTATGTTTCTTAACTTTCCTAAAACTATGAATTGTCCCTTAGGCCCACAATATTAACCAACACACATCCAAAAACCACAGCAATCAGTGATTTCTAATACTAACTTAAGTTTAACAATATTAGTTTGTGTAGTTACATTTTGGCTGTCCACTCATATTGGCATTTCCACTATCACAGTCCTTCCTGTGTTTGCCAATATTAGATCTCACTCACACATAACTTATCACTTATAATTTAGTTTATTCACTTATAAACTTTTGACACTGCTTTATCAGTGTTTTTATCACTTTTTAATGGGGTTTTATTCTCACTTTGGGGTATTAACACTAACACCTTACACTCAATCTTTTTTTAGTGTTACTGGTGGGTTAATATTATTGTATTGCTTACTAAAAAATTCTCTTTCTTACATCTATTTAGAAAATGTTCACCATCATTACAATTTACTACTCTCATTCTATTGTGTTTTATTGTACCACTGATATGTTAGTATCGTGCTAATGTGATTTGTCCTAGTTTACTCTATCTGTTTGGGTTATTGTGCCCTTCTATATCTTAAGTACTTAATAATTAGTATTTCTAACTTGTCTGTCCTTACAATTATCAATATTATATACAATTTTCATTAGTGAGTCTATTTCTTTGGTTTAACACAAGTTTTGTATTCCTTCTTGGTTCACTTTATTTTGTCATACTTTATACGTCACTTCCTTAGTGTTGTGGCTGATTGTATCATTACACTTCCATGTTAATTGTTTGTTAGTCACTATTCTTCGTATTTACACACTTATGTTGGTGCGGTGGCTAGTTCTAGTCCATTTGCAGTTGTCATTATTTATGTTATTCTTGGTCCTTTGGGGCTAGTTCTACTCTCTCACTTACCATCTATTGGGCTACTCAGGTTAAATCGCCGTATTTCTGTATTTACCATTTTGGTTTGTTTGTTTGTTACTACTTTATTAATATAAGTTACTGTTCTGACTACCTTGATATGTCTGATCGTTTTATTATTCTGATTCACCCATTCTTCAATTGTAATTCATCCCCTTTTTATTCTAGTGTTAATGATTAAATAATTTATCTTGTCATGTTTTCTTCATTATGGTTAGGTGAAGATATGTACCATTACAATATTTGTGAACTATTTATTACACCAATACTGAACTAAAACACTAACACTTGTGTAATTATTTCATATTTAAGCAATTATTTCTTTGTATTTAAATTTTGGAAAAGTATAACCTCACAAGACACTTTTAATTATGCTCGATCCGGACTATGCTCAAATTGCGGTGAAATATTTCTTTTCCTATTCTTCTATACTATATAAGCACGAAAAAAATTATTTTAAACGGTGGTCGAACCTATTTACGGAGAAAAAAAATTAAATAATTACTCACATACGAACGCATGCAATAGCCGGTGAACGCCATTTTCAGACTGTGAATGTGTACACCGGTACAGGACAACGCGTGACGTTACCGCTTGTACATCAGCTGTCGCTGCAAATTGGCCTTTGGGATGTATATAATTCTTGCAAAAATGAAGGCGAACCATTTTCCAAACATTTACAAGCGAGTTGGATGAAAAGCGAGTTGAGCCGATGCCTGCCGGTTAGGTTCGGAGAGGCGGCCTGAAGGGCCGCGGGATATAGTTCATTGTTCCAGATAATTCTTGCAAAAATTAAGGCGAACCATTTTCCAAACATTTACAAGCGAGTTGGATGAAAAGCGAGTTGAGCCGATGCCTGCCGGTTAGGTTCGGAGAGGCGGCCCGAAGGGCCTCGGGATATAGTTAATTGTTCCAGATAATTCTTGCAACAATTAAGGCGAACCGCAAAAATTGGACTGTATGAAAAGCGAGTTGAAGAAATTGCTGAAAACTGGACAAAATTTGCCAAACGCCAAAAATTACCAAACGCCGACGTAATGCTGACTTTTGATTGGCTGAGTTCAAAATTTTGTAATCTCTGATTTGTAATTGGTTAAGAGGAAAAGAGCGGTTTGGCCGCTTAGGGTATAGAGAAAATGCTGCCTTCAGATCGTGTGTGTGGGAATGTATTTTGTGATTTTCAGTGCTTCAGTTTGTGTTTGTGTAATTGTGCGGTGTTATTAATTATGGTTTAATTATTTCTGTTGTTTAGGGTTATTTACTATTAATAACGTTTGTAATATTGAGCCGATTACTTTATAAATTTATGAAGTACAGCGCTGGGTACTCCGCGTAATGTGATTTTCAGTCCTTTAGTTTGTGTAATTGTGTAACATTTTAATACAGAATGGCCTGCTACATTAAGGTAAGATTTTCATCTTTTCATAATTATATGCATGGATTACATGTGTGTGTGTGTGTGTGTGTGTGTGTGTGTGTGTGTGTGTGTGTGTGTGTGTGTGTGTGTGTGTGTGTGTGTGTGTGTGTGTGTGTGTGTGTGTGTGTGTGTGTGTGTGTGTGTGTGTGTGTGTGTGTGTGTGTGTGTGTGTGTGTGTGTGTGTGTGTGTGTGTGAAATATTCAAATTGCCGTGAAATATTTCTTTTTCTATTCTTCTATACTATATAAACACGAGAAAAATAATTTTAAACGGTGGTCGAACCTATTTACGAAGACAAAAAATTAAATAATGTCTCCCATAAGGCACCAAAAAACGCTACGTTATTTGCCGCGTAAATTTAGGAAGTACAGCGCTGAGTACTCTCCGCAATGACGTCATAACTCGTCATTCGCTGTGTAACTGTGCACCGTTTCTTAGATAACATGGCGGTCATTCACTTTACATGCGCGCTTATGGGAGTAATTATTTAATTTTTTTTCTCCGTAAATAGGTTCGACCACCGTTTAAAATAATTTTTTTCGTGCTTATATAGTATAGAAGAATAGGAAAAGAAATATTTCACCGCAATTTGAGCATAGTCCGGATCGAGCATAATTACCCCTCAAAAGGACACTGTTTTGCAATTACGAACTGTTCGTTGTTTTAGTTATAAGATATTGTTTTGTTATATTATAATTAACTTTATATTGTTATGTTTTATAATTCACAAAGAACATTTTCGCTATAATTATTGTAGTCTAAAAGACTCCACGAGGTTATATTTACATAATGTAAAGTATAAGTTTGAGTATCATAGTACCAATCGCTGAGCAATAAATTAAATAGCTGGGATAATTCAAATTAAGAAATATTTTATTTATTGTGAATTCAGAAGAAAGGAAAAGAATTTCAAAAGAAAATTGAATGGAATTCATTTTGTATGATTAATATAATTATACCAAGAGAGTCGTACCACCCATACAGATATAAAATGGCGGCAATCAATTCCTTTTGTTACAGAGCTCAGAAGTGTTTAAAAGAGACCGAATCAAAAGATAGGGAGTTAAAAACGATAAAGGGAATTGTAAGGAATAATAATTATAGCACCAACATAGTGGATAAAGTTATGAAAAGGGTCAACATACAAAAAACTAAAATAGAACCAGAACAAAAGAATTATGCAGGGTCATTGACATACATAGGTTCACATACTAGAAAAATTATAAAATGTTTTAATAAATATGGAGTAGATATAGCTATTAAAAAATGTGAAACGGTATTTGATAAGATAAGGAATAAGAATATAGAAAAAATTCCAGTATTACAGAAAAGCGGAATTTATAAATTAAAATGTAAAGACTGCAACAAAGTGTACCTAGGGGAGACAGGACGAAAATTCGCATGCAGGTTGTCTGACCACAAACGTGGAGAAGGTAATAGAACAACCAATTCGTTATATGCAAGACATTTCATAGAAGACAACCACAAGTTTGTTAATCCTTTGGAAGAATACGAAATTGTAAAAGTAGTAAATAACACAGTTGAAAGGAAGCTTAGAGAGGAGTTAGAAATACTGAAAGAAAGAGAAAAAGGGTTAGACAATTTAATTAATATTAAAATTAAATTTGATAATGAAGAAATATTTTATAACATGATTAAGAAGTAAATGAGAGAGGGCAGATAGATAAGATTAAGAATTATATTTCATAGTACTAATTGGTTGTTTAAAATAAGGGTGTGTGACTGACCCACGTGTGTGGAGAGGAAGAGGGTAGTTTAAAAGGATGCACACACACACACACTGAAACACAAGGAATTTACTAGAAAAATATGTAACTGTACAGATGGTGAGACAGAGTTTAGGGGGTGGGGAAGGGTCATTAATTTTTAGTTTGTTGTGGGTGAGCAGGGTGGGGGAGAGGGGTGAAGGGTTGGGTATGACATATTTTCGGTCTATTCCTGATCTGACGATGAGCTGTGAAGCTTGAAAGCGCTAATCGGAATAATTTTTATATAGTGGTGTGCAATATTGATCATTCTGATTGTGATTTCAACCACTAACACAAATTTCTTCATTAAACGTCTGTTAAGATGTGCAATCGACTACAGGTAATGGACAACAACAATGAGGTAATAAACGACAACAATAAGGTAAGCAAAGTTTTTAAATATCTTAAGTTAAAAGTTAAATTGAAGAGGGTTTTAAGTAAAATATGGTTTAATAAACAATGTCTGGATAATAATGTCATCCCAAAGTACGCTCAAGTTAAAATTAAAAATAAGAACAGTGTAGCCAAAAAAGTAAAAGAACAAAGCGAGAAGTTGTGGATAAAACTGGAAATAAGGTTACTCTACGGCTTAATCAATAGATATAATAGGGAATTATATGACAGACACATAGAATTATTAAGAATATACTCGTATGTAGAGTTAGATGAAATATTATATAATTTTGGTTTAGGGTACATAGAAAAGAAATTGGAAAATAAAAATAAAAAAATGGTAGATAAGTTAATTAATAAGAAACAACGAAGTAAAAAAGGAACACCTCTCTAAGAATAACTATGAAAAAAGAGTAATAAACCTTACAGAGGTAAATTTCAATACGGAAGAAAAAGAAATGTTAGCGAAAGGCTTAAAATACGCACCGCCACCAGAATTAAATCAAGAAAAAACGATTATTGAATGCGAAAGCATAATACAAAAACTAGGAAATTAAAATGATAAAAAAAGAATAAGGTGGGAAGTAGGGAATGTAGTAGATAAAATATTTAAGAAAAGTTTGTATAATTCAAAGAATGAACAAAAAATCAAAGCAACTGTAACTAAAATAAAGAAGAATGATATTATAGTTACGAAGGCGGATAAAGGAAATACAATGGTACTAATGAGAAAGGAAGAATACATAAAGAAAACGGAAGAATTTATAAGGGAAGGACCATACGAGGAAATAAAGTATGATTATACAAGTAAGCACCAGTCAAGGATAAAACAAATGATGAAACAGATAACGTTTATAGAAGAAAAAAAGAAAAAGTATTTATTGGAAAGTAATCCAACAGCACCAACTTTTAAAAGTCAGGTTAAGATACATAAAGAAGGAAAACCAATTAGACCGATTGTTTCTTTTATTAATGCACCTATTTATAAATTATCAAAGGAAGTTAGCAGAGTACTGAAAGAGAAATATGAATTTGGGACAAAATACAACATAGAGAATAATATAAGATTGATAGAAAAATTAGGAAATATTAGCATTAATGTAAATACAAAATTGATATCACTGGATGTTAAGGACATGTTTACTAATATCACAGTAAATAAAGTTATTAAGTTAATAAACGATAATAATATGGGAGAATACAGGTATAAAAAGCAGTTGATGAAAGTAATTAAAGAATGTGTAAATCAGAACTATTTTAGGTTTAATAACAAGTTTTATATACAGAAAAAAGGTTTACCTATGGGGTCTTCATTATCCCCTATTCTTGCTGAAATATACATGAATGATTTTGAAAAGCAATTAATAACTTCCACTAAGTATAAAGTCAATATAAAATTATGGTCTAGATACGTTGATGATGTATTAGTAGTTTGGGAAGGAAGCATAGAAGAAGTGCATGAGTTTATAAAGGAGGTAAATAATAAGGATAAAAACTTACAATTTAAGGAAGAGATAGGAGGTAAGCAAATAAATTACTTAGATTTAAACATAGAAATTAAAGATAATGAGAAACTACAGTTTGGGATATTTAGGAAAGAGTCGTATTCTGATATAATTATACCAAGAGAGTCGTACCACCCATACAGATATAAAATGGCGGCAATCAATTCCTTTTGTTACAGAGCTCAGAAGTGTTTAAAAGAGACCGAATCAAAAGATAGGGAGTTAAAAACGATAAAGGGAATTGTAAGGAATAATAATTATAGCACCAACATAGTGGATAAAGTTATGAAAAGGGTCAACATACAAAAAGCTAAAATAGAACCAGAACAAAAGAATTATGCAGGGTCATTGACATACATAGGTTCACATACTAGAAAAATTATAAAATGTTTTAATAAATATGGAGTAGATACAGCTATTAAAAAATGTGAAACGGTATTTGATAAGATAAGGAATAAGAATATAGAAAAAATTCCAGTATTACAGAAAAGCGGAATTTATAAATTAAAATGTAAAGACTGCAACAAAGTGTACCTAGGGGAGACAGGACGAAAATTCGCATGCAGGTTGTCTGACCACAAACGTGGAGAAGGTAATAGAACAACCAATTCGTTATATGCAAGACATTTCATAGAAGACAACCACAAGTTTTTTAATCCTTTGGAAGAATACGAAATTGTAAAAGTAGTAAATAACACAGTTGAAAGGAAGCTTAGAGAGGAGTTAGAAATATTGAAAGAAATAGAAAAAGGGTTAGACAATTTAATTAATATTAAAATTAAATTTGATAATGAAGAAATATTTTATAACATGATTAAGAAGTAAATGAGAGAGGGCAGATAGATAAGATTAAGAATTATATTTCATAGTACTAATTGGTTGTTTAAAATAAGGGTGTGTGACTGACCCACGTGTGTGGAGAGGAAGAGGGTAGTTTAAAAGGATGCACACACACACACACTGAAACACAAGGAATTTACTAGAAAAATATGTAACTGTACAGATGGTGAGACAGAGTTTAGGGGGTGGGGAAGGGTCATTAATTTTTAGTTTGTTGTGGGTGAGCAGGGTGGGGGAGAGGGGTGAAGGGTTGGGTATGACATATTTTCGGTCTATTCCTGATCTGACGATGAGCTGTGAAGCTTGAAAGCGCTAATCGGAATAACTTTATATAGTGGTGTGCAATATTGATCATTCTGATTGTGATTTCAACCACTAACACAAATTTCTTCATTAAACGTCTATTCATATTCTATCATACTATTTGGGGGGGGGGGCATTTGAAGAATGGACTTAATCTAAAAATTTTGTATCAGTGAAGCTTTATATATATACATCAGCATTACTTGGTACTACAAATATTTTGAATCTTAAGACATACTACATCTTAAAAGTGATTATCATTAAAGTCTTTATATATTTATTTAAACTGTCTTTAACAATTCATTTGTTAGAATTTTAATTAATCACGGAGGACAAGTCTCCGTGTCACCTGTGATATCTAGAAGTTTACTCGATGTCCGGGTCCTTGGTCCTTGTGGTGTTCGTCAGCGGTTGATCTTTAGTGGAGTTAACTTTCCTGTTGAAGTTCCTGAAGTGATTTGTTCATAATGAAGTAGCGTTGAGGTCCTCAGAAGTCTAGTAGTTAAACATCGTTAGTAGTATAAGTGCCGTAAATGTTCTTGTTTGTTGCAGAATCGCACGTCACATTATTGTTTATAAAAGTTCTCACTTTAGGTAGCTCGTACCATATTATTTTAAAACAACATAGAGATCTTATAAATTATACAAATGAGATGTCATCCCTCACACAGTTATTTATTCCTTTTGGTTTTTACATTTAAACTTACTAGCACACTAATTTGCCACTACTTTTCGCTACACATTGTTATATCTGTCCTCTAAATAAAAACATTTTGTCGTTCTCCGGGACATGGTTCAAGCGTGTGTTTTCTACGCGAGCGCTTCATCTCGACTGAATTACTATGTTAGGAGGGGTCAGTTAATCGCGCGAAGTTTACGCGTCGCAACAAAATAGTTCCACATTTATTCTCTATTTAAGGGGTTAAAGTTTGACCTTTTAATTATCCAAAGATATTCTTTATTACAGAATTTATTATAGTACACTACTGTGGTCTTGTTTATTTATTTATTTAATATCAATTTACAAGGATTATTAGTGTGTTTATGGGTTGGTATTCAAGTTAATTCCGGTTAGCGCATGTCTATGCAGGGTTAATTAATAAGGGTTTCCCTATCTGTACACTCGCATTCCTTTTTTTTTATTAAAACTCTTTATTAAATATTATTATGATTTATGATAGTGATAAAAATTAGTTTAAATGTGCGATTTATTAAAATTTAAATTTCTCAGCTTTTACATTTCCTATTTTATTATTTATTTTATTTTTTAATTAATGAAGTCGTCACATACTCCGCCGCTTAAATCAGACTCCGGGTGGGGGAAATATATGTGTTATTTGGTCAGCAATGTACTAGGAGTATGCTTGGGGATTACCGTGTGAAATTTCTCTCACTCTTTTCTCTGTACAAAATTATGAGCTGCATAAGTCACTCTCGACTTGCTTATTCTTATTATCAATATATATACAATACCTTACAGACTAATTCTTATACTACATAAAATTCACACTTTATAAAATATATCGTAAACATACTAAATTCTTCTTAAATCTACTACTTACGACTACTACCGGGGTTTTCTTTAGTTTGTGAGTTACTTTTGTTATAGAATTACTCTTTAAGTAATTTATTACTTAATTATTACTTATATTCGATGTCAGCTGACTTCTCACTTTTCTCTACTTTCGATGAATAGGATTGAAGGTTAATCAGGCCTCGTACCTATTTATACGATTAGGTAGCCAATGGTTACTCAAGTAGTCTTTAGCAGTTGAGTACAAAACGTATACCTTCTTACTACATTTATTTTGCTTGCACTCTACCATTTCCTTTTTCGTGACAACGCTTTATCTGCGAAATATGTGTTCTTCGTACATATTTTTGAGTAGAGGGTTCGTACAGGGCTACAGTTACTGGAGTTAAGTATTTGTGAATTTGATAAGGACCGCACCATCGGTATGATAGCTTGGAGGTGGTCTTATCGATTGCACTACTCGTAGGGTGTGTTTTATACATTACTAAGTCACCGATTTGGTACTTTACTACATTGTTATTATTATTTCGCTCGTGATATTTCCGTGATTTCGTTAAGTTTGCTCGTAAATTAGCGCGAGCTTCATTCCAGATTCTCTTTATATTTTTATCCCTAATTTCAAGGGGTAGTACTGTAACTCATGTATTTTCCACTTAGTGGATAATGGGTGGTTAGGTTTGTATTTAAACAATAATTCGAAAGGTGTATACTTATGTTCTTCATGATAGGCTGAATTAAAGGCGAATTGTATCCAGGATAGGTTCTGGTCCCAAGACGTATGGTCGTTTGCATGGTAGGAAATTAAAGCAGATTTTAGGTTTCGTAGATACCTTTCAGCTATATTACCTTGCGGACGATACTCTGTAGTGGTAATGTGGTCTATCCCTAATTTGAAACACATGTTCCTGAATTCCTTTGACTTAAACTGGGGTCCGTTATCCGACACTAGATGTGCGGGTGTACCGAACTCTTTAAATAATCTATTCTGTAATATACTTACTGTGGTCGAAGCTAACGCTCGTCGCATGGGATACATCCAGACAAATTTGGTGAAAGAATCTACGCAAATGAGTAGCATGGTATTTCCTGATTTAGAACGCGGGTAGGGTCCTGAAAAGTCTAAATAAATTTTGGAGAACGGGGTAGCAGGAATTTCTGAGATTAATTGACTTATTTGGCTGTTTCTCGCTGGTTTGCTGAGTGCACACAACTTACACCTTTTCACGAAATTAGCTATCTCACTGTTCATATTTTCCCAGTGATATTCTTTACGAATTCGATGTATTGTTTTATTTATTCCCATATGTGCTCCAATGGTGGAAGAGTGATAGTATTCCATCACCATAGGTTTAATAGTATCAGGGGCGATTATTCGTAAATATTTTCCGTTCGCTATTTTATAACATAATACTCTCTTACTCAATATGTATTTTTCTGACTTATTTCCTTTGTCGAGTTGTTCTATAATTGGTCTTAAACGGGGGTCTAGTTGTTGATACTGGGCAAGGTCCGTAAATGCAAGAGGAAATTCGGTAATTAAAGTATTGATAATCGGCGTTTCTCTACTCTCCTTGTTTTCGTATGTTTTACTAGTCGGCTGGAACATACGTGACAGTGTATCGGCAACTACGTTTTGGGTGCCTCTAATATGTTGTACTTTAAATTTATAACAATTTAATCTTAATACCCATCTTTCGATACGACCTAACTGTTTTGGGTGATTTAGTATAGATATAGTATAGCATGTATAGTATAGTATACATGCTTGATTATCTGTTTCTAACAGAAACTCTTTATGTTCTAAAAAGGGTTTGAACGTCTCAAAAGCGAAAACGATAGCTAAACATTCTAATTCGTATGCGGAGTATTTCTTTTCTTGGTCTGTCAGGGTGCGTGAAGCGTAACTAATAGGTAGTCTAGAGTTATCTACTTCCTGGTATATTACTGCACCTAGGGCTACACTTGAACTGTCTGTCTGCACTACAAACGGTTTTGTAAAATCGGATAATTGTAGTACTGGGGGTGATATGATGCTTTCTTTTAGTTTCTCGAATGCAGTTTGGTGTTGCACATTCCACTCAAATTTAGCTCCCTTCTTTCTTAAAGCATTCAGAGGTGCTGCAATTTCGGCTAGATGAGGAATATACTTGTGGAAATAATTTATCATTCCCAAAAATCGAGCTATTCCTTTCGCATCCCGCGGTGGTAAAAATTCTCTGATCGCACGGGTTCGCTCGGGGTCTATGCTTACCTTTCCGTTGGCTTTTACGATGTGACCTAAAAATGAAAATTGTGTGACAGCAAAATTTACTTTACTGGGGTTTACGGTTAATCCAGCTTTCTCCAACCGAGATAGTACTTCACGTAGATGTTTAAGATGTTGGTCAATTGATTCGCTGTAGATAACGATGTCATCTAGGTAATGATACACATATTTAAATTTTATATCATGAAATAATTTATCTAATAATCGGCTACATACAGAACTACCTTGGGATATTCCAAAGGGTACTCTCGTAAATTGGTACAGGTTGAAAGGGACGGCAAATGCGGTTAGACGTTTTGATTCTTCCGAGAGGGGTATCTGGTGAAATGCCTGGTTTAGATCCATGATGGTAAAACTTTCGCTTTCGTAAAATAATGAAAAGCACTGTGGATGTCGGGAAGTGGTATAGACTCGAATTGTATCCGTTTATTTAGTTGCCTGTAGTCCACAACTAGTCTATGTTAGTCGTTACCTTTTGGTACTAAAAACGCGGGTGATGAATAAGATGAAGTAGAGGGTTCGATGACTCCTTGTTCTAATAATTTGTTAATTTGGTTCCTCATTACTTCCATTTTTGGAGGTGATAACTTGTATGGGGCTAAACGTATTACTTTATTGTCGCTCAAATTGATTTTGTACTCTATCAGGTCCGTCAGTCCTAACTTTGGAGTGAGGACGTTGGAGAACTGTTCTATTAATGTCTGCATTTTCCGTCTATCTTTACTTTCCAGATGACCTAATTCAGACTCGTAAAGTTCTAGATGTGTAGAAGTTGTTCCAGTACTTTCTCTATTATTTGCATTATCATCCAAACTATATTTTTATGAACGATCGAATCCAAAATAAAATTTCTTATCGTGAATATCTAGAATTATTCCTGTTTTACTGATAAAATCAGCTCCCAATATTAACTCGGGTCCTAACTCATCGCATACCAACATTGGAAAATACCATGTTAGATTTTTAATTTTTACTTTAAACGTGATGATAAGTTTTATTATTAAATTTTGTTTATTAGCTGTAGCGCATCTAATATTCACCGATTGACTGCGTTTAACTAAGCTGTGTTTAAATAATTTATCGGCTAGTTGTTGACTAATTAAACTTCGCGTTGATCCGGAATCAATTAATCCGAGGGTGGATGTAACACCGAGGTCAACTTGTTTATACGGTAATTGACACTTACTGAAATCACATTTATTAATAGCGTTACATTTATCAATAAATTTTCTAACATAGGGGTCTAATTTTCTTTTGTTATTATTATTTTGTTTTAATTTGTTGTCTCTCAGGGGTTTACCTGTTTTCACGATGCTGCGGAAGACACAGGATTTCGGATCTCCCTGCCTTACATGTTTTTTGGATAAGCGGTTTTCTGATAGTACTGTTTCCGTTTACAGTTTCTACTGATGTGTCCAGGTTTCCCTTAGTTATAGGATACATTTTCTTTACGTGGTGTCTCACTGGTTTCCTGTCGAGGTTGAGGCTCCTTGGACTTACCATGGTCATGAAGATTGGTTGGTCGACAAAATGGTCGTCTTTCGCGCTGAATTCTTGCATCTGTGACTAGGGCTAGCATTTCCTTTCTATGTGGTGTAGTGGAGAGCGATGCATGTCTGTTCTGATCCGCGTACCATACATTTGAAGAGTGAATACTACATTGTTCTAGATCTGCGAAAGTGTGGGGCCTATTTATTAGTGCTAATCGAGAGCGTTCTTCTGGAGATAAGCCTACTAGAATGGTATCGACCAATTGTTTCTCACTCCAGTTGACTTGCAGTAGTCGTGAAGATTCTCCGATGTCTGCAATATAGTGGGCCAGTCTTTCATGGGCTCCTTGTACTCGAAGTACGGTATTTCTTTTGATCTCCTCGTAAATTCCGGTGGGAATAAAATGTTCTATTATGGTAGTATGAAGTTCTTCTACTGGAAGAGTCGAGCTTAATGATTCCAGTACACGATCTCGTAATGGTGGTTTACATTTGGGTAGGATTACTTGCAGGATTTGCCAATCGTTCAGTTGCTGTAAATCTTTTATTTGCAGGAGGTATCTAATGAAATTTAACAGTTTCGTAATACTTAAGCCATCAGTGTAGGGAATTTCTGTAATAATTTTTTCTACTGGGTGTGTGATCTTTCCGTAGAGGTCTATATTAAAATTTACATTTGGTATACATTTCGAAGGATTTGTTGCTGCGTTAGGCGTCGTAATCGCATATTTACTGGTGCGAGTATGGTGACCACTAGGCTGTGGGGGTTCTGATATCGTGAGGGTATTTAATTCTCTACTAGGTAGCTGTTCATGAGTCGGTTGTATCTTCGATACGATGGGTGATTCGTGGTTCGCGGTGGAGGGAGGGTGTTCTAAAGTAGGAGATTGAACCGGGGAAATATATAACTTTTGTAAGGATTGCTCAATTTCTTCCATTCTAGATGAGTCGGACTTTCTTCGCAATTCGTTGATAATTGTGGGTAATTGATGTAATGCCTCATCCGCAAATTTTTGCACATCGGGAGGGATTACGGTGACGTCGGGCCAGTTCAATAAATTGTTCAACCGGCTGGTTAAATGTTCTATTCTTTGCGTGACGCGCAATATTACTGTAGGTGATTTTTCGTCGGGAATGTTTTGAGATAATAACGTCAGTTCCCTATACTTCGCATAACACGTTTCTCTTTCGCTGTCATAATCGAGTTCACGTAATCTATCTAACTGCGAGGGTATATCTGATCTACTTTCGCGTAACGTTTTGCGCAATTCAGAGACTGTTACGTTCGCGTGAGGTAAACCGCGCAAAAAAGCTTCGTAGCACAGTTCATCTTTTAATAATAGATCGGGGTTAAATACAGCCATTTTTTAAATATGAGTCACTATAAATACTTATTCTACTATTAGTATTAAATTCTATACTACTCTTTCTTGTTTACACAAATAAACGATTTTAGTTCACATTTAAAATTTACATTGGTAGTGCGAGAAGTAAATCTCAGAGAAAGAGAAATCTCACACAGGGGTCAATATACTTTCAACTAAGGGGGAAATTCTTGGTTACTAGGCACAGGATGATACACGCTTCTTATAACAATAGAACAATGGAAGAGGGTTGGGTATTGTCTAACTCAACTTTGCGGGAGGTAACTAGGACAGTTTTAAACAGGCGTGGACAAGAAATTAACCGGTCAGATTTTGTTGACAAACCGACACGTTGGTGAATGAAATTTTTGACAAGTATGTACATGATTTTGTTTCGTATACCTGTGGCGTTAAGTTAACATTGTGTAAACTCCTATATCTAATTCACAATTAAAGTTACCTATTTACTATACTATTATAATAATAATTATCATTTTTATTTTATTCAAAATTTTAGACATATTTTAAAGTACCTGCCTGAGTGAATAGATCAACAGGGTGTCACATGGTATAGGTGTCACTATATTACACAATTATTTATTAAACAAAGCAGAGTGCCGCATTTTATATGCGTCACGATGCACGCAACTATTTTAACTAACAGCAGAGTGGCGCATTTTATAACGTCTCACCTACGTTATAACATCGGGAACCTGTGCATACTTACCTCAGATCAATTGCACGGGCTGCCATACTCGTAATTAACTTTTAATTATTAATTAAACCAGCTGTAGTTATAACTAAAGGAACCTTTACATGGGGGTCTGATGATTTATTCACTCAATGTTTTAGTGTAAAGTAACGACATCTCTTTATTAAACCATTACTACAACAGCTCTACACAAATATTCCCACATAAGGTTTTCTTAATAAAAAATTACAATTTATAAAAGATTTTGTGAAAGAAAAAAAAACGCGGGCCAAAACATATGGATGTATAAGTGCTAGCATTATCCACGGATCCGGGACCTTAAACTTGTTTGTGAGTTAAGCTCACTTATTCATATTCTATCATACTATTTGGGGGGGGGGATTTGAAGAATGGACTTAATCTAAAAATTTTGTATCAGTGTAGCTTTATATATATACATCAGCATTACTTGGTACTACAAATATTTTGAATCCTAAGATATACTACATCTTAAAAGTGATTATCATTAAAGTCTTTATATATTTATTTAAACAGTCTTTAACAATTCATTTGTTAGAATTTTAATTAATCACGGAGGACAAGTCTCCGTGTCACCTGTGATATCTAGAAGTTTACTCGATGTCCGGGTCCTTGGTCCTTGTGGTGTTCGTCAGCGGTTGATCTTTAGTGGAGTTAACTTTCCTGTTGAAGTTCCTGAAGTGATTTGTTCATAATGAAGTAGCGTTGAGGTCCTCAGAAGTCTAGTAGTTAAACATCGTTAGTAGTATAAGTGCCGTTAATGTTCTTGTTTGTTGCAGAATCGCACGTCACATTATTGTTTATAAAAGTTCTCACTTTAGGTAGCTCGTACCATATTATTTTAAAACAACATAGAGATCTTATAAATTATACAAATGAGATGTCATCCCTCACACAGTTATTTATTCCTTTTGGTTTTTACATTTAAACTTACTAGCACACTAATTTGCCACTACTTTTCGCTACACATTGTTATATCTGTCCTCTAAATAAAAACATTTTGTCGTTCTCCGGGACATGGTTCAAGCGTGTGTTTTCTACGCGAGCGCTTCATCTCGACTGAATTACTATGTTAGGAGGGGTCAGTTAATCGCGCGGAGTTTACGCGTCGCAACAAAATAGTTCCACATTTATTCTCTATTTAAGGGGTTAAAGTTTGACCTTTTAATTATCCAAAGATATTCTTTATTACAGAATTTATTATAGTACACTACTGTGGTCTCGTTTATTTATTTATTTAATATCAATTTACAAGGATTATTAGTGTGTTTATGGGTTGGTATTCAAGTTAATTCCGGTTAGCGCATGTCTATGCAGGGTTAATTAATAAGGGTTTCCCTATCTGTACACTCGCATTCCTTTTTTTTTATTAAAACTCTTTATTAAATATTATTATGATTTATGATAGTGATAAAAATTAGTTTAAATGTGCGATTTATTAAAATTTAAATTTCTCAGCTTTTATATTTCCTGTTTTATTATTTATTTTATTTTTTAATTAATGAAATAGTCACACTAAACCATATGCGATAGCATTCCATCTGCTGATCACAAATATCAATACCACCCATGCATTGATTATACTTGCGTACAACAAATGGACAAGTCGTGTCTGTGAATTTCCTTTCAGCCTTTGACTACCTTGTTACAGATTCCTGTAGTTCAATCTCTGTCTGTTTTGATACAAGATAAACTTCGTTGCTGTCCATCCACTCCATAGCAACGAGTTTACTATGTGCTCACACATACAGATTTTCATGTCTGTTTAACTTGACATTTTTCTGAAATGGTATTTCAATACCACAGTTTTTATTAAGGTTTCCAGTTGCCTCTATACTTAACTCTACCAATTTTATCAATAAGTTGAATCCTGGTAAAATAGCGATCAAAAAATGCAAAACTCCCACATGGTAGTCTTAACAAACTGAAGAACAATTGCAGAACTAAGCCCAAGCTTTGAATTGGGTAAGGGAGTTGTAGATCCCTGGAATTTTAGATTCTCAGCAGTACCTTGGATCAAATCTAATTAAAATTTATTTATTAACAGATAAGTAGACCAACTGAACTACTATCTAATGTGGGGACTTTTGGATACAAAAAAGAAAAATAAGGAAATAAACGCTATTTAAAACTCAGAGAAAGAGTGTGTGAGAGAGAGAGAGAGAGAGAGAGAGAGAGAGAGAGAGACAGTAAAAAGGAGGTGTGAGAAGTAAGAAAAAACAGTTAAGAGTACTGATTTACTGGGCTTTTTAGTTAAAGCTTTTAATTTACAACATTAAGCAGTAATTATGATAATCGTAGCTACAACTTACAAAAGAGAAATAAATAAAAAATTAAATGTATAAATAAAATTTAAAAGAAAAGTAAAACTTTATAGTGAAGGTAATTGGATTATACTTATATGAGTACATATCAAATATGCGTTTTCACTTCAAAATATTGTTACGACATCACAGAACAATCTACGGGTTTGCCGAATGTGCCAGAAGAATCTCACTCTAATGTGTGTGGTATACGTGACTCTAGACACATTCGCAATGGTTTTCTCGAAGCCACCAGCCGCGCAGATTGTGTCAAGGCCGCAATTAATTACATAGTTCACACTGGCGCTAAGACGCAGTTTAGAACGTTCTGGTCTGTGAGTGGAGGTATAAATACATGGCAGCAGCGGCCTTAGTTTTCAGTATTAGTCGCGATATATTTACAGTGGAAACAGTATATATTTACAGCGGTCCGAGTTTATTGTCGGGCGATTACAAGTGATTATTTGGCGATATTACTGTGTGCGTCCAAGTGGTTATTAGTTAAGTGTTGTGTTTTATAATCGGACGGTATATTGTCATACAATTGTGTTTTAATATTAGTTGACATTTATTTGCATGTAAACAGTTTTTATTTAATTTGTTATAGGAGACTGTGTTGTTAATTACGAACTGTTTAACTGTGAAAATTAAAGCTGGTGATTAGTGACTTAATTGGTGTCTTGTAATTTGTTTTCCACTGTACCTACGACGATCAAGTAGACCGTCGTAACAGTGGTGTCAGAAGTGGGATAGAACTGTTAACAGTGGAAACAGTGGACACTTTGTACAAGAAAAGTGTAATTCGTAATTAATCGGAAAACAATGGATGCCAGTAAGATGATGGAACATTTCCAGGCGCTGTTGTTGCAGACAGAGAAACGACGACGACAGGTTGCAGAGAAAGCGGAAGAGACACAGAAAACCCTCCTGCTGGAAGCAGAGGAAAAACGCAGACAGGAGGCGGAAGAAGCAGAAAGACGACAAAAAGAAGAACGAAGAACAACGACAAGAAAGGGAAGAAACAGAGGAACGACGTAAACGTGAAGCAGGTGATATCAAAAGCAGAAAAATCGATGGACGTCATAAACCAAGTGGCCGTAACTGTTCCGCCAAACTCCGAAAAGATCATCATGGTTAGAACCGAGGTAGATACTAGGGGCAACCGTGCTCTATATTCGAACCATAGGTAGTCAGCACACCGGGCATACTAATTGCCAGAAGTTTAGTAAAACCTGACGAAACCAGAAATATATCTATTAGAGTGGCGAATATTTTGGATCAAGCTATCACTTTACAAAGCAATACGCTCCTAGGTAAATTGACTCCTGTGGCCTGGGTAACCAGAATGATGCAACAAAGATCCAGTGCTTCGGATAATTCCAAATTACCAAAGGAACTGCAAGAATTATTAAACAGATCTTCTAACGACCTCTCAAGTGGTAAGGTAAAAGAACTCGGACAGTTTTTACATGAATTCAAAGATTGTTTTGCAGTTCGGGGACAGTCACTGGGAAGAACTTCTCTTGTGCAACATCGCATCAATACCGGGGACACAACACCGATACGCCAACCTCCTCGAAGGCCTCCATTATCTAAACAAGAGGAAATGTCTCGGTTAGTTCAGGACGTGTTGAAAGAGGGACTAATCGAACCTTCGACAAGTGCTTGGTCTTCTCCTGTAGTGCTGGTAGCGAAGTAGGATGGTGGATTGCGTGTTTGCAAATACTACCGAAGTTTAAATGACGTTACAAAGAAAGACTGCTATCCATTACCTCGCGTTGACGATACACTCGACACGTTGTCCGGAGCACAGTGGTTTTCCACATTGGACCTGAAGAGTGGATATTGGCAAGTGGGTCTTCATCAAGAAGACAAGGAAAAGACCGCTTTCTCAACCCCAAGTGGCTTATTCCAATTTAACGTCATGCCATTTGGACTCTGTAATGCACCGGCAACATTTGAAAGATTGATGGACCTGGTACTCCAAGGCCTGACATGGAAAACTTGCCTTGTTTATTTAGACGATGTCATAGTAATCGGGAAGTCTTTCAAAGACTATTTGGAAAACCTTAAGGAGGTTCTAACTAGAATTCACGGTGCCCAACTGAAGCTGAGCCCGAAGAAGTGTTCTCTATTTCAGAAGGAAGTACAGTATCTGGGCCATCTGGTTCGGCAGCGGGTGTTAGCATGGATCCTAATAAAGTAGACACCATAAGAGACTGGCCAGTGCCGAAGAGTAAAGACGAAGTTCGGAGTTTCCTGGGGTTATGCTCATATTGCAGACGTTTTGTGAAAGGCTTCGCTACAAATGCTAAATCACTACATGAGCTAACGGAAAATAAACGAAACTTCCAGTGGTCGAGGGAGTGTGATCAAGCATTTAGGACTTTGAAGATTGCATTATGTTCGCAACCAATTCTCGCTTTCCCAGCTTCCGAAGGGAAGTACATCGTAGACACAGACGCAAGCAATACTGGTCTAGGAGCAGTTTTGTCGCAAGTGCAGAACGGTGAAGAACGACTAATAGCGTATTACAGCAAGACGCTTTCTAAACCAGAGAGAAATTATTGTGTTACAAGGAAAGAGTTGTTGGCAATTGTCAGAGCTTTGGAGCACTTCCATAAATACCTCTATGGGAGAGAGTTTTCAGTACGTACCGACCATGCCGCGCTTGCATGGCTCTTGAGATTTAAAAATCCGGAAGGACAGTTGGCAAGGTGGCTCGAACGTCTGTAAGAGTACAACTTCATGGTACAACATCGGGGGGGGGGCCTGCATGGTAATGCAGATGGCTTATCTCGAAGGCCGTGCCCTGCCGACATTGCCACAGAAAGGAAGAACAAACCTCAAGCGAACATATTCAAGCCATCACTGTAGATTTTCCGGCTGGACAACATAAGACTGTCAACAAGAACAGATGACTGATGAAGACATCGGACCGATCTTGACAGCAAAAGAGAAAGGTCGCCGCTCGGATTGGCAAGATATCAGCCATGGTTCCGAAGTGCTGACGGGCTACTGGACACAATGGGACTCTCTTACCTTAGAAAATGGATTGCTGAAAAGGGCTTGGGAAAGTGCAGATGAACGAGTCGTGGTCATGCAGTAAAGTGCAGTCTGTTTTGAAGGAGATGCATGATGGAACGTCTGGAGGCCATCTTGGCGTTAACAAAACCCTTGACAAAATACGGAAGCGATTCTATTGGCTTCATCTTTGCCACGACGTAGAAGAATTGGTTCGGACCTGTGAAATATGTGCTGCAAGCAAGGGCCCACAAACCTGAAGCAGGGGAAAAATGAGACAGTATAACGTTGTATTGCTTTTCGAGAGAATTGTCATAGACATTGCTGGACCATTCCCAGTCACTGACGATGGAAACCGGTACATCATGGTTGTAGGTGACTACTTTACTAAGTGGGTGGAAGCCTACGCAATTCCAAATCAGGAGGTTAACGTATTGTTACTTTTACAGTACATTTTATTTCATTACGTAATCAGAAAAAATGCCTCCTATTAAATCGAAGTTACAGTAGGTAAAAAGATTGTGCATAGCCACGCTCGGGAAGTCATTTCTAATGTATGTAAATTTATGGAAAGTGAAAAAAATGGAATTAGTATTCCACTAAAAAAGGTTTTAAAATGAATAGCGTCAGCAACAGGAGTTTCTGAAAGAACGATTCGCTGTATTAAAAGTGAGGGTATAACAATAGAAAATGAACAGTCACCACACTTTATAACACCTCGTAAAGAAAGAAAGCGGAGGTCAACAAAATCTAATATTGATGATTTTGATAAATAGCCGCCAATTTTTGTGATAAGACGAACAATTTACAATTTTACGACAACACAAAAAACATATCCTACGCTTCGAAAACTTCATCAACTTCTGAAGTCTAGTGTGAACTTTCAAGGTAGCTTATCATGTTTAAGGAAAGTTATTATAAACTTAGGGTTTAAGTGGAAGAAGGTTAGAAATAATATAAGTGTATTAAATGAACGTCAAGGATAAGGGCAAAAAGAATTGGGTATCTTAGGAAAATAAAACAATTCAGGACAGAAAACCGGCCAATCGTTTACACAGATGAGACGTATATACACACGCCTCATGCAGTAAAAAAGTCGTGGTACGACGAAAGTGGTGAAGGCGCGAGTGTACCGTTAAATAAAGGAGACAGATTCATAATAGTTCACGCGGGTACAGATCAAGGGTTAATCGATGGTGCCTTATTGGTTTTTAAATCGGGAAAGAAAACAGGTGATTATCATAGGGATATGAATAGTACAAATTTCGAGAAATGGGTAGTTGAAAAGCTAATTCCGGGATTACCAAAACACCCAGTGTTAGTATTAGATAATCCAACATACTACAATTACCAATCTGAAAAATGTCCCAAATCAAATTCTTCAAAAAGTGAGTTAATGCAGTGGTTATCTAATAAAAAAATTCCTTTTACACCTAATATGTTTAAACCAGAGCTACATAAGTTAGTAAAAATGAATAAACCGTTAGAAAACCCCTATAAAACAGATAGTATTTTATGAAATCATGGCCACACTGTTATTCGTCTACCTCCGTATCATCCTGGCCTAAATCCCATAGAACTTATTTGGGCTCAACTTAAACACTCTGTTGCAAAAAACAACACCAATTTTGATAATAAAAACATAATAGATTTAAAAAGCAACCATGCCAATCAATAGAAAAACAACAATGGACATCAGTGTGTGAACATGTAATTAAAATTGAAGACGAATATTTGGAAAGAGAAGGATTAATAGATGAAATGCAAGATAGGCTTGTAATTAACTTAGACGAAGATGATGATGACGATGACGACGACAATGACCTATCAAGCACTGAATCTTCTTCAGATGATGGCAGCTATATCTCCGGTGTTGAAGCAATTTTGGACAGAGAAACATCGCCGGACTTGGAGAATGATACTGAATTCCCAGTTCATTCTGACTTCGTATATACTTCTTTATAAGTCGGTAAGTTACTTACATTCATTACTTAGATATTAATTTTAAAATTTGTATTAATAATTGTATTAAATGCAAGAAAAATTAATGGGTTCGATTTTATGTGATATTTTATATAAAGTATGCATATTTTTATGCGTGGTTACCCACTTTTACCCACTTTTTTCGTTTAGGTCCTATTTTAGCAGCACTTGCATAAAGCATATTTATGATCATTTTAGATTTATATTTCTCTATTTCTTCTATTAGTATTCCACTTGCTTGTTTTACACTAGTAATTATTTATTATTTACATTATGTAACAAATAACATTGTTGTGTTATTTATTAAAATTATTTTGCATAAAATTATTTGTTAAAGACTTCAGATATGTGGAGATTGGGGCTACCCTATTGACCCCTTAACTTTAAGGCTGTTAGTGAAGGATTATCTTGTTAGGCAGGGGAAAACTGTACCCAAGTTTAAAGATAATTTACGAGGGCTAGACTTTGTATACCAGTTTTTGAAGCGACATACCAAATAATTGTTGGCACGAATGTGCCAAAATATAAAGAGGTCAAGGGTAGGTGTAACCCCCTGAGACTATAAATGAGTACTTTGACAATCTTTCGGAAGAAATAAAAGATGTTCCTCCTTGTAATTTCGTTAATTACAATGAAACTAATTTGTCTGATGACCCTGGTAGGCGTCTTGTAAAAACTAAAAGAGGTTGCAAATATCGTGAAAGGATTATGAATGCCACTAAATCTTCTATTTCGGGCATGTTTGCAGCCGCTGGGGACGGTAAAAATTACCCCTATATGTAGTATAGCTATATATATAGGTTCATATACTATATAGCTATGAACATTTATAAGAGACGACAAGCTCATGTTTCTCATTAATAACTTAAAATATTTTAATGTAAAGCATTAGCAAATAACAATCAGAATGATCACTGTTGCACACCACTATATAAAAATTATTCCGATCATTGTGTGCAACAGTGATCATTCTGATTGTGATTTCAACCACTAACACAAATTTCTTCATTAGCAAATAAATCCCTTCTAAATTAAATATGTGAAGCTTTTCAATATTTTTCCATGTTTATTTTTCAAAATAAATATTGAGTAAGTTTATTTTAATTACTTTTACCAACAATATCACAAACCTTCAGAAGTTTCGTGGCATACCCGTCGAGAACCACTGATCTACTCTTTACCAGTGCACACATGATTACGCGGATTTGTTACACGTGGATATCGCTTGTGGTCGCAGACCTGATCTGTGGCATGCGCATTCCGTCTAATCAGAACGGCTGTAAAAACCTGCGAAGGTAAATTTTATGCCAAATTCAAGTATGAAATGTAATTAATTGTGAACTTTTGTGCTGCTTGTTTCTTGCTGCAACAAATTAAATTCGTTATTTGAGACGTAATTGTGGCATCACTGTTGAGAACAACAACGGTTTCCTTCAAAGTTTTATGATTCTTGGTACGTGCTCGGAATTCATCCCCGCAGATACCTGGGAAGAGCGTAGGCCTGACACTCGACGACGAGATTAAACGCAATCCGCCAATTAATTATGCCGTTTTGTTAGACTGAAGTCGTTTACCGTTTACGGTTATAAGATTAAAATAAGATGTTAATACAGATTTTCAAAGCAAAGTTTTGGCTACACCAGAAATAGGTAGCCGTCTTCAGACTAAAATACTGTAGTTCTAAAGACGTTACAGGATTTACATCGTCAACTGTTTGTCTGTAAATTATTAATACAAAAAAAATTGTCAAAACAATTTGTTTATTTATATTACCGTAAGGTTTATGCTAGAATCAGTAATTAATGCCGTATTATTATATCGTAACACTTTTCTGGCGCATTTTGGTTTGTTTTGTTTTTAATTAAAGTCAAATTTCTCATATTTGTATTTATTTTTAATACACATTTGTTCAAAATTAAATTCTCTACAAATTTAGTTAAAAATTTTTATTTGTTTATTGGCAAATTAACGAAGTTATTTTATCTTAAATCTAAAAAAGTGTGTTTTTCGACTCCAATGTTTTCTGTTCTACACAGTTTTTCTTAGACACTAATTAAGATAGAGTTCTGGGACCTCTTTTTTATTCAATTTTTCTTACCAAAAACCGTAAGTAACCACCAAAGTTACCCTTCATTATACACCATAAGAATTTTAGTATGACTTAATTTTACCCGGGGAGCAGAAATCATGGCGAAATGTTTTGCAAGCCATAACTCGCTAATGAACCGTTTTCGGGCCTATGTTTATATGAACACTTCTCTTATTTTTAGCTGTAAAATCAGCTCCCGCCATGCAATGTTGAATCACTGTGTATATAAATAATGTAAGAAATAAGTCATCTTACATTTAGTTACATACTTCTTCTTTGTCTAGGCTTTCAGTCTATCAGCGTCGGGTTGTTGGAATCCTCCATCAGTCGTCTACAGCTCATAGCCTTTGTTTTCATCATTTCCTGTAAACTCTTCCCATGGTCCTCTCCCAATCTCTCAATGTATGACTAATATATTATCCTTGGCCTTCCTCTTTATTTTCTGACTTTCCGGGTTTATTCAAGAAACTGTTTTATTTTTCTTGCTTCATCTCTACCCAACTTGCACGTCTCAACCGTTTCAATTACTTCATCTCCATCAAACGTTTTATTCCAAAACTTCGTCTTATCGTCTCTCTGCTTTCGTCACGCAATTAGATACTCCCTTATCTATTCTCCTGTCCGTAACAAAATGGTACCCAAGTATTTATATTACTTGACTTGAGCCAACTGTTCACCATCACAGGTAATTCTCAGAGAGTCCTCTCCTTTCCTTCCAACATGCATAACTTTACTCTTCTTAACATACGATTCCTCCTTCCACTCTATCACGGCCAGGGGCGTATTTACAGAGGGCAAACGGGACCGGATCCCCCCCAGAGGGTCAAAAAAGTTGACGAAATTTTTTTATTCTTAATTTTTAGGCTGTTTTTAAATTTTCTTTTCAGTTGTGTACAATTATATAGTAGTAGCTCTTTTCTAAATATACAAACAGGTTTATTAGTTAGGGTAAGGTATAGGTACGTTTATTAGTAAGGGTATACGTTTGTAATATGAAATATAGGAAAATCAAGTCAGTCAATAAGTATCTTTTAACGATGTTTCAATAAGACGTATTCTTATTGTGTTATTACCATTTAGTTTAATGGGACTGATTTCAGGATGCTATCACACATTTTTCAGCCAATTTAAGGACAGTAATGTTGATTAGTCTAACTTGTTTTTTCTTCTGTATGAAGCCGACCCAACCCCTGGCCCCCAAAGTAAAATTCTAGATACGCCATTCTATCACGGCTTCTTGAAGTTTATCTCTTGAGTCTTGGGGGGGTATGACCGCACTGTATCACTGCATATAGCAATGCCTGAGTTAAAATAGGTCTTATCGTCCAGTATACCATTGTGTCTCTATGTGTTCGTCTCTTGCGTATTTTGTGTACTGTACTTCATCCGTATAGAGACTATGAACAGTAGAGAACTGAAACTATTGCGTTGTTTGATGCCCCTTCTGCATTACAAAATACTCAGACTTATTTCCATTCAGTCTCACAATTCCTTCCAGTCCACACTGGATAACATCAAGTTCAAATACATCGACTGGTACATATATCAACTATCCACCAATACTGTCCGACTATTCTATAACTACCAATCTCCGGTCACACAATTCTAACTTGCATGAATGGCAAACGCAATGATATCAATTTATCGTTTATAGGCGGCTTCAGTAGTGGCAAATGTGCTAGACAGTGGTTCCCAAACGTTTCAGTCCGCGGACCGCCTAAAAAAAATAAAAATTTCACGGACCCCGTCAGTTCTGAAGTAAATCAAACAGTAAATGTGATACAAACTCTTATATTTTAATTGAAATTTATTAAAATCAAAATTCTCTTAAATTGCAAAATTATAATGTAAATGATATCGAACATAGTTTTTGTTCTGAACAATGAAGCTGCTTTTGAACAATTAGCTCTGCAATATTGGGTTTAATGTCTGATATCGTCAATATTGTTACGACGGTCTACTCGATCGTCGTAGGTACAGTGGAAACAAAATAAGTACAAGACACCAATTAAGTCACTAATCACACCTTTAATTGTTACAGTAAAACAGTTCGTAATTAACAACACAGTCTCTACAACAAATCAAATGAAAATTGTTCACACGCAATAAAATGTCCACTAATATTAAAACTCAATTGTATTACAATTATATCGTCCGATTATAAAACGCAACACTTCACTAATAACTACTTGAACGTACACAGTAATAACTCGAACCGCACTTGTCAATATATCGCAGCTGTACTGAAAACTAAGGCCGCTACCGCCATGTATTTATAGTCCCGCTCACACACCAGAAGCTTCCAAACTGCGTCTTATCTCTCGTGTGAACTACGTAATTAACTGCGGCCTTGACACAGGCCCAGCGCCCGAGCGAAGCCCGGCACAGTCGAGAAGATTCTCGCAAAATGCGTCTAGTAGCACGTACGGCACACGCTTACGTTCTGGATCTCTCTGGAACGTTCGACAAACACGTAGATTGTTCTGTGATGCCGTAACAATATTAAGTCACTCTCGACATGAAGTTTATTTCTTAACTTTGACTTCAAGTACGTGAGCTGGGAGAATGCAGTATCACACAAATAAGTAGAGGGAAAAACACTTAAACACTTCATAGCTTTTTGCCAGCTCAGGATAGTCAGTCATTACATATAACCAGAAGTCAGCTAGCTGTAATTGCAAAAACTGTAATTTTAATGAACTGTCAGTTGAAAGTTCTGCCAATGAATCTTCTTCTTACAGTGTAAGAGAGAGGTTAGTTGACAACCCATCAGCAAATAGATTCTTTATCCACATGTCACTATAATCCTTCACGGGAAAATATTTCCTTACCTGCAAGTGTAGTTGCTCCAAATGAGACTTACTGACGTTGAGGATCACCTTTGGAACATTTTCTCCTGACATCTGGACGAAATTGTTCAAAGCCATGGAAGGGAATTGCTCGAAGATTTTAGAGTCTAATCTCTGAATCCAAAGCTTCAATTTTGCTATCAAGGTTTTATCTCGAAACTGGAAAATAGTGATGCTAGATCCGCTATGCGACATGATTTAAAGACACTATTAAAGTCTTTAGTTTAAAATTACTTTTATAATAACAATTATTTTGAGCCAAAATAAAAATAAAAATAGTGGAATCTTCTACTAATTGTTTGAAGATTCTGAAATTTATATTTGAGAGCATAAAAATTGGAGAAAATTACGGTATATTCTATTTTTTATTAAAAGTATCCGCGGACCCCACTTTGGAAAACACTGCTCTAGACCGTTCGTTTCGCGGAGTTGACTGTTCATCGTTATTAATACATTTTCTGGACGTCGAAAATAATTCAAAGTTTCCGATGCTTTATCCAAAAAGTATTAGGGGAGAAAATAATAATTATTTGCGGCTGAATTATTTGTATCGTTTTTTAATCCATACTAGATCGTATAAACGGTACTCGTGCTTGAAAGTAAACGATTTATGGAAGTATTCATTGTCGGCCAGCTCTTTACATAATTTATAACGTAAATACGACCTCCTTCTCCTCCTCCTCCTCCTCTTCCTCCTTCTCCCTCTCCCTCCTCCTCCTTTTCACCCCCTCCCCTCCTCCAACCCTCCACAAATTCTCTTCCTCCTCCTTATCCTTCTTCTATGGCGCTACAGCCCGAATTCGAACCTTGGCCTCCTCTATCCTAACTCTCTACCACCTCCCCTACCCTCCTCTTTCCACCTCACTCTACCAGTAGCAAAGGACTTCCATCCTCGCACTCCCAACATCTCTCTTGCATCCACAGCGACAGCATCTTCCCATCTTTTTCTTGGACGGCCTGTTGGTCTTTTGCCATCCATAATCCCCATACGGACTCTTTTAGGTATTCGTTTGTCATCCATTCTTACGATATGCCCAGTCCATTGCAGCCTCCTCAGTGTTACGTACACTTCTACCATTAGTTCGTTGAACTGACAATATACCTCATAATGTTGTTTATATATGGGGCCCAAGATCCGTCTCAGGAGCTTCCTTTCCAGTGGCGTAGCTAGGTTTTTTGGCGCCCGGGGCAAGGAGATCGTCGAGCGCCTCGCCTTTACAATTAAAAGGGACAAAAGAGAAAAAATGAAGGCCCACCCAGCGAACAAAGTACTGTATTTAATAAATGCAAATGTGTAGTTTTGAGTATGAAAGCACGTCCAGCAAACGTCTTAAGAATATTTGTTAAGGCAAAATTAAGAAATTACTTATTATAATATTACCAGTATTTAGTTTGAATATGTTTATTATATATGTATAATGTAGACTATGAATATTATAATTATAAATATTATAACAAATGTAGACTATAAAAAATTGGTTAGTAAAATAAAAAAAATTGTATCATAAAAATGTTCTAATAAACATGCAAATTCCTTGTAGGACTAAAGCGCATCGTCAAAACAATATCCTAAAGCAACATCAAGTTAACAAAAAACTACATTAAAAATAATAAATTTAATAACTTACCATTACAGGTTAAGTGTAAACTTTGTAACAAAACAAAATATTTAGATTTGTATGTGTAGTAATGTGTAATAATGTTCCACTTTGGAAATGTCGATTTGGTAACGTTCCTGGTCTTCGTGAAAATTTTCTGAAAATATGTTTTCTGAGTATTTAAGTTCTTAAAATTTAGGAACAAATCGAGTTTATTGGTTGTAATTAAAATTATGATGGTATTGTGTTTATTTTGGTAATAGTGTCACTTTCAGTAAATTTGTTTAAAAGACAATCTGGTTAACTCAAAGTTTAGGCGAAAAACGGCTCTCTTCTTCTTCTTCTTGAAACGTTGTCGTTTCGTATGTACCGCCTTTCGGTTAATTGGGTTTCTTGATTAATTTACCTGTTAAGCCTTTTTATAATAAAAATCAACACCAAATTACCAAAACAGAACGTTTATTAATAAAAATAATGGATTTGTTCGATTAAAATCGATGTTAGAATGTAGTATCGACTCATTCAGGGCCGGTCGATATAAACAGTTTACATTAGTATTATAAAAATAGGGTTCTTTAAACGGTTATTTAAGATATAGCCAGAGAAGGTCATGGGCAGGAAAGTATAACACTTACAATTATAAAATGCCTTAAATTTAAACAATACAATGATAATTAGAAATAATAAAAGTTTATATATGATTTTTATTCAAACCAATTGCAGCCCAAATGTCGTTTTCCCACTGCAGTGATGAGAATGGATCAAAATGGCCGACTGACGCATGCGCGATGAAGCCTCTAACGTTGACGAAGTTTTTGTTGAAATAAAGATGTCCTTTCTTCGTGTAAATGGTCTCAGCAATTGTATATGATCGTCCTGGATATATTTAAATGTCACTGGTGTATGATGGAATAGTTCACTTGGTGTAAAATGTTGTTATTGGATATATCTCATTGTGTCTATGTGTGTCGGTTTAACCTCGAATGTTCAGTCTGTATATGGTGTGATATCAGTGTTATTCAGTTTAATTAGTTTTATGTGGTTCAGTTTATTGGTGTTACGCTGTTCATAGGTCAACTTCACCACTTCACAATAAATAAAATAGTTCAAAATAATTTTATACAAAATTTCACCGAACTCGGTTATAACGTAACCGCCATTAAAGGTTATTTCTAGCAAAAATTCACATTAAGTGCACTCGTCAACGTATAATAATGAACTGTTCTGATTTCCTTCGTCTCCTGAAAATCTTAGCCTATTTAATATATCTTATACATTGTTTCAAATTATCTTAGCTTCCGATACATTTTATTTTGATACATTATGCTCAGAAAATAATTTCGTTATTAGTTAACTGTACGAAATATTAAATACATATTCGGTTTCATTGTTCTATTCTGCATATTTTGCTAGTAATTAATTTAGTGTTACAAAGTTTCATTAGAAAATTATATTTATTACATTTTTGGGAATGTAGGCCTAAAATTATACTTCCTGTTGTCTAAGCAAATAATAGCCATTTTCCCTAATATAATTATTATTCTATTAAATCTGAAATTGATATAATTGTCTATTCTTACTTAATTTATTGCAATTTAGTTTATTAATGATGGTTTTTAAATACAATTCATTTGTATATGACTCCTCCTATGATAATGTCAGTTAGTCTATTCCATTTTTAATGGTAATTTTATTATATAAATAAATAATTTTACTTATATAATGACCATATCTTTAGAAAGCCTTATTTACATGGTATACTATATGTTGAGTTTATCTTGCATAAATATTGTCAGTTTAACTGGCTTATAAGACTAGATTTATTAATTATTCTGCAGTTTAAATTCATTACATGGCCTAGATTTGATGTGTTGCTATTTGCAAACTTTTTACCAATGTAGTTATTTTATATCCTTCTCTGACTTCTTATCCTTATATACTTTATTAACAATTAGTTCTTTGACTGGTATAACAGTGATTATTGACTGTACAATTAAAATATAACACCTGTCTCTATCAAAACTGGTACCTTGAATAATACCTTTTATGTGTATTGATTACCTAGTAACATAATAAAAAAATATTTTATAACATTGGGAATGATATCTACTTTTAGATAGGGTATTCCAAATTTAAATTGACAACGAAATAACAGCTTATAACAATAATATCTCTTACTACTAATTCTTATTTGTCTAATTATTATATGGAACAGGAACATAACATCTTGGTTCCATATAATGGTTAACACTTCTTAAAACTAATTATTAACAGTCTGCTCTGTATTTCCCCATTTTACAGGATTTATTCCCCCTCTTTAAGTATAACACTGGCTATCTGTTTCTTATTTCATTCTATGGAATGTTCATATAGCTTCAGTAGCCTTTCATTAGTAATATTACTATTTCATATCAAAATAGATACTGTTCACAAAACACTTAAAGTTTATTACTTTGTACTGCAACTCATGCACCTTTTTAAAGTTTATCAGTTATAATTCGATAACTTACACTTGTCCATGGTGATTTATTAATATTATTACTAGTCCTTTTCTAGCTTTATAACATGAAATATTCAACCATGGGGGGACTGTGAAGATTTGTTCATACAAACTAAACAATAACTTTTTGGATGCACTGTTATTTAATACTATTAACACTTTTGGTTTTTTGTCAGTTTTACATTGTGATATGGTTTTTTGGGGTGTTATACTTTCTCTTTGGACATTCATTTATTTTTGGGGTTTCTGGGTTCTCTCCCTATGGGGTTTCTATTTTATATGGGTCGTCTCACTTCCTTCTTCTTTCTTCAGTATTTTTGGTCATTCTTCCTTCTTCTTTCTTCAGTAATTTTGGTCATTCTTCTTACTTCTTTCTTCAGTATTCTTGTTCATTTTATATTTCTTCTTCCTTCTTTCTTCTTTCTTCAGTAATTTTGGTCATTCTTCTTTCTTCAGTAATTTTGGTCATTCTTCCTTCTTCTTTCTTCAGTATTCTTGTTCATTTTATACTTCTTCTTCCTTCTTTCTTCAGTAATTTTGTTCACTTTATATTTCTTCTTCCTCCTTTCTTCTTTCTTCAGTACCATTTTGCTGTGTATGCTTTTGTTTCTTCTGGTCTGGTTTCTTTGTCGGGGTATCTTAATTGCCTGCTTCTATCTTACCTGGGTAATTTTGTTATTCACATTTTTAGTTTTCTGAGTTTTTAAATTTGTAGTATATATATTATTTGCAGATTTTTTCTTTATTTTAACTTTTCTTGTGAGTATATTAATTAATAGTGCCTTTTAATTGATTCTCATCTGGATATTCCATATATTAGACCTTTATCAATGATCATTGAGTAATTTATTTATGTGGATTATCTGTCACGCTACAACTTCTTAAGATTTATTAATATCTTCTATTAATAAACACTTAATATTTAATAAATATTTAAAGCGAGACGTTTTAAAATGTAACTTTCTTGGTCTTAATTGCTGCAAAGTCGGTTATTAAATCACTATAATCTAAAGACGAAGCAATGTCGTTTTCAATACCTGCCTTGAGATTTTTTGATCGTAGGTATGACTTAATCTACTACACGATCTTTCATAAGAAGAAACAGAGACTGGTAAAGTAAGAACAATTTTTAAAGCTGTTTCTAGCGTTTTGTAGACTTCTAATCCCATTGAAGAAATGTATTGTAGCAATCCTGAGGTGTAAAGTTCGTTTGTTTTCCATTAAGTTTTGCTCTTTTATGGCGTCTTTTAAGTCACTGAACAATTCTTCACTGTTTAGGTTATAACGCCAAAATCAGAAATTTTGAAAATTTCTTATTTTGAGTAGAGATGTATCTTTAAGCGCCGTAACAGGGAATTGTTGTGTGAAACGCAGAGGTGACTGACAGGCAATAAAATCGTATATCAGCCCCAACACGCTCACGGCAAATAGGCTGAGTTCATCGCTCTCCATACTAAGAAACGTTAAACTTTGACAACTACCTCAAATCCGTAGAAAAAAGGGCACAAAAGTAAACGAACTCATTTGAAGAGCAGCTGTAGGTATTAACAATAGACCAGAATACGTATACACGCCAGCTGCATATAGCGAAACAAAAAAGGGTATATGTTATTGAAAGACTCAAACGGTCAGCGACAGGACTTCGACCTTACTGAGAAGAGAGAAAGCTCGGAGTAATGTCCGAAAACAAGCAAGTAGTGTTGATGGAAACAGAAACAAAGAAACGGACATACAAAGGAAGTTTGGTGAGGCCTTTAAGTAACAATAGTTGATGCCATTAGAACAACCTAGTGCACGAAAACAATACTTGACGAGAAAGTTAAGGGCTGTTTTGTTTACTCCAAAAAAGTGAAAGGCAAGAATTATTGCTACAGTATCTAGCAGCGACAACGACCTCAGTGTAATGACCTAGGGAAGTAATCTGGTGGGAATCCAAAGGCCTATCAGAGAAGTTCTTTCGGAAAAATAGGTGGTCTCTAAATCTGAAGAGTCGTAAAGTAGAACCAATTAGAAAACAGCGTAAGAAAAATCAGAAGTAAGTGGGAGAAATATGGAATTCGATATAGGAACGCGAGAAAGGCGCGCTCGAGGAGTTTAACTAAAAATTTTGACGGAAACGGGAGTGTAAGTCCGCGACCGAGATTTCCATAGTTATTGGACTTAGAGAAATTCGGTACGATGGTTAGAAAAGTAAGCTCGTGCTAGAACAAATTTCGGTAAAGAGAAAAACTGTAATTTTACTAGTGACGTACAAGTGAATTAATACAACACAAATGATAATCAAATAACGCTGTAATTTAGTTGTGCAAATATGCAACAATAACTTTATCATCGAGTAACATTACGAAACGAACTAAACCCGTAACAACAGTAATTCAAACCATACGCTGTTAATAAATAATAATTAATAATGGCTGTAGAAGCGGATAACTATAATAACAATTAACGCGAACTAATTTCGAGTGAGTGAAGTTTGGTGTTGTGCAGTGTCTTGTGTGACTCCAAGGAGACCACGTTACAATCTGCTAATCCAGAGGGAAATATCGCAGTTACGCCAGACGATCAACATGCCAAGCACACCATATGAACCGCTACCAGATTTGGATACATACCACAAGTAAAATTTTCATGCCATAATTAGTATTAGGTCCACTGTCTGTTCACTGAAAGAACTCATAAGATTTAATTAAAGGATTAAGATAAAATTTTATTTAGAACAAAATTAAATCATATTAGGAAATTATGGAAATTAAATTTATCTATGAGCACCGATTTTAAATGAATCCAGATCAATAATTAACAATGTCGTAATATATTAAATTTAAGAAAATTATTATTAAAAGTTTTGTCTTTGAATAAGAATTACAATATTTAAATTATTAGAGCTATGAATATGAGTAATGAAATAAGATTTATGAAAATGAATATGTTTATATATTGATTAGAATTTATATAGTTCATGTGTCAATGATAAAGTATGATAATCAATCATAGCTAATTGTAATAAATCGAAGAACAATTTATAAGAAAATTTGAACATTTATTTATATTCTACCCTGAGATAAAGAGCATAAAAATAAAAAGTTAAATTGGCGTCAACCGCTGGGCATAAACAAGTATTTATTGTTAAATTGGCACCACAACAAAAGTGGGGCTTAATTAATTAAAAAGAGAAAATACACATAAATTAAAATATGTCAATTAATTTATGCTGAAAACATAACAAAAGAAAATTGTTATAAATTGACGCACACAACGTCGGGCATATTAATTGTTATAACTTGGCTCCCACACGCGGGTCATTAAATAGATAGCATAACAGTAGTAATTTATAATATATTGTTATAAAATTGGCGCCGCACCGCACGGCTTAATTAAAGAAATTAGGCTAGGGCAGTGACAGACAGTGGTTAGAGATACACTAAGTTGTTAAATAAGTAAATGTTAATACTGTAGAATAAGAACGTTATTATTGTTAGTTGTCGATAAGTATCTGAATGATAACCCGACGAAAGGCAAAAATGGCGACAGGGAAAGAAAATTCCGAGGTATTCGAAATTAACAATCAGATGGGGATGGAGCAATCTGAGGACAGAAATGTGGTGAATGAAGAGAGCTCTACAACGAGTGAAGAGAATGGCGCCCGGGGACCGCAATCACAGTCGCAGTCATCTGAAGCAAATTTTCAAATGTTAATGTCATTCATAAAACAAAAGTTTGAAGAATCCGAAAAGAAGAATGAAGAAAGAGATGAAAAACAAAGACAACAGAATGAAGAAAGAGATGAAAAACTAAGACAACAGAATGAAGAAATGAAAAGGCTACATGAAGAAACCAGAAAACACATAGACGAAAGGATTGAAGAAACGAAAAAACAGAATGAAGAAATAGGTAAACAACTCGCCGAGAAATTAGACGAAAAAGTAGAGTTAATGAGAGGAGATTTACAAGGACAAATCCACCAGGTGGGTACTGAACTACAAAGACAGTCAGAAAAGTTAGAAGAAGTACAGAAGAAGAACGAAAGCGGAATTAAGGAGTTAAGCAGAGAAATAAAGAAACAGGCGAAAGAAAACAAGGAAACTCGCGAGAGTGACCGGAAGGAATGGCAAGAAGCCATAATCAAAATTCAACATCAAAATAAACTGCAGATCGACGGAATTAAACAGCAAGTAAGGAGCATAAAAGAAGCTAACCGAAGTACGGAAGAGAAGATAAACGAAGTCTCTACAGAAAAGGGGCGAAAACTCGATGAGATCGCCAACAACCTAACAACGGTTCGCGAGAATCAGCAACGAGTACAACGTAGGCTGGAGGAAATCGAGCAAAGACCGGCTGTAGCCATGAATACAGCGATAATAAATAAGGAAGCCACTTTCGACGGGGAGGATAATTTCCCAATGGAGTTCTTGAAGGAGTTACGGGAAATTCAGGAAACGTATTATGGTGAGGAGAATACCCGGTGGATCGGACGTCACTTGACCGGAGAAGCGGCTCTGTGGTGGAGAATCGTGAGGGAGCAGGTAAGGACGTTTAAGGAGTTCGAAGAAGCCTTCATGAGCAAATATTGGAGTGCGACTCAACAAGAGAAGGTTCGCGACCAACTTGAATATGGGCGCTATAAACCAACTGGATCGCTTAACATGATTCAATACATGGAGCGATGCGTCTTAAGAAGCAGACAGTTAATCCCGATCATGTCTGATAAACATATGATCACGAAATTAGCTAGGCATTATAACAGAGAATTGCAAATTGCTGTGGTTACGAGAGGAGTAACGACTATAAATGGTTTTGAAGCACTCCTTCGTGAATATATGAATATAAATACAAGAGGAAGCAATAATGAACAGAAGGTAAGTGACCGACCAGCCATAAATTACAAAAGGGACGCGCCGTCTGACCAGCCGAACAATGAAAGCAGTAAACCACGTGTTGGCTGGAGGGAAAACTACCAACAAAAGGAAGCGACAACTAGGACCAGCGGGGGAGGAGGTAAACAAACCACTATAAACAGTGTCACGATTGAACGACAAACGGCTGTAAAACCGGATGAACGACCTTCAAGTTCGAGACAATGACTCCAAACTTCAAATGAAATAAACCTAAGGTATAAACAGAAAAACAAAACGAGTACAGACAAGATAAATATTACTACAATCTTCCTAATCATCAAGGAAGACTTAATGGAAGAGGCGGAGCAAAATATTGATGTCAAGATAATAAAAAGTCCTGAACTAGCGATTAAAATAAATCAAGTTCCGGTAATTTCTCTTATTGACACAGGTAGTGCCGTGAACGCTATATCTGAAGAATGGTATGAAAACAATAAAAAACAGATTGGACACCATGAAACCCTCAGCGTCAATAACACCACGATAGTTAGCGCCGTGGGAAATAGGTCAAAAAGTATTAGAAAACAAGTATTTTTAGAAGTAGTATTAAGCAGTAATTTAAGTGTCGATTGTGTTTTTTTAATAGTACCAGGTTTAGTGAGAAATTGTATTCTTGGTATGAACTTCCTGCAGCAATCAAAGGGGGTAATTAACATACCAGAAGGGTGGATACAGGTACAACCGGAAGTAGTAACAAATGCGGAAGAACATCCTTATGAAGTACCGTTACTAACCATAGAAGAAAATGTGTGTGACATTGAATCTGAAATCTACAGAAAACTTGAAGAATTAGAAGGAATGGATCAGACAAGGTTAAATCAATTGGGTCAGTTGCTGGATAAAAACAAGGAGATCTTTACAGATAGGCCAGGGATCATAACGGGATACCAGCATAGTTTCCGGGTTACCGACAGCACACCTTACCTGCAAAAAGGGTGGGCCGTCCCCATCAAGTATCAGAGGGCAGTTCAGGATGAAATTCAAAGGATGCTGGAATTTGGGATAATAGAACGAGCCCACAGTCCTTACATACAACCTCTGGTAACTGTAACTAAAAGGGACGGGAGGGTGCGATTATGCCTAGATGCCCGGAAGGTGAATAGTATCACTATCCCGGATTATGAGGGACCTCCGCCGATCAACGAGATCCTCGCAAGGTGCAGCAACATCAAAGTCATGTCCACAATAGACTTAACAAACAGTTTCTGGCAGATTCCACTCAAGGAGGAATGTCGAGATCACACTGGTTTCTTATACGAAGGTAAGAGCTACAGATTTAAAGTAACGCCGTTTGGATTGAGCACCAGCCTAGCAGGCTTGGCCAGGGGACTCGACCATGTGATGACCGAGGAAGTTAAGCAACATACGATTATATACGTAGATGACATCTTGTGTTTCTCGCAAAGTGAGGAAGAACATATGGAACACTTAAATAGCTTGTTGGACAACTTGAAGAAAGCTAATATCACAGTCAATTTAAAGAAATCCCAGTTTTTCAGGAAGGAAATACCATATTTGGGCTACTGTCTAACTACAAAAGGAATCAAACCGACACCGGATAAAGTTTCAGCAATTTTAAATTTCCCATCTCCACGAAACCCAAAGCAATTAAAAGGTTTCTTGGGTTTAACAAACTTTTATAATAAGTTCACCAGTAGGTACGCGGAGAGCACACAACCTTTATTGCATCTACTAAAGAAAGGCATCAAGTTTAAATGGGATAAAACGATGGAGGAGCAATTCCAACTTGTAAAAGAATTATTTATAGAATCTGTGGTATTAAAATTTCCTATACAGGGACGCCGTTTCTATCTGCAGTGTGACGCAAGCAACTATGCTTACGGAGGTCAACTATACCAGATCGACAAGGAAGGGGAGATCGCCGTAATAGCGTACACTAGCCGAACATTAAAAAATGCGGAGAAAAACTATTTTACTACTGAAAAGGAGCTGTTAGCAATCGTCCAATGTTTAAAGAAATTCAGGATATATATAATAGGCCAACCTCTTACTATATTAACCGATAACAAAGCGTTAACGTTTATCCAAAAATGCCATTTAAATAATACCAGGATCGCAAGATGGATACTTGCGATACAAGAGTATAACTTTGAGATATTACACTGCAGGGGTAAAGACAATGTTGTTGCAGACCTCTTAAGCAGATACCCAGAAGGTGATACTATAAACGAACCCATCGACGAGAAATACGAATACTACATCCACACAATGGAAATAAAAATGAACAAAGATATAACAACAAAGTTAAGAAAAATACACCTGCTACAAATGGAAAACAAGAAGTTAGGACAATTGATCAACAGAGTTAAGGAGGGAGACCATCATAAATTAAACCAACATTTCAAAGTAATAAACAATAAACTATATAGGAGATGGAAGACGCAGTGGAAGTTATACATCCCAAAGGAAATTCGGAAGGAATTGATACAAGAGATCCACCAGATATATGGCCATCCAGGTACAAAAAGGACTCTGCAGCTTCTGAAGGAGCACTTTACATTCGAAGAAATGTGCAAGAGTGTCAGCCAGCTGATCAGATGTTGTGACCTGTGTCAGAGATGTAAAGACAGTTGGAATCGACTCATTTCTGGAGAAACAAGACCCATCCTGCCTACAAGAAAGGGAGAGCTCTTAAGCATGGACTATTACGGACCTCTACCGATGTCCAGTGGTGGAGTGAAGTACCTATTAGTTGAATCGCTGATTGCAAAAACAACCTAAGTCCAATTTTTGGCCATTTTCACTTTTTACCATTTTGATAGCGAATAAATGTATACCGATGCAATGAGCGCGAAAACAACCTTCTAGCACTACTATAACATACACAAACCGACAGCTGTTATTACGAGTGAGTGTAAAAACAACCCAAGTCCTGGACTAAGGTTGTTTTTGCACTAAATCATAGGTTGGCTAACCTGATGAAATCCATCATTAAGTACGAATATTACAATAAAATTTTTCAAGAAAATTTTAATCTCTCTTTTGGCCGTCCCCAAGTGGACACCTGTTGTGAGTGTGAACAGTTGACAATAAAAATTAAATCAAAATCGCTGAATGATGCTGCAAAACGAGTGGCAATTGCAGAAAAACTTGTGCACACGAGAAAAGCAAAGAAGTTTTATGGTTCTCTTGAAAATGCCAAAAGATTGTGTCAAGAGAATGCTGACACAGTTGCACTTTGTTTTGATTACATGCAAAACGTTAGTATGCCAAAAATTCCTGTTCAGGATTTATTTTATCTAAGTAAACTAACAGTTTGTGTTTTTTGTGTTTATAATTTAAAAACAGAACAGCCTGTTTTGTTTATATATCATGAAGGGAACGCAAAGAAGGGACCGAACGAAGTATGTTCTTTTTTAATGAAATATATTGAACAATATATTGATCAGAGTTGCAAAAAATTACTGATTTTTTGCGATAACTGCCCTGGCCAAAACAAAAACCAGGTCATGGTACGATTCAACCTAGCTTTAATGGAAACTGGTAGATTTACTTCTATTGAGCACTTCTTTCCTATAAGAGGCCACTCATTTTTACCCTGCGATAGGGTGTTCGGGGTCCTTAAAAGATATCTCCGAAAAATTGACTGCATATATACACCAAAGGACCTCATGGAGGCCATTGTCAATTGCAGTGGAAAAATGAATTTTATTATTCACTTAATTGAAGGGAAAGATATTATTGACTTCAAAAAATGGTGGCCTCTGTTTTATAAAAAGACGTGTTTCTCGTTAGAAACTTCCAAACGTAACATCCCTCGCGATATGCCAATAAGTTTCAAAATATCAGAATTTCACTTTTTCCAGTGCGACAGCCAATGGCCAGGAGCAGTTATTGCCAGGTATTATATTAATGGATTAGAAAAACACACATTTCCAATGAAAATTAGAAACATCAACGTTACTTTACCATCAGATAGAGCATACATGGAAGAGCTGGTTCCAATAAATGAAAAAAAATTAGATGATATAAAAAAATGTATTGCTTATGTGCCAGATGAGAAAAATGAAGAATTTTGGAATGAAATTTTACTATGGCCAGAAACTGCAGAAGTGTGATTACGAGTGCTAGTAATTTATCAACTTAATAGTCAAGACTTAAATTTTTAAAAAGTATAAAATGGCACGAATTTTCTAAAATACTTTACTTTTTGTTTATTTTGTGAAGTTCTTAGAAAATTTGTTTACAAGTTAAGTGATAGCTAATCCTAATAATCGAAGAGCAGTGAAATAACAAGAAAGAACGAGACTCAAGTATAAAATATATCTTATTTGTCGCTTTATGTTTTCAATATAAAGTTAATAAATTCATTTATTAGTTAAATATACACAACTATTTTATTGGAAACCATAAAAACATCATAAGTTGGTAAGTATCCCAGAAAAACATAGTAAGGATTATTTTAATACTATGCCAGTTTCTCGGTGGTTGCAAAAACAACCTAAATCCACTAATTTTCATATTTTTTTTCATAATATTCAAAACATATAAGTCAGTTTTACTAATACTAACACATTACATATGCTATTTAATATATGTCCAAATTTTATTTTAACTCAAGCTTTGTCAATTTGAGAAATAAAAGGTTTATTTCAATTTCCCAACAATTGCACCAGCTGGACTTAGGTTGTTTTTGCAATCAGCGATTCAGTTATAGTGGACAATTTTACGAAATACGTGGAGTTGTATGCTTTACGTAGAGTCACCACAGACATAACATTGAAACGACTACAACAATACATTGATATACATGGTAAACCGGATAGTGTGTTAACAGACAATGGCACACAATTCACGTCTCGAAAATGGATGCAGGGTCTGAAAGAGCTAAACATAAAACCTAAATACACAGCGATTCGGAATCCTTGCACTAATATTGCGGAAAGATGGAACCGGCAGCTCGGAAACCTGTTCCGTATTTTTGTCAGAGAGAGACACACTAAATGGGCAAAATACATAAAAACAATCAAGTCATGTCTGAATGAAACATACCAAGAGACAATAAAGATTACGCCATACGAAGCTCAGTTTGGGAAAAAACCAACCAGACATTGAGAACAGTATGTAGACCCTATTGTGATTAACAATGAAGGAGTAAATGTAGAAAGACTACAATTACGAATCAAGGAAAGGGGAGAGCGACAAGGAGCCCGAATAAATAAATCAAAGAAAATTACGGGAATTTGAAGTGGGAGAAAGAGTTCTGATACGAGCGCATCATATATCGGACGCTACTCAGAATATAATAGGAAAATTCTGTGCGATATATGAGGGTCCGTACACAATAGTAAAAAAAATCGGAAGCGCTACGTACCAATTACAGGACGACCAGAATAACGATTCTATACGAGGAATATTCAACACTAGGCAACTAAAAAAGTATCATTCAGATTCTTAGTTGACGCCAGTGAAAAGTTATGAATTATGAAGCAATTGTAAGACGCAATAGAGTATTAAATAAATTGTAATAATTTTAACATTAATTAAACTAAAATGATAATTGTATAATTGTATAAACGATGAAGTAAAATACTAACAAGTGTAGTAGTACTTTTAATCTTCATGATAACGAAATGTGAACTGAAAATGTTAGCGATAATTATGTTAACATAAGTACATAGACAATATATATATATGTTAAACGAATGCAAGTGTAAGGACAATTAATATGGTTAGAATAAGATTGTTTAATATATGTGTTTAATATAACAATTGAATGAGAACAATCAATAAAATTAGAGTAGTGATATATACATATATATGTGATGCAAGACTCTTAAAATTCAATTAATTAGTGAAATGATTGAAAAGCGACAATAAGTAAAAGATGGACTATCAAAGTACATTAATAGCGAATTATTGTAGAAAACTTGATTAATTTATGTCATTGAAATCTATAATATTATTAGAATAGCAAGATGTAATTGGTGAATTAGTAACAATTTTGATAATAATTAGTATTTTATAAATACTGCAAGGTAATATAGAGTAAATTAATGTGAATATAATAATGAATAGTTAAATTAAAGGTTAACATAATGATTAACATGTGTTAAAATTGTACAATGAAAATAGAGAATTCTAAAAATTATTTTACAGAAATATAAAATTTATTGATATGATAAATGATGCTAGCATTGAATAAAACTTGCTAAATTAATTTTGTAAATATTATAGGTCCTGTAAGGGATATGTAAGGAGTTGTTTTAAATTGATGCTGAATGACGAATTTAAATTTAATGTCTAAAGATTAGTTTGTAAGTATAATTATATGTTAAGTAAGGGTTGTAAGAAAAGAAAGTTAAAAGATATATGTAACGGATTCATTTAAAAACGGGAAGCGAAAGTGTCTTGGAAAAGGGTCCTGGGGTACTGTTTACATTACATAATAAACAGCCCGCAGTGGGTCACTACAGGTAGCAAATCCATTACAATACGTCCAACGGATGATGAGCCAATACTAGGAATATAAAATGTATGCATTTCGTCATGTTAAACCTCGATGACAAGGCGCAGAAATTTGAATCTCTTTTAGATGTATGAAATCCATCCAAAGCGACAAATTTCGGGGACGATATAACGCCAAAATCAGAAATTTTGAAAATTTCTTATTTTGAGTAGAGATGTATCTTTAAGCGCCGTAACAGGGAATTGTTGTGTGAAACGCAGAGGTGACTGACAGGCAATAAAATCGTATATCAGCCCCAACACGCTCACGGCAAATAGGCTGAGTTCATCGCTCTCCATACTAAGAAACGTTAAACTTTGACAACTACCTCAAATCCGTAGAAAAAAGGGCACAAAAGTAAACGAACTCATTTGAAGAGCAGCTGTAGGTATTAACAATAGACCAGAATACGTATACACGCCAGCTGCATATAGCGAAACAAAAAAGGGTATATGTTATTGAAAGACTCAAACGGTCAGCGACAGGACTTCGACCTTACTGAGAAGAGAGAAAGCTCGGAGTAATGTCCGAAAACAAGCAAGTAGTGTTGATGGAAACAGAAACAAAGAAACGGACATACAAAGGAAGTTTGGTGAGGCCTTTAAGTAACAATAGTTGATGCCATTAGAACAACCTAGTGCACGAAAACAATACTTGACGAGAAAGTTAAGGGCTGTTTTGTTTACTCCAAAAAAGTGACAGGCAAGAATTATTGCTACAGTATCTAGCAGCGACAACGACCTCAGTGTAATGACCTAGGGAAGTAATCTGGTGGGAATCCGAAGGCCTATCAGAGAAGTTCTTTCGGAAAAATAGGTGGTCTCTAAATCTGAAGAGTCGTAAAGTAGAACCAATTAGAAAACAGCGTAAGAAAAATCAGAAGTAAGTGGGAGAAATATGGAATTCGATATAGGAACGCGAGAAAGGCGCGCTCGAGGAGTTTAACTAAAAATTTTGACGGAAACGGGAGTGTAAGTCCGCGACCGAGATTTCCATAGTTATTGGACTTAGAGAAATTCGGTACGATGGTTAGAAAAGTAAGCTCGTGCTAGAACAAATTTCGGTAAAGAGAAAAACTGTAATTTTACTAGTGACGTACAAGTGAATTAATACAACACAAATGATAATCAAATAACGCTGTAATTTAGTTGTGCAAATATGCAACAATAACTTTATCATCGAGTAACATTACGAAACGAACTAAACCCGTAACAACAGTAATTCAAACCATACGCTGTTAATAAATAATAATTAATAATGGCTGTAGAAGCGGATAACTATAATAACAATTAACGCGAACTAATTTCGAGTGAGTGAAGTTTGGTGTTGTGCAGTGTCTTGTGTGACTCCAAGGAGACCACGTTACAATCTGCTAATCCAGAGGGAAATATCGCAGTTACGCCAGACGATCAACATGCCAAGCACACCATATGAACCGCTACCAGATTTGGATACATACCACAAGTAAAATTTTCATGCCATAATTAGTATTAGGTCCACTGTCTGTTCACTGAAAGAACTCATAAGATTTAATTAAAGGATTAAGATAAAATTTTATTTAGAACAAAATTAAATCATATTAGGAAATTATGGAAATTAAATTTATCTATGAGCACCGATTTTAAATGAATCCAGATCAATAATTAACAATGTCGTAATATATTAAATTTAAGAAAATTATTATTAAAAGTTTTGTCTTTGAATAAGAATTACAATATTTAAATTATTAGAGCTATGAATATGAGTAATGAAATAAGATTTATGAAAATGAATATGTTTATATATTGATTAGAATTTATATAGTTCATGTGTCAATGATAAAGTATGATAATCAATCATAGCTAATTGTAATAAATCGAAGAACAATTTATAAGAAAATTTGAACATTTATTTATATTCTACCCTGAGATAAAGAGCATAAAAATAAAAAGTTAAATTGGCGTCAACCGCTGGGCATAAACAAGTATTTATTGTTAAATTGGCACCACAACAAAAGTGGGGCTTAATTAATTAAAAAGAGAAAATACACATAAATTAAAATATGTCAATTAATTTATGCTGAAAACATAACAAAAGAAAATTGTTATAAATTGACGCACACAACGTCGGGCATATTAATTGTTATAACTTGGCTCCCACACGCGGACATTAAATAGATAGCATAACAGTAGTAATTTATAATATATTGTTATAAGGTCATGTGGATACAGTTTTGCAAGCACTGTGCACTTAATATTGATTTGGGAAAGCTATTCCTTAAAATTTATATCCCCATCATTTACGTACGCGTCAAATTTACAGAGGCACCCAAAGCGTTTCTCTAACACTTTTATGTTAGAGAAATGGCTTGAAATTTCAACTGTTAGTTTGTCAAAAATTTCTATATGAGAACGTCGCATTTCTTCCCAAACAGTTAATGTAGAATCGTCTGCATACTCCCTGGCATCATGCGCTTCCTTCTTATCCTTTTTGTGATTCTGACACCCAATTCATTACATATCTGCTCTGCCTTATGACAAGAATGTACTTAGTAATGACACTGTCACACAACATTCCTCCAAACTTTTAATTTGTCCGTTAGCGTCTCCAGAAGTATCAATGATTTAATAAAGCTTATTCCTTTGGTCTGGATTTTGTCCATAGAAGAAAGAATATCTGTCCAGAAAAAGACCAAGGTAACAAAATTATAGTTTTCTATCGCATTAATTATGAATGGTGCATCTTCCTTCGTATCAATTATTTCAGTCGGTGTATCCCTCAATTTCTCCAGTGCAGCGATCACTTCATCAGCTGAGTGGGTATTGCTTTCATCGCATCTGCTTTTGAACTCCACCTGGTATCACAATGTCCTTTTAAAGTAAGTTAATATTTACGAAGTCTTTAAGAACACTCCAACTATGATTACAACAGGAAAAGAGGTGAATAGACGTTCTACTGTCCAAAAAAATGTCACTGCCTGAACATTTACATGAGCTGCATGAACTCCAAACAAGTTAAGTGAATGGTTATCACAGGAAACAAACACAGCTAGTGGATTGAAATCTAATATTCCCCTCTGAACTCCTGAATGGATACCTGCCATTGTTGCTTGATTGTCATACGACTGACCTCTGCAATCGCTAAGATTCAATCCATCTCTCTCTACTTGTAATAGCTTCTGTGATCCCCTCCGCTGTCTTCAATTCTAAAGGAATAAAATCTATAAAGGCTTCCTTGATATCAACAGAATTGCGTTTAATTTCAACAAATCTTATACTCTGAGACATCTGTTCTACATGTGCAGCATCTGGTGATGTGTCATGTGTCAAATATAATACTAAAGTACTTCGCCTTCCTACATGCAGTAATAATATATTTGCGCACTCTTTCTCCTAACAGGCTTATTATTTCATTTTGAAAGGTTGGCGAAAGATACGGTATACACCTAGATTTACGAAAGACTGAATCCAAATGAGATATCTTGACAGGGTCAAATTTAGCCAAGCATTTTAGCAAAGCCAGAAAGTTTCCGGGATTTGGATCGTTAGTAATTGACTCTCGATGTCCTCTCAGTACCAGATTTTGTTATGCAAGAGTTTGTACTTTGGCAATGACCCGTTCAAGGATTTCTTTCCATGACTTAGCTGCATTACTCATTTGTTCCTAAAGTAGGTCATCAGTAAGTTTCCCTTTGTTTAAAGAACGTTCCAATTCCTTCCATTCCAAAAACGCAGAGTGATAAGCAGGACTATTTTCATAATCCTGAATACGGGGATTAAAAATTTCGCCGCGACGAAAAACCCATTTTACTTCCATGTTCCATAAGGAAATGGAAGTATGGTGATGGCGAAAAAAATCGTGTTCGAGATAATTGCAGATTCTGATTGTACTACCCTCAAAACATGAAAAAAGGCATTTTTCGAAAAGTGTCTGTGTGTCTGTCTGTGTGTCTATCTGTGTGTCTGTCTGTGTGTAGATTTTTTTCTATGGCAAACGATAAGAGCCGCAAATTCAAACAGAATCAAATAATTTTTTGCATACAGTCCTGAATTGTAGAGTTCTCAAGACTTATTGTTTTTGATGAAGATCGGTTAAGGGAAAGGGGTAGTTTACCTGCAACATTTTATGTTTTAACAAGGGTAATTTTTTCTATGTCGAATGATAACTGCCGGAAATTCAAACATAATCAAATACGTTTTTACATACCTCCCTGAATTATAGAGAACTGTTGATTTTAGTGAAGATCGGTTAAGGAAAAGTGGTAGTTTACCTGCAACGTTTTATGTTTTAACAAGGGTAATGTTTTTTATGACGAACGATAACTGCCGTAAATTCAAAGAGAATCAAATAATTTTTTGCATGCGTCCCTGAATTCTAGAGGACTCAGGATCTGTTGATTTTGGTGAAGATCAGTTAAGAGAAAGGGGTAGTTTACCTGCAACATTTTATGTGATAACAAGGTTAATTTTTTCTAAGACGAACGATAACTGCCGTAAATTCAAACATAATCAAATATTTGTTTGCATACATCCCTCAATTTTAGGGATCTCAAGGTCTGTTGATTTTGGTGAAGATCGGTTAAGGGAAAGGGGTAGTTTACCTGCAACATTTTGTTGTAACAAGAGAAATGTTTTCATGACGAACGATAACTGCCGTAAATTCAAACAGAATCAAACAATTTTTTTCATATGTGCCTGAGTTGTAAAGGACTCAAGGCTTATTGATTTTGGTGAAGATCGGTTACGGGGAAAGGGTAGTTTACCAGAAACATTTTTTGTTGTAACAAGAGTAAAGTACTTAATTTTGATAAATAAAGTATCCTGATAAGAAGACCTTAATAATCCACTGTAGAAACGTAGATGAAATATCTATAAATGAAGAGGCAGGTTGAACGGGGTGGGGGTAATTTTCTATAAATGAAAATTATAGTTGAAGGAGGAAGGGATAATTTGTATATGTGTACTACGTTATCGGCAACAAAGTAGTAGTTTGTTGTTAAAATTCCTACCCGGGCTGTTTGGCCGTAGTCTAATGTTTTCTGCAAAACCAGACGTTTCGGCAGTGAACCGTCGACCGCCATCATCAGTGAAAATCGAGTGCGATAACGTGTGGTGGTATACGTTAGTGACCACAGTACTGTGGTTAAGGCTGTAGCAATAAGTGGAAAGAACTAGTTTCTATGGAAACATTTCATTTCGTAAATGATTTTAAATATAAATCTTAGAACATGGAAGTCTTGTATAGTTCTCCATACCGATATTTTACTATTGAAATTGCTTCTATCATAGTTTTCTTTTTGTGGAAATAAAGTGTAACAAAATCAAAATAGAGATTTTTTAGTTGGAGAGAAACACATCCAAGCCGATTTACCTTATATAATGAACCGTAATTACAATGCTTGAGTACAAATAGACTAATACTGTTTATCACGCGAGGTTTATGACAACGGACAAGCTGGCTGGTTATGCTTCTTTTATGAAAGGAATAGTCATATCAAATAAACAAGTTATTTGTAGTTTAATAAACTGAAATCATTTTTTTCAAGTCTACGCTCACTTTGCCGCCCTCCTGGCTATGCCGCCCGGGGCGGCTGCCCCCTTGCCACCCCCTAGCTACGCCTCTGGAATCCTTTCAAATACCTTCAGGCGTTCAATTGAACTTAGTGTTAATATCCAGGTTTCACTGCCATAGGACAGGACGGGTCGTATGATAGTTTTGTATATGCGCATATTTGTCTGCCTATGAATAACTCTTGACTTAAAAATGGTGATAAGTGCGAAGTAGGTCTTTTTTGGCTAGAGTTATCTTTCTCCTTATCTCTGCCTCTTCATTCCCATCTTCAGATATCGTTGCTCCTAGGTATGTGAAATCTCTGACTGCTTCTATACAGTCTTCTTCTATAATCAAATTTTGCCTGGGTCGGGTAGATTGTCTGACTTATCATTTTGGTTTTATATACATTTATTGACAGTCCTGCATCTTTTGTATTTATTTTCAGGTTTAAGTATGGTTCCCTTGCAGCCGCACTTGATCGGGTTATGATGGCTATATCGTCAGCGTATGCTGCTATTTGTACTGACTTATAATAAAGTACTTCTGAGCAATCTACACTCATTTCTCTTGTGGCATATTCTAGAGACAGGTTAAAGAGCAGAGGGGCCAGTCTATCGCCCTGTTTTAGACCCTGGGTGAGCTCAAGTGGTTTGGTGAGTTCATAAGACCTACACCTCCTTATCATTTGCTTCGTCCTTGTTTTCATTATTATCCGCAGTCGATATGATGTGATCTCCTGTGAAAAAATACAATTTTCTCGTCACATTCCACTGTGTACCAATTTGCATGAGCACCGTTGTGGAATATCTTGGGTATATATATTTGCTCCAAGATTCACTTCTCGAGCTGTCTCTGTGCACCTTTCCAGCCACTTCCGCAGTGTCTTGTTTTGTTCAAAATTTCTTTCTCTTTTTCTTTGTCTTTCTTATAATGTGCGGTTTTATGAAAATGTATGTATTCCTGGTTCACAGACTATGTTTCAACATTTCAAAATGATAAAGGGTTTCTAAACAAATCTTTAATTTTGTATTGCTAGGTTTTCGCACTCACCTTTCGTTAGATTAGAGAACACCTTACCACAAAACTTTTCATGTGTCGGTACAACGATTGTTGAAGATAAAGACAACAAAGGTACCTGTGAAAAAAATGAAGCACATGCGTTTTGAAAATCACTCATTATGATGTGGCCGGCAGTATGGAATTCCATAGTCTTGAGCAGGGTTTGATTTCAGGGGGAACGCGCCGTAACCTCTTGGATCCAAAAATAAATTACCGAAAACAATATATGAAAAGGAAAACCTAATTATTATAAACATATACTACTACTTTTTCAATTGTGCCACTCACCAGCCCCACTACAAAAATAAACATTTGTCAAAATCAAACACTAGCACTAACCTTTAACTTAATTATTATCTATATATACTATATATACACAAACTTTCACAAGTGAACACTTACTTTTGGTTTTTTGTCCCAAACGTTTCGACGAGGTGTCTGTCTTCCTCAGTGGGATTTGAAATCATTTGAAAATTTCAAATCCCACTGAGGAAGATGGACACCACGTCGAAACGTTTGGCACAAAAAACCAAAAGTAAGTGTTCACTTGTGAAAGTTTGTGTATATATAGAATATTTAAAAAGTGAATGAAGAGGATGTACCAACAAGACAATTATAATTATTATCGTTCATTTTTTTAATGCGATCTACCTAAAATTGTCGTTTTCGACTGTCGTGCGGCTAACCTGACGATGAAGCTCTTTAGAAATATCAGTAAAGTTTATTACCTTTTTAGATACAAGTTTATACGTATGTTACATATTTTATAAGGCTTTAAAGATGTAGATCTCCTTTGTAATAACCTTATGTAAACTTACCCGCAAATATAAAATTTAAGTATATTTGTGTCTGTGCAACTTTTGAATTGATGCGTTCCGGCACCTATAATTTTAGAAATCAACCACTGGACTTGAACAGCAGACATGACGGCACGAAGAACAACTTCATACTGAATCGTTTTTTTAGAAGACATCAATGCAAAAACGCACAGTAAAGAACTTGTTTCAGCTTCGTCGCCCAAATCTATTCAATTTTTTTACATTATACTCAAAACTGTGAAAACTTGTGTGAATACACTGATACAAACCTGCACAGAACATAACATTAACATTTTTAACATTACACATAAACATAGTACAGTGTTTTAAATACAAAAAACGTGGATTGAAATTGTGGACTAACCTTAAAGTTCCATCTAAGAACCACGTTTCACTTTCGCTGAGAAGCTCAAGATTTGTTTGAGTAGCACAGACAAGAAATCGACCTTCTTGCAGTCCATGCCCTTGAATCGTAAATGAGAAAAAGTGTTGCCAGCAAGTGTTCTCTTATACCGATCAGGAATATTCTGCACATCCGACAATAATTTGGAATTAGGAGGCACATTGCTAGTCCGCACTCGGGACATGTATATTCGGAATATTCAATTCTGCTAAATAACCGTTCGGTAAAAAAGTCACTCGGTTTTTACGTTTCGGAATATTCGATGCGAGAAAATGTCCGTGAATCGTCTCTGATCCGTGTTGCTTACATAGTTGCCCAGGTATATCTGTTGGAAGACCGGAAAATAAGTTTCTTTTGTGTTCTTCTAGATAAGTATGACCCTGATGTCGTTGTGACAATGTAGTGCACAAAATGATCCACCCCTCACAGCGTGCATACCTACAGCGTACTATCACTGTCATTCCCCCACCCTCTATGAGTATCATGCGCAGAACTAAAAGCGTTTAAGATCTCACCTGATTTATTCACAAACACCGTATTTTGTTGTCCATGACGTGTCTGATGTTAATAATTACCTATATATTGTAACAACACAAATTGCAAATATAAATTTATTTGGGTAACCCCACGATTTTGGAGCGCCAATTTTTATATTACATTACTGGTAAAGTGTACCAATTAATGGAGTTTGGGTGTAATGGTAATAAGAGTAGTCATTGATTGAATTGTAACGAGTTTTCATAATTTTATTCATAAACCACAAGCGTGTTTAAAAATCTCATTTACTTCGCCATAAATGTTCATTATTGTTTGCTTAAAACGTTCAAATGTTGCAGTACATTTATCATTAAATAAATCTTATATTCTACAGTAACAAAGTTATGTTCTAAATATTTATTTGTTAATATCAAAATTCGACTGCTCAGTCTGACTGTGTACTTTACTGCAGTTTTGTTTTATATTCTTTATATAACTTTCAACTAGGTACGTTAATTTATGTATTGCTTACATAGTAATCATTGATTGCTCTACAAACTTTAAAATAAAATTTAAATTGACTAAATTAATCGTTAAACAACAAAGAAAATATTTGATTAAATTTAAATCAGATTCTCTGAACCTCTTTATCTATATTTTACATAAACTCTTATTCATGTTTAAATTTTAAAATGTTTTTTTAAATGTCTTTAGTCTCTCATTTAAAATTTATAAATGGATTTTATCTGTAACCTCGATTTTGTAGCTCATACTCATGTCCTCCGTTGATCCGTAGGTCCTCTTCTGATGGAGTTCCCTGCACGTCCCCAGGTTCCACTTGTCGTCCTCCAGTTATTCGTCACTCATGGTCCCATCTGGTTGATGTAGTGTAGTGTGAGAGGTTGCTCTGCACCTGCTGCTGTTGTTCTAGCAGACGCCTCTATTGTTCAGCATAGCGTTCCTCTGCATGATGTAACATCGTAGCTTGTCTTGACTGACGGACGTTTGTGTTTGTAGACATCGTAAAGTATGTTCTATAATCGTATTCGGAAGCAGATTAAGAGTTACCGTTCAATTAACAAAATTTAAAAATTCGCGTCGTCAATGGACATAGCGTCCCGCCGCTACTGAAGACTGATTTAGAAGAAGGCTGGCTTCTTCTGTGCCCTATTTATATTCGAGCATCGTACCGCACCTGTCAGGACAGAATTCTGCCTGTTTGAAATTGCTTGGAGGGGTCAGTTCCCCCACTATCGTCCAATTTCATATTTTCACACATTTCTGCCAATGGCAAAGTCTATTGTGAACTACAGGGTGCTCTAACGATGGATTATTTAATTACACAGGTCCAACGTAATTACCATCGTAATCGAATAATCCGTGTAATTACTACGCACTTAAAATCGCACTGCGCGTCCTTTTCACGCCATTTTCTCACTACACATGCGTATTAATTTTATACATATTTAGGAGTCTTTGAATTTTTCCTACTATTTATGGTTTTCTTATAATTAAATAAAAACTATAATTTGACAATTATTCAGGGTGAGATTGCAAACTTTCATGCTCGAACTGGCCTCACTCACACATATCATTTACTACTGATGTACTCAGCGACAATCACGTGAGCGTTCAGGTCAGTTCCTGTATGTCTACATGCCGTATTTTTAACATAAACTAAGCTTTCAATCTCATACCTGCTTATTTATTACATATTTATAAATTTAATTCAAATATTCATTTTATCTAATAAATGCACAGTACAGCATATGATTGTATTGTCGCAATATAACACTACCGACTCGGATCACAAATTATTATTCATAAAAATGATAAATTTTTACCTGACAGACTAAACAATTTTTCGCTCCGTTAGAGCTCCGTCAGAGACTACCACTAGGAGCGCTGTCCGTCCTGCGCCGTCGTTCAAAAGATCGTTGTTGTGTGTGAGAAGTGCAATAAATTCAAATAGTATGTGTGATTTAAATTGTGTCTGTTCGTTTAGGATGTTCTTCCTATGCGTTTTTGTGTATTTATATACTTCTAGTTGTTCACGACTGTCTAGTTTTCGGCCTTTTGTGTGTACGTATAGGATTTCCATGTTGCAGTTTATGTTTGTACGTGTGTGGTCTAGATCAATGGAATGGTTTGAAAAGTAGGATTCGGTGGTGGAGTGTAAAGCTTTTATGTGTTCAATGTATCTCTGCTTGAAGCTGCTTCCTGTCTGGCCTATCTATTGTACACCAAGTGTGAAGAAAGAGGTAACAAAATAACAAACAATGGTATATCACTTCACGACAATCAGGTAAACAATAATGTGGTCTGCATTAAGCACTAATTAGTACACAAAAGTAAAAGAAACTACTTAACTTGCAATTTTCGGTTTACCAGAAAATTTTGCCGAGCATCCTCAACCAAAAATCGAAATACCCATTTTTAGAGTGGAGTTCTCAGAGTTACTTCTCCTGTCCTACTGTATTTCCGCTTTTTCGCAATTAAACTTAACAACGGGATTCTGCAAATCAAGTCCTTTTACTTACCTATCTTCTGTAGGACCGCGGCCAGTTGCAACCGAGGTGAAAATTTGAACCCGACCAATTACGATCGAAATCAACGTTCTACTAACTATAGACACAGACTGCGTCTACCAAAGGTGTGTAAAGAGACAGAGATACATTGTTCCGATCAATCAACTTTCTCTGTACTATCGTAGTGTGAACTTTATACTGTCATAGACTGGTGCCTAACGTTACTTACATTTTCTGTATTATTATAATACAGAATTTACAATTGGCCTACAATTACAGAATTGCAATTATTAAGAGAATTTCTTTTAAAGTTATTTACATAACTTTAAATACTCCTAACCTAACCTAACAAAATATTGGAAGAAAGAAGTTACTCGCACAAATGAAAAAGTTGCAAATTTGAAAACTCATAGAAATTTGGAATAGGAACGTTTGTAGTACTGTAGTTGCCACGGATTCTGTCAGCTGCGACCGAGTAAAAGTGCAGGTAGCGTTTGACCGGGTAAGAACAGGTAAAAACGTCGTGTCGTCCCAAACTGACCGAGAGCAAATCGAAAAGTTCACTTTAAACATTAATATACTGCTGTCTAACGTACATCTATATATAGGCTTACCATACGTCCCGGTTTGACGACCTGATCCCGGGGTCCCGGCCAGTTTGTCAATTGTCCCGGTTTGAAAAGTTATTCCATATAAAAAAAATTGAATTACCGCATAATAAATGGAACGGTCCGCTGGCCTCAGTGTTGCCAATTTGACTTTTTTGTGGCAACATGTAGATGTAGCCTAATAATTTGTCATCATCGTGGCCGTGACTTAACAGTTAAAGACTCTTCCACAAATTCGGTTGGCAACCATGACTGGCATCGTTTGAATTCTAACGAACATTTTGTTGGTTGTACAGTATTTAGTGTTAGCTTGATGCCGTGATTACCATAACGTGACAGCGCTCACTGCTAGATTGAATCTAAAATCTGATATAAATAGTTCCAAGAGTGTGTCATTTCAAGAACATCAAGATGCCGAAAAGGAACAGCACATTTACTGATGCTTTAAAGCAAGATTACCCATTTTTGAAAAAAGTGTGTGGTTATGAGGACAGAGTAAAGTGTGAACATTGTTTGTCTGAATTTTCAGTTTCCCACGGCGGGCGTTCAGACATAAAAGAACATTTGAAAAGTACAAAGCATAAAGCTAGTTTAACTGCAATTGCTGGTTCCTCAATAATTTCGTCATTTTTTAAAAGTGCCGATCCCGTCGACAACGATCTTTTAATTGCTGCTAAGGAAGCTACTTTTGCTTTCCACACTGCTGCTCACGATTTAAGTTTCAAAACTGCAGATTGTTCTTCAAAATTAATAGGCCTATCTAAGTTCTTTGAACCTAAGTTTGGTCTCGCCCGAACGAAATGTGAGGCTATCATTATAAACATGATTGCACCAATGGCAGTTAAAGAACTCAACGACGATTTGAGTACATCAAATTTTGTGACACTAACAGTCGATGCTTCTAACAGAAAAGCAATTAAGATTGTCCTCTGTATTGTGCAGTACTTTGTGCCAGAACAAGGAGTGAAAGTTAAGCTTCTAGAATTTCAGTCAGTTCCTGGTGAAACTTCTGAGATATTGGCAAACTATTTAGTGTCAGTTATAAAAAAAATGACAGTACAGAAAGTCATTGGATTTTGTGGTGATAATTGCAACACAAATTTTGGAGGCGTAAAAAAACGCAAAGGAGTAAATAATGTTTATGTTCGACTGAAGAAAGAATTGGCAAGAAATATTGTGGGTATTGGTTGTGGTGCTCATATAGTCCACAACTGCCTGCAAACTGCAGTAGATGTGCTACCTATTGCAGTAGAAGCTCTTGTAGTAAAAATATACAAATATTTCTACATTTATACTGTGCGAGTGACTGAATTAAAAGAGTTCTGCGACTTTGTACACATTGAGTACAAAAACGTTCTACAACATGGTACCACCCGGTTCCTTTCCCTGCTTCCAGCTATTGAGAGATTACTTCTCATGCTTCTCATGTATGAAGGACTTAAGTCTTACTTTTTATCCCAAGAACAGTGCCCGAAAATGATAAAAAAGTTCTTTCAGAGTGATAGTGGAGAAATGTATTTGTGGTTTGTTTGTGGACAGCTTACCTTGTTTAATAAAACAATCTTGGCTATGGAGAAAACTGCAGCTAGTGCAATCGATATTGTGATTGACTGGAAAATCTGAATCACAATCTTCAAGAAAGGCGCGACAATAAATTTGTACCACAAGAAGCTAAGAAACTATTGAAGAAACTTGAGGATGAGGATTGTGGTATCAATTCTGTTAATATAATAAGAGAGTTTACAGATTTTTATGACCAATGTCTCTCTTATATTGAGCTGTGGGAAAATAGTTTTGGTGGAGGAGAATCATTTACCGGATAAACAACAATGCCATTACATGGCCCGAAATTGAGATAGCTGGTGAAAAAATCAACGAAACACTTGGAAAACCAGCCATAATAATGGATGAACTGTTTGATGAAGTGGTGGTTGCCAAAGCATTTTGGTCTTCAAACTGTGACAACTGGAAAACCAATAACATGAACTGTCAAGATAAATGGGTTCAAATGTTCCGGCATTTCAAGAATCGAAATATTTCTGTGTATAATCTCACCCGCGTTGTCGAGTAGGCTACATTTTCTGCCTGCCAGGCTCTTCTGCTCCTGTTGAAAGGGCATTTTCAATTATGAACAATATATGGCCTGAAGAAAGAGGTAAAATGGCGGAATCCACAGTGAAAGGTCTAATGATTTGTAAATTAAACATTGAACTCAACTGTAGTGAATTTTATGACAAAATTAAGAATGACAAACCGTTTCTAAAAAAGGTCCACACCAGTAACAAATACAAATGGTTTCAACCAGCTGATAACTAGGTTTTTGCAGTAAGAACGTAAGGTAGTTTTGTTCCTCATATAGTAAAATATGTATCTAGACTATTTTTTAATTGTAGTTCTATGTGATTGTGAACGCACTTTTAGTATTCTGTAATATGTACCCAAGTTGGCCTAATTGTGTAATTGAGGCGTAGAAAGCTTAAAGTTACGTAATAATTAAGACTTTGATATTTTCAAAATTGCATGACAAATTATTTTACAAGTGTCCCGGTTTGACAAGAAAAAATTATGGTAAGCCTAATTATAACTAAACTTATTGGACTACGGTACATATTTGAATTCTTGGATTTCGTTGTCCATGACGTGTCCGTTACTTAACTAAATATCACTATAATATTGACGACTCGGAACACAAAGTTTTTTATAAGTAAAAACGTAAAGTTTTACCTTACAGCCTTTAAGGCTGTAAGGTAAAACTTTACGTTTTTACTTATAAAAAACTTTGTGTTCCGAGTCGTCAATATTATAGTGATATTTAGTACATATTTGGTTACATTCTGTGACTAAATAAATCTTATTTGCATTACAAGCCATTTCGCTCGACTCTGATTTCATGCTTCAGTTATTTATTTATATAATTGCGTGTCAGATTATGCTCAAAGATTTTTAGTTTCTAAGTTGCAAGATAGGTAGTTTGTATATTACTTTCGCATTGTTTGATTTGTATTTGTATGGCACTGAATTTGAATAATCTGTTAATATGGTGAATAGCATGATTTGTATTTACTTATTCATCAGTCAAATGTTAGCGTGCTTTCGAAAAGTTTATTACCTGCAGCGTGTACTGAATAGTTTATGTTAATGAAACTAATTTATAGCAGCATTAGTATACTTCAGAAGGTCTAAGGTAATTTACTTATTTAAAGACAACTGGATGTTAGGTTAAGGTGGAAATAACGATAGTATTCATTGATAGGTATGAAGTATAATTAGGATTAATTTCATTAGTAATATAATGCAGACATTCTCAAAAAGTAATTTCAATTTGGATATATGGCTCTTCGTTTTTCGGTATTATAATACCTATTATACATATACCTGTATTATATAATTTGTTGAAGCAAGATAATTAATTTATAGGCCTATCTCCCTTTGGGAATACTAATTTAAGTTTTTACTAGGAATAAACAAACTGACATAGATTTAACATTAAATTATTGATTCCATTTTGGTTAGACAAATCAGTTACGAAACTCAGTCAGTGAAATTTAGAGTGCAAGTAATAGAACAACAGTTAATGTCAAAAAAATCATCAGAAACATATAATAAAAACAAGAGTGAATGAGAATAAAAACAGTTTTACAAATAAACGCAAAAATAATAAAAACCGTAATAAAATAGATATGAATAAAAAGGGCTAAATAAAAACTTATAAATAATAAGCAAGAACAAAAGTAAATTAAATGTATTAGCCTACACACCTGGATAATCTTCAGATTCATTCACCACTGTACACAGAATATACAAGTCATGAACTAATCTGTCACACCTATTCACATTACAATTTGGTTCACTCAAATAACGCATTATAGGTAAAACTAAACTATTGAATCGTTTTTAAAATACTAGGATTTCAGTTATTCAAACACTACTTCAAATTCGTGTTAAAAAATATCACCTATGGCACTTTCCTTGATGTTAATTGCGTTCTTCGTTCAGATAAAATTGTTCCCACCCTGGAAAATAACCTTTTGCAGGGAATGGATGTTGGTTTCCACCACAGTAAGGGATTTTCCCTTCTGTCTGTTGGTGTGTCTTGAAGATATCTATCTATTTCTTGTAGGGCCACTGATAAAGGCATCCCTATTGGTTTAAATTTGGCTTTCATAAGCCATCCCAAATTGAAACTTCTTTCTCTTGTGTTATGTTAGGTTGTACATTTCCTTGGGTTTCAATGCTTATATTGGTTCTTGAATTTTTTATAATTTGTGAATGTACTAGGCCTAGTTCAGCTGCAAGTTTTTTTTTTGTATTTTCTAGAGAAGTATTGTCTTAAAAAAAAAATAGTGTTTGTATCCTGGGTCAAGCAGCTTGCAAAGTGAAATTGTTTTGATTTTTTCCAAATTATCAAACCTTACAGAAATTCCTTCTAGAAGTTTTAAGTACAGTTTCTCCGACAAGTGGTTTAGTTACTTTCACAATTATATTTTTTATTGAAGATTTTAATCCTTGGGTTACAGGTATTATCTGGCTGGCTGTGATATATTTCTCTCCACTCATTTCTTTCGTTACCTCCTCACAAGGTTTCAGAACATCACACAGATGTGCAGTAATCACATTAAAAGCTTCATTTGTTGAAGAAGACTATATATATATCAGTTGTTAAGCAAACAGTTAGTGCCTCTTTTTTAATAGATTGTTTGATTTCATTTACCTTTGTTTTGTAAGACAACAAACAGTGTGTTGGCGAAATACTTTCTAGAAGGAATTTTATAACTAGGGAGACAAGTATTCATCAAATTTCGGAAACCTCTGTCTTCAACAACTGTAAATGGTTGAAGATTCCAAATAAAAAGTTTCATTATGGCCTCACCAATTTTGTTTTTATCAGATAGGGCCAATTTTTTGGGTATGTAGGCTGACATTGACATTTGTTTCTTACCTGTTGGAACAGGCAGCTGAAATGAAGAAGAAATTGATTTTGGAAGGTGTCAGTAGCTCTTAAACTGATTGGTCTCTCTGGATTAAAAATGTGGGAGGAAGATTCAACTACTAAGTTTTCATGATATTAATTGATGACTCGTTGGGCACTTGGTGAAAGGGGTATTAATACAAAGGTTTTTTTCAAAATATATAAACACTTGGGACATTCACAGTTTTTTTTTATTTAACTCTGACGGGTGTTTCGACTTCTTAAGCCATTGCCAAAGCCATTGTTCAATCAGCTCTTTGACAACGACTTAAGAAGTTGAAACAGCTGTCAGAGTTAAATAAAAAAACTATGAAACATACCAAGTGTTTATATATTTAAAAAAAAAACTTTTGTACTAAGTTTTCTTGCACGTCTGGTGCTATTTGCAGTATATCACCTGAAGAAATATCTGGTACCGGCAAAGATTGCACAGCAGTTTGGGTGGATATAGTAGGAAGAACAATTGTTGCGTGCTTTTGTTCTAATTTTTTTTTTAATTACTAGGCTAACTGAACTTTATATGATAGTTTTGTTTTGCAAATGTTGCACAATGCAACACAGTTACTGACTGATTCAAAAAGGCTCCACGCATCACTCGTTATTCTTCTTCTTGGAACCATGTCACCAAAATTTTAAAAATAAAAAGTGTTATTTTTAAGCACTCTGTACTAAACACGAACATAACCTAGCAAAACCGATAACAGTCACAGTGGACACCAATACTTAAAAAGTATTGTAAGGCGTTCCCCTATTCTTGACCCGTGGTAGGCGTACCACTAGTGGTATGCAAGAAGACCTAGCTAGGAAAAAAGTATTTATTTAAAAAGAAAAAAAAAGAAAAATTCATGTTCTAAACAGCAATACATTTTCATTGGATATGATTTTAAAACGATTACCCTTATAAAAACACAAGCTAAACAGTTTGTGGTAATATTTCATTCGATATCTGCTCTTATCTTATTTTGTTTTCTTATCCAGTGGTACTCAAAATGAATGCGGAAGACCAAAGTGGTACGCGGGTCCGGAAAGGTTGGGAACCACTGCTAGTAGATCAGTTGTGCAACTGATAGGTCCTGTCAAAAGCACAAGTTGAGCAAATAATGGAAACTTCCAGCCATATCATAAATCAATTATGAATGTTTTACAGTCTCCATGCAATTCAGTTAAACTTGTAACTTTCTCTTCTTATCACCTCCTTGTTTTATTGATGGCCTTCTAATAAGTTTATTAGTAAATTCTTATCTTCATCAAATCATTGTATTTACCTTAGTGCCCGGAGTTTGACCAGTTACACCTAATTGTGTTATCTGTTATGGAGTTTGTTATTTTTATTTCTTTACTAAGTGGAAACTACTATTACTCAAATGATAAGTAAAGTGATAGAGACAAAAATTCAAAATTAGCAGTTTAGATAAAACAAAAACAAATTTACTAAAATAGCCTACCTTATATTTTAGAGGAGCGTTATCAGATCAGTAAAGATTTAATGAATAGAAGGAGATAAAGTGCATAAATGTCAGTCATAAAGTCGATATCCTATCTTAGAGCAAACTACAGGTCTCAGTACAAAAAAAAAAAACTACTTTGTAGTGTTTTACAACAGGAACATTACAACAATCTTATCATTTAAGTGAGATGTGCGGTAAAGTTAAAATCATCTCTGTAATCACATTAACAAAAAGTACTATATGACCTATCACCCACTCAGCCACTCTGTAGGTTATAAACAATATAATTCGCTTTTTCAACATTTACCAAGGTGGTGACTAGTATAATATATAATTTGTTATTATAATCTGTATTATATATCTGCATAACACACGAGAATAAATGTAACATCAGTATGACTTTTTTTCATTTATTAAAAACAGCTTTGTCTCATTGGCATAGAGGTATTCTGAATCTCGCTTTGTTTTACTTCATTTCGTACTTGTATGGTAATCGGGACATACACAGAAGCAAGTGCGATTTTGTACTTGTTTATTCGTTGGGGGGGGGGGGGTCCGTGAGTAATTGGAACAGGTATTTCTACTTTTCAGTTATCGTGACACCTTGTACTTGTTTATTCGTTAGTTGGGTGGGGTGGAGGGTCCCACAAGTAGCCGGAATAGGTATTTCAACTTTTCAGTCACTGTTATATCCGTTCCACAAATGTAATCGTTCCAAAATGCCTGTTACAGGTATATCAGCCCACCTCTAGTCCAGACTAAGCCTGGTCGATTGGTGGCTCTAAAGATACTACTTTAATGTATGTGGTGTTAACCAGTAAAGGAGTGTGTGAGAAATGTACTGAAAGTAATGGCATAGTCAAATACTGTTATACAACGTACAGAACAAGTTCAAGAGTTAATGTAACATTATTATAGCCTGCACAACCCACACGTGAGGAAACATGACCTCACCTTGCGGGCATAATTGAATACTAATGTCGTGGGCGAGCAGTGTTAAACGGCATTACTTGGTATCGTTACCGTGTGTCCAAGGACATGCATGTTACATAACCCACAAAGTCCTGATTTCAAATGCACTTTATTAAACATTCAGTGAACAAATAGTAATCGACACATGAATAAAATCAAATTGACAAAAGCTAAAATTTTGTTATTTAGTATTGAACAAATACTGGTACACTAGCTGGTACACATTATGCATTTGTGATAATGTCTTCACAGTGATTCAGTACACATGAAAAATTGAATTGTAGTTACTCAAGTTAACAACAAATGGAAATGACAAATTTATTACAGTTATTACAAATGAAAACAATATGATGCTCAGTATATTATAATTGAAAGCTATTATTATGTTTATAATTTGTATTGAAGTGAATAGTACGAAAAAGAAACTTTTTGTAGACTTCAAAAATCAAATAAAACTTTCTGATTCTGAACACTTTTTGTTTAGACATTATTGTTGGTATATGTTTTATGTATTTAATACCCGTATTTACTCAAGTCAGTGTGTTTAATGTAAAGGCTAAAGGCAGTGCAGTTCAGCTCGAACAGTAACAATAATGGAGCCATCTTATGTCGTGCATGAAATAGCTTTGTGGTGGGGAGATATAAAGTTGTATTATAGTTTTTGAGGAAAATTTATTTTTAGAAGGGATTGTATATAATATTTCTGGTTTGGTTAGTATCGTATTGTATTAAGGCAATAAATTACATTTGACATTTGTTGTACCTATGAAAACTTTGTACTTTGAATTGCTGCATTGCAGGTGCGTGTAGTGATGTCATTTTTATATCTGTTATCTGCTGCCGGTTTCAGACAGGCCGACAGCAGACAAATTTAAGTTTAGTTCCTTGCAAGACTCCGTACAGGCAACACGCCTTGTTCGCTAGCCGCTGCGCTACATAAGTTTCAATATTTCATAATTTAGCATGATCATCATGCACTAATTTTACTTAGGCGATATCGGCCTCACACATGGTTATGAGTTTTCCATTTTTAATTCTATATTAATTCTCCGGCATTTGTGTCGCGTTAAACCTGCACACGACAGCAATTATGTCTTGTTAATTTCCAATAAATTATTATCGCAAGAATTTATACAGTCCACTTTATCATTTCATTTCATTTCGTACCAGCACCCCAATAAGCGTTCTAAGATTAACTTAAGATTCTTCGAGAGCATCTAAGACGCAACATTTTTGGTCCTCACGGGACGGATTTCACAATTTTGGTCCACTGCGACCGCATTTTTGGTCCACAGCAACCACATTTTTTGGTCCACCACGACCGGATTTTCGTCCAGTATGATTTCAAAAATATTTCATTTCATGGGTCCAAACGACGTTTGGGTCAAATCCGAACATTTTCAAGCATCAGATTGCTGGCCGTTGCATACCTTCATGGTTCTAAAACTGAGACAGAAATTTATTCCATACTCAACGCTGCAAGATTCTGCAGAGCAGCAACTTTGAGACAAGACACGGCAAGACAGCATCATTGGTTCTAGAGCAACGAAGATCCAGAACTTTAAAATTACATGAAGAGCTACAACTTCAAGCGTCACCCGACCAGCAGAAACAGGTGGTGCGCCAACTTCAAAGGATTGCCAAACAGGACTGAACAACGGGATCGAAGCCAGCTTGAGCACGCCAGGATTTAACATCCACGTGAATATAAACTTTCATTTTTTATAATTTTCATATATAATTGATTGGGTACGGCAAACTAGGTAATATTTTTGCACAGAGTTAATAACATTTAATATAACATAATTAATAATTTTTACAGAAACAGATGTTATTGTCAAGTGGCCATAAGCGTATATTTTTTATCTAGATTTTCATATGTATATAAATTCTCATTTACGCAGCTGTGCAATAACGCATTAAGAAATTTAAGTTAACGCATTTTCAATAACTTGCATAACTATTTTTAAGCAAATTAAGTACCTATTATAGTAAGTCATATATTAAGGTGTAAACAGATCACTGGATCCCGCATCATATCAGATTTTAGCACATTATTCAAAATTACAACAACTGTTCACCTGCTCTATATCTAATTATTGTTTTCAAATCACATTTTACATTTCGGTCATGGCTGATGTGAAGGCGTTAATAAAGAAACGCGGCACAATTAAGGCGTCTATATCCTGTGTGAATACTTTTGCTGACAATTTCGATACGGACACAAGCGATAATCATGCCTTAAAAATTAAACTCCGCCATTTGATGGAATTGTCCGCTAAGTATGACGAAATTCAGACTCAAATTGAGGCTGACGATTCCAATTACGCATCAGTCAGTGACAGAGTTCAAACAGAGGATGATCTCTGCAATATTGAGTGCAAGTTACACCATTTATTAGAGCAAGTGGAGGAGGTGAACAAGAAACCGTTGATTCAGGCGGAAGTTACACCAATTAAAACCCCCCCTATACAGTTAGAGCCGATTAAACTACCCTGCTTCTCAGGCAGCATTATTGATTGGCAACATTATTATAATATGTTTGTAGAATTAATACACGTCAGAACTGACCTGACTGACATACAGAAATTACACTATTTGCACTCTTCATTAAGGGATGAAGCGTTAAATGTAATAAAATCTCCAATCACCCATGAAAATTATGCGGTAGCTATTGATCTGTTAAAAGCCAGGTACGACAGCAAATTAATTGTCTCAGCCTATCACATAGGGAATGTCCTGGTCGTGAACTCCATTCAACAAGAATCCATGGTTAGCATTCCCAAATTCATTGACGAGATCACTGCGAACATAAACGCTTTAAATTCATTGAATTTAACGGTAAATACATTTGAAATTATTTTCGTGCAATACTTAACGCAAAAACTCGATAACCAGACATGTCGGCTCTGGAAAGAAAGCTTGTCGGATGAACGATTTCTTAATTTCAGGAATTTTATTAAGTTTTTAAATAATAGGAGGCAGTTATTGCAAAACGTCAACGGCGCGGCCAGCCCAGTAACCAAAATGCACGTTAGCGATAAGACTCACTATCACAAAGCTATTAAACCGGTTAATATTACTAGGGCGACATTCCATTCTCATATCGGCAATAACATAATGTCAGCTGTTCAGAGGTAATCACCGTCTGTCCGAATGTCCACAATTCGTGGGCATAGCTCCCCTGGAACGAAAAAATATTTTAATTAAAAATAAACTCTGTTTAAATTGTCTACATCAAGGCCATGATCTCGCACACTGTCATTCCAAATTTACTTGCAGGACGTGTGCTAAACGCCACCACACAATGATCCACGTATCAGGCAATAACGCTTCGTGCAGTAACAATCAGTTTGCACTAAAACTGCAAACAAACAATTCTGTATTATTATGCACCGCCGTCTGCATGACAACTGATCATGCCGGTAGGAAACACCCAGGAAGGATTTTATTAGACTCAGGTTCACAAGCTAACTTCTGCACCATGAATTTTGCACGTTGCATGGGTCTAAAACTAATTAAATCTCAATTACCCATCACCGGTATAAATAATCATTATCTCAAGCTGACTTCAGTACTAGGGTAAGGTTGCATTCACGTTATAAGAATTTTAGTTTAAACATACATTGCGCTGTGCTTCCCAGTATCACTAATAATCTCCCTGCGGAATCATTTGATATCGCATCCTTAAATCTACCCAAAGGCATATTCCTAGCCAACCCACAACTGAACTTCTCTTCGCAAATCGACCTATTGCTTGGTGCTCAGTATTACTTACAATTAATTGAACCTGTCAAATTCATCCGTAGCCCACATTTTCCCATAATACAGGAGACAAAATTGGGATTCATTCTCGCGGGTAACTTGCCATTTAATGTCGACATGACAAAGCCTGTCTCATCATTCATAGCATGTGAGGACAATAATGCTATTTCCTCGCAACTAAGGGACTTTTGGAAGTTAGAGGACTATGCTATTCGTGCTCCCTCCGCTGAGGACACGGAATGCGAAAGTCATTTTGTATTTAATACTTTCTGTAATAATGATAGCAGATTTGTGGTATCCCTAACTCGCAGGTCATGCAATTCTCATTTGGGCGATTCTCTTCACGGAGCTATCCGCAGGTTTCAAGCACTGGAACTCAAGTTCAAGCAGAAACGCTAACGTAACCATAAACGTAACCGGTTTTTACACTGTCACCCACAATGGTGGCATGGTCCATCCTGGTTGTCCCATGAGTCATCATCATGGCCCATCTGCGCTTTCGATGCCCATTCACCCTGCACTCATCCTGATCTTGAGCAGGAACAACGTAAGCAGGTCCAAACCTCATTGATTGTCGCTTCATCTACGTCTAGTTATTTTGAAAACTACTCATCCCTCTCAAGGCTCATTCGTGTATTTTCTTATTGCCGTCGATTCATTCGGAACTCTAGGCTCCCCATAGCTGATAGGGACACTTCCTTTTTAACTGCCCAGGAGTTGCATGATACACTTTTGGTTTTTATTCGCCAGTCCCAGCGATTGCACTTTAGCATCAAAATTAAGGAACTTGAGGCACAACGCTGCATCCCCAATAATAGTAAAATTCTCTCTCTCAACCCATTTCTGGACATTGTGGGGATATTACGCGTGGGCAGACGCCTTCAGCACTCCCAGCTTACCTATGAGAGCAAACACCAAATCATTCTACACCCGCACTCTCATCTCAGCAAACTAATCATACAAAGTGAGCATCTTCGTTTACTACACGCTGGTGTACAATTGACTCAGTTTTCTCTACGTCAGAAATATTGGATAGTTAATGATAAATCTTATATACGTTCAGTAATACATAAATGTATCACTTGTTTTCGATTCCTTGCTAGGGGCGCAAGCCAATTATTAGGACAATTACCCCTTTCCCGGGTTACGCCTGCTAAGCCATTTTCCCAATCTGCAGTCGACTATGCTGGTCCCGTACTTATACGCCATGGCGGGCAGCGTTCAAAATCGACGTCAAAGGCTTATATTGCTTTATTTATATGCATGACCACTAAAGCCATTCACCTGGAACTAGTCTCAGATCTTACATCAGACGCCTTCATAGGAGCATTAAAACGGTTTATAGCGCGTAGAGGTATCCCTGATCAGATATTCTCCGACAACGGAACAAATTTTCGTCGTGCTAGTAGTTCACTTCACGAATTTCACAAACTTTTTCATTCTAATGGATTTGAGCAGACCACCCAGGATTTTACCAGTGCCCAGGGCATTAAATGGTCCTTTATTCCCCCGTCAGCACCTCATTTCGGTGGCCTGTGGGAAAGCGGAGTCAAGAGTGTCAAATTCCATTTTGCGGCACGTTGGCGGAACCATCCTTACCTTTGAGGAGTATTACACTATCCTAACTCAAATAGAATCCTGCCTCAACTCGCGCCCTTTGTTCGCCATCTCCAATGACTCTAGGGACCCCGAACCTTTAACTCCAGCTCACTTCCTGGTTGGTTCTCCTCTCACTGCACTCCCGGAACCTGACTATTCCCAAGTCAATATTGGTCGTCTGGGCAGATGGCAACTGCTCCAAAAATTCACTCAATCTATATGGAACAGGTGGTCGAAAGATTACCTGCACCTGTTACAACAACGCAACAAATGGCGCATCCCGTCAAAAAATTTGACTCCCGGACAACTCGTCCTTATTCTAGATGACAGTTCCCCCCCACTTGACTGGAAACGCGGGGTAGTCACGAACGTCTATTCGGGTCAGGATTCAATAGTGCGCATCGCGGATGTTCGCACCGTTAATGGTATCCTACGTTGACCCATCCATAAATTATGTCTACTTCCAGTGGACTCCGACTAATTGCATGAGCATTCATGCGACATGCATCATTGTATCTAACATTTATCATGCTTTCTATTTGTTGTTTATATTATATTATTATTAAGTTTTTATTATTTTATTCCTATGTATCATTATCATGTTATTATTATGTTTTTGAATTTTTTGGGTATTATGATTCTAATATTGTTGTATCAATTATTATGTCTATTGTCATTGTATTATTACCTGTTACATATTATTGAATTTTGTGATCATTATTATACTTTTATCTACTGTTAACTATTATGTCAATCCTTATGTATTATGTATACTCATACAATCATATTATGCATTTTTACATCATTTGGATATGTCTATCATTGCTATGTACTACTGAATTTTTATATCATTATACTAATACTATGCATGTACATTATTATGTCTTTATTATTGTATTACCATATTGAATCAGTTTTTGAGGATGTTTTCTTTTATATAAATTAAGGGTTGTCACTTACCTTTTGGTAAAAATTGAATGTATGTATTTACTGAACATACGTTAATGCTTCAAGAAAGATCATGTTATTTACATAAGCACCTTTATTTTTATCATGAGTTTTTTTATTTTTGTACATTATATAGCACAGAAATTGTTTTGTTTTGCTTTTGAGTTTGTTTCTGATAGCTTAATGAATTTTGTTATTTACAGATTTTTATGTCAGAGATAATTTACTTTAAACAAAGGTCAATTTAATGTATAAGGCTTTCAAGTATATTGTATATTGTCTTTGTATATAACATTTGATAATAATTTGTGATGTACTATTCAAACAATTACTTAAGTTGCAAAATCATTTTGTGCGGGCAGTATGGTTAAACTTTGTACCTATGAAAACTTTGTACTTTGAATTGATGCATTGAAGGTGCGTGTAGTGACGTCATTTTTATATCTGTTATCTGCTGCCGGTTTCAGACAGGCCAACAGCCAAATTTAAGTTTAGTTCCTTGCAAGACTCCGTACAGGGAACACGCCTTGTTCGCTAGCCGCTGCGCTACATAAGTTTCAATATTTCATAATTTAGCATGATCATCATGCACTAATTTTACTTAGGCGATATTGGCCTCACACATGGTTATGAGTTTTCCATATTTAATTCTATATTAATTCTCCGGCATTTGTGCCGCGTTAAACCTGCACGCGCCAGCAATTATGTCTTGTTAATTTTCAATAAATTATTATCGCAAGAATTTATACAGTCCACTTAATCATTTCATTTCATTTCATACCAGCACCTCAATAAGCATTCTAAGATTAACTTAAGATTCTTCGAGAGCATCTAAGACGCAACAACATTATTAAAAGACACAATGTGAACTAAACGTCTATTACACAAATGTATATGTTAACCAGCCACTGAATATTATTATTTGACCATGCACTGGTCATTCAGTATAAACATAATGCGAGTGCAAATTGGATAACCTTGTTTTCATTATGTTAAACTGTGAAAATTAAGACGAATTTTTCTGAGAAATTATAAAACAAAATATAATTTGTTTAATCGTACAATATCATTATATAACCTCCCTACTGACACTTGGGAACAGAGAAGCAATGCAGATTCGGTGCTCTTTCATTTTGCCATTCACAGCTCACGTTAAGATATGAATAAACAGATGTTGGCAGATCTTATCAGCATGCACAAACTTCTCTTTTCAATAATATAACTCATCATGTTTTGGATCTCTTAGCAGGTTTTTTATGTCATTTGTTTTAGTAATGTGTTATTAGGCTGTCAGTAATTATATAAGCGCCATGAATATTACTAATAGTCTATTCAATGGGGATTTTTCTAGGGAATTATAGAAAGTCTCCATGGATTTTCGTAATTTTTTTTTATTGTCTTCCTTAAAGCTTATAGAAAATAGTTAAAAAAGAATTGTTTGCCGCTTTTGAATTTAAGGGTGGTTTCCACCCCTTTTTTGAGGGTAAAAAGAAAAAAATTAAAATGACCCCAGGAATCGATAGAAAATCAAATTCCAAGTAAATAATGTAGAATAAAGTTTTTTGATAAAATGTGTTGTTTTTTTAGTTATTCAGACTTGAAAATTGCATATTTTTGCGAAAAATTCGATGTTTTTGGAGCGTTTTTCGTACTTTACTCGTAAGCTATCAACTTTTCGAAAAAAAAAACTTATAAGAATAAAAGCTAATTCAATAAGGAACAATTTGCACTTTGTTTCGTCCCCTTATATTGAATCGTTATCAAGATATGCTATAAACAAAATGTCAACTCTTAAATTTTTTAACTGAAGAAGTGAACTTAAACTTGACATTTATCAATGAAAAATAACGCAACTTGCAATGATATTATTATTAAATGAAAGCTCTTGAAATTTCCTATAAAATGGTAAGTCGATATTTTGCATATCTTGAAAAAACAACGAAGTTACAGAGCAAAATAGTAAAAATTCTTAATTTTTTTTAAAATCAAATATAAAATGGTCGCCATTTTGTCAGTTTTGCATATTGGTGCGAGATATTGTAGATTTAGATTGTCTATTATATTAGGAATGTCCTCATTTTTTTTGTGTATTATAGATTAGAAAATCTACTTACCGTTTTCGTAAATTTTAATTTTTTTGATCTCAGAGAAAATTTGTCGTTTTAAAAAAATATCTTGAAAACAAAGCGTTTTATCAAAAAATTGATATTGACCAAAAATATAGCACATAAAGAGGTGAATATTTTCATTTTTATTTCATGTTTTTGTAAGTATTTTGCGACAAGTTACAACTGTTACAAGGTGTGTTTATAAGATTTTATGATAAACTTTTGTTGTTTCTAAGTACAATAGCTTAGAAACAGTAGGTTTTTTTACTATGGTCCATCCTAAAAAAGTTGTAGCCCTTTTAATTTTCTACAAAATGCATTTTCTTGTATTTTTTATTTTTAAAATTAACCGAGTTATGGTAAAAAATGTGAGTGCTCAACGATGATAAAATTCTGTAACTTCTTATTTTATCAACGGCTAATAAGTGGCAGTCGAAAATAAATAATAAATATGAAGTATTTTGTATATTAGGCTATAGTTTTTAAGATAAAAATATTTTTTTATTATTTGTTATTTTTTTGCGGAATTTGAATTTTAACCCATATATACCCATGTCGAGATATTTCGAGCGAAATATGTTTTCAACCCCTAATTTTGGTTATTTTCGCCCTTAGAACCACCCCTTTGCACCAAAAAAACGTGCAGTCTGACCGTGATTGGCGACCCAAAAAACCTATATATAGCCATGTCGAAAGCTTTCGAGCGAAATATTATATTATCAACCCCTAATTTTGGCTATTTTCGCCCTTAAAACCACCCCTTTGCACCACACATGCAGTCTGACCTCAGAATCGTGATCAGCGACCGAAAAAACCTATATATACCCATGTCGAGGGCTTTAAATGGTGTCCTAACGTTTTTTTTACATTTTTAACCCTTTAGGCACATTTTTTAACTCTTTAAGGTTGAGAGCGGTCAACAATTTTTTTTAACTCTGCTGTATAAACTTGTAGGAAGACAATAAAAAAAAAATTACGAAAATCCATGGAGACTTTCTACAATTCCCTAGTTTTGCCGATTTTTATGCCTCATTGAATAGACTATATGGTTACACTTTATGTTAATGGAAAATTCTTCAGAGTTGTCTCAGCGGATCATGAATTCAGTCAATTCCATTTCGCCTTTTTACATGCAGTTTCCAGACTTCAAAATATTGTTCCATTCTCCAGTATGGTATTTCAAGTTGTTATAATTTCTACATGTTTTCTAATATTATTCGTCTCGAAAATATTCTGTTTAAAACAAGATTAAATTAACTGCACTCTCAAAGCTGTAAATAAGATAAAACGCGTCTCCAGATTCGTTAAAGCAGAACAAATTTACAACTGTTTAAATCTGTCAAATGCTTAATCTTGTGTTATAAAGTTTGCTGTTAGGCAGCTGGTAGTATTGTAGTGTATTCCCATAACTGCCAATTTAGATGTTATATGAAACACAATATACAGTATAACTTCTACAGATATTTTAACTCTGAGGTTTCATAAAACTTTAGCATTCATTTAATAAGAAATTGTTCTTTCCTTCTCAAAATAATTCTAAAATGATGTCAAAAGTCATAATTTCTGGTAAATAAGAAATTATAACAAAGTCTATGTCAAAATATATAACATGATATGAAGAACTGAAAAAAACTGTTGACACATGTTGTATGGTTTCAAAGAAAAGTGTACTTTTATGAGGAAAACATTTTCAGGAAAGATCATTATAGTTAGCACTGTTGTTTAAATACTCTTCTATACATTAGTTCATCCCATTTGCATATCCAGAATTAATGTGGCTTATCCTCTACACAAGTATTATCGTATCTCCTTTCAGCCAGGAACACTTTATTGTAATAATGAAGTACCGTACCCAAACGAAGATAAACCATCCTCATTGAGTAAACTGAGGTCTGACAATGGGAAGACATTATGTATTAATAAAGATATGTGCATTTAATTTAAGTGTTCTTAATCAGATGTTATTCTTGTGGTAACTTGTGTGTGATGTACATTTGGTCTTTATTGACTGCCAACTTATCTTCATTTGTTTTAGGTGTTAGCAAGAACAATTTATCTATCATAAGACAAATGGAAGAGATCAAATTGGAGGACAAGGTATAAAGTTCAAAAATAAAAAACAATTTTTACTGTTAGTATTTGCGTATGTATTAAATTGAAACACATGTTATGTACACTTATACACACATTCATTTCTTAATTTAATAATAATTTAGTTATCATCATATTCTTTTGTGTAGGATTCAAATTGACAATATGCATTTTCCATAACCTCCTAACTTTCAACCAATTCTCCTCCTCCTCCTCCCTCATTCAATTTAGGGTCATAGTCTGTTAGATGCAAAGAATCTTTCCAACTTTTCCTTGAACTGCCAGTCCTCCGTCTTTGCATTGGCTAATTATGTCAGCATACTCATACTATTCTATTATCACGCATTCTCTTGTGTTGGTTGTGTTGTATCTTTCTCCTTGTCAACCTGTTCTCTTGTTGTCCAATGTGCAAGTCTTCCTGGTATTCTCCTGAACTCCACACTTGTGACGTCTCAGTTTGAATCTTCCCTGTTTTCAAAAGTGCACTGTGAGTTGACTTTGTTTAGATGACTGTTTGTAATTAACAATGCAGCAGACCAACATGATGATTTACAGCAGCTGTTTATGAGACAGATATGGTGTAACGAACAGTACTTGATTGGTCTAAGTCTTTTCATATCTTGAGCCAACGTCTTTATCTGTGAATGCGTACAGCATCCCACAACCCGAGTACTTCAGTCGATTGGGCCTCTGCCTTCCTCTGCAGTACCTCTCACTCACTGAGCTCCCATCAGCAAAGTCATTACTGCTTGGTGTCTCAACCAGTGACTCACCATACTGCCTCGTCTTCACAAACCTTTGTGTTCACCCATTGTTCCAGAAACTGTTCATTTTTGTTTTCTAATTACTTTGTCCATCCAGTATATTTTTAATATTTTTCTACAGCAACAGATTTCAAATGCTTCTGTGTTTGTGTCTTTCACCTTTCCCTATAGTCTAGGTTTTTATAAGATGATGAAACATAACTTGAAACATTTCTTTCTAGTTCTGCTAGCTCCTAGTTTCTCCATTTGGCCTGCTATCTGATACTGATTCCTCTGAGTTAACCTTCCCAGTTTTAATATTTACAGAATCCCTACTTTTGTTCCTGATTTATGTTCTTCTCTTAATAATTTTTCTATGATATTGAATACTGTTTCTAAACTCGTCTTGTTTTCTACAATTGAAAACCATATCATCAGTATATCTTGACATTTTTGTACTCTTTTGAGGAAACGTTATTGCAGTGTTATGCATCTTTATTATTTCTTTCATACCCTCTTGTAAAGCATTCTCCTGTAATGTTAATAAATTTGTATAAAGGTAATTTTAATTCCCTGTTATTTGTAGGATGTTTTAATGGTCAGTATAAAGAAAGAAGCAGATGTAGAAGAAGCTGAGACTGAACAGGTAATGTGCATAAATCTGATTATAAAGCTTATAGGTAATGTGTTAGGTTGTTCAGGGTCACGTAGAACTTGAGATTTTGATCACATTCATTTATAGATATTTAATTAAAACTCAACAGAATGCACAAACTGTATTATAAGAGGGCTATTCAGAATGTAACCTTCGTTTGACTATAAATATAACACGGACGTACATACATAAATTTTGTTATATAGATCTTAAAACTACAGCTTCTACTATTTTCTACATAATAGCCATTTAAATGTAAGTATTTGACCAGTTTGGAATTCCCTCTTCAAAAAATTCTGCTGCTGGGGACGCAACCAGCCTGTCACAGCATCGTGTAGTTTTTCGTCATTATCAAAGCACTGGGACCCAAGCCACTTCTCGTGTTCATAAACAGGTGAAAGCACTGGGAGCTAAATCCGGGCTTCTTGTGTTTGCTGAGCGGTGTCATGCGAAAACACTACATCAGAAGTCAGCAGACCTCAGTGATTGTTCTGGATGGCTCTTCTTAGTTTTTATGAAGTCTCAAAATAGACTTCAGAATTGATGGTCACTCCATGTTCCATGAACTCCACAAGCAGTATTCCTTTCACATCCCAAAAACAGTTGTCAAAACCTTCCTGGCAGAAAGTTTTCCAGGCTTTTTTTGGTTTGTTTGGTAAGGCGGTATGACCCCATACAATTGACTGTTGCTTTGTCTCAGCGTTTATGTACGACATCCAAGTCTCATCGCCAGTCACAATTTTGTTGAGAAACGTTTCTCCTTCCGCAACATAATGTGAAAGAAAGTCTAAGGCAGAGCCCATTCATTGTGTTTTGTGGTTCTCGGAAAGCCCTTTCGGTACCCACCAAGCACAGAACTTCCAGCAGCCTAACTTTTCTGTGACTACCTCGTACAAAACAGTCCGAGAAATGTGTGTGAATTGTTCAGATAGTTAAGAGATTGTGAACCACCGGTTTTCACGGACTTTTTCATAAATTTTCTGAACAAGTTCATCACTGACTACGGATGGCCTGCCACTCCTTTCCTCATCATGAATGTTTGTTCTTCCACTTTTAAACAATGAACCCACTGACGCACACCTTCACTCATAACGTTTTGGCCATATTATGCAGTACACAGTGGACAATGAATATTTGCCGCTGAAAGGTTTTCTGCCATCAGAAATCTTATCACAACACACATTTTGCATTTGGTGGGGTTTTCTATTGCAGCACTCATTTTGAAAGGCTATAACGAGTGAAATAATGACAGCGCGATGTCCCCACTGTATAGCTGGAGACGTACTAAGCCACTATACAAGTCGGCACAGGAATAATGTCACTTCCCCCATTACTTTTCTCACTACGCGGCAACGGAGGTTACTTTCCGAATACCTCTGGTAGTATTGTATACATATAAACTACATGGGATTAAGTAAGTAAAATCGCACATGCATGTGCACGCCATCACACACACGCACGCACATGTTCATACATACACACACACACATATGTAAGTACAGAGTATCGATATTTATTGCAAACAATGATGGATAATTCTACATATTTCATATTTAATATTGATCGCCTCTTTATATACTGGTACTCTATTGAGAAGGCTAAGTAAATTTTATAATTGTTCAATTTACAGGATGTATTGCCAGTTGTAAATTCTGGCCTAAAGGAAGAATTGCATGTAAAAGAAGAAATCAAAGAAGAGAGTGAACAGTTTATTGATCAGGTATAGTATGTAGTAATACACTTGTTTGTAATAACAAGCATTTATTGTTGTAGTGAGCAGCATTGTTGTTATTTGGAAACTTATCGGTTAAAACTGTTGGAGACCATTTGGTGTCCCATGGAAGTCATTTGTATGTGCACTTTCAGTCCATACGATTTAGCCAAAACACTTACCAGTTACTATTTTGTAATTTACAAAGTGGCACTGTGAAGTCTTTATCAATTCCTTGCCATGAATTATTAGGGCTTATCTTTGTGCTAAATTAGTAGGTTCCTACCATTTCTATGCTTTAATCAAATTTGCCTTTGGACTGACTCCATGATTGTTTTAATTTTGTAGGATGGAACAGAAAGTTCTGAGCGGAAGTCACATAACCCCCCCCCCCCAACCTCTTCGCAGGAAATTTGAAATTGATGACATCATGGTGGTGGGGGTACCACATGCAATCCGGTTGGGATGACATGACATGGGTGGGGGTAGAACGTGCCTTGAGCAGGGGTATCACGTGGGCATGGTGGGAGTACCATGTGACAGGGGTGGGGTACCATAGGACTGGTGTGAAGTGTGATGATTGGTCGGCCATATGGTGGTAGTTGGTGTAGCCAACACATGATAAGGGAGGAGAAAATTCGCTGTGGAAGGGAAATAGGTTGAAGAATGATGTGTGAGGGAAAATTAGTGTTACTACCACCACCAGCGCGTCCAAATCATGGTGGGAACGAATTTATGTTCCCTTGACGATAGTATCCAATGTGTCCATGGCTATCCTGTCCTCTGCTTGTCTTGATTTAGTAGGGCAATGTCGTGTGAGGCTTGAGAAGTTGTGTAACTTAATGTGTGTGTGTGTGTGTGTGTGTGTGTGTGTGTGTGTGTGTGTGTGTGTGTGTGTCCAGCAGCTGCTCTTCTCCTAGTCAAGACTGACGTGAGAGTCTTGAACAATTGTGTAATTTAATATATACGTGCGTATGAAAGAAAATATGTCCAGTTCTTGCTCTTCGTCTTCCTGTCTTGTTTTTTCGTATGTTCAAAAATAAGGTTAATGTTCATACACGTGTGTGTGTGTGTGTGTGTGTAAAGTTAAAAACACTGCGGCTTGACTGCTCTTCTTTGTCTTTGTTGCAGATTTTTTCTGTGTTCAAAAATAAGGTTAACGTTCATGCAATTATTAATACGTGTTGAGGAAAAAAGGAATGTATATGCGGGCAGTTTGTATGTCCGAGTAGAGATAAAATGTCTGGGTCTGGTAGCTGTCGCATAAAAACACTGTGATGTGTATGTTTGCACATATATCTTCTGTATTGTTGTAACGTAATGAAAACAATTGTTCTCCTCACTCACAATGGGAAACGGTATGTGTGAAATAAAACACAACATGAATCATATGTATAAGTATAATTACAGCATTAAAAATGGTACAATAAACACACACATGTGTATTACATAATACAATAAAACACACACACACACACACACACACACATACACACACACATGCATACAATATAGAATTGGCAGATGGTTTTAACATCAGCAGTGAATCTGTAACAGATGTCAACGTACAGATTTAGAGAAATACAAATGATACCACTTTAGAATGAATAAATAGAAAACCATTATGACTTGCCTTATAGAAAAACAAACGTAAAACTGCATGTTCACACAACATTTAATGATGTAGTAAGTGTGCAACCAAGCTACGAAATCCAGTCCACACTGCTCCATTTCTCAAATACAAATGATTGTAATGCGAACCACTTCCTTCTCCTCCTCCTCTTCCACTGCACTGTAACAAGTGAGCAACAAGTTAGGTAAGTTCCAAATGATGTGTCAAACAGTCAACTGTATTTTTAGAAACAAGGTACAAAATTAAAGTTTTACAAAGTCATGGCAGTCCCTGTACTGTCCTATGTGTGTGAATTATGGACAACAACCAAATAACAACATTGTAATATACAGGCCTCAGCAGTGGCATTCTTAAGAGGAGCTATGTGTTATAAACTTGACCATATAAGAAATGAGGCTGTAAGAGAAGAGTTACAAGTTTTTAACTTGAATGAAAAGTTAAAAGGTTACAAACAACAGTGAAAGAACACTTAGAAAAAATGTCAGATTACAGAGTGGCCAAGCAAGTCTGGAAATACAAACCCATAAGACACAGGTGTGTGGGTAGACCCAGGAAGAGATGGCTGGAGAATTTTTGAAGGCGGAACAAGCAGCACCTTGCCTATGCCGTGTTGTGAAGATGATGATGATGACATATCAAGCATGTCAGTAAATCAGTGTGATTTCTATGCTAGCAGTTTATCTCATACTTTAACAAATTCCTCTTATGGATTGTTTTAAAGTTAAGGGTTTATAACTCACATATATTGGTAGTTGTTTCTTTTTTAGCTTTGCATTATTGTACTTATCTGTGGTTTATCCTTACTTCACAATGTTACATAACCATAGTGGGGCACAAAAATTGCAAATGTTTCACATGTTTACCATGGGTGAGCTGACAGGCAACTCGCTCATTTTATTGTGTTGACAGCGTTGTGACTATGCAGAACCTTGTTGTGACTGGCTTTGAATGTTTTTTTTTATCGAGTTTACAGCATGTGTGCATACCGTCATACTTGCTTAAGGTCCATTTCTATGACAGCCAAATGTCCACCTATCTTTACTAAAGCACATCCTTTGTTCTAATATTATGTCCTTCCCTCTCATTGATTACACAGTTTGCATGAAATAAATTGACACCATAATTCTGCAACTGCCCTATAGAAGTCCTATTACAGCAAGCAAATTCACAGTTAACTCAATACTTCTTCACAGCACTGTTCAGACATCTGACCAAAATTTCTCTATCATACCAATAATATATATTGCAATGTACAAATTATATGAAATAAATGAATACATATCTGATCATGTACCCAACGCAACTATAAAGTGTTGAACACCGGCCAGGTCGTAGGATTTTCATGTTCGTTGCGTTATATATATGTGGTTGCACAATAAACGTAACTTGACAAAGAGGAGTGAGATGTTGCTGACATGAAATAATTAATTAAAAAACGTTAAAATAATCAACTAATAATTTATTAACCCTTTCAAGCCCAAATTTTGGAAATACATTGAAAATTTTTTTTTCTTCAAAATGTAATTTGGGATATATTGAAGAGTCAAAAATATATTTTTTGAAAATTTTTTTTTATTTAAAAAAATATGGTCATTTTTCTTATAAGAACCAACGGGCTTTGAGGGCGCAAATAGTGTAGACATTAACGATACTGTACTAACACATTTTTACATTCAAAACTTAAAATTAAAAAACAATTTAATGAACATTAGTAAATAATAATAACATTAATAATAAACCTAAAGTTTTACATGACATCATACACACACACACACACACACACACACACACACACACACACACACACACACACAATATTTTAGCGACACATGATTTCTGATTTTTTAGTAACACATTTATGTTTTCATTTTGTGTGGAAGTTTATAAAACATTTTTATTAACTGTCAAACACAGATTAATTTTACACTTGGTACACACAAACTGTGTAGTAGCTTGACAAACGTTTGCACTGCCCCTTCTTTTCCACTATATCAGGTGTATAGTGGAATGTTAGGATGAGGAATAGTAATACATTTTTTTTCAGAACTGGAGAATCTCTTATATTCTCCAACGGGATCAATATATGTGTATGATGATATAAAGTTTATGCTTTTCCGATCATACCAACGGACTATGCCAATGTTCTCTGACGTCTCAACCTGAAAATCATAAGAACCTCGCCCACATTCTTTCAGTTTGTCCTCTGTTTTTAAATTACATTTTGCCATTCTGTTACATTGTATAGTGCCAGCAAACAATATTCTCTTCTCATTCAGAGCAACTGCTAATGGTAGGGACGAAAACCAATTGTTACAGACAATTTTGTAGTTTTTGTTTTTTGGTATATTTTCACAAAGAGCTAAACCTATGTCTCCTGAGAAGCCAAGTCCACTTGCAGGACATGTTTCTTTTCCTACATATATCTGGAAATCATACATAATTCTTGAAGAGCCTGCTCAGGAATTGTTGGTAAAACAACAACCAAACATAACCTCAACTGCTGCGATGGAAAACAGCTGTACAGTTCAGACCTAATACACCCATGAGAGCCCGTTGTTGGTTATAAGCAACGAGTCAGTTTGTGTCAATACAAAATATCTGTAATCACAAAATTGACTGTGAATGTAAAAATATAAAACTAAACATTATAGTAATCACAAAAAAATATTACACTCAAAAACAAAACAGCATTAATTAATGGTTACACAGGAAGTTATGTAGAGTGTTTCCGCATATTGGCCACTTACTACCATCCAAGACTTCAGCTCTTATTACTGACAATACCTCTGTAACAATCTGTCATCTAGGAGTTAACATTAAAACTACATACTGTTGCTTAAAAGACACATTGGGTTTTGAGGGAAAATAAAGAACAGCATACTAGTAATAGGGAAGAAAGAAATGTTTCTTATAAGCAACACTGGGTGGGAAAGGGTTAATACTGAAAAGAAATGATGTGAATATTAAAAATTGAAATTATAAAATTTAAAAACATTATCTTTTATAAGTTTACACTGTGTAAAAACATAACATACCATTGCTATTCAGCACACATAAAAAAACGTATAATCTTAATATCTAAACATACATGCTGAACAAATTATACAAGTACTTTGTATTGCATAGGTGTCTTGTCTGACTTTGACTTAGTTTTAAAAATAAATAGCAACTCATTTATAAAATAATATTAACTTTACAAAAATATTTGCTATAAAAATTTTATTAATAAGAAAATAACATTTACTTGAAGACTATTATTTATTTCTAATGAGACACCCAATTTGTAACATTAAACAGAAGATTATTATTTTTAATGTTTATTGTTGAACCAAACTTATTATTTTTAACCACAATTTAAAGTTACATACATTATTTACTTTTAAATCTTTAAGTCTTTACTATCTCTATTTTTTTTCAATGAGTGCTTTGCACCAAAATATAACTGTTCATTTGTTGAACTGCATACTGCTGAAGTTACCGTTGCATGTGTGTGTGTGTACGTGTATGCGTGCACGCGACCTGAATGACGATGACGATGATGATGATGCTGATGCGTTCTCGGCCTCTATGGCTTGTTGTTGATGATGGTCCAATGTTCCTCCACAAATCGTGGTGTATGGTGAAGATGTTCAAATCGATCGGCAGACCAGCAGAATGATGTCATGTGAAGATTCCTTGAGTCTGAATGCACCCAAATTTTGCTGGAGGTATTTATACTAGATGGGAAACTGACAGGTCAGAGAATGTTTCAAATTGCAGAATTGTGTCGATTTTTGTGTAGCATCACTTTGATTACTAATCACTTTTTAGTCCATTTTTGCAATCACGTACAATTTATTGTAACACGAGTTATTTAATTGTCTGTGATTTCTCACTGGTCACTTATAACTACATATAACTCAATTTTTAATTACCAATTAATTACGATACTAATTAATATTAATTTATGTAGCGTCATTATTACTGCAGTTTTCTGCAATAATTTAGCATCACCATAGTGTTAAATGTCCTTAATCTAATGTTGTTTTTAGAATTGTGGTATGTCTTCGGTAACTAGTAAAAAACGTATTAATTAATTTATTTGAATCCTGTTAAAACCTGATTAATGAACAACCAACAATTCGTACGTGTCCCCTTGTAGAATTTTGCATGTCGGAACTGGCATACACACACAGGCACACAAACGCTGTATTTACCCTCGGGGCAGGTGCCCCGAGGGTTTTTGTGTGACAGGCCACAGCCTGCACTACCACACAAAATAGTTTAAAACTGTTCATCATATTCTTTTTTGCACTAATTATTTACACAACATACCAATTCTTCATACATTTCTTGATGTATATAATATATTTAATATTTATAATGAATTTACTTCAAGATATTTGTTCCTTATTAGGAACATTATAACTTTATAAATTACACATAAATAATATGCAAACAATGAAAATAAGAAACAAACGCATATATATATTACAACAACACATGGTTTTAATGTGTTAGCCCCACGTTTTTGGAAGCCATTTACAACGCTACCAAATTTAAATGTGTTTAATAATTGATGTGTGATATCTTTAGGTACATTACATTACATTAAATTCGTGTGTGTGCAAGAATGAAGGTTGTAATCATAATAATAATAATGCTGTTTGATTTGTTTATAAATTATTTCAATTTTTATTAACACTTTTTTTTATTTGTTTTGCGGTTTAGAAACTCATTATTATTTTGACATTTTTATTACGTATAATTTGCAATCTCAGATTACACGTTAATTTCTTATTTATTTTACGATTCCAAATGATTCGTATTTTTTTTTACGTACCTACTATGTATAATTCGTAGTCTTATTTGACACAAAAACATATTATGAAATCTTATTGCTAATACATTGGTATTAATTTTCTATGCTGCTCTCAGCTAGCTCAATTATCTTACTGATTATCTACTCTTTTAATTTTTTTATATTGTAACGTGTAGTGTTACTGGGTGTTTATAATTTTGTGTTATTCTGTAAGTCGTTCTAATTTCGTATAGTAAATGTGTGTTTGTCGAGCGATTTTTAACTCGCTCGTTGGGTTCGTGGTATAGTATGGGTGTATAACTGATGTTATTAATAAGTTCAATAAATTCTGTCACTGTTATTTGCGTGTAGGGAGTCGAATTGTACCTTCTCTTACCATTTACGGGTAAACCGTATCTCTCGGCGTTTGGTTTGAATATTGCCGCCTCGCCACCTGATTGGCGCACGCCGTCTTTCAGTGTCGACTTCGCTAACGTCTTGTTTTGTTGTTTTCACTTCAATAAATTTTCATGTATTATCTTAATTTGCTCGAATCAAACATACAGTGTTGCAGAATAATAATGTTTATTAACACTTTGATAGTTTTCAGTTAGTTAGTAGTATATTACTTTATCTTAGCACCGGCTTTTACATTTGCTCAGTTGGCATGCTCAGTTTCAATGTGTCAGGTACACGCCGTCTTGGCGGTTACCGTTGGTTTACAATAAAATGTTTTACTCAGGGGTGTCAATAAGTCCTTTCGGCTACAGAAGTATTGGACTACGGCTAAAATACACAAATTTATAATAATTCTTAATACTAGGTGCACAAAAATTAATATTTTAATACATTCGAGTAAGTAATCATCAATGAGATTTAGTAAAATTTTTGGTTAGGATTTGTCAATTAGTTATGTTTGTTAACTACTTATTATAGCTCAGTTTAAATAATTATCAATTGATTAAAATTCAAATAGTGATATTATAAATACCTTCAGTTCTAAATCAGAATAGTGATCACTGAAGTGAAAATTGTGGTTTATTATTTTTGATAGAAAAATTTGGAATTCGTTTTAATGGCATTATTGTTTATACTCATCAATTCTCGATGGAGCTTCCGCGATGCCGTCTGCTTCTTCCGGATGGATCCAGTCGTCTTCTATTCTTCGGAATCTCATTAATCTCGTCCAGACGGTATTTTCCGTAAAGTTCGGCTTCGTACTCGTTCTGCGATCGTCCGTCTTCTTGGGTTGAAGTAGGTCCCTATGGTCTTCCTTCGGGATGAGTCGTCAGCTATTCTTCCAGAAGTCTTCTTAATTTCCTCGGGTAATTATGGTTTGTAAAAAATTTTAATAATAAATATTTTATCAGGTATTCCCTGGACTACTATTACCATCTTCTTTTCCTTCGGTTTTAGTCAAAATTCACTTATTTGGGATAAAATTTGGGGTTGAGAGCTACATCAATCCGCCCTCGGCGTCGGTCAATAATGGACTAACGAAAATCCAACGGTTTTTTGGCAATAAATTTCGGTTGCTATGGTTACCTAATAAATTATGCTAATTCTCATTGGTCATTAATTTATGTCATTGTTATATTTTAACGTCTTATTTTAGTTTAATTTTACAAAATATCTTCAAATGAAGATTTCTATCTTATATTAATAGCAAGGTTTATTACATGAATACCATTGTTCATAATTTTTGATAAGGGTCATTTTGATACCCCTCATGGTCACTTTTGAGTATCTAATTATATTTTGTTATTTTCCTTATTTATATTTTATATATATTTTATCCAAAATTGGCTGTTATTTATACATTTTGGTATTAGGAATACCCACTTAACTTGTTTAAACATTTGGTATACTCTGCTTTGATATTGGACTATTATTTGTTCTCAAATTTACAAAATTTTTTATTAACAGTTAGGCCTAGAGCCTAGATTTTACTATACTACTCTCTAACATTTCTTCGTAACTTCTTACCTTTATATTTGGTATTTTAAAACAATGTTTTAACAGAAACAAGTAATAAACATTGGTGTTCCTAACTACACCTCTTATTATAACAATAAACAGTTTCCTTGATAGGTTCAAGCCTGAAATAAAACTCCTAACTACCTTTCTGTTCCCTTCTACTATCTGTCTCAATTAATAATTCATTACATTATATTGGTTCTTTTTAAACAATAATAACATCCTTATTATACTAACATTAAACTATACTTTACACAATATATATTATTCCCCCATTCCTTCACTAGAAAAAAGTGTCCATTGTTCTTGTTTGCCCTTCATTCCAATGACTTAATTTCTATCTTATCCTATAATCCTTATTACCTATGGCTTACCTCAATCACATTATAATGAGTTCCTCTTACTTACTAGTACAAAGTTTATCACTGGTCTTCCTGTTATTCTAATACAGTTTACTAACTAGAATACTTTTTGAAGTTCACCAACTACACTTTTTCCTTCATAGAAGGTTTTTGACTTATACACTTTCACTTACTATATGCAACATGCTATCACTACATGTCACCACTTTATATTAATATACTCCTTCTTCCACTCACTCGATTATTCACTGGGTTGTTTATTGATGTTACTATCATCATGGGGTTACTGGTTATAATTGTTTATTTTATTTTCCCTTCACTAATGATCACTTTTGGTAATTAACTGTGGCCTTTATTTGCCTTAGGGTATGTTTATTAGTTTTGATTATATTTATCACTATTTATTAGGGTGTGTGTATTATTAATTCCCTATCTTATATTTATTAATAATGGTGGCCTTGTGAGTGATAATGCTGGCGTGATCAGGAGATGGACAGAACACTTCGAAGAGTTGCTAGGCTCAGTTGGGGAGGCTTCAATGGAGGCATCTGAGAATGAAGAGGAGGTAGGAGAATTCGAGGATGATAGAGAGGAGTTGGTGCCATCCTATGACGAGGTGTATGAAGCTCTAGAAAAGCTTAAAAATAACAAGGCAGCAGGTTCCGATGGTTTACCAGGGGAACTATTAAAGAGCGCAGGAGGAGATTTCATAAAGGTATTTGCCCATCTTATAGAGCGAATATGGCTGGAGGAGGTAATGCCTGATGAGTGGAACAATGGGGTGGTGTGTTTAATACATAAAAAGGGTGATCCGCTTATATGTAAAAATTATAGGGGCATCTCTCTACTTAATACAGCATATAAGGTATTGTCCAACATCATATTTTCTAGGCTGCTTCCCTACGCTGAGGAAAACATAAAAGAATATCAGTGTGGATTCACTAGGAATAGGTCAACAACAGACCAAATATTTACACTAAGGCAAATCCTGGAAAAAACGTTGGAATATGGAGTGCCCACTCACCATCTCTTTGTGGATTTCCAGTCGGCATATGATTCAATCAACCGGAAAATGCTATATAGAGCTATGAAGGAGTTGCATATACCATCTAAGTTGGTGCGTATGGTTGGAGTAGTTATGTCCAATTCTAAGTGCCAAATCAGAATACAATCAAATCTATCTAACTCCTTAAAAACATTGAATGGGTTGAAACAAGGAGATGCCTTAGCATGTCTGTTGTTCAACATAGCTCTAGAAAAGGTCATCAGGGATTCAGGAATTCAAACTAGCGGACACATATTTCACAAGGAGGTACAGCTTCTGGCCTATGCCGATGACATTGACGTCATAAGTAGGTCTGAATCTGGCTTAAAGGAAGCCTTTCAGGAACTGGAGTTGTCTGCTAAGGCTATGGGCTTGGTTATAAACCAAAGCAAAACCAAATATATGGTTGTAGGTGCCAATACTCGTACCCTGTCCCTGCGCATTAACGATTATGAATTTGAAAAGGTTCAGGGTTTTCCATATCTCGGGTCATATGTGGACTCTGGAAATGACTCCTCTAGAGATATTGAAAGACGAATATTATCTGCTAATAGGTGTTACTACGGACTGGTGAAACATTTTAAATCAAAATTAATAACTAAAGATACAAAAGCCTCCCTATACAAGACCTTGATTAGACCAGTCCTGATGTATGGCTCGGAATGCTGGGTGTTAAAAAAACTAGATGAGCAGAGACTATCCGTTTTTGAGAGGAGGGTACTGAGGAGAATCTATGGCCCTGTGAGGGAAAACAACATTTGGAGGCGACTGCATAATCGAGAGTTGTACGAAAGGTTTAAAGATCTTCCGATCGTGCAACTCATACAAATTAACAGATTGCGTTGGGCTGGTCATGTGCAGAGAATGGCGGAGGATAGAATCCCAAAAAGAGTGATGAATTATTTGCCGATGGGAAGGAGAAGGAGGGGAAGACCGCGTACAAGATGGCTGGACCAGGTTGGTAAGGAGGCAGTGAGGCTGGGTGCAGCAAACTGGTGGACATTGGCCGGGAGTAGAGACCAGTGGGGAAGATTTCTTTTGGAGGCCAGGGCCCGGACTGGGCTGTAGCGCCAAGGATGTATGTATGTATGTATGTATCTTATATTTATGAATACATTCCTTCATTAATAAAATATACATAACCTTACTATCTTTCTTATTTGCCATTGTTACCCTAGGTAAATCTCATCTATACTCTAATTACATTAGTTCATTGATTAACATACATTTTAATGGTCATTATTAGGGATTTACAATGTTCATTCTCAAATTCTTGATCACATTTAGTTCTTGGTTCCTTCTTCCTTGTTCCGTTGTTCTTTTTGTATTTATCCGATCTATTGTGTCAGGTCATTGTCAGTTTATCAGTCATTTGTCATTTGGGTTATTAATCTCTGAGTTTATAAGTTCTTGCCTTTTATTCTAGTCTTCAGCTCTTTATTTTATAGTTAAATATCATTGGATCTTCACTACCTTATGTCATGTTACAATATTAATTTCTTTTTGTTATGGCATATGCATTCCTTTCAATTAATTTCTCTGACAAGGTCGTCATTTACTACTAACAATTATATTTTAAATTACAGTTACTCCTAACTCTTATCGTTACACAGTCTTTCATATTACTGTACTTAACGTACAAACAAAACATATCTACAACTATACAGTTACTTGACTCATACTAGAATCGAATTGTTTATTCATTTTTTTTCTTTAATTTTTAAAGTCTTTTGGTTCAGTCTTGGTTTCTTATAAATGCATGGTTATTTGTCACCTTGTTATTTGTGTGTTACATCTTAAGTGTGTCCTCTTCGGTCCTGGATACGGATGTTCCTCTTCGTTCCTGGAAGTCCTGGAGTCGGGTATTCTAGGACTCTAGTCGTCCCCCGTCCACTGAATGCTCATACTCTGGATCATTGGATGCTCGTACTCTGGATCATGGGATGCTCGTACTCTGCTACACTGGATTCTCGTACTCTGCTTGTGTTGATCTACTGTGGTTGTTGTTTCTAAGTAGATTCTTTGGCTGCCATGGTCGTCGATCAAATCTAGAAGTTCTAGTTGTTGGACATAGCCTCTGATTACATCATTAGTCGAACGAAGAAAAGTTGTAGTTCTTGAGCAGAGCCTCCAGCTGCTAAGATGGTCTGACGAGAAAGAGAACGATGTTTGCGTGTCCTCGTATTTATACCCAGAGCACCAAAAATCATGTCTCGACAATATTCTGCATGTTTGAAATTGTTAAGAGCGTCACTCTTACCCCACGCCTTCTAATGACACTTAATTTGCTCATCTTCGCGAATTGCGAAGTCTTTAGCACATTATCCAATATTCATTCTATCGGTAATTTTCTAGGTGTTCATCATGCATAAACCGTTTTTCTTTATCTTAATTACTCTAATTACTATTGATTTTTAACTTCCTACACTAACACTTTTTGTATGTTTTTCACTATTTTTTATACACTTGTTTGTTATTTTTAACCACACATTTTGGTGTCTTTAGTTTTTCGCTACCATGCACACAAGCATTATAAATTAATTTAAATACAATAATTTATATCGTTACTGAAAAGGGTGGTGCTTTTCATGAATGAACTAGTCGCACACACACAAACTTTTAAGTGTGTACACACATGCAGAGAGCAGCTGGCTTTACTCCCTGTCTCAACATGCAAGTTCTATTACAGTTTATATTGCAGGTTGATTGATTATTATTACCAAAATGCGTTATTTATGTCTTCTAATCACTTATTTAAATTACTTGGTGCAATGGACAGTACTCAACCTATTTGTACTGTTGCATTATTCCCGTGCTTAAAAAAATTTAATAACTGGTTTATTAAATTTTTTGCCTTTTACTTTAGACAACAGTATATTAAAAAATTTTATCAAGCACATTTATTTACATTTAGTTCAAATAATAATGACTAGCTTATTATTTACTTTACCCTTATGCGTGGCGGGCTGAACAATTATTCCCCTCCCCCCTCCCTTATTCCCCACCGTATTATCACTCCGTTTTCCCACTGGATTGGTCTTCAGCAATATTTTCTCTCCCTCCTTAAATTTCTGTAACTTGTGAATTCTATTGAATCATTCAATTGTTTCATTACCTTTCTTCATAATTCTCCGTTTTGCATGTGCAATTTTTATGCTTATTGGGACTAGTAAGTTCTGATTACCAGGTTTCTGAACATACTTTCTCCAGAATTGATTGGGTTGCCAATCTTCAATCTCTATCGGTGTGTAGCTTGTAGCTTTGCTGTAATTTTCATTCATAGCTTTCTCAAAGAATGGTAAATATTCAGCCCATTTATTATGTTGTTTATGGCAGTAGATTCGTAAATATTTACCCAACTCCATGTTCACTGTCTCGGCTAAATTTCCCTGTGGATGTCTGATGGACGTGAGTATGGGTTGTATTCAATTTTCTCTTAATATTCTATGCCATACCTCACTTTGGAATTGCACTCCTTGATCACTAAGAATTCTCTTCATTTTGCCATGTGTTGGAATATACTTTTGTAACAGAATTTTTATGACAGCGTTAGTGGTGGGTCGCATAATTGGATACAGACGAACTGCCTTGGAAAACACGTCTATACAGACTAGTATGTGTTGAGATGTTCATTAAAATACTTAAATTTATTCTAATATAATATAATAGATTGACTTCCACATACCTGGAAGGTTTCGTTTTATTTCGGGCCAGGATCCTTTCGTACGAACGCTAGATACAAACATGTGTTTCATGGGTTCTCGAAATAATTAACTCTACACATCGTTATGAAGAGAATTATTAATTTTAATGCTCAATTGTTGAAATTACTGTTTGACAAATAGATTTACATGGAGTTACATATTGTGCAACTCGTGCATCTGGTTTGTAAAGGAACTTACAGACTAGAGCTTACCTTATTATTTCACAAACACAAACATAAAATGCAAACACAAATATAAACAGAAAGCAGCCCAGCTTTGCCACACTCACATTTATACTAAATTAAAAACCACTTAACATTTTATGCAAATCAAATGCCCCCTTCGCCGGCCACTTGGTCTCCCCGCACACGCATTGTTCGGTTACACGGTTTCACTGTTCTGAAGTAAAAAAACTCTTGATACGACTCCCTAGTCGTATTGACCGCGGTCACTTAACAGTTTTGCTGTACTACAATTTTAAAATATTTAAATATGTGTGACGAGCCTACAGAGGCCAACCCGATAACGGGAACTGTTGCTTGTCGACTGGGGCTGGAACTGGTAACGTAACAGTTACTTCTTGCTTTCTCTGGCGGGAATTGTTGTTCACTGCCACCCGCTTTGCGTCGTCGTTCCAGCTCAGTTGTTGGGAGCTAACCACTTTATGTGTGGAATAAAGCTGGTATGTGTGTGTGACCCGAGGCCGATATTGGACTTTGCTCCGCTGACGTCATTGGAAAGGCCGGATTTAGCCATGACTTCCTGCCGCTCAAAAAAGCACATTGCTGGATTTTGCTCGTCCCAGGGCATCCTGTTTTGTGGCTGGATGCGTCACTCGGATTTGTGGTGATACAGTTGCGTCTGTGTGCTGTTACACAAGTACAGATTTCTGAGAATTTTGAAGGGGGTAAATGCTTCGCTCGCCGCGTGACACAATAACACCTGCGTATCGCTTTTGTCTCACTGTTTCTCAACATCGTGCTGTTGCATGGAAAATAACGTTGCAATGCGTTCTGTTATACTGGACTGAATTTCGTTACACAATAATTTTCACAACTTCTTTTTACAAGCCCGCACCAAGATGAAAGAAATAAAAATGTACTTGCCCCATACGGTAAAAATAAAAACACCCAAAAATTGACCCGCTACAATACCCCCTCGATGAGAATTCTGCTGTTCACAACAGAAGAAATCTCATCGATAACCCCGAAGAGAACCGGTGAGGAACTGGTGCCAACAACCCCCGGGTTCTTAATCTCATGGGTACACGACCCCCCTGGCTCAGCGACTATGGACTCATCTGAACGAGATCACTGGACTTCTCCGTAAGAGATCCCAACACCAAGAAATCGAACAGACTCGCACCACAGCGCACCTCGCCTTTTAACATACCACCCCCAAAAATCCTCAATCCCTGGCCAAAATTATTCCAGCTCCTCCGCCGATATGTTTCCCCTTTTTGCAAGCTGGGCTGCCTTAGCAAATACTGGGCTCACACACACTAACATTACATGTTACCATAACACATTAAAAATAAAAGATTTCTTTTAAAATTTATTTAAAATTTAAAAAAAATTCAAAATTCAAAAAAATATTTTATCAAAAAATTCTCTTCCTCTTTTTTCTTTTTTTTTTCTTTCAAAATGACAACTTAAGCGTTTCTTCTACTTGAACAAATCCTTAACCTAACATGTCTTAGTCTAACAATACAGTGCAGTACAATAAATCAGTAAACTAAACATGGTAAATACACACATAAATAAAACAATAGCTACCACAAATATGCAGTTGCTGGCAGGCGAAAAATCAATTTTTTTTTTTTTTCAAATTCCCAAAATTTTAAAATTCAAAAAAAATTTAAATTTGTTCAAAGGTTTCATTTATATTTAGAAATTATTCAAAACTGGTTTAAAGTGATTAAATAAACAAATAAAATTAATTCCCTACTATACAAGCTTAGTAGGTGTATGACCTCATCAGCTGATCAAAACTAGGTCAAGTCCAAAACCCTTGAACTACATATGTTATATATAAGTTCTGAAAATACATTGAACATCTGTATTATCCTAACTGGAAATACAAACATAATAAAACAACATATCTAAAATAAACAAAATATTAATATAAATAATCATCAACTTGATATTTAATTTATTTAAAACAAACAATTTTTAATTTTACATTATTTTCAAATTTTATCAAAATTCTGTCACTGGTTTGAAAAAATGAAAATTGTGTCCTTATTATAAATCTCTCTTTTTATACAACGATCTTACTTTAATCTACTGTGGGTGATATAAATTATTTATTCTCATTGACCGTATTAGATCTGTATACATATATCATCTTTACTCTCCCTATGGCTCTAATATTAATCAACTTCAAGTAACATGACACCCATCTCTACCAAAATATCTACTAATCAAGACACTCTAAGCTCCAACTTATCATTGAACACAAAATCGTCACCTTCTCTACATATAAAAAAAAATACTCTCTAACCCTTTGTACATAGGATACGTGTTTCCCCTACCCAAAACTCAATTCCCTTATTTGGCGGCCCGGATTCTACCTAAGGCGGCCCCTACTTACTAAAATCGATACCAATTCCCGTCCCAAAATATTTTGTTGTGAACTCCTACATGACACTACCCCCTAATACAAAATTGCCATCCCCAAAAATCTCAATCTCATTACCTCACTACAAATACAACAAAATAGCCTCATTAATTATAAACAACAATATATATCACTCAAAATCTACCTAAAGTCTCCATAACTACTGTGTCAACATCAATACTTCACAAAACTACCTTACTTCAAAACAATATTACATTATATCATCTCTATCATTTCAAATTCAACTTTGAATTTAACTTGGACAGATCTACGTGTCCCACAACATATTTATCACCCACAAAACTATCTTTTATTAGATTTCACAAATCGTTACTTTATTTCTCATTGTAGCAAAATATTTTTTATCATTACTTTAAAACATCTGTAGTACATTAAAAACATTACATTGAACACTCATTACTTAAAACATTTATACCTAATATACCAGTGACATGTTGCTGATCAGCTGATACCCTAATATAATGAAAACACATCTCAAATTGAACAAACTACATGAAATATATAACTATTTATTTATCATTACTCCTCACCTTCTTGTTTCCCATTTCTCTGATTCTGATAATTCATTTTGACCGCCTGCCAGATGATTTAATTATTGGCTTAGAAGAAAAAAATACACCCACATAATGAAAATACATTTTATCAACAACTATATCGAACACACAACAATAAAATGATACCTTTAAAATTATAGTATGAACACCTTATATTACGAGACTGAGGATATAATTATGTGGACAGAGCACAAGCATTTTTGATTGGATTAAACTTTGAATAAGCAAAAACTTTAATGTCATAAAATTTAAATTCGTGACTCCTTTGCGTCACCTCCCAACCACACACACTATTTCAGATTATGGTGGACTGTGGCGCCCATTCGCTTCCACAGAGACTGTATATTTTGGAGCAGGTTTTTACCTCTCCGTGTCTGCTTCCGCTATTAAGTTTTAAAATTAGTGAACATCGTCATGTTCTCGTCATAAAATCATACACCCTTAAGACGGTTCTACCACCGGTCTTGCTACCCCAAGGCGGGCAGAGTGGCAGCCGCTGTTCCATAGTTCCGGCAGATTTCCTCTAATTGTCACCCCCCATTAAATTTCAAGTCAGCTATGGTCAAGGGACTTGGTATGACCATAGCTGGCCGCTAGCCAAAACCACGGTTAGTGCTGGTAAGACAGTAACCGCCCGAAAAGTCGAGGAAATCTAACTTTAATTTAATTGCCTGTTTCATCAATCTGGTTATGTGCGACACTGCCATTTATTAATGTGTGTAAACTTTAATTTACATGGATAAGGTGTGCCGCACATTTATCGCCCTTTTGGCCTCCGATGGAGGTAACACTCACTGTTACCCCCAACCCATTTCGCTATCTAAGAGAGCACAGGCCACCCCCTCAATAGCCACTTAATAGCTAATTAATTAATTTGCAATTGAAAATTAAAACTTTTCTACCATTGCAGTTCCACATTCCATTGTTCTATCACTTCATTGAGCACCAATCTACCCCCCAAAATCATCCCCACTTCTTGTATTAACAACAAGTTTTTATTTTTACACATCTCTTCAAAATGTTCCCATACTCACTGATACTAAACTTGACAATTGTTTTTGATCACTTAATTCTAGGATTTATTGAAATTTGAAATTATATACATTCCATTTTTTTTTTTTTTTTTCAAAAAAAATACAATTCAAACAATTTAAGTTCATTGTTAAAATCATTGTTTCTATTAATTTGAATACCCAATTAATTTAATGGTGTTTAATTTCTCAAACTATAAGTTACAATAATTACCTCATTATTATTTTAACAAAAAATTTACTTTAATTCTTTTATGTCACAATAGGGTTTTGCTCAAGATACTGATTCAGCAGACTACAACATTCCTTGTTATGGTCACCAAGCATGACCACAGGCTTGAGTCACAACATACCACTACAACACACCTGTCTATTGTTTACATGAACACAGTTATGTGTCAGACTTGTTTTCATAAACAACAGTTATAAACATTCTGAGTTTCAGCATTCATAGTCTAAACATTCTAGTTACATCATATATTGCCATACCTGCTTGCTACACTTTTCGAATTTTATAAATGTTAGATAACCTATTTGTCTCTTAGATTTTTTTTTTTTTTTTTTCCAATTTAGATCAGATATATTTTTGATTCATTAATGAAAGTGGCCTTTTTAAATTATTTATTTAACTTGCAACTATTTCAATTATATTATTACAACAATCATCTTACGTACACACATTGTTTACTTAACGTTTCATAATACACACAAATGAATTCACTATATTATTTACAAACTCTTGTTATTTATTATTCAGTTTTTTCCGCACTTCATTTGTCCAGATTTGCCATGTCAGAACCATTAAAACAAAATATTTATACTGTCTTTTATTGTTTTAATAGTTTAACCTCCATCGTTCCAAATCAACCTTGGTTCTACATAACATCGTTCAATTTTATCACCACACAAATGACTGTTTTGTGTGTTGTAACCATACAAACTAAATTCATTCAGTTTATTCAAATACTCATTAAACCGGTCTACATTGGGTATTTTTGTTAAGTCTCCATCATTAAATTCATTAACTATTGGGTTAATCATTTTTATTAAATCATTGTAGTCGTTATCATTCACATATATTTCTAAACTTTCCTTCCATTCATCATACTTTTTATTTTAAGTTATATAATTCTGTGACTTTATTAACACACAATTCTCTGTTTACATCTCTCTCTTCATAACCCCAAATCACACTCTCAAAAGTATTACAGACAGAGGGTATAAATTCAATTAAATCTTTCCTGACTTCTCCAGGAAAAACAAAAAACTTATTTGTAGCACACTTGTCTACACAATATATATGTGAAGGTCTTCCTTCACCCCCCATTCTACCTCGTAAACAATTTACCCCCTGTTTCATACCTGTAATATAGCTCTCTTTCCACTCTTTCTCCAACTCATTTACACACATTAACATCTCATAATCACATTCTACAACTTCATTAGTACTCTCAGATACCACTTTTTCGACTACATTATTATTCTCATTATTATCAACATCATTATTATTTATTAATTCATTACCTAATACAACATTGTCATTACAACTTTCGTTTGTATTACTCGTACTTGATTCTACTTTATTCAGACTATTTCTTGTCATTTCATCGGCATTTTCAAGACATACATTCTTGTCTTGTATATTATTTATCAACTCACTAAATTTTACATTTATATTTTGCTGTAACTGCACATTCTGGTCTTTAATTGCTTTAAAATTGATCTCGTTTTGAATATTTTGCTGCTCGCATTTTATTTTCTGTTCATTAAAATCATTAGTTAATTGGTCTAATTTATAGTTAAAATCACTTTTCATCTTATTTAAAATTATTTCATTGTTATCCAAGCGTTTATCATTATCATCAAAACGACTATTTAAAATTATTTCATTATTATCAAAGCGTTTATCATTATCATCAAAACGACTATTCAACATTGCAAATTTATTGTCCATTTCATCAAACTGATCATTCTGTATATCAAATTTTACGTTAATATCCTTAGACATATTTCTCACGTCACTGGACATGGTTCTCATGTCACTAGACATGGTTCTCATGAAATTAAATAAATTGTTCACTGACAACTCTGTAGCTTTATTTGTTACGGGAGTTGATATCGCTCCTGGTGAGCTAAATACAGATGCTTCTGCGTTATACTCATTTATTGACGTTACTTCTGTTTGAATACCGGAGTCAGCATTTACTTGACTCTCGGTCTGATTGTCAGATAAGCCGACTTCACTGTTATCTGCCATTTCTTATTTTATACTTGATATTTGTGTATAAATAAGATATACTCAATTTTGCGTTAACAACGCACTTTTGTTTTATTCCGCTAACCCCAAAAACATGTTTGTATCTCTACTGTAGGTACGGTCTTTAATGTTTTAATTACCAAAAACTGTCCCTGTTCGGGCGCCATTGAGATGTTCATTAAAATACTTAAATTTATTCTAATATAATATAATAGATTGACTTCCACATACCTGGAAGGTTTCGTTTTATTTCGGGCCAGGATCCTTTCGTACGAACGCTAGATACAAACATGTGTTTCATGGGTTCTCGAAATAATTAACTCTACACATCGTTATGAAGAGAATTATTAACTTTAATGCTCAATTGTTGAAATTACTGTTTGACAAATAGATTTACATGGAGTTACATATTGTGCAACTCGTGTATCTGGTTTGTAAAGGAACTTACAGACTAGAGCTTACCTTATTATTTCACAAACACAAACATAAAATGCAAACACAAATATAAACAGAAAGCAGCCCAGCTTTGCCACACTCACATTTATACTAAATTAAACACCCCTTAACATTTTATGCAAATCAAATGCCCCCTTCGCCGGCCACTCGGTCTCCCCGCACACGCATTGTTCGGTTACACGGTTTCACTGTTCTGAAGTAAAAAAACTCTTGATACGACTCCCTAGTCGTATTGACCGCGGTCACTTAACAGTTTTGCTGTACTACAACTTTAAAATATTTAAATATGTGTGACGAGCCTACAGAGGCCAACCCGATAACGGGAACTGTTGCTTGTCGACTGGGGCTGGAACTGGTAACGTAACAGTTACTTCTTGCTTTCTCTGGCGGGAATTGTTGTTCACTGCCACCCGCTTTGCGTCGTCGTTCCAGCTCAGTTGTTGGGAGCTAACCACTTTATGTGTGGAATAAAGCTGGTATGTGCGTGTGACCCGAGGCCGATATTGGACTTGGCTCCGCTGACGTCATTGGAAAGGCCGGATTTAGCCATGACTTCCTGCCGCTCAAAAAAGCACATTGCTGGATTTTGCTCGTCCCAGGGCATCCTGTTTTGTGGCTGGATGCGTCACTCGGATTTGTGGTGATACAGTTGCGTCTGTGTGCTGTTACACAAGTACAGATTTCTGAGAATTTTGAAGGGGGTAAATGCTTCGCTCGCCGCGTGACACAATAACACCTGCGTATCGCTTTTGTCTCACTGTTTCTCAACATCGTGCTGTTGCATGAAAAATAACGTTGCAATGCGTTCTGTTATACTGGACTGAATTTCGTTACACAATAATTTTCACAACTTCTTTTTACAAGCCCGCACCAAGATGAAAGAAATAAAAATGTACTTGCCCCATATGGTAAAAATAAAAACACCCAAAAATTGACCCGCTACAGTGTTTAACCCCCCCCCCCCCGACTTGATCGTGGTAATGGGTTCCAAGAGTTCCCTGCCCTTAACTCCCCCTTTTGCTTCCTTCTGTATATTTTGGATTTCCACATAGGTATTAAGATTCGATTGTGTAGCATTCTGGCAATCATAACATTTCTTTAATTAATTTTTAATTTTTTTCCACATGTTATTAATTTAAGGGATAAATAATCATTTTAATGCCGATGCATGAGCTAAGCTTCCATGAGTTGGTTTGATTAGCTTATATAACATTTTTATTTGTCAATAATCATATCTTATATTGATCTGATAGTTGAGATTGATTCATTAGATTTCTTACCGTCATCTTGATTCTTCTTATTATATTTTGTAGCCTTCTTTTTAATTCATTGCTAACTTCGATTGAATAGGTATTTGACGTACTTCATTCTTCATTATTGTAGATCTTCTTCACATTCATCTCAAATATAGCAACTTCTTTTTTTGTAGATCTCTTCACATTCTTCCTTACACTCTTTTGGCTGAAATTCCTTGTAGAACACCAGAGTTCATTACATTATATCTCCGTAGAAATGGCAATTTTCTACATATTTACATCTTATTATTAACATATTATTCACATCTTATTAATAGTTCAAATCGTACTATTTAAAAAATATTTACAATAGAGCATTGAGTGTCCTATAATTCACCCTAGTTTAGACTACACAGTGCATGGGGTCCATCGACCAGATGTTGGGTATTGTTCCTTTGTAGCCTAGTCGCCAACATATAACAATTTCCGTTCCACACCCTCATTGTGTTAACGTCTGTTTTGACTGTGTAACTTGTACATTCATATGGTGAGAATTTTTTTCTCTTAACCGTCTTACAGCTGCGCCCCTCTTGACTAACGCATTCCGTATTAGCAGTTTGCGTGAGGCTTACATAAAAAGCTGACCGTTTTTTCATTCGTCGCTTATTATAATCTCTGTTGTTTTTATAATTATAATTATGATTATCGTCATAATTAATGTTCGGTCGTTAATTGCTGTGCGTACCCTCGTTGCGATTGATGTGTTTCAATCGTGTCACTTTTTTAATTGTTTTACTACTGTGAGTTTGACCAGAGATTTGGATATTCTCGCTGACGAGGTACGATTGTTTAGATTCTATTTTATATTCTTCTTTACTATTAATTATTTCCTTAGAATTGTCACTATCAGTTATTAACATTTCTTCTTGCTTATTTTCAATTTTAATAGCTTGTTCATCAAGTGCTGTTTTAACTATATTTTCATGTGCGTTTATACGCATATTAGTGTCGATATCTGTAGGTACTAATTGTGTAGTATTATCTACGATATCTTGATCTAATTTTTCTTTTATTTGAGCATTATCTTGTTTTAACTCGTTTTACTTCATTTAAATTTTCTGTAATTTTTACAGTATCGTTTTTTAATTCATTTAGTTGATTTAATCTTTTGGTTTGTTTATGTAGTTTCTTATTTTGTTTTCTTAATTCATTTAAACTTTCTCTTTGTTTATTTATAATTTGTTTTAATTCTTCTTTTATATCTTCAGCCGATCTTACACCCTCTTGTTTTCTATCAAATATTTCATCGATCGAGGCCATCATCGTATTTTCAGACGCCTCTAGATTCAAACTTCCTGGTTCCACCATGTTGAATATTTTTTTATTTATTTATTATTTATATTTCAAAAGAATTATTATTGGTGATACCCGGTTATAATACACTTTATTTATTATGTATTATTCTTAATAATAATTATTATATTACTATTACGATTACACCTCATTTACAATTTATTACCTGTTGAGTGCCAGTTGTGTTCTTATAATACACAACAATTTGAAATAACATTTACTACAATACTAGTTATTCCATACAATATTTTTTTTTAACACACCTTTCTGTAGAACATTCAACTTAAAAAAAAATTTTATCGTTAAATGATTATGGTCATGCCCCACGTTCTTGGGCGACATTTTACAACAACACACGGTTTTAATTTGTTAGTCCCACGTTTTTGGAAGCCATTTACAACACTACAAAATTTAATGTGTTTAATAATTGATGTGTGACATATCTTTAGGTACATTACATTACATTAAATTCGTGTGTGTGCAAGAATGAAGGTTGTAATCATAATAATAATAATGCTGTTTGATTTGGTTACTTGGTGCAATGCACAGTACTCAACCACAGTAAATAGATTTGTACTGTTGCAATATATATATATATATATATATATATATATATACAGTAATCCCTTGTCAACCGCGGGTTCACCAACCGCGGAATTCATTTATACGCGGTTTTATAAATGCGCAGTAGTTTCCAACCGCGGGGCTGGAATTCGCTTATACGCGGTTTGTAGTAGCATCCGCTAGGCAGCACTTCGTGCACACATATCCCTTCAAATCGGATTGAAGTCGGTCAGTTGCGCGTTGCTCTTCTGCCGTGACGTATTGCGTGTTCTTTAGTTTTTAGTGTGCGTTGTTCTTATTATCTAGTGTTAATTTACTCTTTTATAAACTATCTTTTCGTCATAATGTGTTCCAAACGTTCGGAAAACATAATTGGCGTTGATAAGCTAGCCAAAAGGGCTAGGAATGTACTACCGCTGGAGAAAAAGCTCGATGTTTTGAACAGGTTAGGGCGCGGTGAGAGTGCTGCGTCTGTGGCCAGGTTAATGGTTGTCAACGAGTCAACTATAAAATTCAAACGGGGTTTGAAGGATTTATTATCTCCATACAAGCAGCTTCAGAAGGAGTTTCAAAATAAAATGAAGCAGACTTCTCTTTTATGCTATTTTAAATCATCTGGTGGCAAGTCAACTGACGTCTCTCACCCTTCCACAAGTGCCGATTCCCATGCCTCGATTTAAAATTGTTTTGATTAAAATTTTGCGTTTAAATTGCTTGTGTGTTAAAAATTGTTTTTATTTTAAAATTTTAAGTTGAAAATTGTAGTAAGCTATAAAACTGGACTTACTTAGCACTAAAAACTGGCCGCTATTTTTTCCTTGTCTTAGCGGCTTTTTCGTTATAATGTAATACAGTATTTTAAAAATTTTGAAAATTTTTATAATTTAAATAACTGTCAGCTATTTGAAATCATTGGACTGGTTTTATACATTCGAACAATGTAGTGTATACTGTATAATAAAGAGTTGTACAGTATTTTATATTTCTGGCTTTGTTTCAGATTCCCCTAACCTTACTTTTCCCATATAAAGTTAACTTCACCAACCGCGGATTCACTAACCGCGATGTTTTGTAGGAACCTAACCCCCGCGGTTGGCGAGGGAATACGGTATATATATATATATACATTTTTCTATCATTTTGGCGTCTTTTCAAAATGTATACGTTTTGGCGTCTACTCGAAAACAAAGAGTATATTGAAATTTTATTACAACATTACGTTCTTGTGATTATGTTATTTGTGTTTTGCATTTTATATATCAATATACTCTTAATACAAGAAAATAATTTTTGTTGTACAAAACGCTGTCATTATGGCATCTTTTTATAATTACGACAATAGGGCGTCTTTTCAATTTCCCGACAATTAAGCGTCTGAAATGTATACTTTTTTCAAATTGTTGCGGTTTTTGCTTCCAACGACGTTGCCAGTTTTTAACCCCGGGTATTGCACAGTTTACGTTGAGGCTTATTTGTTTGTATGAAAGAGTGACTAACTGCAGGCGAATGACCATTATTCTTTTCCTTTGTTCACGCGCCAACTTTACATCATAATTTTAACTAAATATTTATAAACTGTCAAATATTTATCAACAATTTTTAAACTTCACTATCCAATTCTATTAACCATGATAATATAATTATTGTGTTTTACGAAGCATGCCAAAGTAGCGTACTGGCCTTTTGAATTATGTAAAGATTGACCACTTGTTGTCGGGTTAACTAACGGAATTAACGGGCATGTTAATATTTTCTCACATGCATTGATACCGGGTGATAACGTAACTTTGATCTCATTTACTAGAGAAATTTCTTATGCATATTGGCAGTGAAAAATAATAAATGTAATACCAAACGTTATGAACTTATACTCATAATATAAAAAATATAATCAGTTATATTTTTTGTCAGTGTTCATTATTATGCATACAGTATTTTGAAGTAATGCTATAAAACATTTATTTGTATAAATTTTGCGGGTAACAAAATTTATAATTTTAGTTTATAGTTCTGTAGTTCTTAATTGTCTATAGTTCTGTTTGGGATTGAGATTGGTAAATAGATAGATAAATAGATAGACAGACAGATAGATAGGTGTAGAGAGAGAGAGAGAGAGAGAGAGAGTAAAATGATAAAAGTGCGTAAGTAAGAGTGGAGGAGAGAGAGGATTAGTAGGGGGGGGGGGGGAGAAAGGACTAACTGGGAGTCAAGAGTCAGACATACAAACAATGAAAGAATGCTACTCTATTTATTTTTTTGGTAATAAAAGTTCTGTTTTTATTAATAAGAGATATATAGAAAGGGAAGAAAAGAGAGAGCGAGAGAAGGAAGGAGAGCGATCACAACTGTGCATATATGTACATAATAATAATTACTTCTTGTGTTAGAGATAGATGGAGAGATGGGAGACAGGTTGTGAGATAGCATAAAATTTTATATTAACATTTCCATAATATTAGTTCTATTTGTATTCGAAATAATAGCAAGATGTTGCGAGAAGCAGGCAGAGAGAGAGAGAGAGAGACGATATTAAAATGTTTCGGGTTGAGGGTACTAGAAGTCGTCGGATACCTGCACTTTTTGTAAGACCAGGAAAAGGTTATTTTATGATAATCTTCATTGACATGTCTATTGCTATATAGGCTTGTGGTTTCTCCACGAATTATAAAAGTAGTGGCTACATTCAGTGGCTTGAGAGCCACTTTCTTACAGAGAATGCTCACGGCCACTAATAAATCGAGAAATGACTTATTTCAACAACAATTGCTTCACTTACTAAAACCGGTCAGTAAGGCCTTGTCGTTTTTCACATCTTAATGTCTTTACATCTCTTTTAATTTTATTTATTTTTTAGATTTTGTCTGACTCACTTGTATTTTAGCTAAATTTATTAACTAGAAATTACTGTATATTCAATTTAAAAATTGCGTGTAAATATAATGAATAGCCGCTAAAAAATCATTAAACAATTCTTCTACAGAAAAACATTTCTCTTCAAATATATTCAATTAAATACGTCTGAAATGTACTAACAGACATTCTGCCGACTCTTCTTCGTATATCACGCTTAATTTTGGACCATTAGTTCTCGATTGTTTGGGTGTGAACGGCAAAATTGCAAGGACATACAAAATTAAGCAAACGATTAAGAGGAAAATGTATAACCCTTACATTTGGGCAGTGGCGCACCCAGGAGGGTTTTGGGGGTTAGAACCTACTGAAAATGTGGAAAAAATTTTGTAGTCAACGAATGTACAAATAGTAAGGCTGTAGTAATAAGATAAACTAAAATACAATGTAGGTAAGCTTACCAGACACGAATAAACTGTTCTCATGATATGTAATTGTGTTCATACTTTTCAAAAACACCAGTTTTCATCAAAAGCATAGAGTTTTACTGCTATATTTTCCGGTTTGGAGAGTGAAATGGATCAATCTGGGTCACCTGTCGACTTCAGTGCAAAGGAAAGTTATAGGCCTACATAGTCAGAGTCGGAAAATAATTTATAACGTGTAGGCCTACAAGTTTATTAAATCGGAAGATAAGGATATATCAGAAAGAAAGTTACAGGAATGGGTAGCTCAGGCGTGCGGCGTGTCTATAAATAGTGTTTCTAGAATTATTAAAGAAACATCATGGTATATGGGTGATATAAAATCTTTCAGGACTCTCCATAAAAATGTTCAACAAATGAAATAAAAACTGATTTAAACGATTTCGACAAGTGCACTACTCGACTAATTATTCACCAAAGTCAACCCATAGAAGGGTAAAGATTAACATTCAAAAGTAATTTAAACAATTTTAAAGAACAAATTAATTATAATGGTAGTGTTTCCAGTCTGAACCACATTATTCGTCAAATGGGATTTCGACGGAAACGTGCCAAAAGCAATAGAAAACTTTTAAATAGAAAACGTGACATTGAAATCTTAAGAGTTGATATATAAGAAAATTACAGCAATTCAGGGAAGAATGGTAGTCCATAGTATACACAGATGAAATTTTGGTTTTCACCGTTCAAAATCGGTTACAAAAATTTGGACAGACAATGACGAAAGTGCCTGAAAATTTCAATAAATAAATAAATTCGCCTGCAACATCATTAACAAAAAGGTAGACATGATTAACTGGTTACTGAATCCTGGGACTCCTTTAGTTAATTTATGTTATAACCTGAGCTCTTTTTAATAGTTAGGCTAAACTAAATAACCCAACATTATTATTATTAGCGGGGGTCCTAGAGTCTATGCCGCATCCCTCATTTCGATCGCCATTTCTCCCTATCTTTCCAGTCATCGTCTTCAATAGCTCGACCTCTCATGCTTTTCCTAATTCCTGTTTTCCATTGTGTTATCAGTCTTCCTTTTCTTCTCCTGTTTTGTGGAGTGTAAGTCAATGCTTTCTTTGGCCATCGCTTCTCCTCCATCCTCATTAGTGACCATACCATAGCAACTGTCTGGATTCTATTCTTTCTGCTATTGTAAATATGCGCCCTGTTTTCCATCTTATATCTTCGTTTCTAACATGTTGCATTCTAGAAATATTACAAGATCTTCTTAAGAAGTCCATTTCCACAGTTTCTGTCACCTTTTCTCTTTACCTGAAAGTTGTGCCAGCATTCGCAGCCCTAAGTTAAATTGGGCTCCACAATAGTTGTGTTGTTTAGGTTGAAGTTTCATTTTGTTTGACCAAAGTAACGAGTTTAGCAAACGAATAGCCTTTTTCCCTGTTGTATCATATTTTTTATGTAATTCTTTGTTGTTCCATCTGCTGAAATAATAACCCAACAAACAAAACTTTTAAAATAATCACTATTTTAGCAAACTATGGACATTCCATTTTACGCTTCCACCCTATCACCCGGATCTTAATCCTAGAACTGATTTGGGCAACTGTGGAAAAGCATGTTAAAACAAGAAAAGTTTATTTTCCGTAGACAGTGTTATAAACTTAGCAAAAAAGGAATTTGAGTGTATTTATCTCTCAAGCTGAACATCAAAATGTGACCACGTCTTGATAATTTAAAAGAGCATGTGAGATCGGACCAAAAAGTGTATAATGTAACAGATCGTTTCAAAATTAATAAGCGATGGGATAGCAGCAGTTAAGACAATTTGAGTGATGATAACAGTGAAGGAAATTGATGTACTTATTACGGCATTAAGGAGTGGTAGAATTGACATAATATTTGTAATTGTTAGTAAGTAATTATGTGCTATATTTCTTAAATAGTTTTAGTATAATTTTTTCATTAATGTTGTCTGCCCTGTTATTCATGGTTAATTTACATCTACTTGTTTTTAAAACACACACACACACACACACACACACACACACACAGAGTCATAGTCATTTCACATTCGAGCCTGTTATTGATGTTACTTATCCAAACAAATTAAGATGCCAGTGCAATGTTGACTATATATTACCAAGTTTTTCCTAAATCGTAACATGTCTGATACACAAACTGTTAAATACTGTACTCCAAAATATACAATGTTTGTTAATGTCTAGACTCGACTAGGAAATTAGGAGAAACACTGTAACAGACACAACATGACAAATCACTGTTTACATAATAATTGCAGTACTAAACATTAAACATTTTATAACTCGGTGAAATCTTTGTATGGTCCCTCTATTGTATCTATTGTTTATTTCGTCTTACAAAACATCCATTTGAATTGTTTTGTCGTGACGAAATAGAAAACGAAATCAAAACTTACATACGTAGACTTGTCATTCAGGGAACAGACTAGTATTCAACTGTAGCTTATTATATTCACGTGTATTACATTGTTCCCGCCTTATCCCCTCTACAATGTGTGCGACTGCTTTACGTCTGATTATTTTAACTATATTATTGTATTATTATTTCAATAAAGTCACTGACTACTCATTAAGTAATTTATATTATTCAGTCAGCACATGCAAATTACTAAGCCTTGTGCTTACGTGGTTTTTACTCGTGATTCCTACAAACATTGTGTGTTGATCTTACTCGTGCAATATGTATGTAAGAAGGACTCTTTTCAGCATTATAGGTGGCATTATAGATGGAAAATACATGAGTGAAATTCCATGAAGCAAGGATCATTTTTACTTGTACTTGCAGCATTGACTCCCAATAAGTTGCGTGTTGTCGTTCCTCTAGGAAAAAAGCAAGCCCTGCTTGTTGAGAAAATAATGAGGAAAACCAAAATTGTGCACCTTGTTCGCAAGATTTCAGCCCCCCCCAAAAAAAATCCTGGGTGCGCCTCTGCATTTGGGTAAGTATGGGTACTCTCGAGATGTAGCCGCGCCACATATCTGCAGTTAGTGGTTCCTGGTTCTATATTATTTAAAATTACAAGATTTAGTGTGTTTGCATCGCGTTTATCCACCACCTTTAGCAACCACTTCTTTATTCTCCTGTAAATTCCCCCAAGTGCCCACCAAGTTTTGGTTATTCGGCCCCTGTTGTACTTCCTTCAACCAAACGCACTTTCATCAGTTTCAGTATCTCCCGGGCCGCCAATTTTTGAGCTGGTATCCATCAGCCAGACAGTAAGGATCTCCCTGAACTCGTTTATTAATTTTCGCGTAGTTTTCCTGTTTATGTCGAGCTCTTTTGAAATGACTGAAATTTGATATTTCAAAATCCAAGGGACTAGCACACAGAATACTGATAATGCAGCAACACACGCTTTTCCGAAAGAAGTGTCATCATGTATGTTTTTTGTAGCTCAGCAATTCCGCCTACCACATCTGAAGGTGATGTTTTTTTGTCCATTCACATTTGTTAACATATTACCATCACACTTTACACATTCTATTGAAAATGGAAGAAGATTTCAATCACAAACACATTTTCTGAAACCTTTTTTTACAATGAAACACCGAAAATTATTAACACTTTTGTATTCCATTTTAGTAAGATACGGATGTGCACATCGCTGATGAAAGAATGTTAAACAAAATTAAATAGATTTAAAGATATAAACATAGATGTAAAAAACGACAAGGTCTCACTGGTCGGTTTTAGTAAGTGAAGCAATAGTTGAAACAAGTAACAACATTTATCTTTCATCATTTGCGTCATTCTCTGCATGAAAAAATCGGGCTGCATGAAAAATGTCTCTCAAGCCACTTGTGGTAGCCACATACATTTATAACCTTTAGAGAAACCACATGCTATATAACAATAGACATGTCAGAGAACAGTATCATAAAATAACCTTTTCCTGGATTTACAACCAGTGCAGGTATCTGGCGACTTCTAATACCTTCAACCCAATGTTTCTTTATAATACGAGTAATTATACAAGTAGTTATATAAGTGATAGGTAGGTAAATAGACAGGTAGAAAGAGAGAAAAAGAGAGACAGGGGTAGATAGAGAGAATAGTATAGATAGTGTATGTCAGTCAGTTGTCTCATGCTTTTTCGTTTCCCTTTGTTTTTAGTTTAAAGCGAAGGTCTTGTTTCATCGCAACTGTCACACAATCTCAGGACACTTTATATTGTATAATAGTTTATAATTTATAACAAATGTGTTACATCGTGTTATAATGGTTTATTTAAGTACTAAGTAGGCCTGTAATGTGAGCGCTGATGTTGCTTAGTATAAGTCTACGTAGGACTAATTGTGCTTCGTATTAGGCTACTAATTAATTAATGATGGCTACATGTTCATAGTAGTTATGTTATATCTAATAATGTGTATTTTATCTTTGTTCCTGCACTACTAATGATGGTCGTAGTGGGCATAGAAGAAACATCTGGAAATTCAGTATTCAATAAATGGTGGCCTAATAGCCCGCATGGTAAATGTAACACTACAGTTAATGGGAGTCTTTCAGAATAATATGTGGAGTGACAGGACTATCAAAACTCCTCAAGCTGCATTAAAAGCTAGACTTGTAGTCCTAATGGTCCTGAAGGATATGAATTTAAGAACGCTTCGGTTTGTGTTTTTTTTTTTGTAAAGGCGATGAACAATTTTCTTTTTCGCCAGAAAAATTTTGCGAATTACAGTGATGGTACGGACGATCCAGAATTTGAACAATAATGTAGAGACACCGTATCTTAAAAACAATTCTGTTCTTGTTATGGGCAATGTCTCGTTTCAACGTAAATCAGTACCAACAACATCTTATAGGGGAAAAAACTATGAATTGGTTTCAGGCAAAAGAAATAAATTTTCCAGACGACGGCCTAAAGAGTCTATTATTGCATTTATAGGATGCGTACAAGGCAATATTCAGTGAGTATGATGTTAATGTAACTGAAGAAAATGAGTGTCTTGTGCGCTGGCTTCCTCCGTCAGTACCACTGTGAAGTCAACCAGACAGAATTAGTACTGAGTACCGTAATGGAACACGTAGCAAGAATTATTCATTTAATCTGTTGTGTATATATTCTTCTTGTGCAATTTAAACAATAAATTACTAATGTGAAGGTCATTGACATACACAGTCTAACAATTGTAACATACGCAAATCAGTATAACACACTTTACTGAACGCAACGCATTTGTTGTAATCATCTTATAATGCGCTCTTTATTAATAAAAATAAAGTTTGGCTAACCAACAGGTTTGCCTAAATTTTACATAATATGTTTTGTAGCGTCCGCCATTTCGTTTTCCAAAATTTCGTATCTTTGTTGACACTTCTAAAATCAAGACAAGTGGCTTCATATCTCGTGCATCAAAACTGGTCCAGCCGTTTTAGTATTACAAAGGAACAAACAAACTAACGAGCATTAACGCACAATTTTCGTACAAAAGTAATTAAATACGGTTATTTAATAGAATAAGAAATTCCTTAAATGATTATAAAATACACATTATAAGATATAAGTATTATGAACATGTCGCCATCATTAATTAGTAACTTAATACGAAGCGCAAGTAGGCCTACATAGACCTACATAGGCCATCAAGGAACATCAGCGCTCATATTCCAGGCCTACTTAGTAGTTAAGTAAACGATTATAACGCGATGTAACACATTTGTTATAAATTATAAAGTACTCAAATAAATATTATAAAAAGTAATATAGTTTTTATCAAAAAGAAACTGTACAAGCGTTACATATTGTGTCGCATTATATGTAGGGTGTGACATGGTGGCTGCGTGTTTAATTGATGCTCTATAGCAGTGGTTCCCAAACTTTCAGTCTGCGGACCTCCCCCCCCCCCATTGATGATGTTCTATACAAATTGTGTCATGTGAATTCTAAAGTATGGTAAAAAAAGTATGTCATATTTTTAGTATGGTAAAAAAATGTAATTAAACTTTTATTGTTTTTAATTAATCGGTTACATTTAATTTGAGGTGTATATTAAAATATCGGGCGCCATGTTGCAAACTGAAATACAACAAAATATGTATACTTACCTAAGGTCAGAATTTGTGTTATACGAACCAGAGTCGAGGAATATATTACCTGAAATAATTCACTCGTGTTTCTGTTTGTTACCGTTGACATTACCTTTTTATTTATATAAAAGGAAAAACTACGTACATATTGAAAAGACTACAGGTTACGCCATGTGGCGTTTATCAAATATTACACCCTTACAATACTTTGTACCTCCAAAAACAGACATGTATTATAATATTAAAAAACATGTTAAACATGTATATATATATATATATATATATATATATATAGTGGCACAACCCAGCACTTATTAATAGTGAATATTATCCACTCTTTCACTCCCTCTCTCACTCTCTGGTACAATTTATTTATTGTGAGCTCATTGTGATAAAGATTTTATATTTGATTACTTTTGATCATATTAATAAAGATTTTACGTATCCTTTTGAATACAAAGATTTTATATAATTGGGCTGCAGCCAATTGTACTTAGCTGTACTATTGAAAACGTCCCATCGCAGATCACACCCTCTCGAATCTGAAATGTCTCATCTTAGATCACACGCTCCCGAATCTGTAGCGTCCCATCATAGATCTCACTTTTTTCAAATCTGTAGCGTCCCATCGTAGATCACATGCTTTCAAATGTATCACCGCACAATTGGTATCAGCCCTGTTTATATACTGTTACATATTTAAACTTTTAGTGGTGTAAAATTTAGATATACACACTCGGTGAATTTGCCGGCCGGCACGCTACACTGTCTGGACGAAAATGACAATGTTTCACCACTAAGCATTGCAGAGGTGGGGCAAAACTATGTCACTGGTTCTTTGTTCGAACGGCCAAGCCTCTGGCTTACAATTGTATGTATGTATGCGCATCGCATTCTTTCGTCTGACATAATCATGGGCTAGGCTTGTTTACTCGTTATTATAACAAACAGTTTTTTGCTACTTTTGTAATTTTCCACTGAATTCGACACAAATCCTGTTAACTCAATATTGCATTATTGAAAATTCTCACCAAAACTTTACCAATCTCTTATAGGGGATATAAAATAAAATACAATAATTATGCTTTTGAACAGTAATTTCCCAAAATTAGTATGGTACCAGAATTGTACCGTTACAAAACCCCCTCATTGAAAGATTTTATGCCGAAGCATAAAGACTTTCATTGACACATTCGTACTTCCTAAAGGGATCAGCTAGGATATGTCGCCACAACCCCCTTACTATTTATGTAAAAAGAATACAACAACTCACCCATGGTCCGATGATGGTGACAGTACCTGCATGACCTCCTTACTGGACTTCTCCTACGAGATCCCAACACCATAAGGCCAATCAGGCGCGTAACGCTCCTGCTCTGACGCGCTGGCCAGCTCAGGACCGCCATCACAACATCACCAAACACTGAAACAATAAATCAAAAATATCAAAATTGTGGCTTGGTATAATACTATATCCCTAACTGATTTGTTTCCCCTTAGCTATGTGCTGGTTTGTGTTAAGAAGCACTGGGTTTGCTTCAACTCAACAAGAATTATATAGAAGTGCCATTCTCTTCATTGACTACCCTTGACATTATAAAATCTTTTCGATTCCCATCGATAATAATTAACCCTTTTCTGTTTTCATAATTAATATAATTATAGAAGAAACACAAATCTTTATTCTACGATTGAAACATATAATCCACAATTTATGGATACAATTACTAAAATCTCCTTGTTTTAGGAAGAGGGAGAAAAACATTTTATATTAAAAAATTTACTACTATTATTATTATTAATATTATTATCATTAACAGTGATTAATCCGGTGCTGTTAACAATATTTACCCCTCTTTCTCCTCCACACACACTATTCCCCCCGCTGAACTGTTGCGTTCAGTTGCCTCCACAAGGACTGAGGCAGAAGGAGTGAGCACTTTTTTCTTTTCTCTCTCTCCCATCCTTGCTTCAGCTTTATAAAACTTCAGGGTGTGTACCCCTACTTTTATTCTTATAATATGCCCCTAAGGTCTACCACCCCTACTGAGGTGAAGTAGCCTATGCAAACAAATAATCTTAGATTCCCCTGAATCTCCCATTAAATTTCCAAGTTGAACCAATTTCATAGGCAACCAACTATGGTCAGGTTTAACAATTACAGGCCACAGCTGGTTGTCAAAAACCACGATTAGTGCTGGTAAGACAGTAATCACCCGAAATATGGGGAATCGCAATAGTTTGACACGTTGTGTCGTATGTAGTCACATTTGGAACTACCCTAAAACTAACAATTTATACATATTACATATATATAAATCCTTACAAGACTAACATACATAATGATCACATTATCACTGTTCATAAAGCAGTCTCAATACATCACCATAGTATCACTATGTTCTTCTAACCACTTAAGGTTGTTACTTCAACATAAAATTTTATTTATCACTTGACAAAGATAAACATAATTTACATAATTTAAATGTTATCTCCCCAAAGAAAAAAACTGTTGATTTCTTTCTTTATTTTACATAATTAAATTTGAGTATAGACACTTTTCAAGTTCCAACTTTCACTTTTCAAAAACAATACCTTCTTACTACTGGATAACAAGTACAACAATGGATCATCTTAAATTATATTATTTATACTTCTAAGAAAACATTAACTCCTTACAGAGTTAGTAAATTAAGTTACAAAATTTTGGATGTTCTATTCTATAATGTTTAGAATAAAACTAACATTCATGGAAAAATGCCAATCTTTTTTTTTTTTTTTATCCCACGAAACTAGGGGTCCCCTCCCCGTTCAACAATAAAATTAAATTTCTACTTGCACCAATTTGTGGAGTAAGACCATCGTTGCTTTCACTCCAGATGGCAGTTCCGCCAACCATGGTCTGCCTCCAGATTACCAAAATCAACGATCAGAGGTGGTGAGTCTGTGATCGCCCGAAAATGGGGGAGAGTCCCTTCTGAAAAATAATATATATCAAATTAATACTCATACACTCGCTAATATCAAAACAAAACAACAATATTTATAATATCTAAGATGACCAGTACAATTTTAAATTTGTAGCATTGTGTGTGCCTACTATCTCTCCAGTCACGTTGTTCTGCAACACATATGAATTTTGCATTTTAATCTCTACTACCTTATATGGTCCTTCATAGAGTAGGAAGAACTTCTTGATTTCTTTGTCTTGCGCACTCGATAAGTCATGCCTTCTTACTAATACCATTTGTCCTATATTATATTTAACCCACTTACCTCTTGCATCGTGTCTACGTTTTCTCTGTTCTCCTTTGCTTATTAAGTTTTCATTAGCCAACCGGATTTTAATGTTCACATCAGTTGTCCTGCTCTCAGGTGGATAATCGAACAGTTGTTCTAAAATTCTTGGGGGGCGTGTTCCTCTTACCAACTCATGAGGTGTATAGCCGGTGGACTCGTGGGTGGTACTGTTTAGCCAAGTTTCTACCTTTCTTACATACAATGGCCACTCGCTGTGTTTAGCGTGACAATAGGCTCTGAAGATCCTGCCTATTTCTCTCATTACACGCTCAGCCTGGTTGGACTGGGGATGATACACAGCCGTATGCTTTGTGAGGATGCCTTCCCATCCTAAGGTCTGGCGCCATCTTCCACTGATGAACTGCGGCCCATGGTCTGACAAAATTACCTTTGGCTTACCCACGTTAATTATATAATCCTTCGTCACCTTTTCACTCAATACCTTACTGGTAGCTCTTTTCACGCTATACAATTTTACATATTTTGAGAAAGTGTCAAGCAATACAAATATATAAACTACTCCGCCTCTACCCTTCGGCAATGGTCCAAACAAATCCACAGCAACTAAATCGAAAGGTCTTTCTACTTTAACATAATTCAACTCACCTTCCACTCTGTAATTTACCACCTTTGACTTTTGACACAAATCACAACTCCTCAGCAGCTGCCTCACTCGTCTCTCCATATTTCTGAAAATACATGATTCTTTTAAAACATTCACACACTTTTTAGCCCCAAAATGACCATATCTTGTATGACAATCCCAAATAATCTTCTCTTCCAACCCTGCTGGTACTACTAATCTCCAATCACGATCACCCCCTACTACCCTCTTGAACAACAACCCTTTGTAAATTTGAAAATATTGATTGTACTCTGATTCATTCAACTCCATCTCCAAACTGTGTATTATTTTCCCAGACTTACCATCTGCTCTCTGCATGGTTTTGATATCCTTCAACTATTCTCCAAAGATCCTGTCTTCTCTGCTAATCTGAAAAATTTCAATTTCCTTTAAATCCCTACCTGTTTTATTATTCTCGCAATCTACTCTGGAAAGAGTGTCGGGCACCTTATACTCTGTTCCTTTGATATACTCCCACTCGAAGTTGTACTCCTGCAAAACAAGTACCCACCTGGTTAAACGGCTGTGAGCAAGTTTACAAGTGTTGAGGAACGACAAAGCTTTATGATCTGTTCGAATAATTGTTTTGTTGCCTAAGATGTACGTTCTGAATATGCCGACTGCGAACACAATACTGAGTAATTCTTTCTCCGTTGTGGTATAATTCTTTTCGGCTGGCAACAAAGATCGGCTGGTGAATGCAATAGTTAGATGTTCCCTCTCGTCATCCTCCTGATACAGTTCAGCACCTACTGCTACATTGCTGGCGTCCGTCTGCAAATAAAACACTTTATCAAAATCCGGATGGTTCATCATAATCATTTTACTAAATTTTATAAATTTTCTTTTTATTTCTTCAAAAGCTCCATGCTCCACGTCTCCCCACTTCCATTGCCTGTTCTTCTGCAATACAGCACTTAACTTTGTTGTGATGTGTACGTAGTTCCTTTGAAATTTTCTATTAAAGTTGCACAGCCCAAGAAAACTCTGAAGTTGCTTTATGTTCCGCGGTTCAGGGAAGCGCATAATAGATTCGACCTTGTTCGGGTTGGCGGAAATTCCTTCCGAGGTAATAATGAATCCTAAAAAATTAATGTTTGTTTGTAAAAATTTGGACTTATCCCAATTTACTGTTAATCCTCCCGCTTCTAATTTTTCTAACACTTACATTAAATGTTCTAAATGGTCTTCAGAAGTCCGTGATGCTATCAAAATGTCGTCCACGTACACTGTGAGGAAATCCAAATCTTTTGGTCTCAAAATTCTGTCTAAACATTTAATGAAACTAGCTACGCTGGTATTTAGCCCAAATGGTAGTCGTCTAAACTGATAATTTTTCCCATTAAATAAAAATGCTGTATATGGCCTACTTACCTCTGCTAATGGTACTTGCCAATATCCGGCCGTCAGATCTAATGATGTCATGAACTTCACTCCACCAAACTTTTGAAATATTTCATTAATTGATTCCGGTGATTCCCGGTCTGGTATGATGATCTGGTTTATCTTCCTCGCATCTAAACACAATCTTACTCCTCCATCTTTTTTAATTACCACCACCAATGGATTTGAGTAGTGAGATACTGACCTCTCTATGATTCCACCTTCCATCATCTTATCCAACTCTTCTTGCACCGCTCGTCGTTTAGAGTAAGGCACTGGATAGCTCCGCTGCATGAATGGTGTGTGTTCCCTAATCTGTAACATACATTCATAATTTTTTGCCCTTCCTGGAACATCGGCAAACACTCTCTTAAACTGCGCTATTACCTGCCATAACGCTATATGTTGGCCACTCCTTATCACCTCACCCCCCCCACTACAGAATTCATCCGCCCTTATCTCCCACACTGCATTACTAATATTACTCATTTCATTATCAACATCTTCAAAATACTCACCCTCTCTACACAAATTTATTTTAGTATCTATGTTATTCTCCACACACTCGCTTTTGTAGTAATTTCACACCAGTTGTTTTAATTTTATTCATCACACTTTCAAAATTAACTTTAACAGACCGATCACCCCCATCTAGCTCTATCACCTTCTCTTTAAAATTTATTACAGCTTTATTTCTTTGTAAAAAATCATTTCCTAAAATAATGTCTAAACTTAACCCCTTAACTACCAAAAATGTATTATCAAAATTTATATCTCCAATTGAAAAACTTAAATGTATTTGCTTGGTCACACGTTTACTACGTACCCCCGTGACTCCTATTACTGTAACCCCTGCTACGGGTAGAACTGGAATATTCTTTTTAAATTCTTTTAACTCACTTAAAATATTTTCGGCTATTACTGAAATCTCACTCCCTGCGTCAACAAGTGTTTTAAATTTCCTATTTTCTATTGTTACCTGGATTTCCGTGAGTCCAGCTCTCACCTCCATTGTTGTGTTATTTTCTTCCTCCAACAAGTCAGCTATTATATCGGTTTTTGTGACGTTAGATTGGACATCTTCTAATGGTCGGACCTCATGAGCTTCCCTGAACAGTGGTCGGGTCCTATTTACCACTGTTGACTTCAGTTTTCCGGCTGTGGCCTGCTGTTACTGGCGGTAGGTACCTGGTGTCTCCTTGTCGGTCCCTGGTTATGGTTTGGTGTTCCTCGGGTACTCGGTGCTCCTCGGGTTGTAGGTACAAACTGTTTGGGGTTGTTACTACTCCTTGGTTCGTTTCTTGGTACCTTACATTTATAGCAATGTTGCATGTGGGCACGGTTCCCCGTCCTACATCTAGAACAACTCCACTCACCTGGTTGCTGTAAATCAGTACGATACATATGTTTATTATGATTATTATTTCCATTATAATAATTCCTTTGCTGATTAATAAACTCGGTGTTGTTATTAGTTATATTATGTGGTAAGGGTCGTCTACCCATTTCACGGTCATTAATACTCTGTAGTATATCTAACACTTTTTCTAGCTCATTTAGAGTTTCTATTTCTTTGGTCATTAATGTAACCTGCACTTCTCTTGGTAAGTGCTTAATCATGTATCTAACGAATGATTTAAACGGTATGGGTGGCTCTAAGTATTTTGCCTCGTTATAAAGTTTTGTCACATATATTGTGATATTATTATTATTAGGGTTATGTCCCATGAAATTGCCCGTTCCCATAATGCGGCTTCTTAAAGTTTCTTGTTCTTCTTCTGTCCAATATTTGCCCTTAAAAGCTCTTTCAAAAGTGTCATAACAATCTCATTCTAATCTATGAGCCTCAGCCCATATTACTGAATTACCTTTGAAACACTTTACTATTTTGGTTAATTTTACTTCCCAACTACTGCTACTAAAATAATTATAATCCCGTGTCTCATTCAGAAAACGCATGGGATGTATCACCCTGTTTTCACGGCTAAAATTTTCTAGTTCTATTTCATTATATAAATCCCTAGTCACTACCATTCTATCATTAATACTCGAAATATTTTTATGAATTTCCCCCCGTAACTCATTTTTCACACTTGTTACCCTATTAGCAATTAAATCATATTTATCATGCACATTTTTATTGTTTTGTATAGCTAAATCATCTATTTCTTTGATCTTATTCTGTAAAATACTTATTCTGCTCTTAGTATTTCTTTCATGTTCTGATATTGTGTTATCTATAGTTTCAATATGTTTTGTAATGTCTACAACATTTGATTCAACTTTCTCTAATTGACTTTGCAAAACATTTGTTTTCAATTCTATTTGGTTCCTTCACTTCATAATTTGTTTTAATCTCTATTTGACTTTCTACATAAGTTAAACATTTCTTTTCTATTTCGTTATTTTGTGTGAATCTATCTGGTTTTTAACTGTGTCATTAACTGTCTCATTAATTTGATCAATTTTGTTCTCCAAATTACTGATTTTAATATTAAATTTCTCATTAACTATTTCTACTGTGTGTTTCTGGATATTATCACAACGTGTTTCTATTGTGTTAATTCTTTCATCAAAGTGGCAATTTTATCTTTTAATTTCGTTTTTTATTTCATCAAACTTTACACTCTGTTCATCAAATTTGGCATTTATTTTATCGTATTTCAGATTGGAATTGCTTTGTTGTTCATCTAACTTCATGTCTAACTTTAACAGTAATTGCATCATTGCACTAATCTCATCTGTTTTATTTTCGTCTCGAGTTGAGATGGGTGTTAATGGAACTGGATTTAATTCAGTGGCACTGGTTTCACTGATCTGACTAATTGGGTTTAATTTAACACCCATCTCACTCGTAACTGTTTCGTCTACATTATCACCTTCACCAGTATTCATTTTGCTTATTCTATCTCTAACACATATATGTCTATAACCTCGTAACTTAACCCTACCTTTCGCACGTGTTTACGTACTTTCCCAATTATCTCAGGTAAATATTCCGTTTCTCCAATAGGTATACTCCACATAAAATTAAGTCTTATGTAGAGTCCCTGTTCACAAAAGCCATTTGTAATTAAACTTTTATTGTTTTTAATTAATCGGTTACATTTAATTTGAGGTGTATATTAAAATATCGGGCACCATGTTGCAAACTGAAATACAACAAAATATGTATACTTACCTAGGTCAGAATTCGTGTTATACGAACCAGAGTCGAGGAATATATTACCCGAAATAATTCACTCGTGTTTCTGTTTGTTACCATTGACATTACCTTTTTATTTATATAAAAGGAACAACTACGTACATATTGAAAAGACTACAGGTTACGCCATGTGGCGTTTATCAAATATTACACCCTTACAATACTTTGTCCCTCCAAAAACAGACATGTATTATAATATTAAAAAAGATGCTAAACATATATATATTTATAGTGGCACAACCCAGCACTTATTAATAGTGAATATTATCCACTCTTTCACTCCCTCTCTCTCACTCTCTGGTACAATTTATTTATTGTGAGCTCATTGTGATAAAGATTTTATATTTGATTACTTTTGGTCATATTAATAAAGATTTTACGTATCCTTTTGAATACAAAGATTTTATATAATAAGGCTGCAGCCAATTGTAATTAGCTGTACTATTGAAAACGTCCCATCGCAGATCACACCCTCTCGAATCTGAAATGTCTCATCTTAGATCACACGCTCCCGAATCTGTAGCGTCCCATCATAGATCTCACTTTTTTCAAATCTGTAGCGTCCCATCGTAGATCACACGCTTTCAAATGTATCACCGCACAATTGGTATCAGCCCTGTTTATATACTGTTACATATTTAAACTTTTAGTGGTGTAAAATTTAGATATACACACTCATTGAATTTGCCGGCCGGCACGCTTCACTGTCTGGACGAAAATGACAACGTTTCACCACTAAGCATTGCAGAGGTGGGGCAAAACTACGTCACTGGTTCTTTGTTCGAACGGCCAAGCCTCTGGCTTACAATTGTATGTATGTATGCGCATCGCATTCTTTCGTCTGACGTAATCATGGGCTAGGCTTGTTTACTCGTTATTATGACAAACAGTTTTTTGCTACTTTTGTAATTTTCCACTGAATTCGACACAAATCCTGTTAACTCAATATTGCGTTATTGAAAATCTCACCAAAACTTTACCAATCTCTTATAGGGGATATAAAATAAAATACAATAATTATGCTTTGGAAAAATAATTTCCCAAAATTAGTATGGTACCAGAATTGTACCGTTACAAAAATGTATACAGCTCGCCTCTGTCTGTGTACCTCTCTCACACTTTCTTTCTCTTACTCTCTCTCTCTCTCTCCTCTCTATCTTTGATTTTTGTTTTTTTCTTTTCGTTATTTTTATTAATGAATGAGCCAAGGAGCTTATGAGCCGGACACCCGTATGGGTGCCTCTGTAACAAACAAAATTTCTCAAGTGTTTATGATGTATGAAGGACACTGGAACATGGTAAACGCATAGTAATGTTTATTTCGCTAAGTTAAGATAAACGTGAATTACATTTGAGAAACATGATTACATTTCTGGAGGGAATGGATGTTACCTTGCCGAGTTTGGCGGGAATGGATGATGCATTTTGCAAACTGGCGCCTACGTCACACACGCCCGTCTTTTCTACAAACATTATGCACTGTTTAATTTGAGTTGTGGTATCGGGAACTCAGAAATGGTTAATACATGTCAGCCACTACTGCACCCCCTTTTTTTCTCACAGAACTTCCCGCGAACATGGAGATGCGACACAGGAGATTCGACCTGCAGAAAACTCAACGAGTTACTTACAAAGGAATAATATAAGTTATGTATAATAAGTATATAATAACAGGTATTTGTACCTGTTATTTGTTTGGAACGGTATTTTTGTACCTGTTATTTTTAAATACTAGTTTAGTCCACTTGTAGAAGGGATGCAGTGAGCAAGTACCGTATTTTCGCGTGTACCACGCGCCCTCGTGTAACACGCGCACCCCTTATTTTTAGGTCCTACAACAACAACAAAATCGCGTATTCAAAAATGTGAAAAAAAAATCATATACCGGTATTTGGAATAGTATTACCATATATCTATTGTAAGGGAAAAACTGTAATAACTAATTAAATAAACGTCAAGTTACTTTTTTTGTTACACTAACTTACGGATTTGTTTTTTATTACAAGTAAAAAATGTATGTTTATTACAATGAAAATTAATATTTATTACAACTAGATACAGTAATTAGAAGCGAAGGTTACAGCAATCGTTACAGAACCAGCCGTAATTGTAAATTCGGGTTTGCCAACCTAAAGAAAATTAAGAGTGCATTAGAACAGTACATCAATGAAAACGAACACAGTTATAAACCCAAGGGATACCGGTATGTTTGATGTAGTTTATGAAAATTTTTTACTAGTGTCTTACCTGATTTTCATTCGTCGTTGCTACTGTCGAATGGGGAGTCTTCATCAGAAGCAGACGCTGCCTCATCTTCACTAACGAACAGTTTATCGTCTTCACTGCCATCCAAGGCGTTGGAAATGCCAGTTTTTTTGAAACTTTTCTTTATTAAGTCTTCTGGTATACTGTCCCATGCTTTGATGATCCAACTGCAGATCAGCATCAGTGATGGCCGTCGGAGTCTTCCTGTCGGCGTCAGCTCGTGTGGTGCAGTACTCATCCACTGGGTGTACATTTTTTTTAACTGGCACTTGAAGGGCTTATTTATGCACACATCAAGTGGCTGGAGCATCGAAGTCATTCCACCTGGAATAATCACTTGTTCAGTCTTTGTTTCTGATAAAACTTTCTTAACGTCGTCAGTCAGATGGCCACGAAAACTATCCATAACAAGCATCCCTGGGCGTTTTAATAATGCTCCAGGTCGCCGATTCCAAACGCGCTTTATCCAGTCAAGCACTAACTCATTGTCCATCCACCCTTTTTCTTGAGCTTTCATTATCAAACCTGGTGGGAAACTTTCATTTTTTGGAAGGTTTTTCCGCTTCAAGATTACATAAGGAGGCAGTTTCTTTCCATCGGCTAAAACAGTAAGCATTACAGTGCACCGTTGTTTCTCGCAACCAGCTGTACGAATTTTTACAGTTTTGTCACCAACTTTATTTACTGTCGTATCCACAGGCATCTCGAAATAAACTGGAGTTTGATCCGCGTTGCCGATCTGGCATAGTGGATAATTGTTCAGTTTTCTTAACTGAATTACGTAACGCTGAAAACACAAGAGTTTATCAGTGTACGCCTCTGGTAAACGTTGAGATATCGTTGTTTTCCGTCGAACAGAAAGGTTACTTCTTTTAAAAAACCTTTGAAGCCATCCCCTGCTTGCTTTAAACTCATTTATGTTAATATTCAGCTCCTTCGCAATCTTAATTGCCTATATTTGGCACATTTCTGTGGAAACAGCATAACCATATTGACGCTTATCATCTATAAACGCTGTAAGTTTAACTTCTAGTTGAGGATATTTTGCAGCTTTACCTCGAAAAGCTCTTTTCTTTAAAGGAGCTTCCGTTAATTTTTCTTTTTTCTTACGCCAGTCTCTGATACACGATTCCGGCACGTCGTATATTCGACCCGCTGCTCTATTTCCTATTACCTCTGCTTCGTTTATAATTTTTAACTTCTCTCCGGCAGTAAACGAACGCAATCTTTTCCCACATTCCATTGTAAAACGAAACAACACCTTGATAAATTAAAAGAACACAAAACACAAACGAAGACAAATTGTTTAAAATGATATGATACAGTACGATATACCGTAGTAATTACGATTGCCGTAAATTCGATATTGAATAACGTAAATACCGTAACACAATAAACATTTGGTGAATACCGTAAAACACTTCAAAACACAGCTTACGTTTTCACAAACCGGTACAGAACGAACCGAATTTTAACAGTAGACTGTTAGAAACACTATGAAATGCTACCTGCTATTTTGCAGTGGGGGTTGAAAGTGTTGTCTGTGCAATGCTTTAGTCAAGGTCAATATCCGCCCGATGTACGGTACATAGTAGTGACTGAGGTTTGAACAGGAATTGCGGTAGCATAAGGTCAATGACCACTCTGATGAAGACTGGCAAGTTAGTTTCCTCGTGTAACACTCGCACCCCATTTCTACGAAATATTTTTTGGTAAAAAAGGTGCGCGTGGTACACGCGAAAATACGGTATATTTAAGACTGAAACAGTCACTACGAGAGAAAAGCAATGTGTGTGTGTGTGTGTGTGTGTGTTGATAGACAGAGTGAGAGAGAGAGAGAGAGAGAGAATGATAGAAGGCAGAGATAATTGTCGGACAACTCCATGCAAGGACAAGAGAGTACGTAATTAGAAGAATGCACGCGTATTAATCACTTGTTTATAGTGTAGAGTGATATGTGTTGTGTCTATTCTGCGTAACACCACAGGTCTCCAGCACAAAGATTTCTCATTCTTCAGAATCCCGCCAACAAGAGTATTCAAGATCAAATAACATTCTTAATGTTATAATGACACATACAAAATGTATGTTAGTGTATGTTTACAAAACATACTACTGTTTTGGCTAACACACATATACAGATCTACGTCTGAACTTATGCAACCTCTTATTTATCTGTGCGTTAGCTGTTTTTACGTTTCCACCAAACGTGTTGGTAGGCTGACATGTTCGTACTCCTAAAAAAATAACATTAAAATAATATGAATATTTTATAGTAAAAACATAATAACAACAACAACAATAATAATAATAATAACAATTTGTAGGCTTAAGCATTCGTAATATAAAACAGCTTTTTAACGTTCCCTTCTCCGCCTCCTACCTAAGACACACGCACGCACACACACACACAGGCCCCTTTTGGTTCTGAGTCTATACTACCTCTCCAGCTACTTCTTGGCCTGCCTGGTTCCTTCTTCCCTCGTGTTTCCACTTTAACATGTGTTTTTGGAATCTCTGCCCATTCACTGTACATGTCCGAAGTAGATTAGCGGTTTGTTATCTGATCTGTCTACAGTCGTTACTTTGTCTTATATTTCTTTATTTTGTAACGCTACATCGTTGTTGGCTTTTTCATGATGTGGATAAATGAAATTCTTTACTTGCATCTGGAAGTACTATGTCATCAGCATATTATAGATTGCAAACCTTCTTACTTAACATTGCGATACCTCCTTCCCATCCATCCGTGGCTCCTGTCTATTTCAACCCTTATGATTTAAATCGTATAAGATTGAGAATACATCCTTGTCATACCTCTTCTTTACGATGAAAAATTCCGTGAGCAGGGAGTTAACCCTGACTTTACCTTTCCTGTTGTGATGATAGTGATACTTATTTCTTGTAAACCTTCCATGTTTACGTAAAGTGATTATGTGTTAGGATGTCCTAATGTTGGCTAGAATTATCTACATTTTCTAGCCTCTAAAATAATCCAAATTTTGTTGTATTTTGAAAAACAATGTGGGATTATCTACATTCTTTAAAATCTTGCTAGTATTCAATAATATGGCAAAACGTTTGCTTGCTTACGTTGTATTTGGGGTAGTGGGTATACTTTAATTGTTATAAAATTCTTGTAACTAAACTTTAATAGTAGGTGAAAAATAAGATTTTTCTGTCACAGTGATCTTTAAGTACTTTTATGTATAGGGACGTATGCTGAACTTCTTCAATCATGTAGCCAGTTTCAGAATTGCACTGTTTGTATCAAAATTGTTAACATCACTTAGATTTCCATTTCACCAAGACACTATCGTTTCTGTTACTATGTAGTCTTTCCCAGCAATTTTCTTTTGTTTTATTTTTACTAATGTAGTTAAACATTATTATTATTATTATTATTATCAAACATTATTATGTAGTTACTATTATTAACATTAGTTATTAATATTACATGGTAATGTTGATTTCCAGGTCAAATGTAAAGTTACCTGTAGTCTCTTTCTATGCGTTTATCTTTGAATAGGTTTTTTGCAGTAGCTTCTCCGCTGTTCTTTTATATTAGCATCGTCCATTCTTTTACTTGTTACAAATATTCTTGTAATGTTTTAAGTTTAAACACATATATGATTGAAGTTTGTTTCTATTTGTTTTTAATCCTTCTAAATTTTATTTACGTATTTATTCGTGTCATACTTACATTGCTGTATTCTGGCTTTGCTTATTTGAGGATACTTGTCTCTTAATTGTGTAGTCCCGTTTTCTGTCTGTATTGTGTTACACATAGGCCTATATCTTTATTTATCTATTGTTACATTATTTTTACTTAAATTACGGGTTTGTGGTTACTCCAGAGGTTTTTTCTTATAATATATTTTTTACTTTTAGCTAGGCGCTCTCTGCATGCGTCATAGGTTCATTGCCGAACGACAATTTTCCTCTTCACTCTTATATCCGCATTTTGCTTATATGACATGTCTATTCTTAAACACCATCATGTTTGTATGACTTTATTTTGATGTACACCTTTCCAGGTTTAGTTCTACTTTAGCTGCAAGAATTAATTACTGTGAAAATCTTTCTCTGGGGAGCTCGTAGAGTCTTAAATTTTTTGGAAAGGTCGTAGAGTCCAGCTAGCGATAATTAAGATGTAGTCTACTTGACTGGAAAAGCTACCACTAGGGGAACGTCATGAACACATTATGTTACGTGATGATGAACTTTTGGCTTACAAATAATAAAGGTTGTTATCAGACTGAAGTAAATTTATTGCTCACCTATTCATTTTGTGACCCTAATCCATTTTTTCCATAATTCTGATTCTCTAACCGTTCTTTTAATTTTTTTATTTAAAATCTGTAAGTATAGTTACTCTTTGTGTTAACAGTTTTTTTACTGTCTCTTTCCAGTATTGCATAAAATTCTTCTTAATGTGTGTCATCAAACTCCGAAATTGAGTTGTTTACTTGCTCTGTATATATTCATGTTAAAGAGTTGTGAGGGCGTAGTTCAAGAACTAGTGAAACCCGCTGCTAGCTTAATACTGCATCACTTACACTTTTATTTTCCATGATAGCTACACCAGTTCCTGAGCATTTAAAATTTTATAAATAAAGCATTTATAGACGAGACTAACACACGTGAAATCGGTTTGCACGGGGGTACGGCATACGAATCCTCGGTACTTCTTACAAATAAAATTAGGCAGTGGCACATCTACGGGCAATGTCAACGGATCAATTCCCTTTCCAAAGCTAGTAATTAGTTTTTCACTCAACACAGGCCAATATCTGAGCCTACTGCGTGTTTCAAACTGCATCTGTCAAACCACTCACAAATAGCTGTTGAAATAAAGGCATTAACAATATTTTGTAAATTTGTGAAAGTAAATCAAAGTTTCATTAATAATGACTATAAATTAAAATGTAATAATTAACGTTGAATTGAAAAAACAGATTACTGAATAGCTTCATGTAGCGGATTGTGTTAAATAAATGGGAATATGAATCTTCTAGATATGGTGTCGATTAGAGGCGTTTGAACCACAAAAATTATAACTAGTCTAAAAGTTCCTAACTAAAGAGGACTCTCTGGGGCAAACAATTTATTTTTGCTAACGCGTTTTGTGCGCAATGAAGAATCCGCTCTTTCGTTTTTATTTTGCCTAATACAAGACCTCATTTATATTAAAAAAATTGTTAGTTTTATTGTGGTTGATGCAGTTTCGTGTGTTATTCCCTGATAGTAAATAACCTTCTCCCATCTAAGTTTGTGTTTTCGAATCGGTCTTCCTTATTTATCTTTGCTTTATTTCTTTTCTACCTTCAACATTTGTTTTAGCCTTTTGCCTGCTCGTTTTATATCGCGTTACGCCCATAATTGTGTATTGTGTTGAATTTTCCATTCTGTTTTATTAATTTACTTTCAATTATATGAAACTATTGTTTATAGGAAAACAAATATTTAAAAATGTCATAGAAACAACAGTGTTATTTAGACACATTAAAGTACAAGTTTCTCTTGCATCATATCTTCATTTACAAATGCCCACGGCAACTAAATGTATAATGTCATTATAGGCTAATTGATATTTTAAAATACGAATTATGGTTTGCGAACACAATGAGAAAAAATTATAAACAATGTGAGCGAAATATAGGTTTTCTGTTAGAGCATTCCATTACAAATTTATTCTAATTTCCTTACTTTATAAATACGCAAAATTAAAATTTTTTGGAAGGCACTTTTGACGTTTTCCCTCCAGTTACGTCTTGCTTGTGACAGTTTGGTAACTAATGTGTCTCCTGAATATGTTACTTGCATAACGCACGGCAATGCGATAGTAGGGTTGCCACCTTCGGGCTTAACATCCAGCCCGATTTCTGTAGGTTGTCTCCCATAAACTATCTTATCATACTAAAGAGACCAGATATCCCTGTACACAAAAGTCAATAGTACAACCCAATAAATCCAACTTAATTCACGCCTGTAATGTTCCAAAGTTAAGAGAGTCCAGAATCATTTGCCTTACGCCACAACTTGGTACTGTTGGCTAGTTGGTACTGATCTTCAAAGAATATTTATCGACCTTCCAGTCTAAATCCATACTGTTCAGCATCAGTTGTAAGATATGGGACTTCACTCCACAGAACCGTCTTGGCTGGAGAGAGGTTGAAGGCTTCTTTCAAACATTACTTCATTCAACACTAAGAATTTGAGGACAAGTCCTAGTTAACCCGGTACAACGAATACCCAACCCATTTTTAAATCAACGAGTAAAGAAACACCCATGAAGTTCTACAAGGTCTATGGGTTTGAGAATTTCGACTTCTGAGAACGAAATCCCAGAGCAGTCGTTTTCAAGCAGTCTCAGACGCGTGATATGATATACTCTTCACAAATACTGATCGCAAAAGAAATCTCGATGTACTGCAGGAACTGAATATTATGTGTATATTTGATAGGACTGCCCATTATAGGCTAAACTGGTTGGAACTTTTAACCGAAACGATGACTGAAGCATTCTCAAACAACTATTGAATTATGAACCGAAATCGACGGAGAGGTGTGGGGCGTCCCAAGAAGCATTATAATGACCCGCTCTAGTCTATCTGCTTGGGCCCGGAACAAACCACTTTTGTATAACCCTTGCTGTTGATGATGGTTAATACTTTTGACATTTTCTTTTATTTGCTTTTCCTCTAATTTATGGAGTGGTAAATGAGTTTAGTGAAGATATCCAATGTGCTTCTTACTAATATATTAATAAAAAATAGTTACTGAAATGTTGTCCTTGATGTGATAAATTATTAGAAAGTTAAATAAAGTGTAGAGAGAATATTTCATTTTAGATCATTACAAGCAGAGTACTTAATTATATCAATTTTAACAAAAATATTTATTTTGAGAAAGTAATGAATGATAAATTTGTGATTAAAAATAATTATAAACAAAAATTTTGAGAAATTCAAAATTCTAATAAAATGAAGTCTTTAAAGTTCAAAATAAAGGTAGCTATACAAAGTTAAACTGCAGTTTGATTGAATAAGTCAGTATTTTTTATCTATTTGACAATTATAAAATGTTAATAATTACGATAATTTGGTTAACCGATAGCGTTAATCTTTTTGAAATTTAAAAATCTTATGGGCACATTCAAGTTAGAATTTTAAACCCTAAAAGTGATGTTACAGGTAATAATAAGAAAACAACAAAGTAAAAATGTTTTTCAATTAAAAAAAATCATAAGGCGGGAAAAAATAAGTTATGCATATACAAATGTCTTGATAATGATCTGCATCAAAGTAGAGCATCAGTATCATAACAAATTGGGACCAAGAGTAATTCGGGTACAAGAATATTTGGATATCCAAAGACACATAAAATTTGTAATAAAATATATTAAAATATGAGGTTGGGTTCATACACTGTTTAGATATATACTTCAGTAGTGTCAGTACTGTCAAACGTATTTGCAGGTTCTTTAATATAGCCTATGTTTTCAGTACACTTATCACACTGTACACAAAAGTGCAAGTCACAATAAAATACTCAGTGTAAAAACGAAATGTTGTAAAAATGTATTTATAACTTTTAATGTTGGGACATAACAAGCATAGTAACAAATTCTTACAGAATATAGTTATAATAAGCTAACAGTTTTGGTATTTATTTGGTGCTAATTTGTGCATGCTACATATTTTTTAATAAAACATTTTGGACATATATTATTAGAGGGCACAGCTACGTAATTAGGTCTAGACGAAATTATAATCTAATCCCAAACAAAGAACTTAATTATCAATTCCAGTACTTTCATTGCCAAATAAGTATGTAAAAAAGATCATTGTGTATATGTAAACAGTTAACAATCTAATACACCCTCGATCAAAAGGATGGTAGTCGGCATCAGTGGTTATTAATTTATGTGTGTAGTTACGTTTTTGTCATGTTACTGTACATAATTAAACAACGACTATACCGACAGCAAAATGACACGATAGGCCGATTCACTTCAAGCTGCGTTTCATATACTGATTGTGACTACACAGCGTCAACATGTATTCAGTACGGTAGTCTAATCTTACTAAAGGTCTAATCTGATTGGCGCACAGATATAGTGTCGGAAAGTGCTGCATAATTAAATACAAGTTATTAGGCCTACATTAAAGGCTTCTGATTGTCATGCTTCTGCTCAAGCCAGTACTACACACACATCTAGTGAATGAATACACAGTATTGATTTTTTGAGGACGTAAAACAAATTGGTATTTATAACACAGAATGTAATGCCCTTATTTTCCAAAGGAACAATATTGAAAACTACTCGAACCGTTTTAAAAATTTCCTCTCGAGTGTTCTTTTTTTGAAGAAATTAAATACAAAATGCTAGCGAATGTTATTAACTTGATTATAAATAGAATGAACTGAATGACAAGGAACCAACAAAAAGTATAAAACCTTTTGATTATTTACTTACCATCTAGTAATACCAGGTCTAAAAAGATTCATTATTTGTAATAAGAATTATGTTCTTTCTTTAAAAGGGCACATCGAGAACTGGACTGAATTACTACCTGATTTGACTTGAATTGTAAATTTTAAAATATGAGTTTTGTTTAAAGCGTATCAGAGAAGAACACATGACAGTAAATTCTTGTGAATCAACGGCACTTTTAATCTTAATTTAAATTAAAACTTTGTAGTTCATACTAAATACAAATACAAATACATTACAAAAGGCAATCGAATTTGAGTATCTTATTTTAACAGCAGAATAAAGTAAATATGTACATTTCGTTTAACATTACGGTATTCTATACAATATGTTTCCCACAATAAGCAAAGTCTAAACAAGGTTGTATATGTAAAATGTCCACGATTGGAGTCTTCAACACCAGATTGTTGAAATCTCATGAGTTTATATGTGTGTATGCGTGTGCGCACTCGTTTATCCCAGGTCAAAAACTGAATACCAATAATACATACTGGCAATGGAATATTTGCTAAACTTGAAGCATTTTAAAATAATAAACACTAAATTAGGTGATCATTACTTCTGTTCTTATAAAACTTACGTGAACACTGAAATATTTCGGGAATATTTGTGTAAATATGTAATAAAGTAGGATTATGTGCTATTATGTTTTATTACGGATTACAACATTCTAATTTTATTCCACCTACCTTAAATTCTGTCCAGGATCCCAACACGAACTGTGGATGCATGATTACAAGGTTACACTAATAACTTGCGCAACTCTCATTTAGGATAAAACCATCACTATTTTATTACTCTCTTTAAATCAATCATTTCTTTCCAAATATTTAATACGGATACAAAACTATTTCCTTGATTATTAGTAAAACCATAATATTAAAATACAAATACAAATTAACATAAACCTATTATATTTATGAAAGCTGCCCAGCCTGCTCACTCACACAGACATTCCATTTTAAAACCCCCTTTAAATATAAACACACCCCATTTTATTAAAAATTAACACATATACCCCTGCCGGCAACGTGGAGTCTCCCCGACTTCGTGGTGCATCACTCAAAATTTTACTATGTATGTCCGAAAACAATTCATGATGTCACTTTCTTCTGAAAACCACTCACTACCGCATTTTGACAAAAACGGCACTCACTTTACTGGATGTTGAAATTTATTAATAGGCCTTGTTTGGCTGGCTGCCTGCGCAGGCGAGCGTCAGTAAGAGACTGGCAATTGCGTTCTCTAAGTCCCCTCGACTAGATTTTGGTCGAACAAGGTGGAAACCAATGCCTGGTACTTTTTAGTCATAGCGGTGGCACATTCAACAAGTGCAAACTCCTGGGTGCTGGACGTTGACGATATTTAGTGTTCACTGGTCGACGTCACAAATGTGGGCAGGACTAAGTTTCGTTCCGTCACCTCCGATACACGTGGCAAAAAATATTGTCTTTGGGCCATGTTGTTTTACACCACTCGGCGTCGTTTGCGCATCTGCTGGTGGTTGCGCATTTGTGTGTGTGTCACACAATCGCAAAGTTCTAAGAATCGTCAACCCGTACATTCCATTGCAATTGTTTCATCACCGTTTCTTTGTTCGAACTACGCTTCATTTTAACACGTGGCTGTCCACACAGATGAAACCGAATTTAATAATATTTTAATAAAGTAAAAACCCAAATTTAATAAAATAAAAAGCCCCCCTTTTACCCCGTTACAATACCCCCCAATGAGAGATCTTCTGTCGAAACAGAAGAAATCTCATTGTTAAACCCCTAAGAGGATCGGTGAGGATATGGTGCCAACAACCCCCCATTAGTTCTTCTACATCATGGGTAAACTACCCCCCTGGCTCGGCGACTATGGCCGCATCTGAACGAGATTACTGGACTTCTCTATTCGAGATCCCAACACCATAAAATTGAACAGACACGCACCACAGCGCACCTAATCGTCTAACAAGCCACCCCAAAATCCAAACCCCTGGTCTTATACCATGCCAGATCCTCAACCGATATGTTCCTCCTTACCATGCACTCTGGGCTGCCTTTAGCAGTTACTGGGCTTGTACACACACTTATTACTACATCCTAACAAAATTTTATTCTTACATTCAAAAAGTTTATTTAAGTTGAAATCAAACTGCTCTATCTCCATTATTTTCTTCAAAATAAGCAATAAAATCTTTTACTATTAATAATCAGAAAAACAAATAAATTGCACATTTAATTAAAACATGAACTCCCTTATCCTAACATTTGATTATACATATATTCTAAACAATATAATTCAATAACACTATTGATACACCTAAACAATAATATAATCAAAATTCAAAACATCAATTAGATGGCAGGCACAAAAATCAAAAATTTTTTTTGAAAAAAATTTAAATTTATTAAAATATACTTATCTCAATATTAAGAAAATTTAAAATTATTTAAATCAATCAAACAAAATTGGCATCGTTTCATTGCCAAAACTGGTCTAGTTTATAACATCAACCATCAGCTGATCAAACTGGGTCAAGTCCACAACCTTGACCTACATAGGTTATACATAGACTACATCATAAAATACATTAAACATCTTTAAAAAATTCTATCTCCAAACACAACAACATAATAAAATATGAAATTTAAAATTAACATAGTATTATTACAATTAACAATAAAATTGACATTTAAATTACTCAAAATTACACGTTTTATAGCTTTGCATTATTCTCAAATTCTATTAAAATTTGTCATTTGTTTCCATTAATTTTATATCGTTACTATGACTCTCCTTCTTTAACATTCTCAATCTCCATTAGTTTGGGTGATCTAATTATTCATAATAACTTGATTGTATCAACTTGGCATTTATATATATTCATAACCCCCTTCTGACTCTAACACTCATTAACAGCTTTAACTAATATGACACCCTTCTCTATCAAACATCTCTAAACCCAACTTACTACTCAACTCAATTCGCTTCATTCTACTCTTATAAAAAAAATACTCTCTAACCCTTTGTACTCAGGATGTGTGTTTCCCCCCCCAAGCTCATTCCCTTATCTGGTCCCTGGATTCTACCTAGGCGACCCTTTCCGGCGCTAAACGGTCCCTTCCCGTCCCAACACCTTTCGTTGTGGACTCCTACCACACCACCCCCTCTTACAAAATTCCCATCAACTCTAATTACTCTCCCAATACAATACTTCAACTACAACAAAATATATCCACTTATTTATTACATCAATATTCAATCAGTACTCTACATATATTCCCCATATCTACTGTGTCACTATCAATACGTCTCAAACTCTACATTATATTAATTCACAACAATATTATTCATCTCTAGTACCTCTTTAAATTCACCATGGACTGATCTACATGTCCTAACAAAATATTAATAACCCAGAATCTACCTTTTACTATCATTTAAAATTCTTAACTATATCAATTCAGTCTATCATTCAAATAAAATCTTTAACACATTAAAATCATTATATTCAAACATTAGTTACCTTGGAAATTAGCAAACAACTTATACGTGACATTCTACTGCTGATCAGCTGATTTCTTAGCAAGGTGAATGACCTTACTACAAACACATTTCAAAATTATACAAATCACACATTTTATCAATCCTTACCTCTAATGCAACAAATTAATACATTTATAAGACATGATAAACACAGCATAATAAACATCTAAAACCCTGTTTCTCATAGCAAGATACAACGATTTAATTACTTCAAGAGCGAGTCATCATCTTTAGGTTACAAAATTTTAATTTGTTGCTCCCCTGAGCAACCACCCAGCCACACACACTATTGTTTTTTTTTGTTGGACTGTTGCACCCATTTGCTTCCACAAGGACAGCATTGGTGGAGGAATTTATCATCTCCGTGTCCTTGCTTCAGCGTTACATTTTTAAAAAACTAGATATCATAATATCTAAATGTACAGATTATACGCCCCTAATGTGGGTCTACCACCTGGCCTTGCTGTTCCTACTCGAACAGAGTGGTAGCCGCTGTTCCATAATTCCCTGGATTTCCCCTAATTTCACCCCCCCCATCAATTTCAAATATAAACCAATTTCAAGCCAGCTATGGTCAAGGTTAATTTATGGCCATAGCTGACCACTAGCCAAAACCACGATTAGTGCTGGTAAGGCAGTAATCCCCCAAAAAGTCGGGGAAATCATCTCTAATTTCAGGCATGTTATCATCATCATTAATATGCACGGCACAGCAATCTATCAGGATACAATATAAAATTGTATAAAAGGGTGTGCCGTGTATTTCACGCCATTTTGGCCTCCGATGGAGGTAACACTCTCTGTTACCCCCAACACTCATCGCTACCTACGGTGGCACATGCCACCACCGTACTAGCCACTTAATAACTAAATTAAATCTTCCACATAACATCACTTCATTATTTCTCATTCACTACACTTATATTCCTCAAAATTTCCAAATTTATTATTAAAATTTATTTTACATTACCTTTCAGTTATTATTACTTTTTAATTATAGTTTCTATTTAGTACAATTATCTCAAATTATTTTCATTATTGAGTTAAAGTCTTTCCATTTGAGTTAAACACATGTAAACATTTTATTCTATTTAACTTGTATTATAAAATTTATACTTACAGTACATCACTCATACACTGTCCTAAATACACAAATAAAAACACCAAACACCCTGTACCTTCTGAAACAATTTAACAACAACGTTATTTCATACTCAAAATTGTAAATTTATTTATTTATTACTATCAAATTCACATCTCATAAAATAGTTTAAACTCATTAGAAAAATTCAATTATATAACATTTAAATCAATCAAAATATTTAAATACCTCCAATTATTTTAATTAAATTAATTATTGTAACACTCAACATTTTAATTACTTTCACCAATTACAATAATTACAATTCATTTGTTATCCTCATCAAAATTATTTTTGTTATTTATTCAGACTGCCAAAATATTATTATTATTACAACAATTTCTACTACATACACACATTGTTTACCTAACATTTAACAATACAAACAATTAATTTCACTATCAATTATTTACAATTCTTCACCATTAATTGTTCAATTTATCACACTTCATTTCCAAAAGCAGCAAGGTCAGAACCATAAATCAATATTTAAAATGTCCATCTATTAAGTTTATGTTCAACCTCCATCATCAAAAATTAGTCTGGGTTTCACATAACACCTTTCAATTTTATTTACGTACCTCATATGGCTATCCTGTGTGTAATAAAGATAAAATTTTAGTTTATTCATTTTACCACAATAATCATACGTAGGGTTACTTCCCATTATAATTATTTTGTCATAAACCAAGTCAACGCTATTTATTTCTGTCCAGTCTCCATCAGTAGTTGCATTCTATATACGGTCAGTTATTTTCTCATCATTCATTACAACATAAGGTAAATTATTATTATTTAAACAGGTATCATCAAAACAATTCTCAATCTCTACTCTACAAAGTAAGTATTTCATATCATTTATTTTTACCACTTCTAACATCTCTTTCAACTCATTATAATCTCTCTTTAATTTATATAATTCTATCTCTATCAACACACAACTCTCTATCTAACTCTCTCTCATCATAACACCATCTCACCCTTTCAACACCATTCCACACAGAGGGTACTAACTTATAAAAACTTGGGGAACAACTTAAAGACCTCATGTCTTCTAATAACAAGGGACTCTTGCCCTTCAACAATTAACATTTTTGAGCACCTTGGTTCATCATACCTATGGGGACAATTTATCCTCTGCCCTACATACTCATTCTCTCTCTCTCTCTCTCTCTCTCTCTCTCTCTCTCTCTCTCTCTCTCTCTCTCTCTCACTATCTATTTTCAAATTATCACTCTCTGATACCACATTCTTAATTATATTACCATTTTCAATGTTATTTTTATCATTTGTTACCTTATTTTCTAATACCACATTTTATACATCTCATTATAATTTTCACTTGTTTTACTCTTATCTGTATTTATCACATCCACTCCCATTCTCTCAATATTCTGGTCTAATTTCTTTAAGTTATTTTTAAATATTTCATGAGTACTTTCTACATGCTTTTTGGTCTCATTGATAAGGTTTTTTAACTCATTAAATTTATTATTCTGTACTTCGAATTTATTGTTAAAATTACCTTTTTGTTCGTCAAATTTAGCGTCAAAACTACTTTGTACTTCTTTAAATATAATACTTTGTTGCTCCAAAATTAATTGCAACATATTCATAACTTTATCATTACTATCTACCTCTTGTATATTTTGGATAGGTGTTGACGGACTTTCTGTTTTATCGTCAGTGAAGCTGACTCCATCATTATTTTTATTTTCCCTACTTAATTTTGGGGTTATTTGAATCCCCGAATCATCTGTACTATTTGTTTCATTTGTAATATCTGGTTTTATTTTATTGTCCTGACTCCCATTTGGAGTCGAGTGGACCTCAATATTATGCATAACAGCCGACTCATCAAAATTGTCAACGTTAGCTATTTCATTGATATCGTCACTCTCCCTGCCATTTTTATATTGTAAATTTACTAATTTTGTTTCACTACTCTTTAACTTACATCTACAACATCTTATATTTGATCAACCTTAATTCATTGTTTTACGTACTTTACGTAATTTTTTACGTACCGTTACTTAACCTCGAATCACACTTGCATTCATATTGTAGCGGGTCAATTTTTGGGTGTTTTTATTTTTACCGTATGGGGCAAGTACATTTTTATTTCTTTCATCTTGGTGCGGGCTTGTAAAAAGAAGTTGTGAAAATTATTGTGTAACGAAATTCAGTCCAGTATAACAGAACGCATTGCAACGTTATTTTCCATGCAACAGCACGATGTTGAGAAACAGTGAGACAACAGTGATACGCAGGTGTTATTGTGTCACGCGGCGAGCGAAGCATTTACCCCCTTCAAAATTCTCAGAAATCTGTACTTGTGTAACAGCACACAGACGCAACTGTATCACCACAAATCCGAGTGACGCATCCAGCCACAAAACAGGATGCCCTGGGACGAGCAAAATCCAGCAATGTGCTTTTTTGAGCGGCAGGAAGTCATGGCTAAATCCGGCCTTTCCAATGACGTCAGCGGAGCCAAGTCCAATATCGGCCTCGGGTCACACGCACATACCAGCTTTATTCCACACATAAAGTGGTTAGCTCCCAACAACTGAGCTTGAACGACGACGCAAAGCGGGTGGCAGTGAACAACAATTCCCGCCAGAGAAAGCAAGAAGTAACTGTTACGTTACCAGTTCCAGCCCCAGTCGACAAGCAACAGTTCCCGTTATCGGGTTGGCCTCTGTAGGCTCGTCACACATATTTAAATATTTTAAAGGTGTAGTACAGCAAAACTGTTAAGTGACCGCGGTCAATACGACTAGGGAGTCGTATCAAGAGTTTTTTCACTTCAGAACAGTGAAACCGTGTAACCGAACAATGCGTGTGCGGGGAGACCGAGTGGCCGGCGAAGGGGGGATTTGATTTGCATAAAATGTTAAGGGGTTTTTAATTTAGTATAAATGTGAGTGTGGCAAAGCTGGGCTGCTTTCTGTTTATATTTGTGTTTGCATTTTATGTTTGTGTTTGTGAAATAATAAGGTAAGCTCTAGTCTGTAAGTTCCTTTACAAACCAGATGCACGAGTTGCACAATATGTAACTCCATGTAAATCTATTTGTCAAACAGTAATTTCAACAATTGAGCATTAAAATTAATAATTCTCTTCATAACGATGTGTAGAGTTAATTATTTCGAGAACCCATGAAACACATGTTTGTATCTAGCGTTCGTACGAAAGGATCCTGGCCCGAAATAAAACGAAACCTTCCAGGTATGTGGAAGTCAATCTATTATATTATATTAGAATAAATTTAAGTTAATAAATGAACATCTCAATCTGTAGGTGTGGATTTATAGCTATTTTATAAATCGAGTCTCTGTTCACAGCGCCAATTGTGCTATTATGTTTTATTACGGATTACAACATTCTAATTGTATTCCACCTACCTTAAATTCTGTCCAGGATCCCAACACGAACTGTGGATGCAAGCATGATTACAAGGTTACACTAATAACTTGCGCAACTCTCATTTAGGATAAAACCATCACTATTTTATTACTCTCTTTAAATCAATCATTTCTTTCCAAATATTTAATACGGATACAAAACTATTTCCTTGATTATTAGTAAAACCATAATATTAAAATACAAATACAAATTAACATACATATTATATTTATGAAAGCTGTCCAGCCTGCTCACTCACACAGACATTGCATTTTAAAACCCCCTTTAAATATAAACACACCCCATTTTATTAAAAATTAACACATATACCCCTGCCGGCAATGTGGAGTCTCCCCGACTTCGTGGTGCATCACTCAAAATTTTACTATGTATGTCCGAAAACAATTCATGATGTCACTTTCTTCTGAAAACCGCTAACTACCTCATCTTGACAAAAACAGCACTCACTTTACTGGATGTTGAAATTTATTAATAGGCCTTGTTTGGCCGGCTGCCTGCACAGGCGAACGTCAGTAAGAGACTGGCAATTGCTTTCTCTAAGTCCCCTCAACTAGATTTTGGTCGAACAAGGTGGAAACCAATGCCTGGTACTTTTTAGTCATAGCGGTGGCACATTCAACAAGTGCAAACTCCTGGGTGCTGGACGTTGACGATATTTAGTGTTCACTGGTCGACGTCACAAATGTGGGCAGGACTAAGTTTCGTTTCCGTCACCTTACACGTGGCAAAAAATATTGTCTTTGGGCCATGTTGTTTTACACCACTCGGCGTCGTTTGCGCATCTGCTGGTGGTTGCGCGTTTGTGTGTGTGTCACACAATCGCAAAGTTCTAAGAATCGTCAACCCGTACATTCCATTGCAATTGTTTCATCACCGTTTCTTTGTTCGAACTACGCTTCATTTTAACACGTGGCTGTCCACACAGATGAAACCGAATTTAATAATATTTTAATAAAATAAAAACCCAAATTTAATAAAATAAAAAGCCCCCCTTTTACCCCATTACAATTAGTAATCTAAATACTTGTTAGACTGTTACGTATAATTTACTGATGAAAATTAGGTATATCAGAAAATGTAAATAAATTATCTCAAGTGACCCCGATGGTCTGATGTCCATGGTATACCACGGCAGCGAGTGCCCAAAAGCGCTTGTTCGCGATAATCCGGTCCAGGCCACCATTCTCTCCCATCACGGCCCTCAGGGTCTCCCTGACTGGATTCTGTACTGAGCATCTGAGCAGAATGTGCTCAAGAGTTTCCTCCTCCGTCTGGCATCTCTCACAGGTTGGAGAATTTCTCAAGTTGAATCGGTGCAGGTAATGTCTGGTGACAATGTGGCCAATTCTGGCCCTTGCTGCAAAAGTAGCCGTGGCTCTTGCCACGTTGCGGTATAAGGAAGGGTCTGCAGGTTCTTTCTGGAGTCGAAATAGTTGTCTCCCTGTCACTCCTTCGCACCATTATATAAAGTATTAAATAATTTATAAATTTATTATTGTTCAACATTAGGATTTATGAAACAAATTGAATCTTTGCAACTATTATTCATTGAGCAATACATTTACGGTTTAACCTAACAGATTACATATATGTGTTAATGATTATCTTCTTTCACAATTATGAATTAATATCTATAAAGTACATATATATTTAATAATTATTTCTTTCCGTGTCATAAGATATAGAATACCATTAGCATCTCAACATACTCGTGAATTCTTTCAGGATGAAACGGGCAAACCATGGATAGACGACTATATTACATTGGATGTACTTTAGTAATCAATTAAATTTAAATTTGTTACTTGATTTTTGATTATCCATTTCCTGCATTCTCCGTATCTCACTTCCCACACATCACTCTTTATCACTACTTGCTCTGCTTTTGATTTCACTCTTACGCGATAACAACTGACGCTTGCGCACTGCGACCTTAAATTCGGCTATATACTCCGTATTCGCGCACATAATAAAGTATACTTCTGCCTTTACTTAATTCAGATTACGCGCACAGTAAATATACTTCTTCTCTCTTGATGCCGCACTAAATTAAGTTTAGTCACTCGCGAACCGCTTGCTTCTTCGTATTAGCTTGAACAATTTCCGGTTAGATTGTAGATATGTAATTATTGAATAATAACTTGATTTATTAATTCTTTCATGTTTACTTAAGCAATAATATCGTCACAATAAAACTGATATATTACTCCTTCGACTGATTCAACTAAACTCCTAATGATCTAAGACTCATATCTAAGACTCCGAGACTGACACTCCAGATTAATACTCTTAGACGCAAAACAAGACCCTCTCGCGTTCCTACGAGGGTAATATTTATATGGTTGAACGTACTACACTTCCCACTGTCAAACTAAAAAATACCCCAATTGGCTATCTGTTCAAAATTTTGCCGGTAAATTCGAATTCACCCACTCAGCAGCTGATAATAGTTCGCGCTTCCAAATGACGCTATTTTTGGTTGGCTATAACATTGGGCATGCGAGTTCTTCCCACATGTACGTTAGCTTGCAAAAATGACGCTGACTTTCTCTTGCTCAAACAGCTTTCGCCGCGTATTTCTTTTGTAATTCCAAGGTTGTTTTACCACCCTGCTAACGGTATTCTGTATCTTTTGTTACTATGAGCAAACAAAGCATTCTATATCTTTTATGACTAGAAAGTTGTTTTCTGACAATACATTTTTAAAACGTCTGGCGCCTTACTGTCTCCTGTACAATATTAAAATTTTTATACTACTAGGAGACGTTTATCTGTATCGTTATTAATATGATTACATTACAATTTAGCAATTATTATTTGCCAAACACATGAAAATTAAGTCTATAAACTAATATCTAAGGTAGCGTAACATATAGGGTTACGTTGTATTTGTCCCCAAATTGATTTAACCATAACCGATATTAAGACTTTGGGTAAATCAATTTTCATGCCTCAGAATTCCTTATTCACTATTGACAAAGATTGTTTACATGCGAGGGTGACCTACTTTCCATTTTAACAACAGTACATTCTACCTACTAGTCTGACAACTTTCGCTTTTATTGTTTGTTTTGTTCACCACTCACGGTTACTACCCTCTGTCAGCTGTACATTTTTTTTTTCACTGCTTGTGAATCACTTTCTATTAAGTATATATCACATCGCTTAACATTACTTATATTTAAAACGTATTGTTTTTATTTATTCTATTACAATGGTACATATTTTAAGGAAATTTAAATTGTTTCTTTTAAGAAATTTAGAAATTTATTTCCCTTTCACCTTTAATAATATTAACTCCTTCATTATACCCTTTGGTGGTATGGTTTTAATTGTCGGACGTTGAAGATTCCGCATACTGTGCCAGGTTTGGCCACATCTGCTACTTCATACGTCGCTTCTCCTTTGCTGTTCGTTACCACATATGGGCCGTCGTATAACTCGCAAAACTTTGCCATTATTTTGTTTAACGCGTCGGAGATTGAGTTAGTTCTGATTAAGACCACATCTCCTTCCTTGAATTTTAATTTATCACCTCCTTCATTCTGTTTTCTTGCTCTTTGCTCACCTTTCCTTTTCAGCTTCTGGTAAATCTCTTTTCGACAGTCCTTTATATCTTCCTTCCTTACTTCTCGATCTATGTACGCTTCCCACGCTCTCCTCGGTTTCCGACCCCATTGTGCTTGAAATGGCGTCATCTCAATCATATAGTGGCGTGTTTCATTTATGCATTTCTCGATGATTTAATGTATTTCGCCCATTTCGTCTGGTGTCCACCCACCATGACCCTGAAGATATTACCCAGCTGACGGTTAATTCTCTCTGCTAGATTGGTACATGGGTTACGGATGGCAGTATATTTGGGCTTAATTTCAAGAGCTTTCAACTGCTTCACCCATGATTTACTAGTAAATTGAGTGCCGTTATCTGTTAATATCGCCTTGGGCTTACCAATTTCTTGGATATATGATTTTAACTTGTTGAGTGTTATGACGGTTGTTGCCTTCTTCATGGGGTATAGTTTTACATATTTTGTAAAATTATCGACTATTACAAGAATATATTTAACTCCACTCGTTGATGTTAATAGAGGCCCATAAAAGTCCATACTGACTATATCGCCTTTTTCTTTTGGTAAAACTGGTCTGGTTTGTCCAACTCCCTTCCTGAAGTGATCTTTGCAGTTTTGACAAGTATCGCATGTTTTGACCAATTTCTTTATATATTTATAGAAGTGATCTCCCGTAAAATGCTCTTTGAATACTTCATAACTCTTCTTTACACCACAGTGTCCGTATATTTCATGGATTTCCTTTAGTAATGCTTCTCCGATTTCCTTTGTTAGCATCACTTTTCATCTCCTGTTCTCCTTTTGATACAACTTATCGTTATACAATTGGTATATATTTCGTAATTTGCCATCTACATTATCATGCAACTTATCAATAATGGTTTTTCAATTTCGGGTCTCTTTGTTGATTTTGTGCTATATGTTTTAATTGGTTTTTTAACTGCTTGTTAAGTCTGATATCTACGATGTGTATTTCTGTTTCTTAATCGCTGTCCTGTATTAGACTCTCTTGTAAATCCTCCAGGTTACGACTGAGTACATCTGCCACAATGTTTTCACTCCCTTACAGTGTACTATTTCAAAATCGTATTCTTGTATGGCTAATATCCATCTAGTGATCCTAGAACATGTTAACTGGCATTTTTGTATAAATGTGAGGGCTTTATTGTCTGTAATTATCGTCAGCGGACGTCCTAATACGTAGGTCCTAAATTTTTTTAGACAATGGACCACGCCTAGTAGTTCCACTTCCGTTGTAAAATAGTTTAGCTCTGCTCTTCAAAGTACACGACTTGCGAACGCTATAACCCCTATCTGGCCGTCATCATCGATTTGATACAGTTGACCTCCGATTGCGTACTTACTCGCGTCGGTCTGCAGATAGAAGCGCTTATTCGGGTCCGGATGTTTCAACATCACCGTGTTCACAAATAGTTTTTTGACTTCGTTAAACTGCTTCTCTAACTCTTCGTTCCATTTGAACCTCACACCCTTTTTCAGTAGCTGTAACAGTGGTCTGGTTTTCTCGGCATATTTACTAGTAAAGTAAACTTATTATAGAAGTTTGTTAAACCAAGAAACCCTTTTTAGTTGTTTAGGATTTTTTGGTCTTGGGAATCCCATAATCGCAGCTATTTTTTCTGTAGAGGCGCTGATGCCTTGTGTTGACAACTCATATCCTAAGTAATTAATTTTTTCTCGAAAAAACTTTGACTTTTTCAAGTTCACGGTAAAGTTTGCTCCTTTCAAATTTTCTAATAACAACCACAGGTGAACCAGATGTTCTTCGAAGCTTCCTGATATACACAGACAGTCGTCCATGTATAGAATTGTAAACTTCTTCACTTCCTCTGATAAGACATGGCCCAGTCCGCGTGTCAAGCTGGCTAGGCTCGTCTTTAATCCGAATGGTGTAACCGTATACCGGTAACATCTAACTTTATATAGGAACCCAGTAAAGTCACGGCATTCTTCAGCCAGCGGGATTTGCCAGAAGCTGCTGGTTAGGTCGATGCTGCTCATTATCTTGATGTTGCCGCAGCTCGCCAACACTTCATTTATAGGCAAGGCCCCTTCATGATCCGGGACCGTCACCGCATTAATCCGCCTTGCGTCCAAACATAACCGCACCGATTGGTCCTTTTTAATTACCGTCGCCATTAGATTAATATAAGGACTAGCATCCCGTTCCATGACTCTGCACTCCTCCATCTTCTTAATCTCCTTATCCACCACGTCTCGATATTTCTGAGGGACTGGCCACCCTTTCATGCAATAAGGTGTGGTGTCAGTTACCACAAATCGATGTTCGTATGTGGCTATCTTTCCTGGATACTCTCGGAAAACTTGGTAGTTATTAAATAAAACATCCTCCAACTTCTTCTTTGTTTGTGCACTGACACCTGTCGTTTCTTGAGCGTTTCTCGAATTGTTGTCTCAGTTTTCTCCGCCTCTTCAGCGATTTCCACTGTTAGTATCTCAGAACATACGGGTATTTTCCCATTAGTATTATTATTAAAAGTTATGTGGTTGTCCTTGAGATTGATAATACATTTACTCTCCTGTAGTAGACTGATTCCAATTATACAATCACGAATTAAATTTGGTACTATTATGAAAACGCTATCGGGTATGTATTCACCGATTCTTATTTCCAACATCACCTGTTGTGTTATTGGCTTAGATTTCCTTCCTACCGCTCCTTTCACAATCATATTTGTTACCTTTAATACGTCTAACTTGCCCATTTGTTTTTTATGTTTGTATACCATTCGGTAGACATAGCATTAATTTGACTACCGCTATCGAGTAGCGCAACTACCGATATTTTGTTGAGGTGTATATTTATTTCAGGACACAACTGTACGTATTTCTTGATATTCAGTCTCCTCTTCCAGTAAGGAATCCCTAATGTCTACAAAAGTTGTACTAAGTTCCTTATAGTTAATACTTAAATCTACCTTATTTCTACCATAACGCCTATTTAGTTTTTTGAATTCATGCAGTTTTTTGAATTCATATTAGTTGTATTGACTACCTGTGAGTTTGGTTGGTTACCGCTGGTACTGGCAATGGCATTTACTTGCGACATATATTCTCTTTGGCGGCGGTTTCTCTCTCTCTCTCTCTCTCTCTCTCTCTCTCTCTCTCTCTCTCTCTCTCTCTCTCTCTCTCTCTCTCTCTCTCTCTCTCTCTTTCCCCGTTCGGGCTCATTGTCCGCCTGTCGCCAATTTCGGTTTATGACGCTGAGTGGTCGGTTGTTCATTTTTGTTGTGTTGCCACTGCAGTCCTACATTCCCCTTTTGTTCCTGTTTGGGTTGTACCTGCGTGTTATACTCGCTGTTGCTGTCGTCCTTCTTTTTCCTTAATGTGGCAAATTCTATTAATAACATCTGGAATTCCGTTATGTTGTTGACACCCCTCATTATACATGCTACCGCAATTTCATGACTGTAATGACGTGACAATTTTCGTATCAGGTGTCGGTCTGATATTGGTGGTATCAGTTGTCGGTTTTGTAGTATACAGCCTTCCATATTCTGTACCATACTCAATCCGCTTTCCGGTCGATACTTCCCAAATTCTAATCTATCACACATGACTTCTTGTATCATTTGGTTCCAGTACTTAGCGGTAAACGCTTCCTGAAACTCTGAAAAGGTTTTAATTTCACTCCTAGTCAACTTCCACCAGATGGCAGCCTCTCCTTCCAAATGCCTGGACACCCAGTTAACTCCTTCCCTTAGGTAGTGTTCTCTATGAAGTTCCTCCAGCTCTTTAACAAATTCCATTGGATATTCTCCTTCTCCGTTAAAGGTAATGTTCTTGTTCTACTCCAGTATCATCCCGTGTTGCCTTGGCGTTCTTTCGATTTGGGCGAATCTTACACGTACATCTTCCTTGATTTGTGTCAGCTGCCCGTCCACCGCCGTGCAGTTGTTTTCATAGAGTTCTGTTAATTTTTGTATTTGTTCACCATTCTTTTTATTGTTATTATTTACTTTACTATTTAGTGTTTTAATTTCCTGTGCAACAACAACTTGGTGTTGTCTGCTAACTTGCTCGCTCTTCTCCAAGTGTTCTCTAGCTTCTGACTGTATGATCTCCATTTCTTCTCAAACGACTTCTTTCGTTTCTGTCCGTAATTTGGTAGATTTTTCTTGGTTTTCGTTTATGATTTGGTGTATCTGTTGTTCTACCTGTGTTTTATGTTCCTGCAATTGTTGTGTCATTTTTGTTCCATGTTTCGTTCCATGTCGTCTATTCTTCTTTCTATTCGTGTTATGTTCTCTGTCATTTGTCTATTATTCTCTGTCATTTGTCTGGTATTTTCTGCTATTGATTTTGTCAAGTTCTGTTCTATTTGTTTAGCGTTTTCTTCATTTTTTCTAGTGCTTTCTGTTATTTGTTGTGTGATGTGTTGTAGTGTCATATTGATATCTAGGTTTGTTGCGTTTCACTACGTACTTGTGTTTGTTGTGTTTCTTGACAGACGTCTTCTTCCCGTCGTTCCCTTGCCTCTGAAGAAACCATCGGGCTCTCGTTTTCCCATCCTCTAGTCTCTCCCATCTGATTATTTACATCAAATTCTACTTCACTACCACTATTATTCTCGCTATTATCTGCCATATTGGTTTTATTAATATTAGACAATTTAAATTTCCTTAACTGCTTACTTTTGCAACACGTTATCATTTAATGTTTATACCTTAACATATAATTATTTTAACTTATCTATCGTCTATCCCGTTTCATTCTGAGCTAAATCAAGCTCCACCTAGTTGGGCGTCAAATATTACGTTCGTGGAATTATACCATGTTGATGGCGACAATTATTATAATTACAACGCTTGCGTGATAATATCAATTATATTTATTATAATATATATATTATATAATTAAATATATCGTATTTATGAAACATAGTATTAAATCATTTATAAATTTATCATTGTTCAACATTAGGATTTATGACACAAAGTATTAAATAATTTATAAATTTATTATTGTTCAACATTAGGATTTATGAAACAAATTGAATCTTTGCAACTATTATTCATCGAGCAATACATTTACGGTTTAACCTAACAGATTACATATATGTGTTAATGATTATCTTCTTTCACAATTATGAATTAATATCTATAAAGTACATATATATTTAATAATTATTTCTTTCCGTGTCATAAGATATAGAATACCATTAGCATCTCAACATACTCGTGAATTCTTTCAGAATGAAACGGGCAAACCATGGATAGACGACTATATTACATTGGATGTACTTTAGTAATCAATTAAATTTAAATTTGTTACTTGATTATCCATTTCGTGCATTTTCCGTATCTCACTTCCCACACATCACTCTTTATCACTACTTGCTCTGCTTTTGATTTCACTCTTACGCGATAACAACTGACGCTTGCGCACTGCGACCTTAAATTCGGCTATATACTCCATATTACGCGCACATAATAAAGTATACTTCTGCCTTTACTTAATTCAGATTACGCGCACAGTAAATATACTTCTTCTCTCTTGATGCCGTACTAAATTAAGTTTAGTCACTCGCGAACCGCTTGCTTCTTCATATTAGCTTGAACAATTTCCGGTTAGATTGTAGATATGTAATTATTGAATAATAACTTGATTTATTAATTCTTTCATGTTTACTTAAACAATAATATCGTCACAATAAAACTGATATATTACTCCTTCGACTGATTCAACTAAACTCCTTTGATTGATATAAGATTATAAGACTCATATCTAAGACTCCGAGACTGACACTCCAGATTAATACTCTAAGACGCAAAACAAGACCCTCTCGCGTTCCTACGAGGGTAATATTTATATGGTTGAACGTACTACACTTCCCACTGTCAAACTAAAAAATACCCCAATTGGCTATCTGTTCAAAATTTTGCCGGTAAATTCGAATTCACCCACTCAGCAGCTGATAATAGTTCGTGCTTCCAAATGACGCTATTTGTGGTTGGCTATAACATTGGGCATGCGAGTTCTTCCCGCGTGTACGTTAGCTTGCAAAAATGACGCTGACTTTCTCTTGCTCAAACCGCTTTCGCCGCCTATTTCTTTTGTAATTCCAAGGTTGTTTTTACCACCCTGCTAACAGTATTCTGTATTTTTTGATACTATGAGTAAACAAAGCATTCTATATCTTTTATGACTAGAAAGTTATTTCTGACAATACATTTTTAAAACATCTGGGCCTTACTGTCGCCTGTATAATATTAAAATTTTTATACTACTAGGAGACGTTCATCTGTAACGTTATTAATATGATTACATTACAATTTAGCAATTCTTATTTGCCAAACACATGAAAATTAAGTCTACAAACTAATATCTAAGGTAGCGTAACATATAGGGTTACGTTGTAGACATGATGATTCATAAAAAACAATATCAAAATTCAACCTTGTCGCTCAAAAAGAAAATCATATATTTTTTCACTTAAAACCATACTGTATTTTACTAAATCAATACTTTATCTAAATCGACAATCATTTAACCGGAAATAAAAAAATACATACAATAGTTCTTTATTTTTAATTTACTGTTTTAATAAACATCGTGCCATGGCTGACACCTCTCTGAAGAGTGCTCGGCGGGGAAAGTTGCGACAGGACTACTTGCCCAAACTTACTCTCTAGTGTAAACGGAGTTTCATACATCTGTCGGAATAAATTATGACATTAGCTCTTGCATAATCTCTCGCGGTAAAAACGGCGTCTTAGTGCAAACACCTATTGGACACTGCTTGCGTAGAAAAACTTTTCTTGCAGTGTAAACGTAGCTTAACAGTTGCATATTCATTCACTAGCCCCCCTCCTTAGGCATCTCGGTAGTAACGCTAATGCACGTACTACTCGTTATTTTTACTCAATCTCTGCCTTCTTGCCCCCCTCTCTCTCTCTCTCTCTCTCTCTCTCTCTCTCTCTCTCTCTCTCTCTCTCTCTCTCCCCGCGACATATTCTAATAGAAACTAAAAACTAAATTTATTTAATGACAATCAAATTTTAAATATTTTTACCCTGTCACTAACCCCTCTCACTTACTCTTTCTCTCTTTCCTTCCCTGTCGCTCGCTCACTCTCACTCTTTCCCACACCATGTGTCCTTTTGTTTTACCTCTCTCTGACCCTTCGACAGAAAGATATAACTTTTTAATATAAGTGTTATTCCCTGTCTGTCTCTCTCTCTCCACACACACACACACACACACACACACACACACACACACACATTCTCTTTCTTCACAGAAAAATTAAACTGTTGTGAAGAATCAAATTTTTAACGTTTTCGCCCCGATCTCTCTCCTCTCCCTCTACCACTTTTTCTTTTGATTCAAGATATGCACTATTGTAAAGCAGACATCAAACGATTTATAAAGAGAATAAAATCAAAAGTGGGGAAGGTAAGAGAAAGTAAAATGAGGTAAGTGGGAAAATGAACTGATAAGTGAACATAAGAATATGAGAGAAACAAAGCGAATAATTAAAAAAGTACATAATCTTTGACCCACTTAGCACAGTCTGAATCAGGCTTGGATTGCATTTGTTATTTGACCCTGTGCATTTATGCTATGACTTTGTTGCCATATCCACGGGTGATTACAAACTAAATGAAAAAAAAGGCACGCAGAATGTATACAGACGATGGTAGTACTACCTGGTGGACAAACCATGAACTACGTATTGAATATCAGTTTTCAAAAGTCTATCAATTTGGCACCCGCAGGTAAAAACTAAAAAACTCATGGTGCCAAAATAATGAGTTGAAAGTTAAAAAAATTAAGATTTCTCATTAGCGATGTGGCCATAAAGGGTGTTTGTGGAACTTATAAACTTTTATTCTACAGAACACATTTTCTACAAGGGATTACATTTTGGCGTCCGATATACGGACGTCAAAATGTAACAGACGCTACAATGATGATAAAATTTGATAAGACGGACGCACAAATGTTAGTAAAACATATATATATATAACACAATTGTATAATTGCTTCAATTACATGGATGTGTGATATTAAAAGAATAGAATTTAAAGAAATTATTTTTAATGTTACAAATCATACATCAATTAAATATTTAGTTTAAAAAATTAAAAGTTCGTTTGTAGTATTTTAATCAAACATAATATATACTTTATTCATTTCAATAAATATTAATTATTGTGCACCCATTTTAACTAACTAGAAAAATTACTCAAAAATATGTTACAATTACATACTGAAATTATATTAATTATTTAAATTGTAATTACACTATGTACAACTGTTTATATTTATTTTATATGTACAAAGAAATTACACAGGTCAAATATGCAAAATGTGTATCATTGCAATATATGTATATATCCAATTAAAATAGTTGTAGTTAATGTGTATATGCTACACTCACTTGTTGCACACACCACTAGTCACTATGACACTGATTAGCGCTTTCGAACGTACCCGTTCATCATCAGATCGTAACTGCCACTATCAGATCGTGGCAGTTACGATCTGATGATGAACGGGTACATTCGAAAGCGCTAATCAGTGTCATAGTGACTAGTGGTGTGTGCAACAAGTGAGTGTAGCATAAATTATTTAACCACTAATAAAATATGTAGTGTAACCATTAATGTTTATAGTTTGTTTAAACAGCTCTAAAGGCAGTATTACATTGGGAAAATTAATAATTTGTTGGTGGGTAGATATTTTATGGTTAACAGAAGCACATGTGTAGTTCAGATGTAAATATAAATGTCACGCTTTGAGATATTAAATCAAAGGAAAGGCTGATGCATGCAACTAATTGTTGGGAAGTAATATTTATTTTGTTTCAGTATTATTTGGAAGACATCACTACGATTACAAAAGATGAAATGATTTTAGAAGAAGTGGAAAAAGAGGAGAACATACAAGAGGTGAAGTTTTTTTTAATATGTAATCAATCTTCCATCAGTAAGTAGGTAAACAAGTGGGATTCATGATAGAGCAGTCTTCCATTGAAGGCTGTCACTTAATTAACAAAATATTTTTGAAGTTGATTATTTGTAGTTGAAAATTAGATTCAGTCTTAAAACATGGAGACACCTGAGATGTCTTGCATTGGTGGTGTCACCCAACAAGTTGAGTGCCAGTTGATTGGGGTTGGTGATTCATTTCAGTTGCTAGTTTATACAATAACATTGAATTTCCTATACCAATGAAACGCTTGAATGTTGTCTTTTATATCATTATTTCTTTTGAGCAATGGGTAGGTTGATGATTATTATCAACACTTAATTTGAATACATTGTAATATTACGTTAATAATTGAATGCACGAATCGAGTTTTGTTTTTACTCGACCTTTTTTAGTATTTGTCTTTCTGTCTGGTAGGGTATGTCTCACATTTACTTATGAACGCATCAATTGATTTTGGTAAACCTTGTGCTGTGTGTCTGTACCTCTACCCTAAAGAACCCTATTATTTTTTACACTGATCTCAGAAAATGTAGGTGGGCAGGTGGCAAAAATCTGCGAGGGTGAAAGTTTTGAAAAAAATTACAGAAGTTCATATAAATATCAAATCCATAACTATTATGAATTTCATTTTTAAAAATCTCAAAATTTTTGGGATGCCAGGGGCCAAAAAGTGATGGAAAATTCTAATAAAATCGCAAAAATTCAAAGGGCTTATTGGACATGAGGTATGTGGCATATCAAGACGAGTATTAACTAAAATCTGAATGTAGTGGTGAGGTTTAGAAATTTAAATATTTTGGAATGCAAATTTTTCAACACAGCACCTTAGAATGGAATCAACAATTTATAAAAATCCAGTTAGGGTCAGACTAAAGAATATTTTAACTCAAATTAGATTGTTTAGAATTTTTAGACTGTATTGTATGCTTACTATACATTGTTGCTTTTCTGAACAAAAAAATAGCAGAGTAATTGGGATTTTCTTGTAATAAAAAATGATCTAATATAAAAGTTCATTCAGTAACAAATGTACTTTGTTCAAAATAGTGAGCAAGTTCTGCAGATCAGGAAGCATATTAGTGTTGTTGCATGTCCCATAGTTGTCTCTCACATGTCCAAACAGGTTTTATGATTGAGAAAGGCTTACACAGAGTTGACTGTCTGGCAACTGTTATTTTTGTAGTCATATGATAGCTCATTTTGTTGAATGTAGCAAACTGATTACAAAACTATACACACAGGAGAAATGCCACTGCATGTAAGCATGATACAGCATATCATTTCAAACAGGTTTATATGTCTTCATGTCAGATAATATACCAAGCTCCCACTGTTTTTGTGAAGTGTATAAGGTGTGTATTGTCTAGGCGCTTCATTCCTCCAATTTCTTGTACCTACTACTGCCCGTTTTCCTGCTGTTTAAGGACAGATTGAAACGAAGGATTTGTCCATGTAAAAGCATAGGTAATTCCTTAATGCTTTAGGTACACTTTTCTCAGGAACCAGTTATTATTTAGCCATAAAAATTTTCCATCAAGTTTCGAATATGCTACTATAGATACTGTAATAGAATTATTAATTTTGCTCAGCTATATTGTCTTCTACAACCTAAAGAATTTGTTATTTCATTTTTTGTATTTTCGTTGTAATATTGTGTTTTAAAAATTAGTAACATTTTTATTTATTTATATATTTTAATAATTCTAGTACAGACCACGTATACATAAGTGATGTACAAAGGTAAAAAATTAAGAATATAACTGCAATAGTTTCTGATATATATGTACCTTTATTCACAAAAACAGTATTTTCGGAAAAACATAAAAATTTTGTTTTTATTCTTGTTTTAAAATTTACCAGCAGAATACAGCACTTCACTTTCATTTTCATTCTCTTCCCTTCTTCTTTTCTCATTCCTTCTGTGGGTTCTTGCCTCCTTTGTCATCATTTCTGCTTCTCTTTCTGCCTTTTTCATTCAGAGCTCATCAATTTTTCGTAGCGCAATCACAGTGTTTTTTCCTGGATCAATGGACAATTCTTTCAAAACCATTGCTCTTGCGGATGCACCTTCGTTGAAGGTTAGTACAGCATCAAAAACTCTTAGTTTTAATGTTCTTAGAAATTTATTTAAACCACATCGAAACTAACGAAATATTATCACCTAACAACAAACATTATAACAAAATCTTATTTTATCGTTGATATGTGGATGACACGATAGTGATCTATAAAGGCAATTGCAGACAATTAGAGCTGCTTAATAAATATTTGAATACCATAACAAACAGTTTGCAATTTACATTAGAAACGGAAAAGAATAATAAAATAAATATCTTAGATTTGACTTTAACAAAAATAGATAACAAAATTAACTTTAATATTGTAGCATGACAGATAATCCACACAAATACATTACTCAATGATCATTAATAAAGCTCTAATATATGGAATATCCAGATGAGAACTAATTAAAATGCACTATTTAATAATATATTCACAAGAAAGAAGAATAATTAAAACTACTATTACTGAAGAAAGAAGAACAATCAAAGATACAGAAGACAGAAGAAAGAAGAATAATTAAAACTACTATTACTGAAGAAAGAAGAACTAATTAAAACTACTATTACTGAAGAATGAAGAAAGAAGAACAATCAAAGATACAGAAGACAGAAGAAAGAAGAATAATTAAAACTACTATTACTGAAGAAAGAAGAACAATCAAAGATACAGAAGACAGAAGAAAGAAGAATAATTAAAACTACTATTACTGAAGAATGAAGAAAGAAGAACAATCAAAGATACAGAAGACAGAAGAAAGAAGAATAATTAAAACTACTATTACTGAAGAAAGAAGAACAATCAAAGATACAGAAGACAGAAGAAGGAAGACTAATTAAAACTACTATTACTGAAGAATGAAGAAAGAAGAACAATCAAAGATACTGAAGACAGAAGAAAGAAGAATAATTAGAACTAAAGAAGAAGGAAGACTAATTAAAACTACTATTACTGAAGAAAGAAGAACAATCGAAGATACAGAAGACAGAAGAAAGAAGACTAATTAAAACTACTACTACTGAAGAAGGAAGAAGGAAGAATAAAGAAGAACCAAACTCAAAGAAGAAAGAAGAATAATAAAAATAAGAACTACAGAAGAAAGAAGAAGGAAGGATAATCCAAAACTACAGAAGAAGGAAGAATAACCAAACTCAAAGAAGAAAGAAGAATAATTAAGACGACCCATATAAAACAAAAACCCCATAGGGAAAGAACCCCCCAAAAAACCCCAAAATCAATGAATGCCCAAAGAGAAAGTATAACACATTAAAAAACCATATCACTGTAAAACTGACGAAAAACTAAAAGTGTTAGCTGTAGTAAATATTAGTGCATTCAAAAGGTTATTGTGTAATGTGTATAAACAAATCTTCACAGTTCCCCCATGGTTGAATATTTCATATTAAAAACTAGAAAAAGACTAGTAAATATAGTAATAATTCACCATGGAAAAGTGCAAGTGATCAAATTATAAATAATAAACTTTAAAAGGGTACATGAGTTGCAGTACATAGTAACAAACTTTAAGTTTTGTGAACAGTGCCTACTTTGATAATGAAGTAGTAATTTTACTAATAAAAAGCTACTAAAACTGTATGAACATTCCATAGAATGGAATATAACTTAGATAGCCAGGGTTATACTTTAAGAGGGGGCATAAATCTTATAAAATGGGGAATTACAGAACTAACTGTTTATGATGAAGTAGTAGAAGGTATTAACAATTATATATGGATCCAAATGTGGGGTTCCAATTAAATATAGCATTTAGATAAGTAAGGGTTAGTCATAAGAGATATTAGTATTATAATTGTTATTTTATTGTTCATGTTAATTTAGGAATGCATTATCTAAAATTAGATATCATTCCAATGTTGTAGAAATACTTTTTATTATGTTATTAGGTGATATACCAAAACAATGTTATTAAGAACACCAGTTTTATATATCTGGGTGTTATATTTTAATTGTATAATCTATAATTACTGTTATGCCAGATCAGAGAACTAATTTTTAATCAAATATATCAGAGTCAGAAGTCAGAGAAGGAAATAAAATAATTACATTAGTAAAACATTCAGCAAATAGCCACAATTCAAATCTAGGCAATATAATAAAGTTAAAATGCAGAATAATTAATAAACCTAATCTTATAAACCAGTCAAACTGACAATATTTAGGCAAGATACACCCAACATATTAAATACTATGTAAATAAGGCTTTCTAAAGATATGGTCATTATATGAGTAAAATTATTTGATTGTCTAATAAAATACCATTAAAACTGAAATAGATTAGCTAACACTATCCTAGGGGAAGTCATATACAATTGAATTATATTAAAAAACCATCATTAGTATACTAAATTGCAATAAAATAAGTGAGAATTGATAATTATACAAATTTCAGATTTCATAGAATAATAATTATATTAGTTAAAATGGCTATTATTTACATAGAAGACAGGGAAGTATAATTTTAGGCCTACCTCCCAAAAAATTATAAGAAATATAATTTTCTGATAAAACTTTGTAATACTAACTTAATTACTATCAAAATAAGTAGAATAGAATAGTGAAAACGAATATGTATTTTATATTTCAAACAGTTAACTAATAACGAATTTAATTTATGAACATAGTGTACTATTTTAAAACGTGTCGGAAGTTATGGCAATTTTTAACAATGTCTGAACTATATTATATAGGCTAAGATTTTCATGAGATGAAGGAAATACAGACAGTTCATTATTATACCTCGAAGAGAGCACTTCTTGTGAATATTTGATTGAACCAACCTTTAATGGACGTTATGCTACAACGGAGTTCTGAATCATTTTATGTAAACTAAATTTTTAACTATTTTAATGAAAGTGAAGTGGTGAAGTTGACCCACGAACTACATAACACCTATAAACGAAATCACATATAACCAATTACATTGAAATAACACTGAAATCGCATCAAACACCAAGTGAAAATTCGAGGTTAACTGACACACATAAACACAAGTTGATATACTTATTTAACAACATTTTTACACCAAGTGAACGTTTCCATCTAATACCAGTGACAATAAACTATACCCCAGAAGATCATATACCGTAGCGAAGAACATTTAACCGAAGAAGGGACATATTATCTTAACAAGTACGTTGTTTACATTAGAAGCTTTCAACGCGCATGCGTCAGGCGGCCATTCTGATTCAGTTCCGTCACCTCAATTAGAGACGACTAGGCTGCTTTCTGGTTTGAACAAAATTATATATAAATTTTTATTATTAATAATTACCAGTATATTGTTTAAATTTAAGACCTTTTTTGAATTGTAAGTGTTATACTTTCATGTCCCTGACCTTCTCTGGCTTTTTATATAAATAACCGTTCAAAGAACCTGTTTAAATAATACAATTGTAAAACTTCTAATATCGACCGACCCTGAGCAAGAACTCGATATGGCTTGTAACTTCGATTAATTAATCGACCAACCTTATTATTGTATTTAATAAACGTATTTGTCTGTTTTTTGGTAAATTGGAGTTGATTTCTCTTATAAAAGGACATAATCATTAATTAACCAAGAAAAATAGATAATCTTTAAAGGCAGTATATGCGAAACTACAACATTTCAAGAGTAAGAAGAAGAGAGCCGTTTTCGCCTAACTTGAAGTTAATTGGATTATCTTTTTAACAAATTTACCGAACAGAAATTTATTACCAAATTAAACACCTTACTATTATAATTATAATTACGATCCACAACCTCAATTTATTCCTAAATATTAAGCACATAAATACCTCGAAAATATTTGTTCCGAAATTATTTTTTTTTATAAATATAAATTTTAAATTTATATTTTATTTCAATTTGCTACACAGCAAAATACACTTTATTTAATTGATGGTAATAACATCCCAATTACCAATAACAAAGACCAGGAACTTTACCAAATCGACGATTCCCAGAGCGGAACGTCACTACTGAACATACACACCATAAAAATTATCCTGGGTAATATTATACCAGAACACTATACAATTACAATTATAGTAGGGTTGTATTACAAAAGCGAAGGTCAACAGTGAGAGCTTAGAAGACAAGAAGATATTAGCTACGTACTACACATATTATAAATTAAGCTATATTTTGCAATATCGTTTTATTACAAAATCAGCTAGCACAACCAGTGGGACTTACAGGAGAGCACAATCTACATACATCAACCTTTTATTTATTTTATTATTCCACCACTCAAAAATATATTACATAAATTGGCGTCCAACTAAAGGGCTGTAATTAGGGGTTGAAAGGCGGTAATTACTTACCCAATTCCTAATTCAGCTTGGCAGCGGTTAGTCAGCCAGGAAATCAGGGAAGAAGATGCGTCGTGCCACATCAAAGAAGAGAGCGGCGGAGGCCGAGAAAGAACTCGATATGGAGGATAAGGAGGCGACCCCAGTGGAGGACGTGGAGAAAATATTAGAATGGGTGGAACGTAAAAAACCAGCACCACCAGAGGAACAACCCGAAGCGCACACACAAACAGGGGAAATCGATGTCCGGGAGGAACGAATAGAACAACCCGAGAAACCACCACGAGCAGAGAATAGTAGCATACAGGAGATGTTCAGGATAATGATGGAAAGGATGGAAGAAAACAAAGAAGAATTGAAGAAGGACAACCAAGCAACAAAAGAAGAGTTGAAGAAGGACAACCAAGCAACCAAGGAAGAATTAAGTAAGAAAATGGATTCTACTACAGAAGAAAATAATAAAAGATTAGAAGATTTGAAGAATGATAACCAATCTTTAAGGGAAGAATTGAAGAAGGACAACCAAGAAACAAAGGAAGAATTGGGCCGTAAAATCGAAAGGACCAATAAGAGAATTGAGGAAACCAGTAAAAAGGTGGAAAAGAAAATGGAAGAAAATAAGAAGAATTTGGAAGAAAAGATGGAAGAAACCAACAAGAAAATCGAAAGTGATCATCAACAATTAAGGGAAGAGTTAAGAGAAGATAACCAACTGTTACGGGAAGAATTACGGGAAGTGAACCAGGAGAATCTAGACAAATTAGACGAACGAATGGAACTGTTAAGAAAGGAAATGAACCAGGAACTCAAGGAAAATAAGAGATCTATGACCAAAAGGCTGGAAGACGAAACCATAATTATAAATCAACAGATAAGAGAAGTTGATGGAAGATGTCGGCTGACGGAAGTGGAGGTACAAGAGTTCAAGGAAGTGGTGAACACAAAGGTCACAAATCTTGAAGAGTCTACTCGCAAGAAGGCAGAAGAAAACCGAAGGGAAAGCCAGGAAGAACTCAGCAAGGTACGAACTCGAATTACAGAAAGATGCGACGGAATGGAGGAAGCAATGACTAACATCACTGGTCAAGTGAGACAGAACCAGGAGGACATGGAAGCAATTCGGAGCCGACCAACCAGCTTTACTAATATCCCAATAAACGAGAACAGAGAATGGCTTAACTTTCGCCAGTATAAAAGGAAGCCAATGGAGTTCTTGGCCCGTATCGAAGAATATATGGCCAAACATAAAAGTAATCGATGGTCCAATAATCGTGAACTATTAGACGAATCATTCCGTGATATGACGGACAATTGGTGGATGGTGAACCGGAGCGAAATAACCGATTATCCACAGTTCAAAGGTTTGTTCAAGTCTAAGTATTGGTCAGAGACCACCCAGAATTTAATAAGGGACAACATCTGCAATGGCCGATATAGAACTCAGTTTGGCAGTACCATGACTGCGTATTTTCTTGGGAAGGTGTGCCTGGCCAAGCACCTGGAACCAGCCATACCAGAGGAATGCCTGGTGAACAAGCTCTCTTATCATTACGACGAGGAGATCATAAGAGCTCGAAGAGGTAGTCAGATAAAAACCATACAGGCGATGACGGAGCTATTGGAAAACTATGAGAATGAAGAATACTACAGGCAGAGCAGAAGAAGAAACGAGCGGCCGGAAGTTCGAAATAATCCGTCATCAAACAATAATAATCAACCGGTCAACATTGGGTACCAAGGAAATAGATATAACCCGAATTACCATAATCAACACCCCACGAATGGTAACAACAACAATAATAACCATGGGAATATAAACCCAAATAATAACAGAAATAATAACGGGTTCTCCGGAAATCGAGGTAATTATTACCCGAATAATTATATGAATAGACAAAGAAACGCCAATCCTACAAATAACACCGAGCGGTTTGACAATAACAATAGGGGTTACCCTAATCAGAATAACAACAACAGGTTCTCCCGACCCCAGGTAAATTTTATACGGGCGGAAGGAAACAACCACCGCAGGTATAACCAGCAACGGCGAAACAGCGTACGCGAGTACGAAGATCTAAACCGAAGCCGAGAACGGGACAACTCTAGTTATAATCTGCCAAGGCGAAGTAATAGCCTAGATGACCCGGAACGGCGTACAAATAGGGAACCAACCTACGAACCGAGAACTGAAGGACTGGAACCTACTCAAGGTTTCCCCACTGATGCCTCTGTTGGTCCTATTAATAACCAAGATGAGGAGAATTTAAACGGGAGGAGGCAGTGATAAACCATAAGGACCTTTTGCTGCTTCTATCGCCTGGGTATGTAAAGGAATTGCCAGTAGTAAATAATCCCAATAAAATTACAATCATTCGATGTAATTATTTAAAAAATATTCGAAATGAATTACTGGAGGAGGACAACACTTGCCTCCCTATAATAAATAATGAAATAATATACATCAATGCAGAAGTCGAAGGAACATTCGCACAACTCATGATCGATACCGGTGCGAATGTATCCATAATTAACACTACAGAGTTGGAGAGAATCCAAGGAAAATGTGGTAAGCTATTGCCAACCTTACCTATAAATAACATTATATTAATCGGTGCCACGGGTCGCCAAAACAAGACAATCAGAAAACAAGTATCATTGAATGTCGTTAGTAAGGGTATAGCGATGAACATGGTCTTCTTAATTGCGGCAGGATTACCTTTCAACATATTAGTGGGATGTGATGTACTGAGAAGGAACTCGGCTATTATTGATTTACGAATGGAGAAGGTATCACTCTTTACCGGAGATCTAACCTGGACGGCCGATTTAGTCGGTAGTGAGATAACACTTCCCAGCAGTATCCACCAGCAAATACGTAGTATAAATCATACTAATACTAACACTATTTCCAATAATATAGTATATGAAACTACAGACGAAGATTTATGGTATCAGAAAATACAGGAGATAAGGGATTTCCGAAGCGGAATTAATAGAGAAAAGTTACCCAATACCCAAGCGAATCAGTTGATACAGATTTATGAAAGGTACCGCTCAGTATTTTCCGATGAGCCAGGCAAGGTAAGAAATTATCAATGTACCCTTCAATTCCGAGATACAGTAGAGTTTAATAGGAAATCCTACCCTATCGCACATTCTCGAAAAGAGGCAGTAAGAGCGGAAATTAATCGAATGATTAATAACGATATAATAGAACCTAGTCAATCCCCGTACACCAGCCCTATTGTCGCAATTCCCAAGAAAAACGGCGAAGTCCGGCTTTGTTTGGATGCTCGGGAAATAAACAAGAAAATCATTAATGATAGAACATCGCCCGGTGAGATTGAGGAAATCCTGAAACGCTTCCATGGTACCCAATACTTCAGCACTTGGGATACGGTGTGCGGATACTGGCAGGTAGAGTTGCACCCACGGAGTCGCCAATATCTGGCTTTCATATTCGAGGGGCGTAATTACCAATTCAAAAGATTGCCCTTCGGATTGGTAAACTCAGTTGCCATCTTTGTGACCTGCATGGACCAGATATTGGGACAAGAAGCACTTCAGTTTACAACGGTGTACGTCGACGACTTACTGATAACATCTAAGACGTGGGAGGAACACTGTTACCGCGTGGAACATGTGCTAGAAAAATTATCTGCCAGTAACGTCACGCTGAAGTTGGAAAAATCCAAGTTTATTGCCAGAGAAGTGCAATTTTTAGGATTTAACTTGGACGATCAAGGAATCTCACCGTCAGCAGAAAAGGTAGAAGCCATCCAGAAATTCCCGGCACCCAAAAACAGGAAGCAATTGCAGTCATTCCTGGGACTCTGCAATTATTATAGAAAGTTCCAGGAACAATATTCAGAGTTAACTGCGAGGTTTCAACCTCAATTATCATCTAAAAACAAGTGGGTATGGCGTAAGGAACAAGAGGGGATTTTTCAACAAATTAAGGACAAATTTCTGGCTACCATAGTACTTCGCCACCCAAACTTTAAGTTACCGTTCTTCATGAACTGCGATGCCAGCAACATCAGTCTGGGAACGACACTGTATCAGGAGGACGAGAAGGGTCAACCTCAAGTAATTAGCTTCGCCAGCAGGTCTTTGAACCAATGCGAAAGGAATTACACGGTGACGGAAAAAGAGTTACTGAGCGTGGTATTTGCTTGCGGTAAGTTCCGCACTTACATTTTGGGATACCCTGTGACGGTCCGAACTGACCATAAATCTATTTCATTCTTAAAAAGCTGCAAACTGAACCATGGCAGACTAACGAGGTGGATACTTGCCCTTCAAGAATACCATCTACAATGGGAGTACATCCCTGGTAAAAAGAATATAGTAGCAGATGTGTTATCCCGGGTCAATGTGGAGGAACAAACTTTTGAAGGGGAGAAAGAAAGCGTGCTGAAAATATATCATCTTCTTAGCACCCGAGCCGATTTAACAACAATATTAACCAACATGAGCACCCACCAACAAGCGGACCCAAAATTGAGAAACCTCAAACTTCGGCTAGAAGAGGGAGATGAAACCGTGGCTATATATTACCAGATGAATAAACAAATACTGTTCATTAAAACATCTTTGAAGGAAGAGATCTGGAAGGTAGTTGTCCCGACACAGATCGAAAAGGAATTGATAGTGAATTACCATATACGTTACGGGCATATGGGTGCCCTCAAGGTAATAAAGGCTCTGGAGGAGAGCTGCTATATAAAAAACATCAATAGAAAGGTCCGAATGTATATAAAGAGTTGTAAGATCTGCCAGCTGGTAAAAACTAATAATGAGAAGAAGGAAGGTGTGATGATCCCAATCACTTCCCAAGCGAAATTGGAGAAGGTGTTCCTCGATATCTGCGGACCATTTCCCCGTAGTGGAGGTCGACACCGATATAGGTACCTAACCATCATAATGCACCACTTCACCAAATATATTAAGCTATACCCTACTAACCGAGCGACTACACGGAAAATTCTGGGGATACTAACTGAACAGTATATCCCACACCTGGGGAAACCATCTTCGATCATTACTGATCATGGAACCCAGTTTAAGGGTGGAAATTGGCGGGATACGTTATTGTCAATGGGCATTCGTACATACAAGACCTCGGTCTACCATCCGAGCAGTAATCCGGCAGAGAGGGTGTTGCGAGAAGTGGGGAGGATCCTCAGGACTTATTGTCACCATCAACAAAAAAGGTGGCAAGACTATTTAGAAGCCACGGAGGAATTCCTCAACTTAGCTTACCATCCAGCTATAGGGATAACCCCATATTCTGCTATGTACGAGAAACCACCCCCACGAGAGATCACAGATATCCTCGAGTTCCCCAGTAACCATGTGTACAGATTTGATAAAGCTAAGTTCTTCAACAAGGTGGCAGAAGACCAGTTAAAACGGCAGAATAAATATCAAAAGGCCAGTGGCAAAGTAATAATATATGAGAAGGGAGAAAAAATTTTACTAAGAAATCGTGAACTTCCCAGCACACTGGAAGGAATAACGAAGAAGTTATTGCTATTATACATCGGACCATATATAATATCCAATGTGAAAAATAATAATACCTATGAAATCAAAGAAATCGATTCAGAAAGGATAAAGGGAGTATATAACCAGGCTTCCATGAAAAAATATTATGAGTAATTGAATGTATGGAAGAAATAATATTAAACTAAAAATTCAAAAAAGAAGTAATGACTACTTACTACCTATTATTTAGGAGATAATTTATGATGAAAAATCACTAAATTCAAAAATGAAGTAATGTCTACTGACTACCAAATATTTATGAAAAAACTTTATGGAAAATAAAAAGAAGAAAATGAATTTTGAATTAAACCACAAAATTCAGAAGAAGTAAGAACAACTTACAACCTTATCTTAAAACAACTTTAGAAATGAACAAGAAGAAAGGTAATTTGGATAAAACATTACAAACAATTATATATGGAACCAATTCTGAAAAACTTTCAAGAATAAAGAAATGGCAGTACAAACCACTGATACAATATAAATGAATAAACTTATTGTGAAGTAAAATTAATGAGAATTTTATATCAAATAAACAGAGATATTAAACATATGGCATTAATAATTAAAGAGTGCATTTGGATAAAAAGCAAGAGCAAAATAAAATTTTGAAAAAGAAAGGAAAAACTATATATAAATAAATCCATATGAAAAAGATGATCATACAATAAATGTCAGTTATTAGAAAGACAATTAAAAGAGTAATTGAAAAAACATAATACTAGTGGAACGATTCACAAGAATTAAGAAAGGAACAAAAATATAATACAAAATATATGCTACCAATGACCAGAAGGAGATTGTGATAACAGTCAAAAAATGACAGAGAATTAAAAACTTTACACTGAATAAGGAGTGATAATTATATTATACCAGCTTCCAATCACAAGGAGAAATAAAATGCCTACAGAGCTAACCATTGAGAAAAATAACTGAGATAGAGATTCACTAAGATAGAAATATTAATAGATCTGTTCATATACGAAGTGAAATATCCCAAGATATTTAATTTTTTTTTTATAGTCATAAGGTGGACTATTCTTATATAATTTTATTAATGACTGTCTGAGATAAGTCCAGCAGTATTATTATGTATTGGTCAGAGATGATTTACCTCTGTAATCAATAAATGACGTAGTATGGCCAGCATAGTGAGATGCCTACAGAGCCCCTCTGGACACTGCCCCAGCTAACGTGTTAGGGAATTTTAGGGAATAAATATCCCAAGGATAAAGAAACGAGTTAAGAAGAAAATGGAAAAATAAAAAATAACGAACCTCAGATGACTATTACTATCAGTAAGAATCCAGTTAATAATGAGATATAAATAAGCTCAAAAATATAGGAGAAAAAATTTTAGAAATGTGAAGGAAGTAAAGAAATATAATTTTTAATATAATGTCATAAGCAATTACTTCAGACAAACTAAGTATGATCTGAACTAATCACTTCTGGAAGAGAGCAATCTGTAGCATGACAGATAATCCACACAAATACATTACTCAATGATCATTAATAAAGCTCTAATATATGGAATATCCAGATGAGAACTAATTAAAATGCACTATTTAATAATATATTCACAAGAAAGGTTAAATAAAGAAAAATTCTGCAAATAATATAATATAATACAAATTTAAAAACCCAGAAGACTAAAAATGATAATAACAAAATTACCCAGGTAAGATAGAAGCAGGCAATTAATATACCCCGTCAAAGAAACCAAACCAGAAAAAACAAAGCTACAGAAGACAGAAGAAAGAAGAATAATTAAAACTACTATTACTGAAGAAAGAAGAACTAATTAAAACTACTATTACTGAAGAATGAAGAAAGAAGAACAATCAAAGATACAGAAGAAAGAAGAATAATTAAAACTACTATTACTGAAGAATGAAGAAAGAAGAACAATCAAAGATACAGAAGACAGAAGAAAGAAGAATAATTAAAACTACTATTACTGAAGAAAGAAGAACAATCAAAGATACAGAAGACAGAAGAAAGAAGAATAATTAAAACTACTATTACTGAAGAAAGAAGAACTAATTAAAACTACTATTACTGAAGAATGAAGAAAGAAGAACAATCAAAGATACAGAAGACAGAAGAAAGAAGAATAATTAAAACTACTATTACTGAAGAAAGAAGAACAATCAAAGATACAGAAGACAGAAGAAAGAAGAATGAAGAATAATTAAAACTACTATTACTGAAGAATGAAGAAAGAAGAACAATCAAAGATACAGAAGACAGAAGAAAGAAGAATAATTAAAACTACTATTACTGAAGAAAGAAGAACAATCAAAGATACAGAAGACAGAAGAAGGAAGACTAATTAAAACTACTATTACTGAAGAATGAAGAAAGAAGAACAATCAAAGATACTGAAGACAGAAGAAAGAAGAATAATTAGAACTAAAGAAGAAGGAAGACTAATTAAAACTACTATTACTGAAGAAAGAAGAACAATCGAAGATACAGAAGACAGAAGAAAGAAGACTAATTAAAACTACTACTACTGAAGAAGGAAGAAGGAAGAATAAAGAAGAACCAAACTCAAAGAAGAAAGAAGAATAATAAAAATAAGAACTACAGAAGAAAGAAGAAGGAAGGATAATCCAAAACTACAGAAGAAGGAAGAATAACCAAACTCAAAGAAGAAAGAAGAATAATTAAGACGACCCATATAAAACAAAAACCCCATAGGGAAAGAACCCCCCAAAAAACCCCAAAATCAATGAATGCCCAAAGAGAAAGTATAACACATTAAAAAACCATATCACTGTAAAACTGACGAAAAACTAAAAGTGTTAGCTGTAGTAAATATTAGTGCATTCAAAAGGTTATTGTGTAATGTGTATAAACAAATCTTCACAGTTCCCCCATGGTTGAATATTTCATATTAAAAACTAGAAAAAGACTAGTAAATATAGTAATAATTCACCATGGAAAAGTGCAAGTGATCAAATTATAAATAATAAACTTTAAAAGGGTACATGAGTTGCAGTACATAGTAACAAACTTTAAGTTTTGTGAACAGTGCCTACTTTGATAATGAAGTAGTAATTTTACTAATAAAAAGCTACTAAAACTGTATGAACATTCCATAGAATGGAATATAACTTAGATAGCCAGGGTTATACTTTAAGAGGGGGCATAAATCTTATAAAATGGGGAATTACAGAACTAACTGTTTATGATGAAGTAGTAGAAGGTATTAACAATTATATATGGATCCAAATGTGGGGTTCCAATTAAATATAGCATTTAGATAAGTAAGGGTTAGTCATAAGAGATATTAGTATTATAATTGTTATTTTATTGTTCATGTTAATTTAGGAATGCATTATCTAAAATTAGATATCATTCCAATGTTGTAGAAATACTTTTTATTATGTTATTAGGTGATATACCAAAACAATGTTATTAAGAACACCAGTTTTATATATCTGGGTGTTATATTTTAATTGTATAATCTATAATTACTGTTATGCCAGATCAGAGAACTAATTTTTAATCAAATATATCAGAGTCAGAAGTCAGAGAAGGAAATAAAATAATTACATTAGTAAAACATTCAGCAAATAGCCACAATTCAAATCTAGGCAATATAATAAAGTTAAAATGCAGAATAATTAATAAACCTAATCTTATAAACCAGTCAAACTGACAATATTTAGGCAAGATACACCCAACATATTAAATACTATGTAAATAAGGCTTTCTAAAGATATGGTCATTATATGAGTAAAATTATTTGATTGTCTAATAAAATACCATTAAAACTGAAATAGATTAGCTAACACTATCCTAGGGGAAGTCATATACAATTGAATTATATTAAAAAACCATCATTAGTATACTAAATTGCAATAAAATAAGTGAGAATTGATAATTATACAAATTTCAGATTTCATAGAATAATAATTATATTAGTTAAAATGGCTATTATTTACATAGAAGACAGGGAAGTATAATTTTAGGCCTACCTCCCAAAAAATTATAAGAAATATAATTTTCTGATAAAACTTTGTAATACTAACTTAATTACTATCAAAATAAGTAGAATAGAATAGTGAAAACGAATATGTATTTTATATTTCAAACAGTTAACTAATAACGAATTTAATTTATGAACATAGTGTACTATTTTAAAACGTGTCGGAAGTTATGGCAATTTTTAACAATGTCTGAACTATATTATATAGGCTAAGATTTTCATGAGATGAAGGAAATACAGACAGTTCATTATTATACCTCGAAGAGAGCACTTCTTGTGAATATTTGATTGAACCAACCTTTAATGGACGTTATGCTACAACGGAGTTCTGAATCATTTTATGTAAACTAAATTTTTAACTATTTTAATGAAAGTGAAGTGGTGAAGTTGACCCACGAACTACATAACACCTATAAACGAAATCACATATAACCAATTACATTGAAATAACACTGAAATCGCATCAAACACCAAGTGAAAATTCGAGGTTAACTGACACACATAAACACAAGTTGATATACTTATTTAACAACATTTTTACACCAAGTGAACGTTTCCATCTAATACCAGTGACAATAAACTATACCCCAGAAGATCATATACCGTAGCGAAGAACATTTAACCGAAGAAGGGACATATTATCTTAACAAGTACGTTGTTTACATTAGAAGCTTTCAACGCGCATGCGTCAGGCGGCCATTCTGATTCAGTTCCGTCACCTCAATTAGAGACGACTAGGCTGCTTTCTGGTTTGAACAAAATTATATATAAATTTTTATTATTAATAATTACCAGTATATTGTTTAAATTTAAGACCTTTTTTGAATTGTAAGTGTTATACTTTCATGTCCCTGACCTTCTCTGGCTTTTTATATAAATAACCGTTCAAAGAACCTGTTTAAATAATACAATTGTAAAACTTCTAATATCGACCGACCCTGAGCAAGAACTCGATATGGCTTGTAACTTCGATTAATTAATCGACCAACCTTATTATTGTATTTAATAAACGTATTTGTCTGTTTTTTGGTAAATTGGAGTTGATTTCTCTTATAAAAGGACATAATCATTAATTAACCAAGAAAAATAGATAATCTTTAAAGGCAGTATATGCGAAACTACAACATTTCAAGAGTAAGAAGAAGAGAGCCGTTTTCGCCTAACTTGAAGTTAATTGGATTATCTTTTTAACAAATTTACCGAACAGAAATTTATTACCAAATTAAACACCTTACTATTATAATTATAATTACGATCCACAACCTCAATTTATTCCTAAATATTAAGCACATAAATACCTCGAAAATATTTGTTCCGAAATTATTTTTTTGTATAAATATAAATTTTAAATTTATATTTTATTTCAATTTGCTACACAGCAAAATACACTTTATTTAATTGATGGTAATAACATCCCAATTACCAATAACAAAGACCAGAAACTTTACCAAATCGACGATTCCCAGAGCGGAACGTCACTACTGAACATACACACCATAAAAATTATCCTGGGTAATATTATACCAGAACACTATACAATTACAATTATAGTAGGGTTGTATTACAAAAGCGAAGGTCAACAGTGAGAGCTTAGAAGACAAGAAGATATTAGCTACGTACTACACATATTATAAATTAAGCTATATTTTGCAATATCGTTTTATTACAAAATCAGCTAGCACAACCAGTGGGACTTACAGGAGAGCACAATCTACATATATCAACCTTTTATTTATTTTATTATTCCACCACTCAAAAATATATTACAATATTTATAGAAAACCGACAACCACAGATCATGCTATTCATGCCTCGTCTTATCATCCTTTTTCACACAAAATGGCGTTTTTCAATAGCATGATACATAGATTGCTGTCATTGCCCCTCTCCACAGAAGACTATAAAAACGAAGTTGACATTATTAAACACATAGCGACCGCCAATGGATATAAAAGTAACATAATAGATAAAATAAGAAACAAAATAGACCAATAAATATTGACGTGCCTAAAGAAAAAGTAAAATATATTGCAATAGAGTATGGCTAAATGTTACATCATACCTTAAAAAACCAATTAAAAAAACAAAATGTTGTATTGGCTTCAAAAGCAAATAATAAGCTCGAGAACAAACTTAAGTTTAAAAACAAAAATAAATCTTTCGACGAATATGATGGTACTGGCGTATACAGGCTTAATTGTTCAGACTGTTCACAATTCTACATAGGACAAACGGGTCGTTCGTTCAAATTGTGTTATAAAGGACACATCCCAAGCTCTAAGTCAAATATAGGAAGATCTACATTTGCTGAACATTTAAGTTTACAAGATCACAACATAAAAAGTATTAGGGAGAGTTTGGACATATTACATAAATGCAAGAAATCACTTAAACTGGACACTCTCTAACGGTTTGAGATATATAAAGGCACTAAAGAGAATTACGATCACATCCTAAATGAAAAATCAATACATAAAAATAATATTTTATTCAATAGAGTCAGTGATATAGAACGAGAAATTAGCTATGTCAGATCGATAAAGTTAATCGAAGGTCTAGTCGGTATCGATTAGTTTTACTGTGTAACGCGTTCCTGTGCAGGTTCGCGGCGGCCGCATGTATTGTGTTTCATTCTGTTTTATTTTGTTTTTACTGTGTGTGGAATTATTTAATATTTTTGTACTATGTATGTGTTGTTTTTATTCGACGAGATGTGTAAACATCGACAAATGTAGTTTTAACTATATTCATGAGGATCTGATGATGACACATTAGTTGTTGAAACTCGAGTTATCCTGTATTTGGATTTTAAGAAGCTCAACAGAAGGTAATTAACCTGTTTTATAGTCTAACTCATAAGTCAATACTTGCTTCAAACTGTTGACAACTCTGTCTGAATGCTGTCACCTTGCTCTTAACTGAGTGCAGTACAAATCACGCAGATGTTAATCATGATACTGTAATTCTAGAGCTGTAGTCAGTTCTGCATAAGAGCTCTGGCTGTCAGGTGACACATTCTGTACTAGCTCTAAAGCAGGTCACTTAAAGCGGGAACAGGTGAAACCAATGATGTGTGCTTGTGTTTCAAATTGCTGAAGATACATTGCCCAGTGAGTGCTTCTGTCAAATGTTGGGGCCTTGACATGAATTGGCCCCACTGCAGGCAATGCAACTTTCTCTTATCTTATTTTGTATCTTTTTTGGACTTTACCATGGTAAAGTCTTTTTTGGTACAGTCTGTTCAGGAATTTGATTGGAAACACAGGATTGTGTTTAACTGTTCAACTATGTTTTTACCTGTTCTTTTATGTTTGTAATTCACTCCTCTACTACAGATAATCTTACCTCTTGCCCATTGAGATCACCGTGTAATTCACCCATGTCTCCACATAGTAGACCCAACTCTGCAGTAGTATGCTCTTGCAAATGTCTTTGTTCCTATATCAGTGTTCTGTTGCTTGCTTACTTTCTTCTGTTTGTCATTCTCTGTCAAGGAGGGATACTTTTATGATTCCTGTGCATCTCAGTATTTTTCATCCTGTAATTTCTCTGTTTTTTGTGCCTCATGGTGTCATAATTTCTCTGCTTCTTCTACCTCCTGTCATTATTGTACCTCCATTTATAGGAGCAGCACTTGGAAAGTTTTCATCATTTGACTAGTATCCATTTTTCTTTCAATTGCCACTAACAAGACTTTTACAAAGTGTTTGTTGTTTTTACTATTACAGGATCTATTCCACTTCCAACCCAAATGTTATGACAATCTCGGGGTTGCCTTGTCAGTGGAAACAGATTAACTGACACCAGATGAAGTCACTAATTATAATTTTAAGTAGAAGCCAAACAGCAGTTAGGAATATCTTCATGCCTGAAAGCAACCAAGAGGCTGGGCAGAATGTGTATATCAAAGATCAACAATTTAGTTGAGTTACAAACGTCAACAGAGACTGATTAATTATTTTGAATAATCTGTATTAAAAGCTCAGTAGATTGTTAAAAGTAATATCATCATTAATAAATCCACTACGTTCCAGTAACATAGCTCAACTACTTATTCTATACTAAATCTATACATCACATAGAATTGAGCACCATAATGTGTTTGGGCTTGATTAGTTGAAAAATTGGTAGCGAATTAAATTAAAAATTGTAAAAATTAAATGAATTCCTGGTGGAATAAAGCAAGTAAATAGTGGTGTATACAGGTCTAGTTGGGTAAATTGGCTGTTTTGATATTGTGAGAGTGGAATGGAAGATTATTTTTTATTGGGGGTTTAATGCACTAGTAAATTTGTAAAACAATTCTTGGTAATGTTGACCTAGTAATTGATTGTGATAAAAGTTTGTATTAATCACCCCCCCTCACACACACACAATGATACAAATTAACAAACATAGTGGCGTCACTAACTTCAGATATTGGTAATTCAATACGCAGTATAGTTTTAAAAATGTCCCAAAAGAGATGTTAGAGGCCATGTAAGCGATGATAAAAACCAACTAAATAAGCGCGACGAACAACTACAAGAGCATGACTGAAAACAAGAGGAATTCATAAGAAGACAACTGCAGGGTTTTGGAAAAACATTAACAACTAAATATAAAATTCGTATAGACACATTTGAAACACAAATGATCTTGACTGAAATAAAACTGGATGAAAATTATCATATAAAATGTCAAAATTATCATTTTAAATTATCATGAACAAAAGTTTACGGAACATGAAAATAAACTGACAGACATTGACCAGACTCTCCATGAACACAAAACAAAAAAAAACCAGTAACAAAAATGAATTGAAAATTTAGAATTGGGTGGTACAACAGGTGTAATCTGATCACTTATTTATACCATAACTTATTGGACATCGTCACAATAGTAAAATAAGGTAGAATTAGGTGGGCAGGTCAGGTACATAGACTTACAGAGGAAAGGGTAATGAAAAAAGTATTCATTGTAGGACCGGGAGGATGAACAGCAAGAGGAAGATGGGTGGATGATGTAGATGAGACTTGAAATGACTGAGGGGTTAGAAGGTAGCGAAGAGTCGACAGGATAGAGATTAGTGGAGATATGTCGTTCTGTAGGCATAAGCTGTAGTATAGAATCGACTCAACATCTAAAGTTCTACAGGGATGAAAATGACAACCCAACAGAGTTCCTGAGGCAATATGAAAGGACGATTGACACTTGGAAATCAGGTGACTGACCAGGACATAATAAACTTCATTACAAAATATTGTAAAGAGTCAGTGGCACCTCATGTGGTAGGACACATAGGTGTGCTCAACCACAAGTTGAAAACTACCGCCTTGTGCATGACATCACTGTTGAAGCAAACACACTGTTCGCACCTACATCAGCACACAACCGCTACATAAAATGTTCCTGATTTTTACTAATAATTCCTCTGCTCACTCATTTTCTATCAATATACTTCTCTTATTACTGGAACATCAAGCCAACTTTATAGGTCAGTATTGACTTTGGGTAGCATGCAAGGAGGCGTACATTATATTTGTGAACCAACAAAACTAACAATTTAGGCGTATTCACAATGGAAAATTTGTTAAAATTATCATAACCTGTTTACATATTTTAAAGAGGATATATATTTTAAACGTAAGTTAACATTATTTATGTAAATTATTAACAGATAGGCCTTCCTGAAATGTACTTATGTTGCTGTACTAATGGTGAACTTTTGCATCTGTTTGGACCGTTTTCTTTTCTTTACTTCCCCTCTTGAATAAACAGATTTGTTTAGGTGCCAGAGTCTGATATATATGTGCACAAGTATCAAACAAGGCACTGCTTCGTCAGAGATGTTAAGTCCTTGAAGGTTATGATAGAATGCATTCTACTTTTTGTATCACACCACTCTCCGGCACTTGTCAGTCTGCCCGTGAATCTTTATAAAACTTTCTTCAATTATTTTGCACAGTGTAATTATTGGTCACTAGGAACTGGAAGGCCTCCTTTTGACATGATTGGTATCCATGGAAATTCCTTATTGCTTTCACAAACAGTGCTGCTTTTTTTTTACCTAGATCAGGAAACTTTTCTTGCAGTTTAAACATTATTAATTATTATTTTAAATTTATTATTATTATTTACATTATTACTATTTATAAATATTACATATTTATTATTTTTATTATATTATGTTCTCATAATTTCCCACTCTGGTTACATATCTGTTAATTGTCCAACAATTGTGTTGCAGTTCCACAAGATGCTTTTTCGCCCACACAACACGAGGTCGATACTATGCACTTAGCACATACATAGTATAGCCAATTCCCCGTACTTTTAACGTGCACACACTGACCGACTGTTTGTGATATTTTTAGAACTTAACTCTTTGTAATTACATTTCACCTGAGGCACTGGTGACATTGTTTTTACTCCGCTACATTTTGTTATCAAGGCACGGCCTTCTTGAGTCACTGCTGCTGCCACTGTCGTCCGTACTGCTTGGTGTTAAGATTGTGACCGACTTACACTATACTTGCATGTCTCTCTCCCCGCTCCTGCACTATACTGGTTTTTCCACTCTCCTGTGATAAAGTCGGCCAGTGCAGCTGATGCAGAGCTCTTCGGGTGTATGAAACTGACTTTCAGCCGTATACACTGGCCAAACAATTACGCACTTCCCAAGCCAGTACAAAAAATTCCATGTTCTTTGATGTTTCTCACACACGAAAATCTGTTTTAGCTTTATATTGAAAATCTGTTTTTGCAATGCTTAATGAAATGCACCATTACAAGGTCACACTTTTGTTTATTTAATAGGTCATCTAAACACACAATACTTATGTGTTCCTTACTGCGTACAACAAATCCTTTGCTAACAAAGTAATTCCTGGCAAACTGAAACATGTGCGGGCACATATGCTAAAACAAAAACATTTTGAGAAAAATCATATGGCTTTGAAAAACAGTTTTTTGTGAGAGAAATATTAAGTTTCTTCTACAGTGCTCGATTTTCACCTCCCAAATCTGATGTGTTAGACACAACTTTAACAGTTTAATGACCGTGGTGGGCGTATTCTCATTTCTGGTATATGACCTCTCAAACATTGTACAGAAAAATTGTCTGTAGCCTAGATGACTGTCAGCTCATTTTTCTTTATGATGCGACCACTATAATCACTGGGAACACTAAAACGTATTTGGGCTCACATTTTCGATCTTTATAAAATTATTGTTCTAGATGTTTGTTGATAACAGTTTTTTTTTTATTCTGAATTTTATTTTCTTGGTCTCTTGTTATAAATATCCTTAAGTATAGTGGTCATATCTTTATATCTTTAAGTATAATGATGAAGTTATATCTTTTTTAAGTTTTAAAAGTCATAAGTAATGTAAAATATCACTTGAAGTTAAAGGTGATTTCCTTTTCTGAATGCCAGATATATCAGCCTTTGAGTACAGAAGATTAATTTGTCAGTTTATTTTATAAAAATGAAACTAGGCAAACAATGAACTATAATGAAGAAAGACATTTGACAATTTTTAACTATAATCTAATAACTGCAGTGACACATATTCCACTACTAAGAAAACACTTTCTTTTTGTATAACGAAGTGAACGTGGCAAAATTGAAATAAGAAAAAAACATGGAAATTATACATGGATACTGAAAGGAAATATGAATATGAGAAAGAGTAAATGACTATAATATTTCTTTTTTTGTACCACAATGTCAGTCAGGTTGTTGTCAACAGACTTGCATATTACTGACATTATGTAATGAATTGGGTGGCATCATCCAATTACGATTTTCCAAAAGCCTAAACATGTGGCAAATGTCTCACACACACACACACACACGCACGCACGCACACACACAGAATGCTATGAGTAATCAAATATTCCTGCAGTAGGTTCCCACAGCTGGCCAAAACCTTGGATAGGCTGGGAGCGATTAGACGTCGACAGAAAGAAAGCGGTCGTGTATGCCCTGGTTAAATACTATGGTTAAATATGCAAATGTCTGTGTATATATGTGTGTGTGTGTGTGTGTGTGTGTGTGTGTGTGTGTGTGTGTGTGTAGGCGCGTGCGCACATACATATGCACACACCTGTATATTATATACATATCTGTTTATAAAAATCAGATAGAACATGGGTTTTAACACTATTGTCTACTAATCCAGTGTTCTAGTCATTTATTATTACAGTTGCATATTCTTTTGTTCCAGAGTTACTTATTTACACCTGTGAATAATATCTGTACAGCAGTGGATCCGACTCTGGATTGTGAAGCATACAGAAGAAAGTCAATTCAAAATCAATCTGTCTTGTCAGCTTTACCTGCGCAGTTAAACTGTTGCACAGCAGTTTCCAAAAACAAGAGTTATCAATGTGGATTTTATACAAACACATGTACTTGGGGAGACCATCTGTCACCACAGGAGTTGATACATCCTGGCATTGAGAAATACCAGTGCAATGTTTGTTCAAAATCATTTACTGAGTCACGCAGTTTGTCAAGACACAAGTTAATACATTCTGGCATTAAGAAATACCAGTGTGATGTTTGTTCAAAATCATTTACTCAGTCATGCAATTTGTCAAAACACAAGTTAATACATTCTGGCATTAAGAAATACCAGTGTGATGTTTGTTCAAAACCATTTGCTCAGTCATGCCATTTGTCACAACACAAGTTACTACATTCTGGCATTAAGAAATACCAGTGCGATGTGTGTTCAAAATCATTTACTCAGTTAGGCAGTTTGTCAGTACACAAGCTAATACATTCTGGCATTAAGAAATACCAGTGTGATGTTTGTTCAAAATCATTTACTTACTCAGGCTATTTGTCACAACACAAGTTAATACATTCTGGCATTAAGAAATACCAGTGCGATGTTTGTTTAAAATCATTTACTCAGTCAAGCCATTTGTCAAAACACAAGTTAATACATTCTGGCATTAAGAAATACCAGTGCGATGTTTGTTTAACATCATTTACTCAGTCATGCAGTTTGTCAAAACACAAGTTAGTACATTCTGGCATTAAGAAATACCAGTGCGATGTTTGTTCAAAATCATTTACTAATTCATGCAATTTGTCACAACACAAGTTAATACATTCTGGCATTAAGAAATACCAGTGCGATGTTTGTTTAAAATCATTTACTCAGTCAAGCCATTTGTCACACCACAAGTTGAAACATTCTGGCATTAAGAAATACCAGTGTGATGTTTGTTCAAAATCATTTACTCAGTCATGCAATTTGTCACAACACAAGTTACTACATTCTGGCATTAAGAAATACCAGTGTGGTATTTGTTCAAAATCATTTATTCGGTTAGGCAGTTTGACAGTACACAAACTAATACATTCTGGCATTAAGAAATACCAGTGCGATGTTTGTTCAAAATCTTTTACTCACTCATGCAGTTTGTCACAACATAAGTTAATACATTCTGGCATTAAGAAATACCAGTGTGATGTTTGTTTAAAATCATTTACTCAGTCAAGCCATTTGTCAAAACACAAGTTAATACATTCTGGCATTAAGAAATACCAATGTGATGTTTGTTCAAAATCATTTACTCAGTCATACAAGTTGTCAAAACACAAGTTAATACATTCTGGCATTATGAAATACCAGTGCGATGTTTGTTCAAAATCATTTACTAATTCATGCAATTTGTCACAACACAAGTTAATACATTCTGGCATTAAGAAATACCAGTGTGATGTTTGTTTAAAATCATTTATTCAGTCAGGCCATTTGTCTGTACACAAGTTAATACATTCTGGCATTAAGAAATACCAGTGCGATGTTTGTTCAAAATCATTTACTCAATCAAGCCATTTGTCAAAACACAAGTGTGCATGTATCAAACGTTCTGGCATTAAGAAGTAACAGTAAGATGTTTGTACAAAATGTTCAATATGGCAGAATGTTGTGTCATGTATAACATATACTAACAGAAAATAATAACTGACATTTGTAACAAGTTTTTTGTTTGGGTATTTTTTCTGAGCATAAATTAATCCATTATACTATTAAGAACCATCACTGTATAGTATGTAAGAATAATTTCTCCTGTAATAATCCCCTGTAAAACCAACGATTTATTAATTTTGAAAAGAAATCACGTGAATATTTAAAATTGAAATTATAAAATTTAAAAACATTATCTTTTATAAGCTTACACTCTGTAAAAACATAATATACCATTGCCATTCAACACATAAACATATAATATTAATATCTAAACGTACATGCTGAACAAATTATACAAGTACTTTGTATTGCATGGGTGTCTGACATTGACTCAGATTTAAAAATAAATAGCAATTCATTTATAAAATAGTATTAACTTTACAAAACTAAAATTTAATTGTTGCTATAAAAATTTTATTAACAAGAAAATAACGTTTAATTGAAGACTTATTTATTTCTAATGAGACACCGAATTTCTAAAATTAAACAAAAGATTGTTATTTTTAATTTTTATTGTTACACCAAACTTACTTTTTTTAACTTAATTTAAATTATGTGCATTATTTACATTTAAATATTTAAGTCTTTACTATCTGATATTAATTTTTTTATGAGTTCTTTGCAATGAAATATAATTGTTCATTTGTTGAACTGCATACTGCCGAAGTTACCATTGTGCATGTGTGTGTGTGTGTGTGTGTATGTGTGTGTGTGTGTGTGTATGTGTGTGTGTGTGTGAGTGCGCGCACATACATGAGTCCGATGGTGATGATGCTGATGCATTCTCGGTCTCTATGGCTTGTTGTTGATGGTTGATGATGGTCCAGTGTTCCTCCATAAATCGTGGTGTATGGTGAAGATGTTCAAATCAATCGGCAGACCACCAGAGTCAGGTCGTGTGAAGAATCCTTGAGTCAGAATGCGCCGAAAATTGCCGGAAGTATTTATATTAGACGGCAAACTGACAGGTCAGACACTTTTTCTACTTGCAGAATTGTATCGATTTTTATGTAGCATCTCTTTGATTAATGATCGCTTTTTAGTCCATTTTCCCAATCATGTACAATTTATCATAATGTGAGTGATTTGTCTTTGTAATTTCTGACCGGTCACTTACGTATAACTCAGTTGTTAATTACGGTAGTAATTAATTTAATTAGCATGTTGTTATTGCACTTTTCTGCAATAATTTTGTATCACCATGTGCATTAAATGTCCTTAATCTAATGTTGTTTTTAGAATTGTGGTATGTCTTTGGTAACAGGTAAAAATATCAGTATGGAGAACCATACATGACTTCCATGTACTAAGATTTATATTTTAAATCATTTACGAAGTGAAATGTTTCCATAGAAACTACTTCTTTCCACTTATTGCTTCAGTCTTAACCACAGTACTGTGGTCACTAATGTATACCGTTATTACACACGTTATTACACTCGATTTTCACTGATGATGGCAGTCGACGGCACTGCCAAAACGACTTATTTTGCAGAAAACATTGGACTACAGCCAAACAGCCCGGGAAGGAATTTTAACAACAAACTACTACTTTGTTGCCGATAACATAGTACACATAAAAATTATCCCCTCCCCTTTCAACTATAATTTTTATTTATAGAAAATTACCCCCACTCCGTTCAACTAGCCTCTTCATTTATAGATATTTCATCTACGTTTCTACAGTGGATTATTAAGATCTTATCAGGATACTTTATTTATCAAAATTAAGTACTTTACTCTTGTTACGACAAAAAATGTTTCAAGTAAACTGCCCTTTCCCCGTAACTGATCTTCACCAAAATCAATAGGTCTTGAGTCCTCTACAAGGTTCATACTGGCCTGGAAAGTCAGGGAAATTAAAATAAGTCAGGGAAACATTTTAAGATATGCCGAAATTCAGGGAAATTAAGTATATTTTTCAGAAAGTCAGGGAAACATTTTACTACGCCCAGTCACACAAAACGTGTGAAGATGATCTATTTTTCCTTTAAAAAACTGTACAACCAGATTGCTTGAAAATGTGCCTTCTATTGACAGAGTTTTAAGTATTTTTGATGATATAAAAAAATTTTTTGGACAGCCGAAAATATCTCGATACAAAACCATTAAAAAATGTTCTGTTCAAACCAAAGATATATTTCTGAAATGCAAATTGGCTTTTTTTAAATGCTTTCCTTGGAATGTTGTAGTGGGAGAAAAGGGGGTATTTTATTATAATATAAATTTTATTCAACATTATTAAACATTTGTAATCGACGCAGAAATTCCACTACATAAATCGGTGTTATCCAGACAAAGGACAATGGAATGCAGTGTGTCTCCGACAACGCAGCACAATTCCAAGAACTTCAGTGCTGTATGATGCACAAAACGCGCGACCACCAGCGCCCCATCACTAATGACGCTTAGACAACTCGACCAACATGGCTTTTTTTAAAATTTGTTCGCCATGTGCTCGGTAGCAGCCGGAAACATAATTGAAACTACAAGCAATTGAGTGACGTGACGAAAGGCAGTGAAATTTTGTCGATGTCAAACACACCTGAATAGCACATACTGTGGGTGCAGTGACGGCGACTTTAACAACAAAAGGCATTGAAATTTCCACTCTGTCCGAACGTTTGGAGGGAGGCGTGTTGATAATTCTCTTCTGCCCAGGCAAATCTTCATTTTTTTTAAGTCGGCCAACAAAACATCCATGTGATTCTCCAAAAAATGTGTATAACAGTGTAACCAGTGCTGAACAGTGAATATCGAAAGTTATTAAAAGCGAGATCATAAACTTATCAACATTAAGAAAACGAAAGACTGGGGAGACACGCCATGTGGTCGAGAGAGGACGCTACATACGTAACGTTACCAAATTGAAAAAATTATTATCACTATCTTTTTGTATACACGGGTTGGGAACGATGTGAATGAATGAGTGGATGAGCAATTACTGGGCTGTCTTTTTTAGGTTAAAGAGTTAGTTGTATTAGTTGTTTATGTTAACTGCAGCTAGCTATTAGAATATTTGTCATTTAAAAGTAACCCAAGGTTTTGTATTTTTTGAAGAAAAGATAATTGAGATTCATAGTAGTAGTTTTGAGACAAAAATGAATGCTAAGTAAAGTTCAAAGAAAGTAAACAAAATGTTGAAATGAAATAATAAATAGAGCTGGTTAATATGGTCAAAAGCGTGTTTCTTATGTAACGAACCCGTTAACCTCTCTTACAGGCTGCGAGTTCGCGTAACAGAATCCTGGACCCATAAAAGGTATGTGTTTGTGAGTTAATGTACTGTTAAAAAATAATAAGTAAGTGTCTTTTGTTAATGTTAATAAATTGAGAGAGTACAGATGTCGCCCAGAACTAGGGATTTAATTGTTTAAATAAAACGTAGCTTAACAGTTGGCCCCCATAACAGGGACAGTCTATATAAATTAGATTTTCGTATAGGCTATGCCTACTCGCAAATGTAAGAGACACTGATGGGAGTTACATATGAATGAAAATTAAGTACAAGAGGTATGTATAGAATGAAATTGAAATAAGAGTATGTTATAATATGATTGATAGATGTATTATGAATAAGTAAGAGAATTAATAATATAAAAAATAAACATGAGTACCAATAAAAATAATGACGAAAACATCAGGGTCACTGAAGAAACATTTGCGAGTGAGTGGGCATTCACTCAACACCAGTTAATCAGATTGGTGAATGTAGTGCCACCGAGTCAGTCGAATTAAATAAAATACAAATAACACCCATCTCAACTCGATATGAAAACAAAACCGATGAGATTGCTGCAATGATGCAGTTGCTGTTAAAGATAGATAGTAAGTGTGACAATTTAGTAAATACGAAAAACAAAATGTAAAGTTGGATAAACAAAATATTAAATTCGATGTTCAGAATAGTAAATTCAATGAAATAAATAACAATTTCAACGGAATTAAACAACAGAATTTTGAGCTCAACAAACATATCAATGAAATCAATACCCGTTGTGATAGTATTAAAGAACAGGTAATAAAATCTATAAATAATAATTGTGAGAAGATGGTTAACGAAGTGAATAAAAATCTAGACAGAAAATTAAATCAGATAATAAACAAGAAGTTAGGTGACAATGTTACAGTTATGACCAATAATAATAATGATAAAATATTGGAAGGGTAGTGTTAGATAATAAAATATTGAATAGTGATGATAATGATGTTAATTACAATTCTGAGAGTATAGTGGGGGTAAAGAATAGTGGAGAAACAGATAAATTAGACGAAAATAAAAACGATCAGATTGCAAATAATGAGGTAAGTAGGGGTAAGAATTATGAGAATATAATTAAAAATAGTGCTGATGAAGTTTTAGCGGAAGTAGGATGTAATAATGGAATGTTAGTGTGTGTTGATGGGTTAAAGAGAGTGGGTGAAGAGAGTTATATTGTGGGTATGAAGCAGAGGGTAAATTTTCCCCAGGTTTATTGTAAACTAAAGTGTTTACAGATGTTGTTGTTGAAGCGCAAGAGTCCCGTATTATTGGAAGACGAGGTCTTTGAGTTGTTCCCCGAATGTTTATGAGTTAGTGCCCTCTGTGTGGGATGGTAGAGAAAGTGTGATATGGTGTTGTGGTAAGAGAGATTTAGATAGAGAGTTGTGTATTGATAGAGAGATAGAATTATATCAGTTAAAGAGAAATTATAAAGAATTGAGAGAGAGGTTAGAAGTGGTGAAGATAAACAATATAAAATACTTACCTTATGAAATAGAGATAAATGAATATTTTGATGATACCTTTATAAACAATAATAACTTACCTGAGGTTTTAATGAATGTAGTAGAGAAATATAATGAGAAAATAAATTACTTTATGTTGAACAAAAATACTTACGGAGACAGAATTGAAATCACAAATGTAGACAGGTTTTATGAATCAATAGGTAATAATGGTGTCGAATATTATGTTGATAATGGTCAAAATAATAATAATAAATGGAAGGTCGATAAAAATGGTTTGTTTTAAATATGTTAGATATTTACACGATGATAGAGGCTAGATATAAACTCAATGAATGGACATTTTAAAATTTTAGTTTATGGTTCTGACCTTGCTAATTTAGGAAATGAAGTGTGGTAAACAGAAAAATAATGACGAAGAATTTGTAAATAATTAGTGAAATTAATTGTGTTTGTATTGTAACAAGTATGTAATGTAAACAATGTGTGTATAGCAGAAATTGTTTTAATAATAATAATGTTTTGGCAGACTAAATAAATAACAAGAATAGTTATTAAATGAATTGTAATTGTTTTGGAGAAAGTAAGTAAAATATGTTGTGTTTTAATAATTGATGGAATTAAAATAATTTGAGATGTTTAAGTATTTTTGATTGATTTGAAATGTTGTATAAAGAAATTTTTCTAATGAATTTAAATTATTTTATGAGATGTGAATTTGATAATAATAAATAAATAAATAAATGTTAAATTGTGTTTAGTTTGTGGAATAACCTGGTTGTTAAAATGTTTCAGAAGGTACATGGAGTTATTGGTGTTTGGTGTTTATATTTTGTGTTTATGACAGTATGTGAGTGAGGTACTGTAAGTACGAATTTTATAATGCAATTTAAATAAAGTAAAATGTTCAATGTCTAAATAGCAAATTTTAAATGAAATGTTATGTAAAAGTAAGGTTGATAACAAAGGAAAAATTTTGGAAGAGTTAATGGTATATTTAATTGAAATTAAAATATAATGTTTATAATTTTATATGCAAATGTAAGGTGTGGAATTTCTAATCAACCTTAAATGTGAATTGTTTGTTTTAACGGAATAATCGCAATGTTAATTATGAGTATTGTATGTATTATGTTAAGAATGAAAAATCATTCATAATATAAACAACACAATAGGAGTACATAAGACACCGGACAACAACAACCACAACTCAGAAATACACACAGCCATCAAACTGAGGGAAAAGGCACACAAACACAACATCACATTTGTAAAAGCTGACAAAGGCAACACGACTGTAATTATCCCCACAGACAATCTACACAAAAAAGTACAAAACTTCATGGAACAGAACAACATCACAGAACTAAAACACGACCTCACCGACAGATACCAAAACTCAGTAAAACAAATAGTCAACAAAGCCAAACACATTATGACACATAAACAAAAGCCCTACATGAAACAAATCAGACCATCACCACCTACACTCCAAGCGCTTCCCAAAATCCATAAAGAAGACATTCCGATCCGTCCCATTATCAACTACCGTAATGCCCCTGCACACAAACTGGCAAAATATCTAGACAAAATTATTAGACAACACACACAAATTGACAACCACATTGCAGTAAAAAACAACACTGACCTAGTAACAAAAATAAAAGACATACACATCCCCCATAATGCCACATTAGCCTCCTTTGACATTAAAAACCTGTACACAAACGTCCCAATCTCTGAAACAATCACCATCCTACAAAACAAACTCAAACAGAACAACACACCAGATGAACTTATCAATGAAATAACAGAAACTCTGAACATTATCACAAAGCAAAACTACTTTACTTATAACAATAAATACTACACCCAGAATGATGGCCTACCCATGGGCTCCCCATATCCAGCATTCTAGCAGAAGTCTTCCTCCAACACTTAGAAAAAACAAAAATACTCACAAACAATGACAGACACTCACATAAAATACTATATTGGCACAGATACGTTGACGACATTCTAATACTATACAGGGGAAACAAAAGACAATGCGAACAGTTACTAACGCACATAAACAAAATACATAAAAACATAACCTTCACTGCCGAATACGAACACAACAATACCATAAACTTCTTAGACCTCTCCATCACAAAACTAGAACACAGGCACAAATTCAGTATATACAGAAAACCAACTACAACTGACACACTAATACACAACACCTCCAATCACCCAATACAACACAAACTAGCTGCTTTTAGAACCATGATACATAGACTTAACAACATCCCCTTAGATGAAATAGACTACAAAGACGAACTAAACACGATAAAATATCTAGCAGAATCTAACGGTTATGACAGAACAATAGTCAGTAAACTCCTACACAAAACAAACAACAGACAAAGACAGAAAACAACAAATTCATAACACTAACATACATCAACAAACAAACTGAAAAAATCGCCCACAAATTCAAAAAAGCAGGATACAGAATCGCTTACAAAACTACCAACAAAACAGAACACACTATCAAAACGCATGCCCAAAGCACAAAACAAATTCGATCTACCTGGTGTATACAAGCTAAATTGCTCAGATTGCAATAAATTCTACATAGGCCAGACAGGACGTAGCTTCAAACAGAGATACATTGAACACACAAAAGCACTCCACACCACTACAGAATCTACCTTTGCAAACCACCTCATTGAAGCAAACCACACATATAAAAACATCGACAATAACATGAACATTCTACACGTACACACAAAAGGCCGAAAACTAGACACTCTAGAACAATTAGAAATATACAAACACACAAAAACAAATAAAAACGACATCCTAAACGAACAGACACAATTCAAATCGCACGCATTATTCGAACACATCTCACCACACACACACAGCTTCAATCTTTCGAATAACTATCCCGTCGCCAACAACAAGACGGACAACGCCACCTATGGCAGCCTCTGATGAAGCCTTCTAAAGGTGAAAGCCGGTTTAGGCTGTAAGGTAAAACTTTACGTTTTTACTTATAAAAAACTTATGTTCCGAGTCATCAATACTTTAGTGATATTTAATGAAAAATCAATTAAATTTACCCAAACATATAAGAGTTGACCTTCCGTGAATTGCAGTAACGGTGTCAGTGTGAACCTTATATGTCTTTTGGTAGTTTCCCCACATTTTGGGTGGTCACGGTTTCACCAGACCCTGGCCGTGGATTTATGTAAGTAGATACAAAATTGGTGAACATTGAAATTGAACCAGGGGGTAAAACAGGGGAAACTACATAACTATGGAACAGCGGCTATCGTCGAAGGTGTTGATAGTGCCGTGATTAAGGGTGTGTGAATCATTTTAGTAGGATTACTGGTGTCCTCGGACATCAGTAATACCGAATTTTTATTTAACGCTGAACCAAGAACGGTATAGGCAGCGTCTATACCTTATATATGTAACTTCAGTTCTTGGGGATGCAAATGGATGCAACAGTCCACCAGCAGTAAACAATAGTGTGTGTGGAAAAGGAGCTGGCAGTTACAAGCCAGGGGCACAGATAACGCATCTGTGCACAAGGTAAATACCTAGACCGACCGGCAGATGGTTTACCTAATTGTAACGGGGTAAAAGGGGGGACTTTAAGTAACGATGTAGTGGGAGTGTAGCTGTAAAGGCAGTGAGAGGGTGATGACCTCTGTAAACAGCGGGCGGTCAGCTTATAACATGACTCTATAGAGAGAGTTGGGGGTTGACAATCCATAGAGCTGTTCAGTAACTGTTGCTATGACTATGTCTCAACGAGTAGCGATGTATGTCCCTATGAGAGCAAAATGATTTTAAGTGTCAGATTTAATAGTAACGAATTCAAATATGTAATTTTGTGTTTTTGTATTAATTGTAGGTAGTATGTTGGAGATAAGGATTGTAAAAATGGGTACTTTATATAATTGTTGTTTACATATCTATAGAAGGGTCATTCACCTTGCCAAGAAAATCAGCTGAGTGCTGGAGTTATCTATGTAGTATATCACTTATAAAAGATTTGCAAATTTTTCAGTGTAATTAAATGTTTGAATATAATTAATGATTGAATAATAGCTTTTCAATGTGTTTAATAGATTGTGGATTAAATGGTAAAATGAATTGAGCTAGTTTTGAATTTCAATAGTAACTGTATTGTAGAAGGTGGTAAATGTTAGAAGTGGGGTGATTATTATTTTGTTAGGACATTTAGATCAGTCCAAGTTAAGTTTAGAAGGGGAGTTGAACAAAGTAAGATGGTTGTGAATAAAAGTAATGTAAAATGTGAGTATTGATAGTAACATGAAATGTGACACAGTAGCTATAGGGAAAATATGTAGAGTAATGAGTGATATATTGAGGTAATAAATAAAGGGAGATATTTTGTAAATGAAAGTGGTGTGTTGGGAGAGTAATTAGTTGATGGTAATGTTGTAAGGAGGGTGGTGTGATAAGGAGTCCTCAACGAAAAGCGTTGTGGTGGGAAGGGAACCGATTAGCGCCGGAAAGGGTTACCTAGGGAGGGTCCAGGAACCAAAATAAGGGAATGAGCATTGGGAAGGGAACACATCCTGAGTACAAAGGGGTAGAGAATATTTTTTTGTTATAAGGGTAGAATGATGCGAAATGAGTTTGAGTAGTAAGTTAGAGGTAGAGAATGGTTGGTAGATGTTTTGATAGATGGGTGTCATAATAGGTAAAAGCTGTTGAGTAGGTATTAGAGTCAGAAGGGGGGTAAGATGATATATAAATGCCAAGTTGATAAAGTGAGTTATTATGGATAATTGAGAGTCACCCAAACTAATTGAGAATGAAAATATTAAAGAAGGAAAGTCAGTCAAAATGAAAAAAATAATCGAAACAATTGACAGATTGTAATAGTATTTGAAAATAAATTGAAACTATAAAATGTGTAATTTTGGTCAATTTAAATGTAAATTTTATTGTTTATTGTAAGATAATGATAACCATGTTAATTTTGAATGTTCTATTTTATTATGCTGTATTATGTTAGAAGACAAAAATGTTAAAGATGTTTCATGTATTTTATGATGTAGCTTTGTGTAACATGTATGTCAAGGTCGTTCACTTGACCTAGAGAGATCAGCTGATGGTTGATGTTGTAGGCAAGACCAGTTTCTAGTAATTGATTGATGCCATTTTGTTTCTTGATTGAATTAAATATTTTTGTTTTTCTGAAAATTAAGAAAAAGATATTTTGGTAAATCTAAATATTTTGAAAAAAAAATTTTTATTTTTTTTGCCTGCCATATAGATGATGTTTGAGTTTCAAGTATACTATTGTTTATGTGTACTACTAGTGTGTTTATGGAATTACAATGTTTAGTATATATGTATAAACCAATGTTAGTATAAGTGAGTTTATGATTTAAGGAGATGTTCAATTTGTGTTTTTATGATTGTTGGTAGTAGTGAAGAAAATTAATAGAGTTGATGGATTCATGTAAAAGATTTTTATTTTTTGATTTTTTTTAGGAAGTAATGGAGGTATAACAATTTGATTTTGAACTTACATGAATTTTTGAATTTAAAGATAAATATTTTGGGAATTTTAAAGGATGAGTTTGTTTAGAAAGTAATCATGAGTGTGTGTATGCGCCCAGTACTTGCTAAAGACAACCCAGTGTGCATGACAAGGGGGAACATATCGGTTGAGGATCTGGCATGGTATAAGACCAGGGTTTTGATTTTGGGGGTAGAATGAGAGAAGGTTAGGTGCGCTGCGGTGCGTGTCTGTTCAATTTTGTGGTGTTGGGATCTCAGACAGAGAAGTCCAGTAATATCGTTCAGGCGCAGCCATAGTCGCCGAGCTAGGGGGTAGTTTACCCATGATACGTTAAGAATTAATGGGGGGTTGTTGGCACCATATCCTCTCCGATCCTCTTAGGGGTTTAGCAATGAGAGTTCTTCTGTCTCGGCAGAAGATCTCTCATTGGGGGGGTATTGTAATGGGACAAAAGGGGGTATTTTATTATAATATAAATTTTATTCAACATTATTAAACATTTGTAATCAACACAGAAAGTCCACTACATAAAACGGTGTTATCCAGACAATGGAAAGCAGTGTGTGTCCGACAACGCAGCACAATTCCAAGAGCTTCAGTGCTGTGTGACGCACACAAACACGCAACCACCAGCGGGGCTCACTAACGACGTTTAGACACCTCGACCAACATGGCTTTTTGTAAAATTTGTTCGCCATGTGCTCGGTAGCAGCTGGAAATGTAATTGAAACTACAACCAATTGAGTGACGTGACGCAAGGCAGTGAAATTTTGTCAACGTCAAACACACCTGAATAGCACATACTGTGGGTGCAGTGATGGCGACTTTAACAACAAAAGGCATTGAAATTTCCGCTCTGTCCGAATGTTTGGAGGGAGGCGCGTTGATAATTCTCTTCCCAGTCGACTAACAATATAGGCCATGCGTGGTACCTATCAGTCTTCTGCCCGGGCAAATCTTCATTTTTTTTAAGTCGGCCGACAAAACATCCATGTGATTCTCCAAAAAATGTGTATAACAGTGTAACCAGTGCTGAACAGTGAATATCGAAAGTTATTAAAAGCGAGATCATAAACTTATCAACATTAAGAAAACGAAAGACTGGGGAGACACGCCATGTGGTCGAGGAAGAGGACGCTACATACGTAACGTTACCAAATTGAAAAAATTATTATCACTATCTTTTTGTATACACTGGGGTTGGGAACGATGTGAATGAATGAGTGGATGAGCAATTACTGGGCTGTCTTTTTTAGGTTAAAGAGTTAGTTGTATTAGTTGTTTATGATAAAGTCTGCAGCTAGCTATTAGAATATTTGTCATGTAAAAGTAACCCAAGATTTTGTATTTTTGAAGAAAAGATAATTGAGATTCATAGTAGTAGTTTTGAGACGAAAATGAATGCTAAGTAAAGTTCAAAGAAAGTAAACAAAATGTTGAAATGAAAAAATAAATAGAGCTGGTTAATATGGTCAAAAGCGTGTTTCTTACGTAACGAACCCGTTAACCTCTCTTACAGGCTGCGAGTTCGCGTAACAGAATCCTGGACCCATAAAAGGTATGTGTTTGTGAGTTAATGTACTGTTAAAAAATAATAAGTAAGTGTCTTTTGTTAATGTTAATAAGTTGAGAGAGTACAGATGTCGCCCAGAACTAGGGATTTAATTGTTTAAATAAAATGTAGCTTAACAATGTGAACCATTTTTACGAAAGTTCCAAACCTCAGACCCACTTGGTCCATTCCTGTTCACAGATTTGCAAAGTCTCGTACAAAATTTGATGGAGAGATTTCTTAAATCCAGTAAAATGCCTACTACAACAACTAAGCTTTTTTCATTAGATTTACATGACAAAGAAAATTTGCGTGATGTAAAAAGTACTGATCTCGGATTTCATACAAAAAAACTTCTCAAAGAAGCCACTTCAAAAGAAAGTGATATCCTAAAATTCAAACTTGAACGCCAGATTGTGCTAGTAAAAAATGACAGAAAAGATATTAGAAAGATGTCCTCTGAAGTACAAGCCTGTCCAAGGGCTCTCATCATTGGATCCTAGTATAATTTTTCATCAGCCAGAACTAGGGAAACAAAGATTTGGTTTATTGCTAGAGGCATTGTACACCAATACCCAAATCACAGATTCTGTTGCTGAGAAAGCAAAAGCACAATACACTCGACTTTGCAGTGAAGCTCATTCTACCCTTCAATTGCAATTCAAAATATTTTTGGATGGTGATTGTCCTTCCAAGAGGCTTGATGGTTTTTTTTTCTCTTCTTTATTACTTGGGAATCAATGTTATTCAGAATTGTGGCAAATTATTAAATTAGGACTGATATTTTCGCATGGAAATGCAACAGTAGAAGGAGGGTTTTCTGTAAATAAAACGTTATTAGTGGAGAATTTGCAAGAACATAGTCTTTTTGCTCAAAGAACAGTGGAAAATGCTATAAGATATCATGAAATTATTCTTAAAGTTCCTATCATTCAAACAGTGTTGACAAATGTAAGAGCTGCCCATAGGAGATATGAAGAACATTTCAAAGAGTCAAAACAGAACCAAAAAGAAGAAGAGAAGAAAAAGGTTGAAAAAAGAAAATTATCCATAGAGATCAAGAAACTTGAAGAGCAGAGAAAAATGTTAAAACTGCAAGCTTTGAAAGAAGAAGACAATATAAAATCAAAAATTCAGATTCTTGAGAAGAAAAAGTTAGGCTAAATCTCCCCATTTAGAACTTTTATGATCACTGTCGACTTTACTTACCTAGGCTACGATAATTAAATTTGTATTCATGTATCTACTACAATTAGGTATGAAATTTTAGGTTACCTGTATCAAAGAGTGTTTTAGTTTTAAAGAATAATACAATCTCTATGTTGCTTTGTATGTTTCCTTTAGATTTTTTATGCAGTTTTTTGTGATATTTTAACCTAATAATGTACAATTATTGTAATTTTTTAATATAAGCTAATTAATTTTGTTATTGTTTTTTGTATAAATACAACTGTTTACTTTTTGGAAACAATAAAAGGAGTGCATTGGACGGCTATGGGGATGGTGGAGGCCGATTACTAAAAAAATAAATATTTATTTAAATTCATCCATGATGATGGACAAATATAATGTTAAGCATACTAAAGTAAATTTTCAATAAGATAATGTATGAATGTTTCATGCTTACAAATAAAAATAAATTTCACTAAAAACGAATATTTTAAGCTGAGTAAATAGGCTACAATAATGTTTAATAGGTAATTTATATATTGAAAAATTGGTATTGTACGCAAAAAATAACACATACGCTGGTCAGGGAAAATTTGCGGATTTGGTCATTGAAAGTCAGGGAAATCAAATTCAAAATTTCAGTATGAACCCTGCTCTACAATTCAGGGATGCGTGCAAAACATTATTTGATTCTGTTTGAATGTGCGGCAGTCATCGTTTGTCATAGAAACAATTACTCTTGTTAAAACATTAACAGTGACAGGTAAACTACCCCTTTCCCTTAACCAATATTCACCAAAATAAATAGGCCTTGAGTCCTCTACAACTCAGGCACATATGTAAAAAAAAATGTTTGATTCTGTTTGACTTTACGGCAGTTTATTGTTCTTCATGAAAAACGTTCTCTTGTTACAACATAAAATGTTGCAGGTAAACTACCCCTTTTCCTTAACCGATCTTCAACAAAATCAACAGACCTTGAGTTATCTACAATTGAGGAAGGTATGCACAAAATTATTTGATTCTGTTTAAATGTGTGGCAGTTATTGTTCATCATAGAAACAATTACTCTTGTTAAAACAAAATGTGGCAGGTAAACTACCCCTTTCCCTTAACCGATCTTCACCAAAATCAACAAGCCTTCAGTCTTTTACAATTGAGGAACGTATGCAAAAAAATATTTGATTCTGTTTGAATGTGCGGCAGTTATCGTTTGTCATAGAAAAAATTACCATTGTTAAAACATAAAATGTTGCAGGTAAACTCCCCCTTTCCCTTAACCGATCTTCACCAAAATCAACAGACATTGAGTTCTCTATAGCTCAGGAAGGTATCCAAAACATTATTTGATTCTGATTGAATTTACGGCAGTTATCATTCGTCATAGAAAATACCCTTGTTAAAACAAAAAATGTTGCAGGTAAACTACCCCTTTCCCTTAACCGATCTTCACCAAAAACAATAGGTCTTGAAAACTACAATTCAGAGTTGCATGCAAAAAATTATTTGATTATGTTTGAATTTGCAGCTGTTATCGTTTGCCATAGAAAATACCCTTGTTAAAACATAAAACATTGCAGGTAAACTGCCCGTTTCCCTTAACCGATCTTCACCAAAAACAAAAGGTCTTGGAGAACTCTACAATTCAGGGCTGTATGCAAAACATTATTTGATTCTGTTTGAATTTGTGGCTGTTATCGTTTGCCATAGAAAAAATTACCCTTGTTTAAAAAAAAAGTTGCTGGTAAACTACCCCTTTCCCTTAACTGATCTTCACCAAAAACAATAGGTCTTGAGTACTCTACAAATCAGGGCTGTATGCAAAAAATTGTTTGATTCTGTTTGAATTTGCGGCTGTTATCGTTTGCCATAGAAAAAAATCTACAGATAGACACACAGACACTTTTTAAAAAATGACTTTTCTTCATGTTTTGAGTGTAGTACAATCAGATTCTGCAATAATCTCGAACACAATTTTTTTACCATCTCCATACTTCTATTTCCATAAGGAACATGGAAGTAAAACGTATTAATTTATTTGAATCCTGTTAAAATCGGATTAATGACAAACCAACAATGTACATGTCCCCTTGAAGAACTTTGCATGTGAAACTGGCATACACACACAGGCACACAAATGCTGTATTTACTCTCAGGGCAGGTGCACACTTTTGACAGGCCACAGCCTGCACTGTACCGCACAATCAAAATAGTTTAAAACTGTTTGTCATATTCTTTTTTACACTAATTATGTACACAACATACCGCCCTGGGGAAATATGCAAATATATGTATTGTTGCAATATGTAAATTGGAACATCTCAATTTATATATTTTGGATTGAAGTATACTCAACGCAGATATCTAATAACCTGCCAGCTAGATGGTGGGACTTTAGTGTTCATTATGTTAAGTCCCTTTTTTTGCACAATAAACTTTATGTGAGAAGAGAGGAGGAAGATTTTGTGGCATGGAATAAATGCTAATAAAAATTAATTAATTAAAACAAATTCTTTAAAATTTAAAAAGAAATATGTATTCAAATTGCCTTTTAAGAGAAGCTGTTTTACACGTATTAGTCTGTGACGGTACAAAAGTCTGTCTTAGAATTTATGGGTACGGGAGCATAAATTTATTGTATTTCCATGTATTTAAAAACGGTTAGGTTGGCTTTCCCAAATGAATAACAAACAATGCAGTTCATCTGTATGAGTCAACTCCAAGGTCATTGGCGTACGTGCTTTTCAGCAGATATTAAACAAAGCAAATTGCGAACTAATATTGAAACTTCATCAAATATGTAAAAAACTACGATTGTGACGCAGAACAATGGCGTCATCCGCTTAAGACAATAGAACGGTGACGGCATAACCCTTCCACATGGGTGAACGGCACCTGTTGGTCGTCCCCAGTCATCAACTCGAACTCAGAGCGTCAACACACTGTAAAATTCGCCGGCAGACAATTGCCAGCAAAGTGTTTTTGAAAGTATAAAATGTAGCCAAGATGTAACCAGTGAAAGTTTTAAAACATAAATCAGTAAATAACAATTCAGAATGTAAATTAACTTCAATGAAACACAGTGAAAAGCAACAAGAAACGCCCGGCTGAACATCCGCCAGACGATGTGGGACGCCTGACTACAACTTCAATTCTACACCAGCAGGGAAGTCCAAATTACCATTATATTTCAATATTCTTTTTGAGCTCAAAATTATAACAAATTTAAAGATGTACCTTTATCAATGTATGTGTGTGTGAGAGCAAATGGCAGCGTGTATGTGCCGGCATTCATGAATAATTGAGGCATTGGTTTGTGTAGACAATGATCTGAAACTTGATAGATCAATTTACAAGAGCTGCAGCCGATTTTAAAATGATTTTGTAGTAAATTAAACACAAGAAAGAAATAATGAAAAATAAGTAATTATTAGTAAAGCGGAAGTATATGTAGACGCCATTTTGTTTTGTTGATGGTAGAAGGCGCCATCTTTGGTTTTCCATAAGTGTAATTGATGCAAAGTAAGAGTAATTAAACAAAGTTTTATGTCAACACACACGCTATTCGAGTCATTATTTTGAAACCCCTTACTGGCTCTGAATCTCGCTGAGAAAGAATCCTGGCCCTTGGAGATGAAATTCATGTTGTTTACAAGCCACGTGCTCGAACTGGATATGGCATTGGACATACGGTAAGTAAATATATTTTATTTATTCGTAATACACAAAGAGAGAAATAGAGATGAAAGTAACAAGTCATAGTATACACTTTATAAATTATGCATAAATAATATGCAAACAAATAAAATAAACAGATACAAACATGTAAATAATAAACATAAATGCATATCTATAAAAAACAGTTGTAAAATTGTTTCAATTACTTGGCTGTCTCACATTAAAAAAAACCAATGTAGAATTCAAGTAATTGTTTTCAACATTGCAAACCATACATCAATTAAATATTTATTATAAAAAAATGAGATGTTCAGTTACAGTACTTCAATCAAAAACAATATTTACTTTATTTCAATAAATATTATTATTGCACACACATTTTAACTAACTAGAAAAATTACATGAAAACATGTTACAATTACATACTTAAGTTATATTAATTATTTAAATAGTTATAATTACGCTATGTACAATTTAAAAACTATGTACAACTGTTTTATTTATTTTATACATACAAATAAATTACACTGCATGAATATGCTAATAATATGTATCATTGCATATATTCCCCAGGTGGTTATAAATAAATTTTGAATATCATTAAAATTTTATTTCCATCGCAACATACGTAATTATAATACACGTAACAATAGGTTTAAATAACAGCCTTCTTGTAAAAGTAGATAGTTAATTGTGTAACGGCCCCTATAAGGTTACAGCCGTTACGTAAACTTTAAAACTAGACTTGGCCTAGATGGAGCGAAAATGTGCTGGAGCCCAGAGTGACAGGACTTGCAATAAAACACTCATTGAACCGTAACAATCATTTTCCTCATTTCATAATCATAACATGTTTTACTACACTGTTCAAACGATTGAGTTCTTGTATTTTCAAACAGAATTATCACTGTTGCACACCACTATGTAAAAATTATGTATATCGGAATAATTTTTATATAGTGGTGTGCAACAGTGATAATTCTGCTTGTGATTTTAACCACTAACAACTTTCTTCATTAACCTTCTTGTATTTTTGATACCAGTTCTTAGTTTTCATTTCATCCACAAATATGTATATATATATTGTAACGTAACGAAAATATGGTCCCCTACGTTACATAAATAAGTTTATAAGTTGTAAAATAAAAAAAATAATTATCCATACTAGTAAAAGGTCAGAAACGCAACCCATTAGTGAATAAATGAATAGTCCCACAATAAGAATACAAGGTAGAAACAAAAAATTAATAATGTTAATAAATACAAACTTCAGTGTTCAGTGAAGAGGTGTAAATGATAGACATGGACAAATAATGTAAAAACTAACTTAAACAGTTTTATAATAATTGATGATGTAAAGGAGAGGAGAATGATTAATTATTGCATGATTTATTTCATAAAAATGTACCAGTTATTACGTTGTACCATGTTGTATTATTATCATGATAGTTATGTTATTTTTTGTGTGTAGCAAGTGGAGTAATTCTTTTAACAGAATATCAATTAACTGATATTAATTTCATGTTTTGTGTAATCAATATATCATTATAGAGCTGTTGTTAAACTTTATATAGTTAAATGTTTGTATACATGTACTTAGTTAGTATGCAGATTATAATTGTAAACTTGGCCAGAAAGGCTATAATTGTTAACGAGATGCAAAAGGGTTTAGTGTAATCATATAATAAACAAATGAAGGATTCTATAATAATGCAAGTAGTAACTAATTAAAATCAGAAGTAGATAAAAATGTAATGATAGGCCTAAAACCAGTAACATTGTATAGTAAGTCAGGTCAGAAAGGTTAGGTAAAGAAATTTGTAAAAAATACTAAATAGAATATAATAAGTTAGGAGAAGTTAATAATAATTGCTGATAACAGATAAATAAATTCAATTTAAATAAAATCTCAAAATGTAATAGTGCAATGATACCGAAAGGTAATATTTTGTAACAGAAAAATAATACTTGTTGGAGTAAGTAAATTAAGAGGAAACGACAGCAAAATGTATAAAATTTAGTAACAAACAATATGTAAAAGTATAATAGGATATAATGTAAATTTAGTAAAGGATTATTTTAATGAGTGTAAGAACATTGTATGATAATGGTTATAGTATAAAATATAATATCCAATAAAGAGGTGACAGGATGGTTATCAAGGACGACGAGAGATATAAAATTTGTTGATTCGATTATTGAATTATTATCCATGTACGAAGATGGATTAGTTTTGATACACTCAGAAAATAATTGATAAAATTAAATTAAACCAATGCAATTGTGAAACAAATTAAGTAATAAATCACCATAATATGGCTCACTGACATTCGACAGTCTTAGATAACCGAATAATTATAAACCTGTACATCAAAATTGACGGAATCTAAAGGAAGAACTCTACCAACAAAACTCAATATAATGAGTAATAATTAACTTAATTAATAATCCTATGCAGAGAAATAACTACCTGGATAGAGTTATATAATCCAGTATTGTAAAGAACGAGAACAAAACACCAAATTATACTTGAACGTCAACTTCCACAATTCAATAGAAAAAGCGTAGTTGGACACAAAATACGTTGAAACCCATAACCACAAAACTCAGACATTGGTGAACAAAAGGAGCGGCCTTTCTGCATCATCCCAGGACCAGGAATTCAACTTTTATTTCGAACTTGGAGTGAAGACTGGCAAGGATTAATTCATCTGCATTCCGTTATTGACCAAACACTGCGACGAGGTTAACTGTACACTGCCTTACCAAGTAACGATGTCCAGGGGACGGTAAAACTCCCACTTATTTTAAATATTATTTAATAAGAAATTAATACTATATTGTAATACCTTGTAATCCTATTTATGCATTTTCTGACCTTACTAATAGTTGAAAGAACCTTCACACCCTGTGTTTAAAGAAATACCATTATAATTAAAATAATATATAGCCCTGAATCCGATCGATAATCGATTACTTCTAATACGATCGACCTTTGTATCTCCGTAAAGGAAGAACTTTGTTATCAAGAAATACAAAAATAATAATAAAGAATCATTTCAGAATTTAACGATATCTTCTCATTTATATAATATTTAGTACAGTAGGAACAAGTTGTAATATAAGTAGAGAGTGTAACGTAGGAATAATTGTACGTGGATAACTAACCTACAATTTTCAGCTGTCTGTGAACCACAGCGCTACCTCGCGGGCCGCTATTGAATTAAAGAGAATGAGAAACAGATAAGGATTCCCTCTATTCTCTTCAAACGCGGGCTAGGCTTGAATGAGAAATTTAGAATTACACACTTAATACATAAATTTAAATCACAACTAACACATATTATATATACTAAATAAAGAGAAGACGTAAGCGTTAAGTTATAAATTGGCAATCACAACAGTTATTCCTTAATTAGGAAAGCTCATCTAAGAGTATAATAAGAAGTAACACACACACACGTGAGAAAAGACGCTATACGCGTTAAGTTATAAATTGACGCATCCATCGTGAGGCGAAATAAACCGAATTAAATAGAGAAGAAGGTCGACGAAGAAGTAAGTTATAAATTGGCGCTCAACTTGTGTAGGGCTTAAGTTAAGTAAAACGTTGGTTCTATAACTATTACTTAACTCGAGCAGGCAGCTATTAGAGACAAAAAAATGCATAATACCAGAGGTAGATCAAAGAAGAGAGCAGAAGATACGGAGAAGGAAGAAATTGGACATAAACAAGAAATAGAAGTAGTCACAGATAGTGAAATGGAATCAACAGACAGGCGATAAAGAAGAAACTGAAGTAATTGTGGACACGGAAAAGGAAGTAGTTGAAGAGGATGCCCAAGGGGATCAACCAGATAAATCCGCCCAAAAGGAAGACATGAGCATGCAGGAGCTGTTGAGAATTATAATGGAACTTTATTTTGTCATACTTTATACGTCACTTCCTTAGTGTTGTGGCTGATTGTATCATTACACTTCCATGTTAATTGTTTGTTAGTCACTATTCTTCGTATTTACACACTTATGTTGGTGCGGTGGCTAGTTCTAGTCCATTTGCAGTTGTCATTATTTATGTTATTCTTGGTCCTTTGGGGCTAGTTCTACTCTCTCACTTACCATCTATTGGGCTACTCAGGTTAAATCGCCGTATTTCTGTATTTACCATTTTGGTTTGTTTGTTTGTTACTACTTTATTAATATAAGTTACTGTTCTGACTACCTTGATATGTCTGATCGTTTTATTATTCTGATTCACCCATTCTTCAATTGTAATTCATCCCCTTTTTATTCTAGTGTTAATGATTAAATAATTTATCTTGTCATGTTTTCTTCATTATGGTTAGGTGAAGATATGTACCATTACAATATTTGTGAACTATTTATTACACCAATACTGAACTAAAACACTAACACTTGTGTAATTATTTCTTTCTTAAGCAATTATTTCTTTGTATTTAAATTTTGGAAAAGTATAACCTCACAAGACACTTTTAACCTCAAAAGGACACTGTTTTGCAATTACGAACTGTTCGTTGTTTTAGTTATAAGATATTGTTTTGTTATATTATAATTAACTTTATATTGTTATGTTTTATAATTCACAAAGGACATTTTCGCTATAATTATTGTAGTCTAAAAGAATCCACGAGGTTATATTTACATAATGTAAAGTATATGTTTGACTAAATATCACTATAATATTGACGACTCGGAACACAAAGTTTTTTATAAGTAAAAACGTAAAGTTTTACCTTACAGCCTAAACCGGCTTTCACCTATAGAAGGCTTCATCAGAGGCTGTCATTAGTAGCGCTGCTCGTCTTGTTGTTGGCGACGAGAAAGTGTTTCGAAAGATTGAAGCTGTGTGTGTGTGGTGAGATGTGTTCGAATAATGCGTGCGATTTGAATTGTGTCTGTTCGTTTAGGATGTCGTTTTTATTTGTTTTTGTGTGTTTGTATATTTCTAATTGTTCTAGAGTGTCTAGTTTTCGGCCTTTTGTGTGTACGTGTAGTATGTTCATGTTATTGTCGATGTTTTTATATGTGTGGTTTGCTTCAATGAGGTGGTTTGCGAAGGTAGATTCTGTAGTGGTGTGGAGTGCTTTTGTGTGTTCAATGTATCTCTGTTTGAAGCTACGTCCTGTCTGGCCTATGTAGAATTTACTGCAATTTGAACAATTTAGTTTATATACACCGGGTAGATCGAATTTGTTTTGTGCTTTGGGCATGCGTTTTGATAGTGTGTGTTCTGTTTTGTTAGTAGTTTTGTAAGCGATTCTGTATCCTGCTTTTTTGAATTTGTGGGCAATTTTTTCTGTTTGTTTGTTGATGTATGTTAGTGTTATGAATTTGTTGTTTTCTGTCTTTGTCTGTTGTTTGTTTTGTGTTTTGTGTAGGAGTTTACTAACTATTGTTCTGTCATAACCGTTAGATTCTGCTAGATATTTTATCGTGTTTAGTTCGTCTTTGTAGTCTATTTCATCTAAGGGGATGTTGTTAAGTCTATGTATCATGGTTCTAAAAGCAGCTAGTTTGTGTTGTATTGGGTGATTGGAGGTGTTGTGTATTAGTGTGTCAGTTGTAGTTGGTTTTCTGTATATACTGAATTTGTGCCTGTGTTCTAGTTTTGTGATGGAGAGGTCTAAGAAGTTTATGGTATTGTTGTGTTCGTATTCGGCAGTGAAGGTTATGTTTTTATGTATTTTGTTTATGTGCGTTAGTAACTGTTCACATTGTCTTTTGTTTCCCCTGTATAGTATTAGAATGTCATCAACGTATCTGTGCCAATATAGTATTTTATGTGAGTGTCTGTCATTGTTTGTGAGTATTTTTGTTTTTTCTAAGTGTTGGAGGAAGACTTCTGCTAGAATGCTGGATATGGGGGAGCCCATGGGTAGGCCATCATTCTGTGTGTAGTATTTATTGTTATAAGTAAAGTAGTTTTGTTTTGTGATAATGTTCAGAGTTTCTGTTATTTCATTGATAAGTTCGTCTGGTGTGTTGTTCTGTTTGAGTTTGTTTTGTAGGATGGTGATTGTTTCAGAGATGGGGATGTTTGTGTACAGGTTTTTAATGTCAAAGGAGGCTAATGTGGCGTTATGGGGGATGTGTATGTCTTTTATTTTTGTTACTAGGTCAGTGTTGTTTTTTACTGCAATGTTGTTGTCTATTTGTGTGTGTTGTCTAATAATTTTGTCTAGATATTTTGCCAGTTTGTGTGCAGGGGCATTACGGTAGTTGATAATGGGGCGGATCGGAATGCCTTCTTTATGGATTTTGGGAAGCGCTTGGAGTGTAGGTGGTGATGGTCTGATTTGTTTCATGTAGGGCTTTTGTTTATGTGTCATAATGTGTTTGGCTTTGTTGACCATTTGTTTTACTGAGTTTTGGTATCTGTCGGTGGGGTCGTGTTTTAGTTCTGTGATGTTGTTCTGTTCTATGAAGTCTTGTACTTTTTTGTGTAGGTTGTCTGTGGGGATAATTACAGTCGTGTTGCCTTTGTCAGCTTTTACAAATGTGATGTTGTGTTTGTGTGCCTTTTCCCTCAGTTTGATGGCTGTGTGTATTTCTGAGTTGTGGTTGTTGTTGTCTGGTGTCTTATGTACTCCTATTGTGTTGTTTATATTATGTCTTAATGTGTCTTGATGTTCTGGGCCTGTGTTTTGTATTTTTTTATTAAACTAGACACTCTAGAACAATTAGAAATATACAAACACACAAAAACAAATAAAAACGACATCCTAAACGAACAGACACAATTCAAATCGCACGCATTATTCGAACACATCTCACCACACACACACAGCTTCAATCTTTCGAAACACTTTCTCGTCGCCAACAACAAGACGAGCAGCGCTACTAATGACAGCCTCTGATGAAGCCTTCTATAGGTGAAAGCCGGTTTAGGCTGTAAGGTAAAACTTTACGTTTTTACTTATAAAAAACTTTGTGTTCCGAGTCGTCAATATTATAGTGATATTTAGTTAAGTAACGGACACGTCATGGACAACGAAATCCAAGAATATATGTTTGAGTATCATAGTACCAATCGCTGAGCAATAAATTAAATAGCTGGGATAATTCAAATTAAGAAATATTTTATTTATTGTGAATTCAGAAGAAAGGAAAAGAATTTCAAAAGAAAATTGAATGGAATTCATTTTGTATGATTAATTATTTCAAAAATTAATAATTTTTCAATTTTACGAGAGCTAGCGTTTTCATAAACAATTGCAGCATAAGTTGGCATTACCTTTTGTTTTTGTGTGCCACGTGAGATTTAAATTATTAAACTAGGTGAATAAGAAATAAAATAAAGAAATTAATTAAACGAAAAATCAAGATAAAATTTAAATTGTATAAAATTATTATTTGTTAATTGACCGTTACGAGTTAGTGCTTACACAGTGAGGCAAAAAGTAACAGAAAGTAACCAATTAATTAATTATTTTAATTAAAATAAAAATAATCGGAAAAATTAAGAAACATATATTTGCACACAAATAGAAGGTTGAATCATTGCAAGAATTTATTTTATTTATATTACACATTTGATGCCAACAACGTGGGGCGTTTAAACAAAAAATATATCGACAGGTAAAGAATATACAAATAAATATTATAGAACATTAAATAAACTGGCCCAACAACGTGGGGCTCTTCAGTGTTTCACAGGAGATGTCTGAACATATGTAGAAACTGTACGACTACAGGGATAAAAGGTAGCACCCACCTCACTCAATGTTATTGAAAACACATTAAAAATAGAAAAATGTTCATACCCATCATACCATTTCTCTGATCGATTGAAAGTCAGAGGCCCATTCTCCTCACTGTTATCTGATAGAACTAATCTTGAGAGAACAGGGATATTTATTAGAGCTTCTGCCAAATCGAGTCTATATTTCATCAAGTCACCGTCAGTATGGAAAATATTGGACATACACAGAGAGCATCCAGCTATTCACAACTCCCAAGTCTCGGAAGTAGAGGATGCACGTTAATGTCCACTTCTTTGTCCTAATATAACGTCTCACCTACGTTATAACATCGGGAACCTGTGCATACTTACCTCAGATCAATTGCACGGGCTGCCATACTCGTAATTAACTTTTACTTATTAATTAAACCAGCTGTAGTTATAACTAAAGGAACCTTTACATCAGTGGCGGCTCGTCAGGTGACGCAGGTGAAGCGCTGCTTCACCTAAAATAACTGGTTCAATGTGTTTCTTTTTACACAAAATTATTTTCAATTTTTAGTCAATTTTATGTTTAAAAATATTTTTTAAATTAAATTTCGTCTGTATAATAATTAAAATAACATTTACAAGCGATGGAAATAGGTTACAGAAGCTGGACTTCGCTGCGATCACATACAAGCCTACTGATGGCGGAAAGCGCTATCTTAGAAGCAGCTTTCTGTACCTCGAAGGCTGCATCAGTTAATACGTCACTAAAACGCTCGGTTTATGACGGTTGCCATGACAACGTATGGTACTCAGCGTCCCCCCCACACACACGTGAAGCAGTGTCGCTGTCCTGTTTCAGTGCTTTACCTATCCAGCGCGTTTGTTTTGTTCGTTGTTCGTTGTGTTTGATTGTGTGTGAAGTTTTTACAGAATGTTTCCTTCATATGATCCGGTATGTGTTTTATTAGAAACACCATTTTCAAGATGGAATATTGATGATAAGAAAAACTTTTTAAGCTGTGAAAAACCTATAGCCTACCTATATTGAAAGTAAATAAAGTTGCAAAAATAAAGGACACGGTATGCAATCGCAACTTTAAACAAAATTGGTATTCAACGTTCGAGTGGTTATGTGGCAGTTATTATTTAAATAAACTTTTTTGTATGCCCTGCTTAATTATTAGTGTTAAATCAAGTGCGTGGAGTAAGAACAGCTTTGATGATTTCGGTAACGTTACTCCTTTCCAAACATGAAGATTCTTCTGAGCACATACGTTGTGCATTGAGTTTTTCAAAACTAACGAAAAATTTAAGTACTATCGAGAATGCTTTGATGAAAAATTCTAGGTTGTATATTAAACACTTCAATGACAACGTTCGGCTTAACAGACGTTTCATGCATCTTCCTATTCGTGCAGTTCTTTACTTGGGTAAACAAGAATTAGCATTTCGTGGTCACCACGAAGAGTTATCTATTAATCGCGGAAATTTTAAAGAACTGCTAAAAACCTTCGTATCGATAAGCTCTGTAGATATTCAAGAACACTATAACAAAATCTCACCCGTCTTTGCCAGCAATTCTAAGACTATTCAGAATGAAATAATTGACTGCATTTCACAAGATATTGTTGAGCACGTCGCAAAGGAAATAGAAGATAGTACATTCTTTGTAATTCAAGTGGATGAATCCACAGACATTGTCCACAAATCTCAATGTAGCATCATAATTAGATACGTTATTCCCGGAGGAAAGCTGGTGGAAAGATTTTTGGAAATTTTATGATGATAGTTCCAGTCGGACTGCCGACACACTATTTCACGTTGTGTCAAGGTCCCTCGAAAAATTTGATTATAAATCAAAACTTATTGCCCAGTGTTTTGATGGTGCAAGCGTTATGTCAGGCGAATTAAATGGCCTTCAGGCAAAAATCAAAGAATTAGTGCCACAAGCGGTTTTTGTTCACTGCATGGCGCATCGTTTGAATTTAGTGCTTTAACAAAGCTGCAACAGCATTTCGAAATGTCGGATATTTTTTGCGACTGTTAACGGTTTACCCTCTTTTTTCTACAGTTCTGCTAAGCAAACTTACGCAGTAGACACAGTCGTTGGAAGACGAATCCCTACTTCCGTTATTACGCGATGGAAGTCTAATTCCAAAATTGTGAATACTATATATAACGAATGGGATTCATTAAAAGAAGTATTCACTAAAATTGTCAACGATTCAAATTATGATCAAACATCAATTAGGCAGAGTGATGGCTCCTTAAATAAATTTAATGATTTTGGATTTACCCTTTTGGTTGTCGTTTTTAACGATATTTTTGGAGCCACGGATGTTCTCTTCAATGTGCTACAAAAGAAGTCATTTGACATTAATTTCTGTATCTCGCAAGTTAAAAATATTCAAACACTCATAAATAGCAAAAGAACTGATGATGCATTTATGAAAATTTTCGATTTAGCTACTTCAAAAACAACAGTTCCAACTGAATACCATGATTTGCAGAAAAGAATTACACTCACATGAGATCAACTTTTTGAAAAATACAAAATTCTGTATTCTGAAATTTTAGATAACCTTTCAGTACAAATAGCCACACGTTTTAATGATATGGAAAAGCTTCAGTTTGTTACATTAATGGATACTTCAAAGTTTGTAACGTATTCTGAAAACGTTCCCACGGATGCATTAAGTAACTTAAAGGTGTGAATCTGTTTACCGATTTCCAAAGACTGAAAAACGAGTGACAGCTTATTTATGAGGATAAGCAATATAGACATGTGGAACTACTAAATTTTATGGAACTTTTAGGTGACAACAGGAACATCTTTAAAGAAGCTTACAAACTGTTCTGTTTAATAGTAACTATTCCATCCACTACCGTTTCCGCGGAAAGAAGTTTTCCTTGTTTAAAAAGAATAAAATCATACCTGCGCAATACAATGACAGAGGACAGACTTACTACCTTATCAAAAATTTCCTTAGAAAAGGAACTATTAAACGAATTAATTAATGTACAACCATTTTATGACGACATTATCGACAAGTTTGCATATTTGAAAGAGAGGAGAATTGACCTTGTGTTCAAGAAATAAAATTCAAGCCTGTAAGTACTTACTATTTTTAACTACCTTATTTGTAAATTTTATTAACATACTTTTCTTTTGTCTCCCCTCCATATGTTATTCATGATTTCAAAACAGGAAGAAAGAAACATATTCACATAATTGATGGGGGGGGGGACCTGCCACCGATTCTGCTTCACCAATCCTCGAAGCCACGAGCCGCCACTGCTTTACATGGGGGTCTGATGATTTATTCACTCAATGTTTTAGTGTAAAGTAACGACATCTCTTTATTAAACCATTACTACAACAGCTCTACACAAATATTCCCACATAAGGTTTTCTTAATAAAAGATTACAATTTATAAAAGATTTTGTGAAAGAAAAAAAAAACGCGGGCCAAAACATATGGATTTATAAGTGCTAGCATTCCACGGATCCGGGACCTTAAACTTGTTTGTGAGTTAAGCTCACTTATTCATATTCTATCATACTATTTGGGGGGGGGGGCATTTGAAGAATGGACTTAATCTAAAAATTTTGTATCAGTGAAGCTTTATATATACATCAGCATTACTTGGTACTACAAATATTTTGAATCCTAAGACATACTACATCTTAAAAGTGATTATCATTAAAGTCTTTATATATTTATTTAAACTGTCTTTAACAATTCATTTGTTAGAATTTTAATTAATCACGGAGGACAAGTCTCCGTGTCACCTGTGATAACCAGAAGTTTACTCGATGTCCGGGTCCTTGGTCCTTGTGGTGTTCGTCAGCGGTTGATCTTTAGTGGAGTTAACTTTCCTGTTGAAGTTCCTGAAGTGATTTGTTCATAATGAAGTAGCGTTGAGGTCCTCAGAAGTCTAGTAGTTAAACATCGTTGGTAGTATAAGTGCCGTAAATGTTCGTGTTTGTTGCAGAATCGCACGTCACATTATTGTTTATAAAAGTTCTCACTTTAGGTAGCTCGTACCATATTATTTTAAAACAACATAGAGATCTTATAAATTATACAAATGAGATGTCATCCCTCACACAGTTATTTATTCCTTTTGGTTTTTACATTTAAACTTACTAGCACACTAATTTGCCACTACTTTTCGCTACACATTGTTATATCTGTCCTCTAAATAAAAAAATTTTGTCGTTCTCCGGGACATGGTTCAAGCGTGTGTTTTCTACGCGAGCGCTTCATCTCAATTGAATTACTATGTTAGGAGGGGTCAGTTAATCGCGCGGAGTTTACGCATCGCAACAAAATAGTTCCACATTTATTCTCTATTTAAGGGGTTAAAGTTTGACCTTTTAATTATCCAAAGATATTCTTTATTACAGAATTTATTATAGTACACTACTGTGGTCTTGTTTATTTATTTATTTAATATCAGTTTACAAGGATTATTAGTGTGTTTATGGGTCGGTATTCAAGTTAATTCCGGTTAGCGCATGTCTATGCAGGGTTAATTAATAAGGGTTTCCCTATCTGTACACTCGCATTCCTTTTTTTTTATTAAAACTCTTTATTAAATATTATTATGATTTATGATAGTGATAAAAATTAGTTTAAATGTGCGATTTATTAAAATTTAAATTTCTCAGCTTTTATATTTCCTGTTTTATTATTTATTTTATTTTTTAATTAATGAAATAGTCACACTAAACCATATGCGATAGCATTCCATCTGCTGATCACAAATATCAATACCACCCATGCATTGATTATACTTGCGTACAACAAATGGACAAGTCGTGTCTGTGAATTTCCTTTCAGCCTTTGACTGCCTTGTTACAGATTCCTGTAGTTCAATCTCTGTCTGTTTTGATACAAGATAAACTTCGTTGCTGTCCATCCACTCCATAGCAACGAGTTTACTATGTGCTCACACATACAGATTTTCATGTCTGTTTAACTTGACATTTTTCTGAAATGGTATTTCAATACCACAGTTTTTATTAAGGTTTCCAGTTGCCTCTATATTTAACTCTACCAATTTTATCAATAAGTTGAATCGTGGTAAAATAGCGATCAAAAAATGCAAAACTCCCACATGGTAGTCTTAACAAACTGAAGAACAATTGCAGAACTAAGCCCAAGCTTTGAATTGGGTAAGGGAGTTGTAGATCCCTGGAATTTTAGATTCTCAGCAGTACCTTGGATCAAATCTAATTAAAATTTATTTATTAACAGATAAATATACCAACTGAACTACTATCTAATGTGGGGACTTTTGGATACAAAAAAGAAAAATAAGGAAATAAACGCTATTTAAAACTCAGAGAAAGAGTGTGTGTGTGTGTGTGTGAGAGAGAGAGAGAGAGAGAGAGAGAGAGAGAGAGAGAGAGAGAGAGAGAGAGAGACAGTAAAAAGGAGGTGTGAGAAGTAAGAAAAAACAGTTAAGAGTACTGATTTACTGGGCTTTTTAGTTAAAGCTTTTAATTTACAACATTAAGCAGTAATTATGATAATCGTAGCTACAACTTACAAAAGAGAAATAAATAAAAAATTAAATGTATAAATAAAATTGTAAAAGAAAAGTAAAACTTTATAGTGAAGGTAATTGGATTATACTTATATGAGTACATATCAAATATGCGTTTTCACTTCAAAATATTGTTACATCACAGAACAATCTACGGGTTTGCCGAATGTGCCAGAAGAATCTCACTCTAATGTGTGTGGTATACGTGACTCTAGACACATTCGCAAGGGTTTTCTCGAAGCCGCCAGACGCACAGATTGTGTCAAGGCCGCAATTAATTACATAGTTCACACTGGCGCTAAGACGCAGTTTGGAACGTTCTGGTCTGTGAGTGGAGGTATAAATACATGGCAGCAGCGGCCTTAGTTTTCAGTATTAGTCGCGATATATTTACAGTGGAAACAGTATATATTTACAGCGGTCCGAGTTTATTGTCGGGCGATTACAAGTGATTATTTGGCGATATTACTGTGTGCGTCCAAGTGGTTATTAGTTAAGTGTTGTGTTTTATAATCGGACGGTATATTGTAATACAATTGTGTTTTAATATTAGTTGACATTTATTTGCATGTAAACAGTTTTTATTTAATTTGTTATAGGAGACTGTGTTGTTAATTACGAACTGTTTAACTGTGAAAATTAAAGCTGGTGATTAGTGACTTAATTGGTGTCTTGTAATTTGTTTTCCACTGTACCTACGACGATCAAGTAGACCGTCGTAACAGTGGTGTCAGAAGTGGGATAGAACTGTTAACAGTGGAAACAGTGGACACTTTGTACAAGAAAAGTGTAATTCGTAATTAATCGGAAAACAATGGATGCCAGGAAGATGATGGAACATTTCCAAGCGCTGTTGTTGCAGACAGAGGAACGACGACGACAGGATGCAGAGAAAGCGGAAGAGACACAGAAAACCCTCCTGCTGGAAGCAGAGGAAAGACGCAGACAGGAGGCGGAAGAAGCAGAAAGACGACAAAAAGAAGAACGAAGAACAACGACAAGAAAGGGAAGAAACAGAGGAACGACGTAAACGTGAAGCAGGTGATATCAAAAGCAGAAAAATCGATGGACGTCATAAACCAAGTGGCCGTAACTGTTCCGCCAAACTCCGAAAAGATCATCATGGTTAGAACCGAGGTAGATACTAGGGGCAACCGTGCTCTATATTCGAACCACAGGTAGTCAGCACACCGGGCATACTAATTGACAGAAGTTTAGTAAAACCTGACGAAACCAGAAATGTATCTATTAGAGTGGCGAATATTTTGGATCAAGCTATCACTTTACAAAGCAATACGCTCCTAGGTAAATTGACTCCTGTGGCCTGGGTAACCAGAATGATGCAACAAAGATCCAGTGCTTCGGATAATTCCAAATTACCAAAGGAACTGCAAGAATTATTGAACAGATCTTCTAACGACCTCTCAAGTGGTAAGGTAAAAGAACTCAGACAGTTTTTACATGAATTCAAAGATTGTTTTGCAGTTCGGGGACAGTCACTGGGAAGAACTCTCTTGTGCAACATCGCATTAATACCGGGGACTCAACACCGATACGCCAACCTCCTAGAAGGCCTCCATTATCTAAACAAGAGGAAATGTCTCGGTTAGTTCAGGACGTGTTGAAAGAGGGACTAATCGAACCTTCGGCAAGTGCTTGGTCTTCTCCTGTAGTGCTGGTAGCGAAGTAGGATGGTGGATTGCGTTTTTGCAAATACTACCGGAGTTTAAATGACGTTACAAAGAAAGACTACTATCCATTACCTCGCGTTGACGATACACTCGACACGTTGTCCGGAGCACAGTGGTTTTCCACATTGGACCTGAAGAGTGGATATTGGCAAGTGGGTCTTCATCAAGAAGACAAGGAAAAGACCGCTTTCTCAACCCCAAGTGGCTTATTCCAATTTAACGTCATGCCATTTGGACTCTGTAATGCACCGGCAACATTTGAAAGATTGATGGACCTGGTACTCCAAGGCCTGACATGGAAAACTTGCCTTGTTTATTTAGACGATGTCATAGTAATCGGGAAGTCTTTCAAAGACCATTTGGAAAACCTTAAGGAGGTTCTAACTAGAATTCACGGTGCCCAACTGAAGCTGAGCCCGAAGAAGTGTTCTCTATTTCAGAAGGAAGTACAGTATCTGGGCCATCTGGTTTCGGCAGCGGGTGTTAGCATGGATCCTAATAAAGTAGACACCATAAGAGACTGGCCAGTGCCGAAGAGTAAAGACGAAGTTCGGAGTTTCCTGGGGTTATTCTCATATTGCAGACGTTTTGTGAAAGGCTTCGCTACAATTGCTAAATCACTACATGAGCTAACGGAAAATAAACGAAACTTCCAGTGGTCGAGGGAGTGTGATCAAGCATTTAGGACTTTGAAGATTGCATTATGTTCGCAACCAATTCTCGCTTTCCCAGCTTCCGAAGGGAAGTACATCGTAGACACAGACGCAAGCAATACTGGTCTAGGAGCAGTTTTGTCGCAAGTGCAGAACGGTGAAGAACGACTAATAGCGTATTACAGCAAGACGCTTTCTAAACCAGAGAGAAATTATTGTGTTACAAGGAAAGAGTTGTTGGCAATTGTCAGAGCTTTGGAGCACTTCCATAAATACCTCTATGGGAGAGAGTTTTCAGTACGTACCGACCATGCCGCGCTTGCATGGCTCTTGAGATTTAAAAATCCGGAAGGACAGTTGGCAAGGTGGCTCGAACGTCTGTAAGAGTACAACTTCAAGGTACAACATCGGGGGGGGGGGCCTGCATGGTAATGCAGATGGCTTATCTCGAAGGCCGTGCCCTGCCGACATTGCCACAGAAAGGAAGAACAAACCTCAAGCGAACATATTCAAGCCATCACTGTAGATTTTCCGGCTGGACAACACAAGACTGTCGACAAGAACAGATGACTGATGAAGACATCGGACCGATCTTGACAGCAAAAGAGAAAGGTCGCCGCTCGGATTGGCAAGATATCAGCCATGGTTCCGAAGTGCTGACGGGCTACTGGACACAATGTGACTCTCTTACCTTAGAAAATGGTTTGCTGAAAAGGGCTTGGGAAAGTGCAGATGAACGAGTCGTGGTCATGCAGTAAAGTGCAGTCTGTTTTGAAGGAGATGCATGATGGAACGTCTGGAGGCCATCTTGGCGTTAACAAAACCCTTGACAAAATACGGAAGCGATTCTATTGGCTTCATCTTTGCCACGACGTAGAAGAATTGGTTCGGACCTGTGAAATATGTGCTGCAAGCAAGGGCCCACAAACCAGAAGCAGGGGAAAAATGAGACAGTATAACGTTCTATTGCTTTTCGAGAGAATTGTCATAGACATTGCTGGACCATTCCCAGTCACTGACGATGGAAACCGGTACATCATGGTTGTAGGTGAATACTTTACTAAGTGGGTGGAAGCCTACGCAATTCCAAATCAGGACGTTAACGTATTGTTACTTTTACAGTACATTTTATTTCATTACGTAATCAGAAAAAATGCCTCCTATTAAATCGAAGTTACAGTAGGTAAAAAGATTGTGCATAGCCAAGCTCGGGAAGTCATTTCTAATGTATGTAAATTTATGGAAAGTGAAAAAAATGGAATTAGTATTCCACTAAAAAAGGTTTAAAAATGAATAGCGTCAGCAAGAGGAGTTTCTGAAAGAACGATTCGCTGTATTAAAAATGAGGGTATAACAATAGAAAATGAACAGTCACCACACTTTATAACACCTCGTAAAGAAAGAAAGCGGAGGTCAACAAAATCTAATATTGATGATTTTGATAAATAGCCGCCAATTTTTGTGATAAGACGAACAATTTACAATTTTACGACAACACAAAAAACATATCCTACGCTTCGAAAACTTCATCAACTTCTGAAGTCTAGTGTGAACTTTCAAGGTAGCTTATCACGTTTAAGGAAAGTTATTATAAACTTAGGGTTTAAGTGGAAGAAGGTTAGAAATAATATAAGTGTATTAAATGAACGTCAAGGATAAGGGCAAAAAGAATTGAATATCTTAGGAAAATAAAACAATTCAGGACAGAAAACCGGCCAATCGTTTACACAGATGAGACGTATATACACACGCCTCATGCAGTAAAAAAGTTGTGGTACGACGAAAGTGGTGAAGGCGCGAGTGTACCGTTAAATAAAGGAGACAGATTCATAATAGTTCACGCGGGTACAGATCAAGGGTTAATCGATGGTGCCTTATTGGTTTTTAAATCGGGAAAGAAAACAGGTGATTATCATAGGGATATGAATAGTACAAATTTCGAGAAATGGGTAGTTGAAAAGCTAATTCCGGGATTACCAAGACACCCAGTGTTAGTATTAGATAATCCAACATACTACAATTACCAATCTGAAAAATGTCCCAAATCAAATTCTTCAAAAAGTGAGTTAATGCAGTGGTTATCTAATAAAAAAATTCCTTTTACACCTAATATGTTTAAACCAGAGCTACATAAGTTAGTAAAAATGAATAAACCGTTAGAAAACCCCTATAAAACAGATAGTATTTTATGAAATCATGGCCACACTGTTATTCGTCTACCTCCGTATCATCCTGGCCTAAATCCCATAGAACTTATTTGGGCTCAACTTAAACACTCTGTTGCAAAAAACAACACCAATTTTGATAATAAAAACATAATAGATTTAAAAGGCAACCATGCCAATCAATAGAAAAACAACAATGGACATCAGTGTGTGAACATGTAATTAAAATTGAAGACGAATATTTGGAAAGAGAAGGATTAATAGATGAAATGCAAGATAGGCTTGCAATTAACTTAGACGAAGATGATGATGACGATGACGACGACAATGACTTATCAAGCACTGAATCTTCTTCAGATGATGGCAGCTATATCTCCGGTGTTGAAGCAATTTTGGACAGAGAAACATCGCCGGACTTGGAGAATGATACTGAATTCCCAGTTCATTCTGACTTCGTATATACTTCTTTATAAGTCGGTAAGTTACTTACATTCATTACTTAGATATTAATTTTAAAATTTGTATTAATAATTGTATTAAATGCAAGAAAAATTAATGGGTTCGATTTTATGTGATATTTTATATAAAGTATGCATATTTTTATGCGTGGTTACCCACTTTTACCCACCTTTTTCGTTTAGGTCCTATTTTAGCAGCACTTGCATAAAGCATATTTATGATCATTTTAGATTTATATTTCTCTATTTCTTCTATTAGTATTCCACTTGCTTGTTTTACACTAGTAATTATTTATTATTTACATTATGTAACAAATAACATTGTTGTGGTATTACAAATACCACAAAAATTATTTGTTAAAGACTTCAGATATGTGGAGATTGAGGCTACCCTATTGACCCCTTAACTTTAAGGCTGTTAATGAAGGATTATCTTGTTAGGCAGGGAAAAACTGTACCCAAGTTTAAAGATAATTTACGAGGGCTAGACTTTGTATACCAGTTTTTGAAGCGACATACCAAATAATTGTTGGCACGAATGTGCCAAAATATAAAGAGGTCAAGGGTAGGTGTAACCCCCTGAGACTATAAATGAGTACTTTGACAATCTTTCGGAAGAAATAAAAGATGTTCCTCCTTGTAATATCGTTAATTACAATGAAACTAATTTGTCTGATGACCCTGGTAGGCGTCTTGTAAAAACTAAAAGAGGTTGCAAATATCGTGAAAGGATTATGAATGCCACTAAATCTTCTATTTCGGGCATGTTTGCAGCCGCTGGGGACGGTAAAATATTACCCCTATATGTAGTATAGCTATATATATAGGTTCATATACTATATAGCTATGAACATTTATAAGAGACGACAAGCTCATGTTTCTCATTAATAACTTAAAATATTTTAATGTAAAGCATTAGCAAATAAATCCCTTCTAAATTAAATATGTGAAGCTTTTCAATATTTTTCCATGTTTCTTTTTCAAAATAAATATTGAGTAAGTTTATTTTAATTACTTTTACCAACAATATCACAAAGCTTCAGAAGTTTCGTGGCATACCCGTCGAGAACCACTGATCTACTCTTTACCAGTGCACACATGATTACGCGGATTTGTTACACGTGGATATCGCTTGTCGTCGCAGACCTGATCTGTGGCATGCGCATTCCGTCTAATCAGAACGGCTGTAAAAACCTGCGAAGGTAAATTTTATGCCAAATTCAAGTATGAAATGAAATTAATTGTGAACTTTTGTGCTGCTTGTTTCTTGCTGCAACAAATTAAATTCGTTATTTGAGACGTAATTGTGGCATCACTGTTGAGAACAACAACGGTTTCCTTCAAAGTTTTATGATTCTTGGTACGTGCTCGGAATTCATCCCCGCAGATACCTGGGAAGAGCGTAGGCCTGACACTCGACGACGAGATTAAACGCAATCCGCCAATTAATTATGCCGTTTTGTTAGACTGTGAAGTCGTTTACCGTTTACGGTTATAAAATTAAAATAAGATGTTAATACAGATTTTCAAAGCAAAGTTTTGGCTACACCAGAAATAGGTAGCCGTCTTCAGACTAAAATACTGTAGTTCTAAAGACGTTACAGGATTTACATCGTCAACTGTTTGTCTGTAAATTATTAATACAAAAAAAATTGTCAAAACAATTTGTTTATTTATATTACCGTAAGGTTTATGCTAGAATCAGTAATTAATGCCGTATTATTATATCGTAACACTTTTCTGGCGCATTTTGGTTTGTTTTGTTTTTAATTAAAGTCAAATTTCTCATATTTGTATTTATTTTTAATACACATTTGTTCAAAATTAAATTCTCTACAAATTTAGTTAAAAAGTTTTATTTGTTTATTGGCAAATTAACGAAGTTATTTTATCTTAAATCTAAAAAAGTGTGTTTTTCGACTCCAATGTTTTCTGTTCTACACAGTTTTTCTTAGACACTAATTAAGATAGAGTTCTGGGACCTCTTTTTTATTCAATTTTTCTTACCAAAAACCGTAAGTAACCACCAAAGTTACCCTTCATTATACACCATAAGAATTTTAGTATGACTTAATTTTACCCGGGGAGCAGAAATCAGGGCGAAATGTTTTGCAAGCCATAACTCGCTAATGAACCGTTTTCGGGCCTATGTTTATATGAACACTTCTCTTATTTTTAGCTGTAAAATCAGCTCCCGCCATGCAATGTTGAATCACTGTGTATATAAATAATGTAAGAAATAAGTCATCTTACATTTAGTTACATACTTCTTCTTTGTCTAGGCTTTCAGTCTATCAGCGTCGGGTTGTTGGAATCCTCCATCAGTCGTCTACAGCTCATAGCCTTCCTTTCCATGCTCATAGCCTTTGTTTTCTTCATTTCCTGTAAACTCTTCCCATGGTCCTCTCCCAATCTCTCAATGTATGACTAATATATTATCCTTGGCCTTCCTCTTTATTTTCTGACTTTCCGGGTTTATTCAAGAAACTGTTTTATTTTTCTTGCTTCATCTCTACCCTACTTGCACGTCTCAACCGCTTCAATTGCTTCATCTCCATCAAACGTTTTATTCCAAAACTTCGTCTTATCGTCTCTCTGCTTTCGTCACGCAATTAGATACTCCCTTATCTATTCTCCTGTCCGTAACAAAATGGTACCCAAGTATTTATATTACTTGACTTGAGCCAACTGTTCACCATCACAGGTAATTCTCAGAGAGTCCTCTCCTTTCCTTCCAACATGCATAACTTTACTCTTCTTAACATACGATTCCTCCTTCCACTCTATCACGGCCAGGGGCGTATTTACAGAGGGCAAACGGGACCGGATCCCCCCCCCCCAGAGGGTCAAAAAAGTTGACGAAATTTTTTTATTTCTTAATTTTTAGGCTGTTTTTAAATTTTCTTTTCAGCTGTGTACAATTATATAGTAGTAGCTCTTTTCTAAATATACAAACAGGTTTATTAGTTAGGGTAAGGTATAGGTACGTTTATTAGTAAGGGTATACGTTTGTAATATGAAATATAGGAAAATCAAGTCAGTCAATAAGTATCTTTTAACGATGTTTCAATAAGACGTATTCTTATTGTGTTATTACCATTTAGTTTAATGGGACTGATTTCAGGATGCTATCACACATTTTTCAGCCAATTTAAGGACAGTAATGTTGATTAGTCTAACTTGTTTTTTCTTCTGTATGAAGCCGACCCAACCCCTGGCCCCCAAAGTAAAATTCTAGATACGCCATTCTATCACGGCTTCTTGAAGTTTATCTCTTGAGTCTTGGGGGGGGGGGTATGACCGCACTGTATCACTGCATATAGCAATGCCTGAGTTAAAATAGGTCTTATCGTCCAGTATACCATTGTGTCTCTATGTGTTCGTCTCTTGCGTATTTTGTGTACTGTACTTCATCCGTATAGAGACTCTGAACAGTAGAGAACTGAAACTATTGCGTTCTTTGATGCCCCTTCTGCATTACAAAATACTCAGACTTATTTCCATTCAGTTTCACAATTCCTTCCAGTCCACACTGGATAACATCAAGTTCAAATACATCGACTGGTACATATATCAACTATCCACCAATACTGTCCGACTATTCTATAACTACCAATCTCCGGTCACACAATTCTAACTTGCATGAATGGCAAACGCAATGATATCAATTTATCGTTTATAGGCGGCTTCAGTAGTGGCAAATGTGCTAGACAGTGGTTCCCAAAAGTTTCAGTCCGCGGACCGCCTAAAAAAAATAAAAATTTCACGGACCCTGTCAGTTCTGAAATAAATCAAACAGTAAATGTGATACAAACTCTTATATTTTAATTGAAATGTATTAAAATCAAAATTCTCTTAAATTGCAAAATTATAATGTAAATGATATCGAACATAGTTTTTGTTCTGAACAATGAAGCTGCTTTTGAACAATTAGCTCTGCAATATTGGGTTTAATGTCTGATATCGTCAATATTGTTACGACGGTCTACTCGATCGTCGTAGGTACAGTGGAAACAAAATAAGTACAAGACACCAATTAAGTCACTAATCACACCTTTAATTGTTACAGTAAAACAGTTCGTAATTAACAACACAGTCTCTACAACAAATCAAATGAAAATTGTTCACACGCAATAAAATGTCCACTAATATTAAAACTCAATTGTATTACAATTATATCGTCCGATTATAAAACGCAACACTTCACTAATAACTACTTGAACGTACACAGTAATAACTCGAACCGCACTTGTCAATATATCGCAGCTGTACTGAAAACTAAGGCCGCTACCGCCATGTATTTATAGTCCCGCTCACACACCAGAAGCTTCCAAACTGCGTCTTATCTCTCGTGTGAACTACGTAATTAACTGCGGCCTTGACACAGGCCGAGCGCCCGAGCGAAGCCCGGCACAGTCGAGAAGATTCTCGCAAAATGCGTCTAGTAGCACGTACGGCACACGCTTACGTTCTGGATCTCTCTGGAACGTTCGACAAACACGTAGATTGTTCTGTGATGCCGTAACAATATTAAGTCACTCTCGACATGAAGTTTATTTCTTAACTTTGACTTCGAGTACGTGAGCTGTGAGAATGCAGTATCACACAAATAAGTAGAGGGAAAAACACTTAAATACTTCATAGCTTTTTGCCAGCTCAGGATAGTCAGTCATTACATATAACCAGAAGTCAGCTAGCTGTAATTGCAAAAACTGTAATTTTAATGAACTGTCAGTTGAAAGTTCTGCCAATGAATCTTCTTCTTACAGTGTAAGAGAGAGGTTAGTTGACAGCCCATCAGCAAATAGATTCTTTATCCACATGTCACTATAATCCTTCACGGGAAAATATTTCCTTAGCTGCAAGTGTAGTTGCTCCAAATGAGACTTACTGACGTTGAGGATCACCTTTGGAACATTTTCTCCTGACATCTGGACGAAATTGTTCAAAGCCATGGAAGGGAATTGCTCGAAGATTTTAGAGTCTAATCTCTGAATCCAAAGCTTCAATTTTGCTATCAAGGTTTTATCTCGAAACTGGAAAATAGTGATGCTAGATCCGCTATGCGACATGATTTAAAGACACTATTAAAGTGTTTAGTTTAAAATTACTTTTATAATAACAATTATTTTGAGCCAAAATAAAAATAAAAATAGTGGAATCTTCTACTAATTGTTTGAAGATTCTAAAATTTATATTTGAGAGCATAAAAATTGGAGAAAATTACGGTATATTCTATTTTTTATTAAAAGTATCCGCGGACCCCACTTTGGAAAACACTGCTCTAGGCCGTTCGTTTCGCGGAGTTGACTGTTCATCATTATTAATACATTTTCTGGACGTCAAAAATAATTCAAAGTTTCCGATGCTTTATCCAAAAAGTATTAGGGGAGAAAATAATAATTATTTGCGGCTGAATTATTTGTATCGTTTTTTAATCCACACTAGATCCTATAAACGGTACTCGTGCTTGAAAGTAAACGATTTATGGAAGTATTCATTGTCGGCCAGCTCTTTACATAATTTATAACGTAAATACGACCTCCTTCTCCTCCTCCTCCTCTTCCTCCTTCTCCCTCTCCCTCCTCCTCCTTTTCGCCCCCCCATCCACCCCCTCCGTCCAACCACAAATTCTCTTCCTCCTCCTCATTCTCCTTCTTCTATGGCGCTACAGCCCGAATTCGAACCTTGTCCTCCTCTATCCTAACTCTCTAAGACCTCCCCTACCCTCCTCTTTCCACCTCACTCTACCAGTAGCAAAGGACTTCCATCCTCGCACTCCCAACATCTCTCTTGCATCCACAGCGACAGCATCTTCCCATCTTTTTCTTGGACTGCCTGTTGGTCTTTTGCCATCCATAATCCCCATACGGACTCTTTTAGGTATTCGTTTGTCATCCATTCTTACGATATGCCCAGTCCATTGCAGCCTCCTCAGTGTTACGTACACTTCTACCATTAGTTCGTTGAACTGACAATATACCTCATAATGTTGTTTATATATGGGGCCCAAGATCCGTCTCAGGAGCTTCCTTTCCAGTGGCGTAGCTAGGTTTTTGGCGCCCGGGGCAAGGAGATCGTCGAGCACCTCGCCTTTACAATTGAAAGGGACAAAAGAGAAAAAAATGAATGCCCACCCAGCGAACAAAGTATTTAATAAATGGAAATGTGTAGTTTTGAATATGAAAGCACGTCCAGCAAACGTCTTAAGAATATTTGTTAATACAAAATTAAGAAATTACATATTATAGCCTAATATTACCAGTATTTAGTTTGAATATGTTTATTATATATGTATAATGTAGACTATGAATATTATAATTATAAATATTATAACAAATGTAGACTATAAAAAATTTAGTAAAATAAAAAAAATTGTATCATAAAAATGTTCTAATAAACATGCAAAATCCTTGTAGGACTAAAGCGCATCGTCAAAACAATATCCTAAAGCAACATCAAGTTAACAAAAAACTACATTAAAAATAATAAATTTAATAACTTACCATTACAGGTTAAGTGTAAACTTCTTAAGATTTATTAATATCTTCTATTAATAAACACTTAATATTTATTTTTAATATTTAATAAATATTTAAAGCGAGACATTTTAAAATGTAACTTTCTTGGTCTTAATTGCTGCAAAGTCAGTTCTTAAATCACTATAATCTAAAGACGAAGCAATGTCATTTTCAATACCTGTCTTGAGATTTTTTGATCGTAGGTATGACTTAATCTGCTACACGATCTTTCACAAGAAGAAACAGACACTGGTAAAGTAAGAACAATTTTTAAAGCTGTTTCTAGTGTTTTGTAGACTTCTAATCCCATTGAAGAAATGTATTGTAGCAGTCCTGAGGTGTAAAGTTCGTTTGTTTTCCGTTAAGTTTTGCTCTTTTATGACGTCTTTCAAGTCACTGAACAATTCTTCACTGTTTAGGTCATGTGGATACAGTTTTGCAAGCACTGTGCACTTAATATTGATTTGAGAAAGCTATTCCTTAAAATATATATCCCCATCATTTACGTACGCGTCAAATTTACAGAGGCACCCAAAGCGTTTTTCTAAAACTTTTATGTTAGAGAAATGGCTTGAAATTTCAACTGATAGTTTGTCAAAAATTTCTACATGAGAACGTCGCATTTCTTCCCAAACAGTTAATGTAGAATCGTCTGCATACTCCCCTGGCATCATGCGCTTCCTTCTTATCCTTTTTGTGATACTGACACCCAATTCATTACATATCTGCTCTGCCTTATGACAAGAATGTACTTAGTAATGACACTGTTACACAACATTCCTCCAAACTTTTAATTTTTCCGTTAGCGTCTCCAGAAGCATCAATGATTTAATAAAGCTTATTCCTTTGGTCTGGATTTTGACCATAGAAGAAAGAATATCTGTCCAGAAAAAGACCAAGGTAACAAAATTATAAAGTTTTCTATCGCATTAATTATGAATGCTGCATCTTCCTTCGTATCAATTATTTCAGTCGGTGTATCCCTCAATTTCTCCAGTGCAGCGATCACTTCATCAGTTGTATTGCTTTCATCGCATCTGCTTTTGAACTCCACCTGGTATCACAATGTCCTTTTAAAATAAGTTAATATTTACGAAGTCTTTAAGAACACTCCAACTATGATTACAACAGGAAAAGAGGTGAATAGACGTTCTACTGTCACTGCCTGAACATTTACATGAGCTGCATGAACTCCAAACAAGTTAAGTGAATGGTATCACAGGAAACAAACACAGCTAGTGGATTGAAATCTAATATTCCCCTCTGAACTCCTGAATGGATACCTGCCATTGTTGCTTGATTGTCATACGACTGACCTCTGCAATCGCTAAGATTCAATCCATCTCTCTCTACTTGTAATAGCTTCTGTGATCCCCTCCGCTGTCTTCAATTCTAAAGGAATAAAATCTATAAAGGCTTCCTTGATATCAACAGAATTGCGTTTAATTTCAACAAATCTTATACTCTGAGACATCTGTTCTACATGTGCAGCATCTGGTGTTGTGTCAAATATAATACTAAAGTAATTCGCCTTCTTACATACAGTAATAATATATTTGCGCACTCTTTCTCCTAACAGGCTTATTATTTCATTTTGAAAGGTTGGCGAAAGATACGTTATACACCTAGATTTACGAAAGACTGAATCCAAATGAGATATCTTGACAGGGTCAAATTTAGCCAAGTATTTTAGCAAAGCAGAAAGTTTCCGGGATTTGGATCGTGAGTAATTGACTCTCGATGTCCTCTCAGTACCAGATTTTGTTATTCAAGAGTTTGTACTGTGGCAGTGACCCGTTCAAGGATTTCTTCCCATGACTTAGCTGCATTACTCATTTGTTCCTAAAGTAGGTCATCAATAAGTTTCCCTTTGTTTAAAGAACGTTCCAATGCAGAGAGATAAGCAGGACTATTTTCATAATCCTGAATACGGGGATTAAAACTTTCGCCGCGACGAAAACCCATTTTACTTCCATGTTCCATAAGGAAATGGAAGTATGGTGATGGCGAAAAAAATCGTGTTCGAGATAATTGCAGATTCTGATTGTACTACCCTCAAAACATGAAAAAAGGGATTTTTCGAAAAGTGTCTGTGTGTCTGTGTGTCTGTCTATGTGTCTTTCTGTGTGTCTGTGTGTAGATTTTTTTCTATGGCAAACGATAAGAGCCGCAAATTCAAACAGAATCAAATAATTTTTTGCATACAGCCCTGAATTGTAGAGTTCTCAAGACTTATTGTTTTTGATGAAGATCGGTTAAGGGAAAAGGGTAGTTTACCAGCAACGTTTTACGTTTTAACAAGGGTAATTTTTTCTATGACGAATGATAACTGCCGTAAATTCAAACAGAATTAAATAATTTTTTGCATTCCTTCCTGAATTATAGAGTTCTCAAGACCTATTGTTTTTGGTGAAGATCGGTTAAGGGAAAGGGGTAGTTTACCTGCAATGTTCTAACAAGGGTAATTTTGTTTATGACGAACGATAACTGCCGTAAATTCAAACAGAATCAAATACGTTTTTACATACCTCCCTGACTTATAGAGAACTGTTGATTTTAGTGAAGATCGGTTAAGGAAAAGTGGTAGTTTACCTGCAACGTTTTATGTTTTAACAAGGGTAATGTTTTTTATGACGAACGATAACTGCCGTAAATTCAAAGAGAATCAAATAATTTTTTGCATGCGTCCCTGAATTCTAGAGGACTCAGGATCTGTCGATTTTGGTGAAAATCAGTTAAGAGGAAGGGGTAGTTTACCTGCAACATTTTATGTGATAACAAGGTTAATTTTTACTAAGACGAACGATAACTGCCGTAAATTCAAACATAATCAAATATTTGTTTGCATACATCCCTCAATTTTAGAGATCTCAAGGTTTGTTGATTTTTGTGAAGATCTGTTAAGGGAAAGGGGTAGTTTACCTGCAACATTTTATGTTGTAACAAGAGAAATGTTTTCATGACGAACGATAACTGCCGTAAATTCAAACAGAATCAAACAATTTTTTTCATATGTGCCTGAGTTGTAAAGGGCTCAAGGCTTATTGATTCTGGTGAAGATTGGTTACGGGGAAAGGGTAGTTTACCAAAAACATTTTTTGTTGTAACAAGAGTAAAGTACTTAATTTTGATAAATAAAGTATCCTGATAAGAAGACCTTACTAATCCACTGTAGAAACGTAGATGAAATATCTATAAATGAAGAGGCTAGTTGAACGGGGTGGAGGTAATTTTCTATAAATGAAAATTATAGTTGAAGAGGGAGGGGATAATTTTTATATGTGTACTATACGTTATCGGCAACAAAGTAGTAGTTTGTTGTTAAAATTCCTTCCCGGGCTGTTTGACCATAGTCCAATGTTTTCTGTAAAACCAGACGTTTCGGCAGTGAACCGTCGACCGCCATCATCAGTGAAAATCGAGTGCGATAACGTGTGGTGGTATACGTTAGTGACCACAGTACTGTGGTTAAGGCTATAGCAATAAATGGAAAGAAGTAGTTTCTATGGAAACATTTCATTTCGTAAATGATTTTAAATATAAATCTTAGAACATGGAAGTCATGTATGGTTCTCCATACCGATATTTTACTGTTGAAATTGAAATTGAAATTACTATTGAGGCTACGATTAAATGTATAAAGAATCAAGACATTCAGTGTGAAACACGGTCATTAATCAACAATAAGTTGAATCGTTTCCTGAAGTTAAATAGCACACATAACACAGCACATAAAAAAGAGTTAAGAATCGCTAAAAATATCAAACGAAAAATAATAAATAACAACGCAATAATTACAAAAGCAGACAAAGGAAACACAGTGGTTATTATGGAAAATACAGATTATTTACGTAAATGTAACGACTTCATTCAAGATAATAACATAACAATGTTAAATGATGACCTGACCGAAAACACACTAAAACCATAAATTCAGCTATTAATACATGTGTAAATTTACTTGACACACAAACCAGACGGAATGCGAAACAAATCAAACCTAAGGCACCTGAATTTACGGGACTGCCCAAATTACACAAACAAAACATTCCTATACGACCTTTGATTAACTATACGACCGCCCCTAATTATAAAATAGCCAAAAAACTGCAACAAATTATTAAGAACAGCATAAAATTAGAAAGTATCCACAATGTAAAAAACACCTTTGAATTCATAAATAAAATTAAAGATACGGAGATTAAACCTAGTTATAAACTTGTCTCGATGGACATTGTCAATCTATATACAAATATTCCGCTTTTGGAAACGTTAAAAATTCTAAAGGTAAATTTAACCACAACAGGTATTCTAAACAAGAAACAGATAGATGAACTCCTATCTTTGTTACAGATTATAGTACAGCAAAATTATTACACTCATGACAACAAGTATTTTAACCAAGAGGAAGGTTTGGCTATGGGTTCACCTCTAAGTGGACTTTTGGCCGAAATATATATGAACTATTATGAGAATAAATTTTTATTGTCTGACTATAACCGACTCTATGATAAAATTGTTTCTTATACACGGTATGTAGACGACACCTTCATAGTATTTAATGGCACTCATAGACAGGTGGATATGTTTTTTAAATTTATTAATGAAATTAACCACAACATAAAATTTACTATGGAAATAGAAACCAATAATGGCTTGAACTTCCTCGCTGTATTGGTGTTAAAAAGAAACAACCATTTCGGTTTTAAAATATACCGAAAACCTACCACAACAGACATAGTTATAAATGCTAAATCGAATCATCCATACACACAAAAAATGGCGGCATTTAATGCACTAGTACATAGACTAATAAGCGTACCAATGAATACGGAGGATTATAAGGAAGAATATAACATAATAAAACACATTGCCTTGAAAAATGGATATAACACACAGAAATTGTGGATAAAATGATACATAAACAATTACGGAAAATAAATGGTGACAATAATAAAGTTAAAAATACAACACAATATGTCTCAGCATTATATACGAACATACTCCCCAACATAATAAAAAATGAATTTAAAAAATTATATATAAATGTGTCATTCAAGACCACAAATAATTTAAAAAATATACTTAAGCCACGAAAACCAATAACTTTGGAGGAATGTTCAGGGGTATATAGAATCCAGTGCAGTGAGTGCGATAAGTTCTATATCGGACAAACGGGGAGGAAATTTATCGAGAGATTTAAAGAACACCTACCAAAAAAGAAACCCCAAACCACCTCATCAAATTACGCACTCCACCTCATAAAGGAAAACCATAATTACACCGGATTCAAAGAGAACATGGAGCCGATACATGTTTGTAATAAAGGTCATTTCCTGAATGCTTTAGAAGAGTTTGAAATATACAAGGCATCCAAAGTAAATAAAGAGCAGTTACTCAACGATCAGCTATCATTTAAATCCAATAAATTATATGATACCGCGTTGATGATAAGCAATGAACCACGAACACAGGCTAGTTGACGATCGGAGGTCGACCGGTGCACCGAGTCACTTTTAACGTGTTCATGTGTTTGTGTTATATGTTAATTTATTCAGTGATTTTTGTGCGTGTGTTTTTATGTATAAACATTTTAATCACTTTGACGACCCCTATGTATTAGGGGAATAATAATTTTTTACTCTACCTGAAGATGGGGATTTAGTCCCCGAAACATGTATGTAAAAAACTGAGATCGCCTAGTGGATTATACAAGGTAAAAAATCTTAAGTTAATTTTTTTAAATTATACTTAAAACTGAGAAAACTTGTGTGAATACACTGATACAAGCCTGCACAGAACATAACATTAACATTTTTAACATTACACATAAACATAGTACAGTGTTTTAAATACAAAAACGTGGATTGAAATTGTGGACTAACCTTAAAGTTCCATCTAAAAACCACGTTTCACTTTCGCTGAGAAGCTCAAGATTTGTTTGCGTAGCACAGACAAGAAATCGACCTTCTTGCAGTCCATTCCCTTGAATCGTAAATGAGAAAAAATTGTTACCAGCAAGTGTTCTCTTATACCGATCAGGAATATTCTGCACATCCGACAATAATTTGGAATTAGGAGGCACATTTCTAGTCCGCACTCGGGACATGTATATTCGGAATATTCAATTCTGCTAAATAACCGTTCGGTAAAAAAGTCACTCGGTTTTTAAGTTTCGGAAAATTCGATGCGGGAAAATGTCCGTGAATCGTCTCTGATCCGTGTTGCTTACATAGTTGCCCAGGTGTTCTTCTAGACATAGGCGTGTCCAACGAAGGTGCCACCGGTGCCGTGGCACCACCACTAGATTGAGAATTTTTTGTTTTTTTGTTTTTTTTTTTTACGTGCAGAATATGTTTTTACGTAGAAACTGCATAATTTCCGTGACAGCACTCTTATTAAACCGATAAATATATGAATCTAATCAACTTTAATTTCGTATAGCTTTTGTCACATAATCTGGCGTCGGCCGTCGCGTCGGGAAGCGGCTGCATGAATAGTGTAGTTGCCGTCGTTGCCGTGTTTTTAGGCCTTACTCAGCGCCAGGGTGGCGACGCCAGCTATCGCGGTGCTGGTGCGAGTCAGACTGAGACGAGAGACTCAGTCGGCCAATGGCGTTCAGTTTGGACAAAAGACAGTACTGTTCATTATGTTATTTAATTGTTGAATAAGCTTATTTTTATGATGTATAAATGGCTGATAAAAAACCCGAGCCCACCAAGGATTTGGACACTCAACCACAAACCGGTAAGTTTTCACTATATTTTGTAATATACTTCTTACAGCCATGTCTGTCTTTGTCTTGTAATGTGTTACTTTCTTCTTGCTTAAATATTTCGATTATTAATTTTGTTTTTGCTTAATTAATCCAAAATTAAAATTAAATTTACTAACTTTTTTGTATGTGAGTGAATAATAGTGTACAATATATTGTACACTATTACTCACGTGCCCCTAACATACAATTTTGTTTATATTTACAATAAATGGCCATACACATATTACGAAGCGTCAAGAGGAAAAAAGATTTGTAGGCTATAGTAAATTGTACAGCATAGTATAATTTAAAGCGATAAAAATAGGCCTAAGCCTAAGTGTATGTTCCCTTTTCAGATGCTGTTGCTGGTCCCAGTTCGGAAATTATTTATAATGATGATGATGAAAACAAGGATGATGCCGGTGAGCCAGTGAAGAGAGCAGCTGAGCTCGATGATCCTTCTCAAGACTTGCCAAACAACATGCAAGAAAAGTCAGCTAGGATTTCTCGTGGACCATACCAACCACGAATTTCAAACTACCCTACAAAAGAAGTTGGTAAGGGGAAAAATTCTAGGAAAAGATCGTTTAAACCCAAATGGTTCGAAAATTACAAATGGCTGGAGTACAGCGTGGCAAAAGATGCTGCTTATTGTTTTGCCTGTCGTTGTTTTGCTTTAAATGACAGTTCACTTCCTGGGTTAGTTGAAAATGCGTTTACAACAACAGGGTTTAGTTTTTGGCATAAAGCTAATGAAATGTTCAGAGCCCATGAAAAAAGTAGATGCCATGTATCGAGTATGGTTGGCTGGGAAAATTATGTTACTAGCAAACCAGTTGATGTAATGTTGGATGATGCTAAGGAAGCTGAGCTAAAAGAGAAGGAGAAAAAACACCTAGAAAATCGTGAGTACATGTCGCGGCTTTTCGATATTGTCCGTTTGTTGGCTAAAGGTGGAAAACCTCTTAGGGGACATGACGAGAGCGAGGATAGTACAGAGAAAGGTCTTTTCCTGGAAATTGTTGCTATCTTGCAAAAATATGACCCTTTTTTTCAAAACTACTTAAAAAATTCTCCTAAGAACTGTACTTATCTTAGCAACCTCATTCAAAATGACATATTATCGTCACTTAGAGCAGTGATACTGAAAACTGTAAGTGATGAAATCAAGGGACAGCCCTTTGCAGTTATTGGCGATTAAACATCTGACGTGAGCCATCACGAGCAATTAGCAGTCGTGTTTCGCTACATACCGAAAGGAAATGCATATCCTGTCGAGAGATTGGTGTCCTTACAGCGATTGAAGTCTACTGATGCGAAAAGCATATTTAAGGCAATAAACTGTGTGCTGTCTGAAGTAGGTGTGCTGTGGAGAGATGTAACTTAGTTTGTGTGTGTTTTGACGGGCCTTCGGCACAGAAGTCAATCCATCCATAATGTACGTGCACTGTTATGCACATTGTTTGAACCTTGCCTTGGTAAGTGCCTGCACAAGTCACAAGGAAAATCCAATTATTTTCGACTTCTTTGGAATAGTCCAGCTAGTTTTTAACTTAATCGAAGGTAGTCCAAAGAGGCACGCAGTCTTTGAGGATATTGTCAAACAAACTACAATGAAACTAAAGACTCTAAAATCCCTTTCAGACACTAGATGGGCCTGCCGTTCAGAAGCGGTGTCTGTTATTTATGTTCAATTAAACGAAATTGTAAAAGCCATTGAAGAGTGTACGGAATCCACTTCCGATTCAAAAGTTCGGGCCCAAGGTAAAGGTATTTTGCTATAAGTAAAATCTTTAAATTTTATTGGGTCTTTGCAAATTATGCATCCCGTATTTCAGCTTGTGGTGAAAATGAGCAAAGCTCTGCAAAGTCCTAAAATAGACCTTTGACAAGCAGTTGAAGATGTTGAAAGCCTAGCTCTTGCTTTGGTAGAAATGAGAAATAGTGAAGAAGAGTTTGAGGACATTTTTATCAAAACAAAGGAAATGTGTAGTATATTAGATGTTCAAATCCCTAATGTTCGGGAAAGGAAAGTATCAGTCCTCTTAGAAGACACTAGTTGCCCTTCTTCTGCTTTCTACGCAGACACAAAAAAAGACGAATTGAAACTGTTCACTTACAATCCTGTTTTGGACCACCTTGTGGAAAATCTAAATTCTCGATTTGCTCACGAAACAAAAAACGTTATCTCTGCCACAGGGAGACTGATGTGATTGAATCTTAATGATTGTTACAAGTGTGAAAATAAGGACTTCGAAATTCTCGCAAAACAATTCATTGTCAATGCTGCAGAACTAGAGGCAGAATTTAAGCTGTTGAAATCAAAGAAACGTGGAGAAACTGATTCAAACTTTCCGCCTAAAAGTGTTCCGGACTGGATTAACTGGTTATCGAAATTCCAGCGAAGTTCAACCTTTGAAAACTTTAGTGCTGTTATTAATAAATTTTCCACGATGCCTGTAACTAGCTGTACAAGTGAAAGAACCTTCTCAAAGCTTGTGCCGAGTGAATAAAATCGGCGCTTATACAAAAATCTTATACTGCATTTAACGAATACGCTAAAGAAAAATAGGTTTCGGTATTTAGCGGTGGCGTTCTCCCGTACTGTGTTTAGCGGTTAGCACACAATCTACGGGAGGTAATAATGCTGCGCCTGATCGGTGCTGCTCCCTGGCGGACGGGTTACAGCGCGAGTTGAAAATGCCAGAATAAACGTTTCCGTGCTTGTCTTATTCCGGTCCTACAACTAATCACCTCGCCTGGTTGCTCCGACAGAGAGAAGTTTTTTTAATTGTACCATCTTCCACCTATGGCAGGCTAAATTAAAACAGATCTGCGGTAAGTAAGTGCAGTATACTTATATATATTAATTTGAAGTCATGTAAAAGGAGTTTTGTTTAATAAGTACAGGAATGAATGAAATTGGTTAACCTATTACACTCACGCCACGTGGCGAATTAAAGTATGCAAAATGAGTTAATTGTATAACAGTAATTGAAGTCTTAACTAAGGCCCCGTAATTGAATAATGTTAACGCAAAATAATATGTAATTTAGCCAAACTTAATGTTTTCAAAGATAGGGCCACATGCCCGTATAACATGTTGTAGGGTGTGTCAAACTTTCATTTCAAGTAGGCCTAAAGCAGTGTTTAAAATTATAAATGGATTTTGGTGCGTGTGAGGGTCCTGGGGGAATAAGTGTGGGAGCTTCTCGCTGATAATATTTGCATGCTTAGGGTCCCTCGCTTCACGTCGAGGAACAGCCCCAACCTGAACAAATGAACATCTAAGACTCTCAACTTCATCTGCCGGAGGAGAACAGCGAGGACAGGCCACACCCACACTAAAATGCTGTAGACCAGGACGTCGAACTTCACACCACGGAATAAATCAGGTGACACCAACCCAATATTACTTTTCACACAAGGGAATGTAACCCACTAGAACTCGTGGGCATATAGCTACACACCCTACAATGATGACTTTAAGCTTTAAACATTTTAATTGGGTCCCCGGTTAACGGGACAGAATAGTGCGCGGACTTGGGGGGGGGGGGGAATCTTTTGTACATTTTGTAACACTGTTTATATTAAATGTGAGCCCAGAGGTTGGCATGTATCTGTGGCTGATTACCATTCAGGCATGTAAATTTCTTTCTAGTTTTCAGTAAAAGGGTTACCTTAGTGCTAGTAATTCTATCATTCATCATGTAATTTCACAGGTTAAATTTAGTTTTCAATTAATGCATTAATTTCATATATTTATATTCAGTTTGGGTCCTATCATGGATAGGAGTTTCTTTTGTTAGTTTCAGTCGGGTCCCCAGTTTAATCCTGTATAGGCGGATTTTCATGCAGACTTGAACATGCTCCTGGGACAGGTTTAGTTATGCACGATCTTGCCTAGGAACATGTCGGCCTTTGGGCCAAATTAATTCTTAAAGGTTATAAAGCATCATGACACATTACTGTTTTTAATATTTCACAAAACTTATCATGCTTAAATTCTTTTTAATGTATTATGGTCACTTGTATTTTGACTGAATTATAATTATATTCACTCCAAGTTTAAGTGCTCAGTGTGGGAGCACTTTATAGTAGTATCAGGCATTTTACCAACCCCTGAATTTTAGTATGCCCTGGGGGCACTGGTGTTACACACATATATATATATATATATATATATATATATATATATATATATATATAGGTTATTATGTATTAAGATCTTGCAATAGGTGTTGCGTACAATAATATTTATGAATTGTAAATTATGTACCTCCTGGGGTGAAAGAGGTGTGGCAAGATATTAATGTTGAAAGTTGTAATTGTCCTGTGATGTGGAACGTGTGTATGTGTTGTAGTTGTAGACATATGTTTATATGTCCATTTATATGTGTTGTATATTCATGTGCATTTCTGGGGGTTAGGTATAGGGCTAAGTGGGGAAAAGTAACCCCAATTGAAAAAGAAAATCTTTATATTCATTTCATTTAAATTTTATATTTATTTTTCACGTAAAACTTTAAAGCAAAAATATTTTTAAGGAGAATACAATGATTTTGTTGGGAGATAGATATTTAAAGTTTGGTTATAATAAAAATTTATTGGTTGTTAATTTTGTGAGTTTTAATTGCAAGTCCCGTCTCACTGGATCCAGCGCATTTTGGCTTCTCTAGGCTTTTGGCCTAGTTTTAATTATCTTGTGGCCCCTCTTAAAAAAAAAAAAAATTTATAAGTCAATAAAATACTTAAAGAGGGGTTACATTTGGTAGCAGAGCGTGGTTGAGATTAGGGTCAACCCTTGGGTCCTTTGGGTGTGACGGGGCTTGCAAACTCAGGAAATATTTTGTGGTTCGAATCGGACTTGGAATAATTACTAGAAGTCCCTATATCTATAAGTACCTATGTCTTGTTATGTTTAAGGTTTTGTTAATTATATGTGTGTATCATTGCCCGCCTGTTGGTATTGTTGAACTGGAGGTCGCCACGCGGTGTGAAATTTTAGGGGGGGGGAATTCCTTGGAAACTCGAAATATCGCAGATCTGGGCCGAGGTGGAGACATGGTTTTCGCGTATTACCTTGCCAATAATAGGGAAGGCGTTTTTAGTTATGCGGTATGGCCCGATCGGCAGTCGGTCTCCTCCGAGATACGGGAGCCGAAGTTATTGCAAATATTTATGAGAATTTGTTGTTGTTCGTTGATCGGTAATTTTGTCAAGTCGTGTATTAGTGTGTGTGTTGCGTTCCTTCGTGTGTAGTGTTGTTGAGAGCTAGTTCAGGTAAGTGGGCTGGGTCCTCGCAACGGTAGGGGGACCCGCTGTCTGCTTGAAGGAAGGACAGTACTCAAGTATTTCCTGTGTTCTTTATTGTCAATTTTGTACGGTGTTGTGTTTTTGTGTGCCGACCGCGAAGCTCGAGGATGAGTGTCCTAAATCCAGAGTTGTTTCTGCGTGACGAAATCGAGTTCGAGTTACGAGCCCGGGGGAGAGACCCAAAAGGGACGGTAATTGTATTGCGACGGCAGCTCAGAGAACCGCTGTCCGCGGGCGAAGCGCTCTCGATGGTCGCCATCGCTGACAAAGAGAGCGAATTAGAAAAATGTAACGAGAAGTGGGAGGAGCTGCAGGAATTAGCTCGCTGTGTAGACAGTTTGGAGGAGGGACCGGGGTGCTCCATCGGCGTCCGGCGAATCCGGCAACGCCTGCAGCATGTAAAACACAGGCTGCAGAATCTTGACCAACAATGGGGCGATCTTGAGCCGGCCCATGATGTAAAAGGTCTGATCCAACAGATCACCTCGACCCTGCAGGGGTCTCAACCGGGTAGACCACCTACGCCGGCTCCAGTTGCTGAGTCCGAGGTCTCGGCTGTAGCGTCATCGTATAGAGCAATCGAGCCTGCTGCAAGTACACTGGTTTTCTCCGGTTTGGGGGCGGCGTCATATCACAAGCTGCCCAACCCACTGTCTCATATCATCCAGCAATTACCGGTCGTGGATGGGCTGGATGTGGACAAATTATTGCCATTTTTTAAAATAATATTCCAATTGGTCGATTTCCCGGGTATGTCAGATTGCACCGTGCTCGAGCTCGTTTTTCCTTATTGTCGCGGCCCCATGGCTGAGAGGGTGGCGGATATAATGAGGCGTAGAGGTGGAGTGGCGGAGTTCCACCAGGAGGTGTTGGAGGCGTTCGTGCCCGGGAGACTAATGCAGCAATTACGTCACCGACACTTCTATCGCGTGCAGGCGAGGGGCGAGAGTCTTGCCCAATTCGTACAAAGTATTCGAGAGGTAGCGCGTATACTGGGACTGGGCATGTCGGAGGAAGAGGTGGTCCAGAATATTCTTGACGGCGTCTCCTCAGAAGACCGATTGCGCCTCGTATTTGCTGAGCGGCCGCGGTGGTTTGCGGACTTGGACCGGCTGTGTGTGATAACCAAGGCCATTCAGATGAGCGACGAGGCGAGGGGAGACAGAAGAGGGGGAACTACCCAGACCTCAGAGAGCGGAAGGACGCAGTGAACCTTTCCCCCCCCCGACAGGCCCAGTCAGTTCGAAATCGTGAGTGAAGGGGGGACATCATCTGTTACAATTGTAATCGCCCGGGGCACGTGGCTCGATCATGCACCCAAGGGCGCGCGCGTCCAGCATCTCCATCGTCAAGACCCATCCCAAAAAACTAAGTAGACAGGGGAAGATATGTCGGAGGATGTCTTCCCCTCGCACTAAATCTTTACAACTTCCAACTACCTCCAGGCAATTGCTAGGATCCAACTCTTTCGACATCAAGGTTCGGTCCACTACCTCTCAACACCTTTCAGTATGCCCCTTTCTGTCGCTCGAGGTAAAAGGGGGTCAGCTCAGAGCTTTAGTTGACTCCGGTTCAGCCCGATCCATCATCTCATCTCGGGTATGCGCGGACCTTGAAAAGCAGGGCTTGATCAAGGGGTCGAACCTGTCGTCTGTGGTATGCTGGACTGCATCTCGAGAAATCTTGCCCATCTCCTAGGTGATTACCTTTAAAATTAAAATCGATGGGTTTTCTTGGGTGTGGCCTTTTCTGGTTTCTCCTGCTCTGGGAGTGGATTGTATCATTGGTGCCGATTTCATCGCGAAAAGTGGTCTCGTGCTGGACATCCAAGCGCACCAATGCTATAATGCTATTTTAAGTTTAATCGGAGCATTTATTCCGTTCCTTGGGTACCAGGGAGCTAAGCCAGGTATCCAAGAGGTGGCTTGTCCCGATTCTGCACGAGATCATCTCACTCCATCCCAGCAGAGGGCCTTAGACCAATTGTGTGAGGAATTTCCCGAGGTGTTAACTCCTACATTGGGACTCACACACCTGCTGGAGTATAAGATCCGTCTTACAGACTCAAAGATAGTAAGGTCGCACCCGTACAAATTCGCACCTCCGAAGATGACTATTCTGCGAGAGAGGGTTCAAGAGTTGTTAGAACAAGGGGTGATTGAACCTTCTCATTCTAGCTATGCCAGTCCAGCGTTTTTGGTACCTATGCCTGGGGGTAAACACCGAATGGTCATCGACTATCGGAAGTTGAACGCCAATATCGAGGTGGATTCTGTTCCCCTCCCAGACTTACATTCGGCCTTTGATTGGTTCAGTGGGGCCAGGTATTTCACCATAATCGATCTCAATGCTGCTTATCACCAGATTCCTTTGGCCAAAGAGAGTAGACCGTACACGGCCTTTTGTGTACCATGGAATTTGTACCAATACACAAGGGTTCCCATGGGTTTGGCTGTGGGGGCCCAGAAATTCACTCGTCTTCTCGATACCGTTTTTCACGACGTGAAATTCAGGTTCGTCTTCAAATATTTAGATGATTTGTTGGTGTACAGTGAGACATTCGAAGATCATCTGGGTCATCTCCGAGAAGTGATGTGTCGGTTGAGAAGATCTGGCCTCACTGTCAATCCCGAGAAGGTTCGTTTTGCCCAGGAGAGTATTTCTTTCTTGGGCCATTTGGTTTCACACCGGGCCGTTATGGTCGACCCCGAGAGGACACAGGGCATCCGTGACTTCCCCCCTCCTAGGGATGCGAAGGGAATAGCGAGATTCGTAGGTATGGTCAATTTTTATCGACGATTCATACCTAATATCCCTGAGATTGCCGCACCCTTGAACGAGCTGAGGAAGAAGGGCGCTAAATTTACATGGGGTGAGAGTCAACAGAAGGCTTTCCACACCTTGAAGGAGGCCATCATCTCCCCACCGGTGTTACGGATGCCCGACTTTTCGAAACCCTTTATCCTACAGACGGACGCGAGTTCGGTTGCGCTCGGGGCAGTTCTGTCCCAAGTTGTTGATGACGTTAGGCAGCCTGTGGCTTTTATTTCCCGGACATTAACCCAGCAAGAACGAAAATCATCCGTCTATGAGCTAGAGTGTTTAGCTGTTGTGTACGCTCTAGACAAGTTCAGGCGTTTCCTGGAACATGCGGAACATGCTCAGTTCCTGCTCGAGACCGACAATCAGGCTCTCTCTTGGCTTCTGGCTCATCCCCGGCAACTGGGTAAAATTGGTAGATGGGTGGTGAAGATCTCATCCTTTAAGTTCAAAGTGCAACACATTAGGGGATCTCAAAATGTAGTTGCAGACGCCTTGTCCCGCATGTTTTCCCAGCCCAGTGATGCCCAATCTGAGCAACCCTGTTCCGTTCTGATAGACTTTCCATTAGCCTTCACTGATGTGTTACCCCATCAGTTAAACGACGAAGAGGTGGGTCCAGTCATCCAAAATATAAAGGAGGGTAAGGTACAGGCCCCTTACTTCCTGTCCAAGGGAGTCCTATGTTGTAGAGAAAGAAAAGGACGTGCCCCTAAGATCGTGCTGCCTAGCAAGTTAGTGCCCATGGTCTTCAGTTATTACCACAATTCCCCAGTAGGAGGCCACAAGGGAATTTCTAAGACCATTTCCAGTATTAGGAGACATTTTATCTGGAAGGGCATGGATAGGGACATCGCGACCAGGGTTAAGAGCTGTCATCTATGTGGCTTGAGCAAGCCTGCCCAGAACACCAAGTTAGGGTTGTTGTCATCTGATGTGGCGAGCAGACCGATGGAGAAGTTGTTCATCGACTACGTGGGGCCATTCCCCCGTAGCAAGTCAGGTAATGCTTACCTGCTTGTTTGTGTGGATGCTTTTTCAAAGTTTGCCTGGCTATTGCCCTTACGGCAGGCAACAGCTCGTTTAACCATAAACGCGCTCCAGAAAAATATATTTCAGCATTTCGGTCTTCCGACCATCATTGTCTCGGACAATGGCCCGCAGTTCATTTCGGGTGAATTCCGGCGGATGTGTTTCGCCAGTGGGATCAAACACGTAACCACTTCCCCTTATTACCCACAGCCGTCCCATGCGGAGAGATTCAATCGGAATCTCCGGTCGCCCTGATTGCTTATCACGCTGAGCAACAAACCACCTGGGATCAGAATCTGAAGTGGTTACAATTAGCTTTTAATACGGCCCGACATGACAGTCATCAGGCCGTGCCCTTTGAAATCCTGTTTGGATTCTCGCCCGCACTCCCGTTGACCAATTTGTGGAACATCGAAGATCTTCTGCCACGGGAGCCAGATAATAAAACTGCAGAGAGGTGGAAGGAGGCTCGGAAGAATTTGCTGCGAGCGCACGAGCGGGTCCGTCGACGTTATAATCAGGGGCGAATTCCTAACCCCTTCAGGATTGGGGACTGGGTCTATTGCCAGAGCCACCCACTCAGCTCAGCCGCGGACAAACGTGCCGCAAAGTTATGTTACCGCTGGTCGGGGCCATATCGCATCCTGGGGTTCACGTCACCGGTGACGGCCCGGCTGGGCGTACCGGGGGGCGATTCTAAAGATATGGTTACTCATGTTTCCAAATTGAAGCTCTGTCGGAGGGAGTAAGCTGACTAATAGAAGTGGGGGGTAAGATTTGGTGGTTTCCATGTGTGTAGGGATGGTGATCCTTCGGTGGTGTGTGTTCCGGGGAAAAGGTAAGAACCTGTAATGGTAGCGGGTAGATGTTCCCCACAATCCGGGTGGTGTACGTCTACCTCAGGGCTGCGCCCCTGCCTACGCGAGCCTTGGTTTTCTCCACTCCTCCTTATTTTCGGAGGGAACCCTGTCCTCACCCTTAGTCCTCACCCTTGACCTTTAAGGATCCTTACCCTTTTCATCCTCCCGATTTCCTACCTTCCCCCTAAAAAAAAAATTAGAAAAGCAGAAAACATAAAAATTAGAAAAAGGAAAGGATAAGAAAAAATCAAAAATAGGAGTAAGTTAAGCAAGTCGTACCGCTCCAACGAGGCCAGGTAGGGACCTCGGTGGCGTTGTACGACGTGGACAATGTCCTTGGAGCACACATGTAGTAGGTTATAGGAAGGGATATCCACATTGGGTAAACAAATATTGGTGTCATGGAAACCACCTCCCCCGTTCTCTCCCTGGTCCTGTGGGATGTAAGAGGGATTCATGGGATAAAGTGTTATTAGATTTTTGGGGGTTAGTCCCCGTGTAATTATAGGGCATGGGTCCCTGTTGAGGTAGCCTCGGAGTTCCCGCATAAGTGGTCAAGCCTCAGGAGTTCAGAACTCAGGGTGCACCCGAACACTCTTTCTTCTTTTCTTCTTCTGTCTTTCTTACAGCATGCTGGCCCTGATCAGGTAAAAAAAAAAAAAATTTTTCAAAAAACAAATTTTTGTTATAAGTCAATAAAATACTTAAAGAGGGGTTACAAGCTGAGTATCATAAAATCCAAGCTCAGATCTACGATGTGTCAAGATCGTTTGGAAAACTTGATGATTCCGTTTGTGGAACAAGAACTAGCTGCTAACGCAAGAACATGTGATGTAATTGACAACTTCAAAAACAGTGTTGCATTCGACCGTCGGATGACCCTGTAATGTAATGTAAAATATTTCCTTACTTTCATATTTTGTTCTGGTCACTACTAACTATTAAATACTAAACTTGAACCTGTTGCAGCTTTATTTGTCTACAGTACAATTAATCAATTTTTCAATTCTGTGTTTTTTTCACTAATAATGTACATTGGATATAAATAAATATTCTAAAAATCAAAGTTGTTTCCGTTTTGTTATACAAATTAACCAGATAGGCTAACTGGATCATTCATTAAAAGACAAAATTCGTCTAAATTGATATTTCTAAAGCTACTTTGTTAAACATGTGTGTGTTGTCAACTTTTGATCGGTCCGGTAAGTGCAAAGAGTTGAGTCCCTTAAAAAAGTAAAACTTTATTTGAAGGCCCTCAAAAAACCGCGCTTTTCAAAATGTTTTTTATGGCCTCCAGATAGCATTAAAACACGTTTTTAAGCAATAAATTTTCAAAAATCTTCCAGGGGGGGACCCCAGACCCCCCCCCCCCCGGAAGCCATTCTTGGCACCACCACTACTGAAGTCCTGCACACGCCTATGCTTCTAGATAAGTATGACCCTGATGTCGTTATGACAATGTAGTGCGCAAAATGATCCACCCCTCACAGCGTGCATACCTACAGCGTACTATCACTGTCATTCCCCCACCCTCTATGAGTATCATGCGCAGAACTAAAAGCGTTTAAGATCTCACCTGATTTATTCACAAACACCGTATTTTGTTGTCCATGACGTGTCTGATGTTAATAATTACCTATATATTGTAACAACACAAATTGCAAATATAAATTATTTGGGTAGCCCCACGATTTTGGAGCGCCAATTTTTATATTACATTACTGGTAAAGTGTACCAATTAATGGAGTTTGGCTGTAATGGTAATAAGAGTAGTCATTGATTGAATTGTAACGAGTTTTCATAATTTTATTCATAAACCACAAGCGTGTTTAAAAATCTCATTTACTTCGCCATAAATATTCATTATTGTTTGCAGTGGCGAAGCTAGTAGTTAATGAATGGGTAGGCAAAAATCTTATCTTAAATTTTTTTTAAGGAATCACTAAAAGGATGGTGGTTCAAATCGGACGCTGAGGTAGAGTTTGCTGTAAGCGAATGGTTCCACAAACAGCCGTAAGAATTTTACTAGCAGGGAATCTACAGGTTGGTGCAACAGTGGAACTCATGTCTTAATGTTAATGGAGACTTCTTTTAAAATCGTTGAATAAAAAATGCTTTACAGCTATTTCTATGAACAATCCTTGTATTAGTTATACACAATAATACAACTGATTGAACATCAAATTTTTAAACTTGATTAGTTTCTATATATATGTTTAATGTTACAAATAATTCAAATAACAATCTTGATCATCTGTTAGTTCACCGGAATAACAGGGACACTTTTAATAACCGCATAAAATAAACACACTTATAAACAACACAGCGCGCTTTAAGTTGAATGTTTGGACCACAGAAGTGAGGCATGCCTCAACGCTCTATGTGTACAGCACGGGACAATCCCCCCTCCCTTCACTTCCTTATCGCTCCGGCACATTGCTTACATATGATGTATACAAAAAACGCTGAGGCAAGTTCATGTTGCCTCATTCGCTTTAAACGAGCTATGCCGAGTCTCACCTGTAACCATCTAGCGGTCGCTCAGTAAAGCACGTTTCGGCCTAATAAATTCGACAGTCGCGGTAACAGTTATAATCTTTACGTTATGTAGTTCATACGTATTTATAATTTTTATTCTACAGAATTTTTTAGGGTAGGCATTGCCTCAATTGCCTCCATGTTACTTCGCCACTGATTGTTTGCTTAAAACGTTCAAATGTTGCAGTACATTTATTATTAAATAAATCTTATATTCTACAGTAACAAAGTTATGTTCTAAATATTTATTTGTTAATATCAAAATTCGACTGCTCAGTCTGACTGTGTGCTTTACTGCAGTTTTGTTTTATTTTCTTTATATAACTTTCAACTACGTTAATTTGTGTATTGCTTACATAGTAATCATTGATTGCTCTACAAACTTTAAAATAAAATTTAAATTGACTAAATTAATCGTTAAACATCAAAGAAAATATTTTATTAAATTTAAATCAGATTCTCTGAACCTCTTTATATATATTGTCTCCGGACAAAAGGCTTGCCGCATGACAAATGGCGCCAATCGTACCCTCTAGTTATTTTGGTGGCCGTAAAAAGGACCGAGTGGCGAGAACGGTGATGTTGGTAGTGCCGCGCTGAGATGTTCGGTGGCTGCGCCCGCTGTTCGTGGCGTACTGCAGTCCTCCTCTTCGTTCGGCACCGGTTGTAGAGTCGGCTGCCGGCCCAGCGAAATCCATCGCTGGCGCGGAACTGGAGGGCGAAGACGCAAGGACGCCGGTTCTATTCTTCGGCCGTTACTTCCGGCTGACTCCGCGCCGATGTCGTCCGAGAGAGGTGAGGAGATGAATTGCGTCCGATGGCGTGGCGAAGAAGAGTGTGCAAAATTTTCATTGCATTGCATTATGGATGCGGGGTGTCTTTGCACCCGTGGCTTGATTGCAGCATCTGGATCGTGTCCAATGGCTGCCAGAAGTAAACATAGTGCTGGTACATGTCGACTGGTAACCTAAAACTGGGAAAGGAAACCGCCAACCAGTTAACTGAGAAGGCGGGGGAGTATAACTGTTATTTGTTTAATGCACTGCCGCTGGTACCGATTCGAGCAACAGATGTTGCCCGTTTCAAGTCCAGTCAGCAGACGCCCTGAGGGCGTCGATCGCTCCCCGCGAGGCGGAGAGCCTCCGTGCCAGTGAATGATGACAGCGACAAGCAGCCGGCTCAGCGTGCTAGGAGGTGGACAGGAAGGAGAGAAGGACAGTTTGGTGAAATACTCTGGTCTAGGACTGATGATTACTTGTTTGTATTTAATTTAAAGAGGATGGCGTTATGGCGGGTCATCAAGAAGCGCCCGAGGGCGCTTGACCCGAATGGGCGGTGGTGGTTCTGATGCACTGATGGTTCGTAGGTACGGGAAGGTGGAGGTCGAGGCTTTAGCAAAGAGAGTTAGAGCCAGCGACCGGACAAAGGAAGTCAAGGTAGGAACACGGAGACCCCTTCGAATCACGTCGTTCCTTACAAACCAAGGGGACCCCGTCAAGGATCGGAGTGTTCGGGACTGGAAAGCTTCCAGCCTACATCTGTTGGTGGTGGATAAAAGAGACCACCAGGCGGGTGCCGCATAGGTCAATACAGACCTGAGAAATAGTAGATAGATGGTAAGTTTCGTGCGCATGGCCAGGCGGCTGCGACACGAGAGGAAAGGAGATAATTTGGCTCGGACGCCGCGAGCCTTGGCAAGGGTTTCCGTCACGTGGGCGTTGAAGCAAAGGCGACGATCTAGCCGAACGCCTAAATACTTCACCGATTCTTTGTAGGCGATGGGTCTCCCTGCTAGGGAGAGGGGCTGGCATCGGGAGATGGACTTACGGGTGAAACAGATCGCCTCGGATTTCTCCGTGTTGATCGTCACTCGCCATTTCCGTAGCCAGTCCGGAAGCTGGTTCAACTGACGCTGCAGCTTTGTACTCGCAAATCGCGGGGACAGGGAGCTGCAGTGATACATAGCATCGTCAGCGAACAAAGACAACGTGACTCCGGGCAAGACAGGCAGGTCGTTCGTGTACACAAGGTACAGAACGGGGCCGAGGACAGATCCCTGAGGTACGCCGGCGGCGACGGGTCGAACTGTAGAACAGGACCCGTCGACGCTCACCCTGAAGGTTCGGTCGCTGAGATACGACCGGAGGAAAAACACTATGGTCGATGGTAGAGGGGAATTGGCAAGTTTGAAGAGAAGACCTTCGTGCCAGACTTTATCGAAGGCCTTGCTCACGTCCAACAGTACGGCGGCCGTAGCCGCTCGCCTGTTGGTGGCGTCTGACAAGTGCGTAACAACGCGGACCAATTGAAGCGTGGTCGAGTGCTCTCTGCGAAACCCGAACTGTTCGCTGCGGATGAAACCATCTAGCAGCGGCGAGATGCGAGTCAGCAGGAGACGCTCGAACACCTTCGAGATGACTGGCAAGAGAGAGATTGGACGATAGCTTTCAGGAAGCATGCGCGGCTTGCGAGGCTTCGGAATCATTACGATGTTGGCTGATTTCCACAGGCGGGGGAAGTACTGTAGCCGGAGACAGGAGTTACACAGCTCAAGAACGAGGTCAACGCCTGAGGCCGGGAGATTTTGTAGAGCAGCGGCCCCGATCCGGTCAGGACCGGGGGCGCGACGGCGATTTAGTCGGCAGATAGATGAAACTAGTTCATCTCTGTCGAACGGGAGGGCTGGGATTTCGGGAGGGCGTGAAAAATGTCCAGATAGGAAGTCACGGACTTCTGCCGAGTGGGCAGGGTCCGAGACGCCTTGGTGAACAGTAAATTGCACCTCCATGCAGTCGGCGAAGACCTCGGCCTTGCCTTCTGATGAAGATACAACCCCGTTCGGAGTTTCAAGTGGGTTGCGAGTTCTCTTCTCGCGGGTCAGTCTACTCGCCGCTCTCCAGACGGAGGCGTGGTCGACTTCAAGAGACTCAAGGTATGAGTCCCATCGATCAGAGTTTACGTCCCGCAGTAGCTGCTGGACGTAAAGAGACTGGGCCTGAAAGCGCCTTTTGACGCCGGGATCACGGGTTCTTTGCCATCTGCGGCGGAGATTGCGCCGTAGCCAGATGGCGTGGAGTACTTCCGCAGGTAAGGCCGATTTACGATGATTCACCTCGAGAGTATATGTGTGTCGATCCATGACACCTTGGACCAACTCCTGAAGATGAGTGGCTCGGAGATCCAAATCGTCACAAGTGACGATCGGGTCCGCGGGGAGTGATGGTAACCGCCGTGAGAGCTCATCATGGTAGGAGCGCCAGTTGACTCTCCTAACAGTCTGAGCGGGAGGTCGGGGTGAGGCCGACAGCTCACGGGCAGTTATAAAAAGGGGATTGTGATCGGATGAGAGATCCGACACTGACGAGACCTGGATGTGATGGGTCACGTCCTTGGCTATGACAATGTCAAGGACGTCCGGTCGATGACCGGAAAAGGGGAAGTGAGTAGGGTCTTCTGGGCCGATGACTTGAAGTACCGGGTCGTCGGAGACGAACCAATACAGAGATTTTCCGTAGGCGTTGGCTACTCTGCTGTTCCAGGAGGGATGCTTGGCATTTAAGTCGCCGGCTACGATGGTTGGTAGGGGATGATCGAGGAGAGCGTCCCACTCCTCGGGCGGAGGAGGTAGCCGCAGGCCGGGCCGGAGATACGCCGCAACAACGCGCAACTCCGATCCGCCAGCGTCTATCGCCACCGCACAACCTTCAACAAGAGATGTATCTAAAGGGGGTAGTGGCCTGTGGGATATCCGCCTGTGGACTAAGACGGCTGTCCCCCCCGAGGGGCGACAGCCAGGCCGTTGGGGACGATCCTGACGAAAACAGATGTAAGATGGCAGGTTGAAGGTATGGTATTGAGCCAGATGAGTCTCGCAAAGGAGGACGACATCAGCGTCGTACTCCGTTACGAAAGTCATCAGTTCAGATCGTCGAGGGACTACCCCATGGGCATTCCACGCAACGATCCTAAGACTCCTAGCCATTCAAAGGAAGAAGAGGAAAGAGGGTAGACAGGGATTGAAACACCAGGGCGAGAACCGTGGTTGTATCTGGAGCAGACCTGATGTTGTTTACCAAAGTTTCAGCCCAGGCAGTCAGGGGGTCCACCGGGGCCCGGGAAGATTCCCGAGATTCCGGAAGACGGACCTGGCTGGCCTCGGCCGGTGTTGCAGATGGCGCAGGGCTCGGGGACGGACGTGGGGTCTGCTCAGTTGGGAGCTTAGGTTGATGGCTGGGGGCGGGCGGGGCCCGCTGAGGTTTTACAGGCAAGGCCTGTGGAACTTGTCGCTGACGGCGACGAGTGCGCTTTGGTTTGTGGCTCCGAGGAGCGGAAGGCGGGACTGATGTAGCGGCCACAGCCGCGTATGAAGGACCGGGCGCTCCGGCAGGCGCCGGGACAGAAGGGACTGCAGGCGGCGCCGAAACGTCGACTGCAGGCGAAACTGGGGCCCTGGGAGCAGCCGGAACTGCTGCCGGGGCCTGAGATGATGCTCCGGAGAGAGGTGGGAAGGCCTCTCTGCGGTTAGGGAGGGGACCTGCAACACGGCCTGCCTGCGCGCCAGGGCGAGCAGGAGTCCGCTGCAGCTTCATGGCTGATATAAAGTCCCTACATCCTCTATAACTAGCCGGATGGTCCCCGCCGCAGTTGCAGCAAATGGCCGTGAACCCCGTCTTGGGCTTATCACACCCACGATGAGGCTCAGTACATCGCACGCAACGCAAAGGGTGATTACAGAATAAGCTGGAGTGGCCAAACCTCTGACAGTTAAAACACTGCGAGGGGCCTGGCCGCGGGTAAAAAGTACGAACTTGCACCCGAAGGTGCAGGAAGTTTTGGAGGCCATAGACCTCCTCGAACTGGCCTACTTTGAGTAGTTTCACTAGGAAACTATTCACAGGACGGCGATCTTCCCCCTTGCCAGCATGCAGTACACTTACCGCCGTCGGCGAATAGCCTAAGGCGACAAGCTCCTGCCTGATGGTATCGGGGGCGGTCCAGGAAGGAAGTCCGGAAAGAACAACTTTAATTTCGCGCTCTGAAGGAAGCGCGAAAGTATGGAAGGAGATCTTCCGATCGGTAAGAAACTGTTGGACCGATCGGAAGTCCGGGACTGTTGTGGCCGCAATTCGAAGCGAGGAGCCTTGGCACCTGGCCTCGAGTTTGGCCGAAGGAAGCAGATTCTGGAGGGAACGAAGAATTTCCCTATAATTGCGATTGTCGGGAATGACAACGGAGGAATTTTAGGCTTGGGCACAGATTGAGAGGGAGACTGAGTCGGTTGGCTGGCGCTGTTACCGGGACTAGATACCCGATGCGTAGCAGCGGCCGGTGGCGGGCTGGCGACCAATTTTCGCTTGCGTTTGGCAGACTTGCCCTCCACAAGCGAAAATTCACCTTCCCCCGTCCCCACACTACACATCGACGCACAATCACTTTCACTTTCACTATCACTGATTGTATGGGACGGCAGCGGGGTAGAATGAGGACCAGTACCGCAGGTTTCCATTAAGGTTACCAGCGGTGCCGGCAAAGGAACGGGAGTTGCGTTCGACGCCATTTCGGGATGAGCCGAAATGAACGTCGAAGACGCAAAAAAGGGCTAGGAAAGAGTGACTTTCACCAGCACTGAATCACTACACTGACAGACAAAGAACACGAACACCAGACGCGCACTGCACACGAGTCACAAAAACACACGCGCACGACACAATACACTGGTAATTTATAGCACACTGATGAAGATGAATACAGATGAAGATATGGTGAAGAATTCACTTTGATAAATGTATAAATAACGGTGAAATTCACAAGCAAAAATCGCCATAAAAAGTGACGCAGCCTACCCTGGCAACAGCTCTAGGTAGACCCTGGCAAAATTTTCTGCCAGCCCGGGTTTTATTAACTAACCGGGATCGCTGATTGACTCGCTCCGAATGCTGATGCCGGATTGGCTCGCTGTGTCCACCGCTGGTACCGGAGAGCAGATGTTCGCATACCGCTGCCGTCACAACTCCACCGGGTCTTGAATGCTCTCCGGTAGCCAGCCTACTGCTCTTCTCAAGATGTTGTGGAGGTGTCTGTTGGGCGCCATGTTGATTGGTGTGCCGGCTGGTAGCTCGCTGGCGTGGTTGGATCTTGCATCCGCAAGATGATCGTCGCCCCACGTTGGGCGCCACTTGTCACCGGACAAAAGGCTTGCCGCATGACAAATGGCGCCAATCGTACACTCTAGTGTTTTTGGTGGCCCTAAAAAGGACCGAGTGGCGAGAACGGTGATGTTGGTAGTGCCGCGCTGACATGTTCGGCGGCTGCACCCGCTGTTCGTGACGTACTGCAGTCCTCCTCTTCGTTCGGCACCGGTTGTAGAGTCGGCTGCTAGCCCAGCGAAATCCATCGCTGGCGCGGAACTGGAGGGCGAAGACACAAGGACGCCGGTTCTATTCTTCGGCCGTTCCTTCCGGCTGACTCCGCGCCGATGTCGTCCGAGAGAGGTGAGGAGATGAACTGCGTCCGATGGCGTGGCGAAGAAGAGTGCGCAAAATTTTCTGCCAGCCCGGGTTTTATTAACTAACCGGGATCGCTGATTGACTCGCTCCGAATGCTGATGCCGGATTGGCTCGCTGTGTCCACCGCTGGTACCGGAGAGCAGATGTTCGCATACCGCTGCCGTCACAATATTTTACATAAACTCTTATTCATGTTTAAATTTTAAAATGTTTTTTAAATGTCTTTAGTCTCTCATTTAAAATTTATAAATGGATTTTATCTGTAACCTCGATTTTGTAGCTCATACTCATGTCCTCCGTTGATCCGTAGGTCCTCTTCTGATGGAGTCCCCTGCACGTCCCCAGGTTCCACTTGTCGTCCTCCAGTTATTCGTCACTCATGGTCCCATCTGGTTGATGTAGTATAGTGTGAGAGGTTGCTCTGCACCTGCTGCTGTTGTTCTAGCAGACGCCTCTATTATTCAGCATAGCGTTCCTCTGCATGATGTAACATCGTAGCTTGTCTTGACTGACGGACGTTTGTGTTTGTAGATATCGTAAAGTATGTTCTATAATCGTATTCGGAAACAGATTAAGAGTTACCGTTCAATTAACAAAATTTAAAAATTCGCGTCGTCAATGGACATAGCGTCCCGCCGCTACTGAAGACTGATTGAGAAGAAGGCTGGCTTCTTCTGTGCCCTATTTATATTCGAGCATCGTACCGCACCTGTCAGGACAGAATTCTGCCTGTTTGAAATTGCTTGGAGGCGTCAGTTCCCCCACTATCGTCCAATTTCATATTTTCACACATTTCTGCCAATGGCAAAGTCTATTGTGAACTACAGGGTGCTCTAACGATGGATTATTTAATTACACAGGTCCAACGTAATTACCATCGTAATCGAATAATCCGTGTAATTACTACGCACTTAAAATCGCACTGTGCGTCCTTTTCACGCCATTTTCTCACTACACATGCGTATTAATTTTATACATATTTAGGAGTCTTTGAATTTTTCCTACTATTTATGGTTTTCTTATAATTAAATAAAAACTATAATTTGACAATTATTCAGGGTGAGATTGCAAACTTTCATGCTCGAACTGGCCTCACTCACACATATCATTTACTACTGATGTACTCAGCGACAATCACGTGAGCGTTCAGGTCAGTTCCTGTATGTCTACATGCCGTATTTTTAACATAAACTCAGCTTTCAATCTCATACCTGCTTATTTATTACATATTTATAAATTTAATTCAAATATTCATTTTATCTAATAAATGCACAGTACAGCATATGATTGTATTGTCGCAATATAACACTACCGACTCGGATCACAAATTATTATTCATAAAAATGATAAATTTTTACCTGACAGACTAAACAATTTTTCGCTCCGTTAGAGCTCCGTCAGAGACTACCACTAGGAGCGCTGTCCGTCCTGCGCCGTCGTTCAAAAGATCGTTGTTGTGTGTGAGAAGTGCAATAAATTCAAATAGTATGTGTGATTTAAATTGTGTCTGTTCGTTTAGGATGTTCTTCCTATGCGTTTTTGTGTATTTATATACTTCTAGTTGTTCACGACTGTCTAGTTTTCGGCCTTTTGTGTGTACGTATAGGATTTCCATGTTCCAGTTTATGTTTGTACGTGTGTGGTCTAGATCAATGGAATGGTTTGAAAAGTAGGATTCGGTGGTGGAGTGTAAAGCTTTTATGTGTTCAATGTTTCTCTGCTTGAAGCTGCTTCCTGTCTGGCCTATCTATTATACACCAAGTGTGAAGAAAGAGGTAACAAAATAACAAACAATGTTATATCACTTCACGACAATCAGGTAAACAATAATGTGGTCTGCATTAGGCACTAATTAGTACACAAACGTAAAAGAAACTACTTAACTTGCAATTTTCGGTTTACCAGAAAATTTTGCCGAGCATCCTCAACCAAAAATCGAAATACCCATTTTTAGAGTGGAGTTCTCAGAGTTACTTCTCCTGTCCTACTGTATTTCCGCTTTTTCGCAATTAAACTTAACAACGGGATTCTGCAGATCAAGTCCTTTTACTTACCTATCTTCTGTAGGACCGCGGTCAGTTGCAACCGAGGTGAAAATTTGAACCCGACCAAGTACGATCGAAATCAACGTTCTACTAACTATAGACACAGACTGCGTCTACCAAAGGTGTGTAAAGAGACAGAGATACATTGTTCCGATCAATCAACTTTCTCTGTACTATCGTAGTGTGAACTTTATACTGTCATAGAGTGGTGCCTAACGTTACTTACATTTTCTGTATTATTATAATACAGAATTTACAATTGGCCTACAATTACAGAATTGCAATTATTAAGAGAATTTCTTTTAAAGTTATTTAAATAACTTTAAATACTCCTAACCTAACCTAACAAAATATTGGAAGAAAGAGGTTACTCGCACAAACGAAAAAGTTGCAAGTTTGAAAACTCATAGAAATTTGGAATAGGAACGTTTGTAGTACTGTAGTTTGAGTACCGCGGATTCTGTCAGCTGCGACCGAGTAAAAGTGCAGGTAGCGTTTGATCGGGTAAGAACAGGTAAAAACGTCGTGTCGTCCCAAACTGACCGAGAGCAAATCGAAAAGTTCACTTTAAACATTAATATACTGCTGTCTAACGTACATCTATATATAGGCTTACCATACGTCCCGGTTTGACGACCTGATCCTCGGGGTCCCGGCCAGTTTGTCAATTGTCCCGGTTTGAAAAGTTATTCCATATAAAAAAAATTGAATTACCGCATAATAAATGGAACGGTCCGCTGGCCTCAGTGTTGCCAATTTGACTTTTTTGTGGCAACGTGTAGATGTAGCCTAATAATTTGTCATCATCGTGGCCGTGACTTAACAGTTAAAGACTCTTCCACAAATTCGGTTGGCAACCATGACTGGCATCGTTTGAATTCTAACGAACATTTTGTTGGTTGTACAGTATTTAGTGTTAGCTTGATGCCGTGATTACCATAACGTGACAGCGCTCACTGCTAGATTGAATCTAAAATCTGATATAAATAGTTCCAAGAGTGTGTCATTTCAAGAACATCAAGATGCCGAAAAGGAACAGCACATTTACTGATGCTTTAAAGCAAGATTATCCATTTTTGAAAAAAGTGTGTGGTTATGAGGACAGAGTAAAGTGTGAACATTGTTTGTCTGAATTTTCAGTTTCCCACGGCGGGCGTTCAGACATAAAAGAACATTTGAAAAGTACAAAGCATAAAGCTAGTTTAACTGCAATTGCTGGTTCCTCAATAATTTTGTCATTTTTTAAAAGTGCCGATCCCGTCGACAAAGATCTTTTAATTGCTGCTAAGGAAGCTACTTTTGCTTTCCACACTGCTGCTCACGATTTAAGTTTCAAAACTGCAGATTGTTCTTCAAAATTAATAGGCGTATCTAAGTTCTTTGAACCTAAGTTTGGTCTCGCCCGAACGAAATGTGAGGCTATCATTATAAACATGATTGCACCAATGGCAGTTAAAGAACTCAACGACGATTTGAGTACATCAAATTTTGTGACACTAACAGTCGATGCTTCTAACAGAAAAGCAATTAAGATTGTCCCCTGTAGTGTGCAGTACTTTGTGCCAGAACAATGAGTGAAAGTTAAGCTTCTAGAATTTAAGTCAGTTCCTGGTGAAACTTCTGAGATATATTGGCAAACTTTTTAGCATCAGTTATAAAAAAAATGACTTAGTACAGAAAGTCGTTGGATTTTGTGGTGATAATTGCAACACAAATTTTGGAGGCGTAAAAAAACGCAAAGGAGTAAATAATGTTGTGGGTGGTGTTCTGTTCTGTTGTGGTGCTCATATAGTCCACAACTGCCTGCAAACTGCAGTAGATGTGCTACCTATTGAAGTAGAAACTCTTGTAGTAAAAATATACAAATATTTCTACATTTATACTGTGCGAGTGACTGAATTAAAAGAGTTCTGCGACTTTGTACACATTGAGTACAAAAACGTTCTACAACATGGTACCACCCGGTTCCTTTCCCTGCTTCAAGCTATTGAAAGATTACTTCTCATGTATGAAGGACTTAAGTCTTACTTTTTTAAATATCACTGTAGTATTGACGACTCGGAACACTAAGTTTTTTATAAGTAAAAACGTAAAGTTTTACCTTACAGCCTAAACCGGCTTTCACTTTTGGGAAAAAGGTGAAAGCCGGTTTAGGCTGTAAGGTAAAACTTTACGTTTTTACTTATAAAAAACTTAGTGTTCCGAGTCGTCAATAATATAGTGATATTTAGTTAAGTAACGGACACGTCATGGACAACGAAATCCAAGAATCTTACTTTTTATCCCAAGAACAGTGCCCGAAAATGATAAAAAAGTTCTTTGAGAGTGATAGTGGAGAAATGTATTTGTGGTTTGTTTGTGGACAGCTTACCTTGTTTAATAAAACAATCTTGGCTATGAAGAAAACTGCAGCTAGTGCAACCGATATTGTGATTGAACTGGAAAATCTGAATCACAATCTTCAAGAAAGGCGCGACAATAAATTTGTACCACAAGGAGCTAAGAAACTATTGAAGAAACTTGAGGATGAGGATTGTGGTATCAATTCTGTTAATATAATAAGAGAGTTTACAGATTTTTATGACCGATGTCTCTCCTATATTGAGCTGTGGGAAAATAGTTTTGGTGGAGGAGAATCATTTACGTGGATAAACAACAATGCCATTACATGGCCCGAAATTGAGATAGCTGGTGAAAAAATCAACGAAACACTTGGAAAACCAGCCATAATAATGGATGAACTGTTTGATGAAGTGGTGTTTGCCAAAGCATTTTGGTCTTCAAACTGTAACAACTGGAAAACCAATAACTTGAACTGTCAAGATAAATGGGTTCAACTGTTCCGGCATTTCAAGGATCGAAATATTTCTGTGGATAATCTCAGCCGCGTTGTCGAGTACATTTTCTGCTGCCAGGCTCTTCTGCTCTTGTTGAAAGGGCATTTTCAATTATGAACAATATATGGTCTGAAGAAAGAGGTAAAATGGCGGAATCCACAGTGAAAGGTCTAATGATTTATAAATTAAACATTGAACTCAGCTGTAGTGAATTTTATGACAAAATTAGGATCTTTTCGGTCAAGTGGCAGCATGCAGTGAGCAATTATTACTCTACGTAGCAATCGCCAGTAACAACGCATTTCCCCCTCCAACACATTTTGCAACTATTCCATGGTGACAGCGTGCCCTGCTGCGACTCTGTAGCCTATGCCGCAATCGCAAGTGTAGTAGTATCATGAACATTGCGTATCATGAATTTCCTTCAGTTAGCAGCACAGATTCCCGACAAAGATTCAGCGATACGGTTTCTAAGAGACAAAAATATTTTACATAACCCAAGAATTTGTACGAACGGCGATCAAATGAAACTGTATACGACAGGTAAAGACCGTTAGGAATGTTCTACAAAGGACTGTCGGGAATCCAAACAAGTGCGACAGGATACATTACTAAATAATTCTCGATTAGATTTCCGCACAATCGTATACTTCATTTACTGTTGGAGTAAGGAGTACACAACCGGTCAATACTGTCAAGATGAGTTGGAAATGAATCACTTCACATGCATGGATTAGAATTCATATATGCGAGAAGTGTGTGAGCACCATTTTATATAAATATAAAAAATATATAAAAATATAAATATAAAAAAATATGTCAAAATGAAAATAAAAATACAAACTGTCGCTGGTTATCGCTACGTGTGGAGGGGGAACTATGTTGTTACTAGGGATGAGCATCGATGGCCGATGTTCCAAAAACATCGATGGTTAACGTTCGATGTTCGTTGTTTTTACCATCGATGGTTCAGTTGCGATGTTTTCATACTATCGATGGTTTCGTTTCGATGTTTTCCTTTGAACACTTGTTATGAAGACTTTTTTTGTAATGAAGACTTTTTTTAAGTTGATTGTTAAATTTTGTTTATTTTAAATCAACAAATTTTTATTTTAGATATTAATGGCTATGTAGTTTGCTCCCTAACCTAGGTAAACGATAAATACCATGTACAGTAATATTAAACAGACATGAATCAGCGCGCAGGTTGTAGTGGGGAGAAGACGGCAGTAGTGAAAGGCACGAGAGAGGAAAATGTCTACTAACGCAGTTTGAAATATTGGTCTACTCTCTGAATTGTCAATAAGACGCACATATGACAGGAGTAATCTATTTTGACACGGGTTGACTTTTTATACCTAATGTGCCGAAGTTACGCTTCTTTAATAATTAAAGATGAAAGATAATAATTAAATTTACGTTTTTTTCCCTGTAAAAGTAGTAAAATTAGAAAACTGATATCACTTATAATGAAATAAAGCAGTTACACTGCTTTGTCGATTCACAATTATTTTCGTTTTATTATATTTATAACTTTATTTATTTAGTTTTCTATTGTCTATGATTCTTATAGTGTTTTCAATTGTTTATTTTTAATTTTTAACGTTTTTATGTATTTATTGTTTTTTACATTTCATTAGCTACATTTTTAATTATATTACTAAATACTTTACCAAACTAAATTTTATAGCCCTACCAACACACACGCACGCACACGCACACGCACACACGCACGCACCGATATATGTAACTTACTTTTTACTAACTTACCTAACTTTTTTTTTTTATTAACATTGTTTTGATTGTTCATCTTCTTTTTTCTCTTTTTTTCACAGTACTAAATAATATAGAATATAGAACTTTCACTTGTGAAACTTACTTGTTTTTCTTTCCGTACGCGTTTCGGCGTGGTGTTTGCCTTCGTCAGCAGTTTGAGACAGACTGGCCAGTAACTCGTAACGGTTTTTGTTTGGAAGGTTTAGTGGGGGGTGGGTGTGGAGGAAGGGGATTGGCGCGGGGATCCAAATTATTGTTAGTTTTATGTATAATTGTGTCAAACAGTGTGTGTGATTTATAGTTTAATTGGTCGTTAAGTATGTTGTTTGGTTGTGTTTTGTAGTGTTTGTATATTTCATATTGTTCTGCTGTGTTAAGTTTTCGACTTTTGGGTAAGTAGTGTAATATCTCAAGATTAGTATCTATGTTGGTGTAGCTGTGGTTTTTTGTGTGTATGTGTGTGGCAAACGCAGAATCTATATTGTTGTTGGATAAAGCTTTTAGGTGTTCAGAGTAACGAGATGAAAAAGATCTTCCCGTCTGGCTTATATAGAAACTATTGCAATCATTACAATTAATTTGTAAACACCTGTTTTGTTGTATTTGTCTATGTCCGTGTTTTTATCATTGATGTGTTTTTTGATGGTATTGTTTGTTCTGTATGCTATTTTGTACTTGTGTTTTCTGAATGTGTTGGCGATTTTGTGTGTGTGTTGGAGTTATGGTATGTGAGTGTGATGTATTTAGTTTGTTGTGTTGTTGGTATTTAGTGTTTTGTTGTTTTTGTTTATGATGTGTTTGTGTAGTTTGTTTATTAAATTAGGGTTGTATCCGTTTTTTATTGCTATATATTTGATTGTGTTGAGTTCATCGTTATAGTTATGTTTACTTAATGGTATTTTAGTTAGTCTATGGAGTATATGGTTGAAGGCCGCATGTTTATGTTGTGTTGGGTGGTTTGATGTGTTGTGTATAACCATGTCAGTTGTGGTTGGTTTTCTGTATATTTTATACGTGTGTGTATTTTTGTTTTGTTAATTGTTAGGTCCAGAAACAAATATATAGGTCAACACAATCATATATATAGCAATAAAAAACAGATACAACCCTAATTTAATAAACAAACTACACAAACACATCATAAACAAAAACAACAAAACACTAAATACCAACAACACAACAAACTAAATACATCACACTCACATACCATAACTCCAACACACACACAAAATCGCCAACACATTCAGAAAACACAAGTACAAAATAGCATACAGAACAAACAATACCATCAAAAAACACATCAATGATAAAAACACGGACATAGACAAATACAACAAAACAGGTGTTTACAAATTAAATTGTAATGATTGCAATAGTTTCTATATAGGCCAGACGGGAAGATCTTTTTCATCTCGTTACTCTGAACACCTAAAAGCTTTATCCAACAACAATATACATTTTGCGTTTGCCACACACATACACACAAAAAACCACAGCTACACCAACATAGATACTAATCTTGAGATATTACGCCACTTACCCAAAAGTCGAAAACTTAACACAGCAGAACAATATGAAATATACAAACACTACAAAACACAACCAAACAACATACTTAACGACCAATTAAACTATAAATCACACACACTGTTTGACACAATTATACATAAAACTAACAATAATTTGGATCCCCGCGCCAATCCCCTTCCTCCACACCCACCCCCCACTAAACCTTCCAAACAAAAACCGTTACGAGTTACTGGCCAGTCTGTCTCAAACTGCTGACGAAGGCGAACACCACGCCGAAACCCGTACGGAAAGAAAAACAAGTAAGTTTCACAAGTGAAAGTTCTATATTCTATATTATTTAGTACTGTGAAAAAAAGAGAAAAAAGAAGATGAACAATCAAAACAACTAAAACATCGATGTTTGAAGTCTTAAAACATCGATGTTTTTTTTAACATCGATGTATACTCTTCACGATGTTAACATCGATGGTTTTCTGGCGATGCTCATCCCTAGTTGTTACTGGCGATTGCTACGTAGAGTAATTGCTCACTCCATGCTGCCACTTAACCGAAAAGATCCCAAAATTAAGAATGACAAACCGTTTCTAAAAAACGTCCACACCAGTAACAAATATGAATGGTTTCAACCAGCTGATAACTAGGTTTTTGCAGTAAGAACGTAAGGTAGTTTTGTTCCTCATATAGTAAAATATGTATCTAGACTATTTTGTAATTGTAATTCTATGTGACTGAACACGTGAACGCACTTTTAGTATTCTGTAATATGTACCCAAGTTGGCCTAATTGTGTAATTGAGGCGTAGAAAGCTTAAAGTTACGTAATAATTAAGACTTTGATATTTTCAAAATTGCATGACAAATTATTTTACAAGTGTCCCGGTTTGAGAAGAAAAAATGGATCTTTCACTATAGCCTGCGGCCAAAGAAAACTTCCGTCTGCGCGTTTGTATGTTTTTCCGTGTTCGATGTGTACTAGAACTGTTTTCTTCACAAGTAACTAATGCCAGGTTATGGAGGTTATGTACGACAATGTAACAAATAAAATTTACTTTGTTAGTGTACAATAAAAGGGTGTATTTACTGGAAGTACAGAAATTATTTTCCATTTATCGCACATAATTACGGTACACAGACGATTTTTGGAGGTTGTGTCTACGTTTAACAATGCAACTTAACCTTTTAGATTTTTAAAATTAATTAGATTTAACAAAAATTTCCTTTGTTAGTGTACATTAAATTATTGTATGGATACAAGGCTGCTGTACATAACATTAAAGGCTGTATTTATTCGAAGTACCGGAATTAAAACCTAGTTCCAATTTAGAACGTAGACCTATAACCTATTTGCATATTTTATTGGGGTTTATTGGCACATATTTTATTAAAAGGGTGTATTTATTGGAAGTACAGAAATTAGTTTCCACTTATCGCACATAATTACGGTACACAGACGATTTTTGGAGGTTGTGTCTACTAAATATCACTATAATATTGACGACTCGGAACACTAAGTTTTTTATAACTAAAAACGTAAAGTTTTACCTAACAGCCTAAACCGGCTTTCACCTTTAATAAAGGTTTAGGCTGTAAGGTAGAAATAACATAATAATTGTACTGGACATAAAGTTATGTCCACAAAGCAGATTTTGTTTGAAATAAACAATACACAATTTGACACAAATATTAATTTTATGAATACTTGTTTGGCACATATTACAGAAGGTTACACCATTAAATGAGTTTGCCTAAGTATAAAATTCTTGTCAGATGAAAAACGTGTACAGTCAGAATACTATTTGTTATGTACAAAACAAATGATTCACTATGGGTAGCAGTGACACATAAACACTAGACATTGACACTGAATTGTACTTGTTTTGAATGATTCATTGTGTGCTACCTGACCAGAGTACAGGTATTAACCAAGAGATGTTTAGTATACTGCTGTGTAACTGCTACAATGATGAATTATAAGTAGTACTTTTTGTTTTGGTCATCAATCTTGAAAAGGATAATAGAAACTTTGTATACCATACTTCCAGCAGTTTTACATGATACATTCCTAGCACAAATAAGAAAAGTTTAAATCTGCTGATGATCTAAAGGAGTGATAGTTATTTGCAGACTGGCAGGGTTATAAAATAATTCTGAAAGAATTGTTGCTTTTACAATACCATCCTTTATCAACTGACTACTCAAATCTGCCAGTTTTTCACAGAAACTGAAGTTTGATGATTTGATCCATCATGACCTAGTGATGCTCCAAACATTTCAAGGATTCTCCTAGCCTTAAAAAACGACTGGCCTCATGATTGACATGATTAAAGTTAAATTTACTTTGGGATACTTCCAAACATAATACGGTTTAAAATAAACAAAAAAAATTGTATTTCTAATTTTTCCAGAACTGTATACACATAATTTGATCTGGATAGAACGTGTATAACACAATAATAATATTTGATGCAAATAATGAAAATATCCGTGTGGAGAACTATACATGACTTCCATGTTTTAAGATTTATATTTAAAATCGTTTTAGAAATGAAATATTTCTACAGAAACTACTTCTATCTTCAGCCTCAACCACAGAAAACACACACACACACACACACACACAATTCCTTTTTTCTTTATTTAATTTGAATTCAGAGTATTGGCACATATTTTATTAAAAGGGTGTATTTATTGGAAGTACAGAAATTAGTTTCCATTTATTGCACATAATTACGGTACACAGACGATTTTTGGAGGTTGTGTCTACGTTTAACAATGTAACTTAACCTTTTAGATTTTTAAAATTAATTAGATTTAACAAAAATTTCCTTTGTTAGTGTACATTCAAAGGCTGTATTTATTGTATGGATAAAAGGCTGTATATACATTAAAGCCTGTATTTATTCGAATTAAAACCTGTCCGTACTTCCAATTTAGAACGTATAACCTAGTAGGCTACGTTATTCGTACATATTTTATTGGAGTTTATTGGTACATATTTTATTAAAAGGGTGTATTTATTGGAAGTACAGATATTAGTTTCCATTTATCGCACATAATTACGGTACAGAGACCTTTTTGGGAGGTTGTGTCTACGTTTAATTATCTAACTTAGATAGTAGGCTTCGTTATTGGTGCATATTTTATTGGGGTTTATTGGCACATATTTTATTAAAAGGGTGTATTTATTGGAAGTACAGAAATTAGTTTCCATTTATCGCACATAATTACGGTACAGAGACGATTTTGGGAGGTTGTGTCAATGTTTAATTATCTAACTTAACCTTTTAGATTTTTAAAATTAATTAGACTTAACAAACATTTCCTTACTTAGTGTACATTCAAAGGCTGTATTTATTTTATGGATAAAAGGCTGTATTTATTCAAAGTACCGGAATTAAAACCTACTTCCAATTTAGAACACAGTACAATCTAACGTAGGCCTATAACCAAACAAGTACATTAAAATCCTTTTTCAACATAATGCAATAAAAAGCAATGTGCAGTTTCTGTTAACACCCAAATGATTAAGTATTAATAATGGGTTAGAGTGGAATTCAATGTTACTATGGTCTAAATTTAAGACAAAAAATAAACATAATCTGTGTTTATCAACACATAAGTGATACATAAGTCAGTTGTTACAAAGATAAACAAAAATATGTCTAAGAGTATAACCAATTATAAGTGAGAGACCCATTTCTAAAACGGCTTAAGTAGTGCAAAGTTTTTTTCTTGCTTTCATTTGAGCAAACTGGTCAATAACATCTGACTGATAAATTAATACTGTTAGCCAATTCATTTTTAATAGCTAAAATTGCCAAATTATTAAGCCTTTCTTGGTAGGTAGTGCTTGTCTGCCAAGTTTTCAGTGAATTCGCTAACCTGCTGAAAGATTTTTCAGGAGACGAAACTGTAACTGGAATAGTACAGAAAAGCCTATAGGCAAGACAGAAGTTCACAAATACAGCTTGAAAGTTTTTGGAGTAGGCTTAGTGGATTCTTTTCTGATTCAAACTCTGTTTTATAAATGTTCTTCAAGTGTAATATTTCTTCAAATAGATCCATTGCCAATTATTTTTTAAACTTGCTAATGAGAACTTTTACTTTCAATTCTAATTCATCATTTTCCATGTCCGTAAAGTTCAATACTGGTGGAAACAAGTCACGAATTGAACTAATTGCAGTGAATCGTGTTTTTATGTTGCCCATTACAAACTCTAATACTGGGTACATGACTGAGGTTTTAAATTTATTTTCTTGATCTTTGTTTACTGAAAAATCACTATTGGATTGATCTGTACTTTTTTCCACCTTTTGGGAGATTCAGGAGGAACTTTTATTAGTTCATTTGCAATTAAGTTTGGTTCTTCAATTATGCTGTCTGGATTATCACGCAACAATTTCAATTCTGTCAGCAAATCTTCCACTAGAGTTATTTCAACATTGAGTGTGATTCCTTTGCTTTGAATAACAACATTTTTTTAGTCAATATATGAAAGCACTTTGAACCAAAAAGATGCCAACATTAAGCTCTTTGTGGAATTGAAATATTTCGTAAGCCCTAATATGATGTTGTAGGCAGAGGGAGTTAGACTAGAAGACGTCTCTTCTAAAATATATCCAACAATTTAACTACTCCTGGGTAGTGCTTAACTATCGGTTTGACAGCTTGGATCCTCTCACTTCATCTTGTTTCAGGGAAGCTCTGCAGTGATAAAGGAATGTGCTTTTTCAAAACTTCCCAACATTTTTCTCTAGAGCTGCTAGAGAAAAATGAGTAAAGACTTGCAACATGCCCGAAAAATGTCATCACATCTGCATTGAGTTTTGCAGCATTAACACCCACATGTTTCAAGGAATGCATCCCACATGGTAAAAATATTATGGATTTGTTCTTTTCAAGAATTCTACTTCCAATTTAGAACCCAGTACAATCTAACGTATAACCAAACAAGTACATTAAAATCCTTTTTTCAACATAATGCAATAAAAAGCAATGTGCAGTTTCTGTTAACACGCAAATGATTAAGTATTAATAATGGGTTAGAGTGGAATTTAATAATTACAAATTTTGTGGACTTGTGAAATTAGTTACACTATGTACTAATGTGTGATTATAATTTAAGATGTGAAGTATATGAAGCCATTACTAGTACCTGTTTATTAGACAACAAATAATAACTATAATTACCATTAATTTTGTTAATGTTCTTTCTCATTCATTATTTAGTTATATTTTTACTATTAGAAAGGAAAAGTTCTGATGAAATTTCTGTATGTGTTATTTTTGGTCTCTCTCTCTCTCTCTCTCTCTCTCTCTCTCTCTCTCTTTCTCTCTCACTCACTCCTCTCATTTTTATTTATTGAAAAAAACAAAAACTAACACTCCTCTGTATGTGTCCACATTGCATAAAATTAAAAAAATTAATTCAAGAAATTTAAAAAAAAATTGTATACTCTGAAAACATTTGTTCTAATATAGAACTCAAATTAAATAAAGAAAAAAAGGAATTGTGTGTGTGTGTGTGTGTGTGTGTGTGTACGCGCGCGCGCGTTTTCTGTGGTTGAGGCTGAAGATAGAAGTAGTTTCTGTAGAAATATTTCATTTCTAAAACGATTTTAAATATTGTAACGTGACAGATATATGCAAAATAATGAATGGCATTTGATCATTAGAATAATAAAATTATAACATTTAAATCTGGAAGAAAGCATTAAGTTTAATATAAAAATTAATTCATAGCAACTGTGGAAAGAAATCATTATTATTTTTAAAAAAATACAAGTTCAAATAAAATGAGTTACTAGTGATGAGTCATCCAAAACCAGCCTCATAACCAAAGGTTTTCAAACTATAACCCAGGAAGGTAAAAAAAAAAGTAAATAACAAAGCAATAAAGAATATGACCAAACCCACAACGAGGAAGTATAAATGGAAAAGAAACCCTGAATAAGCCAAGATCAACCAATACAGGTGGTGTATTTTTAAAATGACGAAGAAGATGAAGAAATCCCGAGAAACCCGAAGAAGATGGAGAAATCCCAAGAAACCTGATGGCATCAAGAAGAAGATGGAGAAGATACCAGTCCCAGAAGACAGAAGAAAAGAAGACAAGAGAAAGAAGAAGAAGGCAGCATCCTGAGGAAGATGTCATGCTCTTATAAAAGACACCCAAATCCCCATACCCCTAAAATAAACATTAACCAATAAAAGTATAACGAAATGGTAACAACATGTACATAAAATTAAGAGAGAGAAGTGTGTAAAGTAAGAGTTGCCAGTGAACCAAGATGAAACAATAATATAGTACCCATGGAACAAATCTCCATTGTAAATTCTTGGATTTCTCACGAACGTCACACTCACAAAAAACGAACAAACACTCCTTGATAAAGGCCTAAAACATAACATACATTACAAACATAACAACCAAACACTAACAAAGCTCATAATTGACACAGAAACAAATATACAAAACACAGCACCAGAACATCAAGACACATTAAGACATAATATAAACAACACAATAGGAGTACATAAGACACCAGACAACAACAACCACAACTCAGAAATACACACAGCCATCAAACTGAGGGAAAAGGCACACAAACACAACATCACATTTGTAAAAGCTGACAAAGGCAACACGACTGTAATTATCCCCACAGACAACCTACACAAAAAAGTACAAGACTTCATAGAACAGAACAACATCACAGAACTAAAACACGACCCCACCGACAGATACCAAAACTCAATAAAACAAATAGTCAACAAAGCCAAACACATTATGACACATAAACAAAAGCCCTACATGAAACAAATCCGACCATCAGCACCTACACTCCAAGCGCTTCCCAAAATCCATAAAGAAGACATTCCGATCCGCCCCATTATCAACTACCGTAATGCCCCTGCACACAAACTGGCAAAATATCTAGACAAAATTATTAGACAACACACACAAATAGACAACAACATTGCAGTAAAAAACAACACTGACCTAGTAACAAAAATAAAAGACATACACATCCCCCATAACGCCACATTAGCCTCCTTTGACATTAAAAACCTGTACACAAACATCCCCATCTCTGAAACAATCACCATCCTACAAAACAAACTCAAACAGAACAACACACCAGACGAACTTATCAATGAAATAACAGAAACTCTGAACATTATCACAAAACAAAACTACTTTACTTATAACAATAAATACTACACACAGAACGATGGCCTACCCATGGGCTCCCCCATATCCAGCATTCTAGCAGAAGTCTTCCTCCAACACTTAGAAAAAACAAAAATACTCACAAACAATGACAGACAGACACATAAAATACTATATTGGCACAGATACGTTGATGACATTCTAATACTATACAGGGGAAACAAAAGACAATGTGAACAGTTACTAACACACATAAACAAAATACATAAAAACATAACCTTCACTGCCGAACACGAACACAACAATACCATAAACTTCTTAGACCTCTCCATCACAAAACTAGAACACAGGCACAAATTCAGTATATACAGAAAACCAACTACAACTGACACACTAATACACAACACCTCCAATCACCCAATACAACACAAACTAGCTGCTTTTAGAACCATGATACATAGACTTAACAACATCCCCTTAGATGAAATAGACTACAAAGACGAACTAAACACGATAAAATATCTAGCAGAATCTAACGGTTATGACAGAACAATAGTCAGTAAACTCCTACACAAAACACAAAACACAAAACAAACAACAGACAAAGACAGAAAACAACAAATTCATAACACTAACATACATCAACAAACAAACAGAAAAAATTGCCCACAAATTCAAAAAAGCAGGATACAGAATCGCTTACAAAACTACTAACAAAACAGAACACACACTATCAAAACGCATGCCCAAAGCACAAAACAAATTCGATCTACCCGGTGTATATAAACTAAATTGTTCAAATTGCAGTAAATTCTACATAGGCCAGACAGGACGTAGCTTCAAACAGAGATACATTGAACACACAAAAGCACTCCACACCACTACAGAATCTACCTTCGCAAACCACCTCATTGAAGCAAACCACACATATAAAAACATCGACAATAACATGAACATACTACACGTACACACAAAAGGCCGAAAACTAGACACTCTAGAACAATTAGAAATATACAAACACACAAAAACAAATAAAAACGACATCCTAAACGAACAGACACAATTCAAATCGCACGCATTATTCGAACACATCTCACCACACACACACAGCTTCAATCTTTCGAAACACTTTCTCGTCGCCAACAACAAGACGAGCAGCGCTACTAACAACAGCCTCTGATGAAGCCTTCTATAGGTGAAAGCCGGTTTAGACTGTAAGGTAAAACTTTACGTTTTTACTTATAAAAAACTTTGTGTTCCGAGTCGTCAATATTATAGTGATATTTACTCCATTGTAAAACACTAACCAATTTATTATGTTAATAAGACTACACGACCATTTAGCAATAACATAAAATAAAAGTGTAAAGTGAACCAGTGATAGTTTTGGGTATTATAGAAAATAAACCTTGTGTTTCATTCTTGGCAATCACAAACATTGAATACAATGAAATATGCAACTTTCAGTGACTTAAAATGTGTACTATGAGAATATGTTACTTACAAGATATAAATCTGTTTAAAATAACATTTTGTTTTATACGTATAATGAAAAAAGAAAAACAGATTTAATTATACTAATGACAGGGTACAATTCCCCAAAGACAATATTTAAAAGACGGTGTAAAAACTGTATAATCCTACTTACCATAATAGTTAGAAATAAGAATATAGATATAAGATTTTTGTGAATATAGTATAAGGATGTTAAAAAATGTATTAGATATAAGGCCATTTATTTAACTCTACAACAACTAACATCAGAACTGTAAATATAATTATTACTTGTGAATAGTAAGAAGTAATTAAGATGTTAGTTGGTAAAAAACCTTTTCTGTGAACCATATTTCAATGTTAGAAATAAGGATTTAATTGTAAAATGTCTGAAGGTTGAAGACAACCATTTATTTAAAAATATTCTTTATTTGTTTAACTGTTTTTTGTATTGTGACCAATACTAATTATTATTGTGTAATATGAAAAAATGTTTAGTTTATAATACCATATTTAAAAGTCAGAGAGGGTATCACACATCATATATTGTTTGTAAAAATATTTTGTAAGGAAAAATTGTTAAAAAACTTAGGCCAAAGAAAGAAAACCAAACTTCATCAAAACAGAGAAATTACTCATTTAAATGCAATTAAACAAAAGGGGTATAAACAAAATAAACTTGAGATCAAGCCATATAATTGCACATACCATTTAGAAAGATTTTATAAAATTATATTCAGAATTATAAATAAAAATGAAAATGTCTAAACTCAGAAATTTGGACAGGGGAGTCATATATTTCAGAATAATGTTTTAGAATTTAACTAATTCAATTAATTACAAGAAAATAAGGGAATATAAACCTTTTAATACAATATAAGATTATTAATATTAAATATAACTGATAAAATGGCTGAATTTACATAATGACAGGAAGTTAGTTTCGGAAATGTTTTAATTTTTCAGAGAATACAAAATGAAAGTGAAATTACTAATTTTGGACAGAAAACATTATAAAACGGCATTATTCAATCTTAAAATACGCCGAATGAACTGAAGGATTAATTTAAATAACATCTAGTAAATAAAATTGATAATAACCAAAGTTTAGGCTATTATATAGTGTATTTTCAAATATGCACAGGATGCGAAATTATATTTGAACAATGTTAAGAATAATATTATATTGGCTAAGAGTTTAGTTGAAACTGGAGGAAATAAGATAGTTGATTATTGGTATTTGAACGGTGAACTTGACAAGCGTTTTATAACCAATCTAACCTAACAAAAAACGGTAGTGAATGGTACGTTTTTGTGAAATCGCGAGTGGCGTATAAAATCCTTCTAGAACATCCACATAGTGACAAAATCAATCAAGAAAGACTAAATAACACTGGACAGTACATAACTACCCCGAAAACACTACAAAACACAAGAAAACAGTATAACACATAAACATATATTAGTGTCGGAATCGTAAAAAGTGACTGAACTTATAAATACACAGATACACAAAATACAACCCGGAAACTTTACACAAGACACTATACAACGTCAAAAAAGAGATTTGCAGCACCAGAACGGGAATACTGCCAGAAAATATCTTATTTGGAACATCGCAGAAACGAGTGACATTTTGACCAACTTGATGGCAGCCATTTTCCTTTGTCGATCTCAACGCCTCTTTGTCCACGTCAGCTGTTGGTGACAACAAATTATATTATTTAAAATTTATTATTCAATGTGTGTATCTAGTATTAGTAATTAACTTGTTGTAACGTTATACTTTTTAAATATTGGCCCGATTTCGCTGACTTTGATAATAATTAGCTGTTTAAAGAACCTTGTTGAATTTTATATACTATACCTTGTAACTGTTTCGATACCCTGAGAGTCGATATTATAATCGAAAAGAGTCAATATTGCAATTATATAATAAAACATTAATACTTTTCACCACAAAATAGTTCTTTATTTCACTAATATTACAAATTACCACTAATATAATTTTAAATAATAAACTACCAGGACTTTACCACATATAAGGGAAGATAACCTACAAAACGAAAAGGTAAACAAGTATCGATTGTCCTGGAGACAATCTTATGAGTGGTTGTAGTTTATTTGAAAAATACAAGAACTTCATTAAAATTTTTTAGACAAGTGATATACATTTTAAAACTTCACAGTACCTTATTAATTAATTGATTTTAATTAATTAATTAATTAAAAAGGAAATTTTTTTTAAATTATAAATTTTTTTTTCTTTCTTCAAACATAATTTTTTTTTTAATTTTCTTCAACAACCAACAATTTTTGTTTTAAAACATTCTGGTGCAAATATACACATATCTTTTCAACAACATAACGCTTTTGACAGTTTTGACTACATCTGGGACTCGACCAACTGGGGAACTTAAGGAAGCGTTTCAGGCCAGTAAAAACGTCGAGAGCCACACACCAAGTAAACACACAGAATTTGTAAGTTAGTTACAAATTGGCGCCCAACGTGGGGCTTTAATTAATCGATTGAAAGGCCACTTCATTCTGCCCAATCACTAGTTGGAGCTAGGCAGCAGCTACAAAGCCAGGGAAATTGAAGGGAAAATGCAACGACGTGCAACTTCCAAGAAACGGGCGGCGGAGGCCGAAAAAGAAATAGAGATCGACATGGACAATAAGGAGGCGACGCCAATAGAGGTGGAAGAGTTATTACCGCCGGTGTTGTCCAAACAAACTGAACAACCAGAGGAACAACCGGAGATACCCACACAGACAGGGGAAGTCAATGTCCAGGAGGAACGATTGGAAAAACCAAAACGGACGGAGGAGGAGAGCGTACATGAAATGCTCAGGATGATGAAAGAAATGAAATCCAACAAGGAAGATTCGAAGAAGGACACACAGTCTCTGAGAGAAGATATCAAATCCGGCAAGGAAGAAACAAATAAGAAGATAGAAGAAAATAGTAAGAAGATGGAAGAGAAGATAGAAGAAAATAGCAAGAAGATGGAAGAGAGGATGGGAGGAAAGTTAGAAGAATTGAAGAAGGATAATCAATCCACAAAAGAAGAGTTGACTGGGACGAACAAGAACATGGAAGATTTGAAGGAAGACAACAAGAAGATGGAAGGAAAGTTAGAAGAATTGAAGGAAGACAACCAATCTTTTAAGGAAGAATTCAAGTCGACTAAAGAAGAATTGATTAATAAAATTGAAAATACCAATCAGAAAATCGATGAAACCAGGAAGAAGATAGAGAAGAACAACCGACAATTGAAGGAAGAGTTGAAAGAAGATAACAAGAAGTTGGAAGAGAAGATGGGGGAGAAGTTGGAAGAATTGAGAGAGGACAATCAAATTTTAAGAGAAGAATTAAGAGAGGTCAATCAGGAGAATTTGGACAAACTGGACGAAAGAATGGAATTGTTGCGAGAAGAACTGAATAAGGAAATCAATGTTAACAATAAATAAGAAGTAGATGAATAAGAAGATGGAAGAAGAAAACATAATGGTCAATCGACAGATCCGAGAGATTGATGGGAAGTGCAACCAGACCGAAAAGGAGGTGCAAGAGTTTAAAGAAGTAGTGAACATCAAGTTCACAAATATCGAAGAACATAGCCGTAGGAAAGTAGAAGAACAGAGGAAGGAAAATCAAGAAGAATTCGGAAAAGTATGCAACCAAGTCACGGAACGGTGTAATGATATGCAAGAGACCATGGCCAATATCACCGGTCAGGTGCGACAAAGCCGAGAGGAGATGGAAGCGATAAGAAACAGACTGACTCATTTCACCGGATTGCCCGTCAACGAAAGCCGAGAGTGGCTCAACTTCCGGCAATACAAACGTAAGCCGATGGAGTTCCTGGCTAGGGTAGAAGAACATTTCACCAAGCATAAAATTACTCAATGGAGCCATAGCAGGGAGATATTAGATGAGTCCTTCCGAGAAATAACGGATAATTGGTGGATGGCCAACTGGAGTGAAATTCCCGACTACCAGCAATTCCGGAAAATGTTTAAGACGAAGTACTGGTCTGAGACTACCCAGAACTTGATCCGTGACAATATATGTAACGGACGATACAGGGCACAACTAGGCAGCAGTATGACAGCATATTTCTTGGGGAAGGTGTGCATGGCAAAACACCTCGAGCCGGCAATACCAGAAGAATGTCTAGTGAACAAAATATCATATCACTATGATGAGGACATTATCAGGGCCCGGAGAGGTAGCCAGATCAAGACGATCCAGGCGATGACCGAGTTATTAGAGGGATATGAAAACGAGGAGTATTATCGGCAGAGCAGGAAGAGAAATGAGAGACCAGAGGCAAGGCCGAATACATACCCCAATAACGGCAACAACCATCCCAGTAACCGGAACCAGCCCAGTAATTACGACGGCCCTAACAACCCGCCGCGTAATAACCAGTTTAACGGCAATTTTAACGGTGTTAGAAATAACAACCCCTATCCGAATAATAGAAATAATTTTTATCAACATAATAATATCCCATACAGTCAGAGAAATCCATATCCCAACAATAATGGTGACAGACCTTACCCACCTAACCGAAATTACTATCATAATAATTATAGTAATAACAATAGTAACAATAATAATAACCGAGTGTCGCGCCCTAGGGTAAATTTTATAAGAGCGGAAGATCGCGGACCCAGGAGATATTATCAACCGAGGAGGAGCAGCTTCCACGGCGCCGACCGAAGGTGGAGGAGTGCGGAACGGGACGGCCCAAGACACGAACAGGGAAGAAGAAGTACCAGCCTGGAGGATCTTGGCCGACAACAGAACAGGGCGTTAAACCTCGCACAGGGTGCGGAGTGTCAGGAAACGAACCAGAGTTTCCCGAACGATGCCTCGGTCAATACTAACACGAACAATGACCAAAATGCTTTAAACGAGAGGAGGCAGTAATCAACAACAATGACCCGTTACTGCTTATACTTCCTGGGTTAGAAAAGGATGAATTGCAACAAGCAAACAAGCATAAAAACATCACTATCATAAGTAACCACTATCTGAAAGACATACGAACTGAACTTTTGGAAGAGAACGAGAAGAGTCTCAGCAACAATAATAATGAGATAATTTATATAACAGCGGAGGTGGAAGGAGTTCCCGCTAAAATAATGATAGACACAGGCGCCAATATTTCAATAATAAACTCCAATGAATTGGAGAGAATACAAAGTACATGTGGAAAAACTTTGGCAATGTTACCAGTCAACAACATTGTGTTAATAGGTGCAACTGGCCGCCAGAATAAAACCATCAGGAAGCAAGTTTCCTTAAGTATCGTTAGCCGAGATATAGCTTTAGACATGGAATTTTTAATCGCCACCGGATTACCATTTGACATATTAGTCGGTTGCGATATTCTTAGAAGATATTCTGCAGTAATCGATCTTAATTTAGATAATGTATCACTTTTCCCAGACGGAGTAACATGGACCGCAGATCTGGTAGGAGGCACAACTATACTTCCCAGCCCTATACATCAACAACTTCGTAAAATTAATATTATTAGAAACAGCCCTCTTTCTAAGCCCATAATATACATCCATGGAGGAGAGGATTTATGGTCAGTTAAAATCCAAGAAATACGGGACTTCCAGTGCGGAAGCGATAACAAGAAAATACCAATACATCTAGCTGATCGTCTAATCACAATATATGAGAAGTACAAGGCGGTGTTTTCCGATGAACCAGGGAAGGTAAAAAACTACCAGTGCCAACTTCGATTCAAAGAAAACGTAGAGTTTAACCGGAGGTCATATCCAATCGCGCAGTCGCTCAAAGAAGCCGTGAGAACAGAGATAAACAAGATGATAGAAAATGACATAATTGAGATTAGTCAATCACCTTACACTAGTCCAATTATTGCTGTTCCAAAGAAAGACGGACAAGTCCGGCTCTGTTTAGATGCGCGCGAGTTGAACAAGACGATTGTGAATGACAGAACCTCTCCCGGTGAAATAGAAGAGATCTTAAAACGTTTTCATGGCACTAAGTTTATTAGCACCTGGGATACGGTCTGTGGTTATTGGCAAGTAGAGCTGCATCCACAAAGCCGCCAGTACGTGGCGTTCATTTTCGAAGGGCGCAATTACCAGTTCAAGAGACTGCCCTTCGGACTTGTCAATTCTGTCGCCATCTTTGTGGCATGCATGGACCAGATTCTTGGACAAGAAGCGCTCCAATTTACCACCGTCTATGTTGACGACTTATTCATCACATCCGAAACCTGGGAGGAGCACTGCTACAGAGTAGATTATGTACTAAGCAAGCTAGCGCAGAACAACATAACACTGAAGTTGGAGAAATCCAAGTTCATAGCGCGCGAGGTACAATTCTTGGGTTTCAACCTAGACGACAGAGGTATTACCCCATCAGCAGAGAAAGTGGAGGCAATTCAGAGGTTCCCACAACCAAGAAACAGGAAACAATTACAATCTTTCCTCGGACTCTGTAACTATTACAGGAAGTTTCAGAGCCGATATTCCGAGTTGACCGCCAAGTTTCAACCACAGTTATCTGCTAAGAACAAATGGACTTGGGGTGAAGATCAAGATCTTACTTTCCGCTTGATAAAAGAGAAGTTTCTGGAGAGTGTTATACTTCGTCACCCAGATTTTAAAAAACCATTCTTTTTAAACTGTGACGCTAGCGACCTGAGCTTAGGAACGACTTTATACCAGGAAGATGAGGAGGGACAACATCTGGTAATAAGCTTCGCTAGTCACACACTGAACCAGTGCGAAAAGAACTACAGTGTGACAGAAAAGGAATTGTTGAGCGTGGTGTTCGCATGCAGCAAGTTCCGGACATACATTCTCGGATATCAAGTCACGGTATGAACTGATCATAAATCCATCTCGTTCCTTCGTAGGTGCAAGTTGAGTCACGGCCGATTGGCTAGGTAGGTACTCGCCCTACAAGAATATGACCTGAAATGGGAATACATTCCAGGAAAAAAGAACATGGTAGCGGATGTGTTGTCACGTATAAATCTGGAAGATCAGACTTTCGAGGGAGAGAAGGAGAGCTTGGTCAAAATTTATAACATATTCAAGACCAGAGCCGATCTACAAGTTTTATTAATAAATATTCGAATCCATCAGCAGTCTGATCCTAAGCTGAAAAACATCGTGAGTCATTTGGAAGCCAATGACGATACCATTTCTAAATATTACCATCTTAACAAAGGGATTTTATTCATAAAAACGGCCTTGGACGATGAGACATGGAAGGTGATAATCCCACACCAAATCGAAAAGGAGGTCATCATCGATTACCATGTCAGGTATGGTCACATGGGAGCGTTAAAAGTGATACAGGCTCTAGAGGAAAACTGTAAGATCAAGAATATCAACCGTAAGGTGAGAACGTACATCAAGTCCTGTAAGATCTGCCAATGTGCCAAAATAAACAATGAAAAGACAGAGGGTATCATGATACCGATAACTTCAAACACAAAACTGGAAAAAGTGTTTTTGGATATCTGCGGGCCATTTCCCCGTAGCGGTGGTCGACACAGGTATAAATACTTGGTAATCATAATGGATCACTACACCAAATATGTAAAGCTATATCCGGTTAATCGGGCAACAACAGCAAAGGTTCTGGCGGTGATTATCGATTTGTATGTCCCAGAGATCGGTAGACCATCTTCCATTATTACCGACCATGGTACACAATTTAAGGGGAGGAGGTGGCGAGACCTTTTATTAGCACTTGGGATCAAAACTTATAAGACGTCAGTCTACCACCCAAGTAGCAATCCGGCTGAGAGAGTACTGAGAGAAGTGGGTAGGATCTTGCGCACGTACTGTCACAACCAACAGAAACAGTGGCAAGAGTACCTAGCAGCGACAGAGACATTCCTAAATTTCGCCCACCATCCAGCTATAGGAATTACACCATACTCAGCCATGTATGAGAAGCCGACTCCCCAAGAAATTGAACAAATCATTGAATTTCCAACAAACAATAATCAGAAATTCAACCAGTTGAGGTTTTACAACAAGGTAGCAGAAGATCAGGAAAAACGGCAAGCCAAATACCAGAAGGCAATAGGGCGTATTGTAACATATAAAGAGGGTGAAAAAGTCCTCCTAAAAAATCGAGAGCTGCCCAGCACCTTAGAAGGCATAACCAAAAAATTATTATTACTTTACACTGGACCATATGTTGTGGTAAATGATAAGCATAACAATACCTATGAGTTGAGGGAAATCGTTTCAGGAAAAATCAAAGGTGTGTACAATCAAGCTTCTATGAAAAAGTATTATGAAGAATGAGTTGTGAGTTTTGAATTTAGAATTTATAAACCATAATAAATGACAAACAAATTCTAAAATGATGTAAGAACAACTTACAACCTAATAATTTTGAACAAACTTTATGAAAGAAAGAGAAAGAGAAAGAATTTTGAATTTGACAAACAAATTCAAAGATGATGTAAGAACATCTTACTACCACTGAATTATGAGAAAAACCTTTATGAAAGAAAATAGAAGAAAGGAATTTTGTGTTTAACCAACAAAATTTAAAAACATAAGTAAGCATATCTTACTACCACTGAATTTTGAGAAAAACATTTTGGAAGAAAGAAAAAGAGAAAGAGTTTTGAATTATTTAAAATTATGTAAGCACATCTTACTAACACTGAATTTTGAGAAAAACATTTTGGAAGAATTAAGAAGAAAGGAATTTTGAAGTTAATATACAAAAAATTTGAAAATGAAGTAAGACCAACTTACTATAATTAAGTTTGTGAGGAAACTTTATGGTAAATAATTAAGAAGAATTTGAATTTGGAGAAATACCAAAACATTCAGAAATAATTGTAAGATCACCTTACTATAAACAATTTTGAATGAAACAATTCTGGGAATAAATGAATTAAACAGAATTTGAATGTTGATAGAACGTCAGAACTTTGAAACAAGATAAGATCAACATATTACAAGGATTTATGAGAAATATTTTGCCATTAAATAAAAAGAAGAGTTTGAATTTTGCATTAAAACTAACCAAGTTCCAAAAAATAATTATCTGCCATTAATAATTGAATTGAGAAGAAAATAAAGTGATTAATTCAGAAAAGAGAATTAACTTTAATCCAGATTAAATGCTAGATATTCACAATAGCATTTGAAGGAGTAGAGAAGAATAACAAAAAAGAGTGTAATATGCAAGAGAAGGAGAAAATTTGGAAGCAAAGAGACTAATTACTTATGAAACGATAATGAAAACAGTTAATTAAGAGCAAAGAAGAACAACTCATAACAAACAGAGGGAGAAGATGATTTCGAACAAATGATAATAATAAAACCTATATGAAATGCAAAGAGAAGAAATACCACATGAAATATAATATAAATGAATTAATGTTAATTAATGCGAAGGTGGATTAATAACTTTCTAAGAGAAAGGAAAGAACCAAAATGTTTAAATAAAATGATCAATATAACAACCTGTATATCTAATATAAAGATACAAATTTAAAAATTAAATATAATATATTAAGACCATTCAAATAATGAATAAGAAAGACTATATATAAAGACCATGCTAACACTATAAGTAACCAGAAGAAAGTATAAAGAGAATTCAGATGGAGAAGAAAAAGAGTTACACTGTAACCAGTAACCAGGATTATTAAAAGAAAGGTTTTCAACCATAATTAAAATAAATATATCAGACAAGTTAAGAGTTCAGAAAAATATATATATAATGAGTATAATAATAATTATGAAGATTTATTAAGATAGAAAATGTGAGATAATCTGAGAGACTACGAAGTGAAGAATCCAAAGATATTTTTATTAGTCGAAAATGAGACTACTTTTTATTTATTTATTCGATGACTGACTGAAGATAATTCCAGCAGCATTATGTTTTTTGAGCAGAGATGGATATGCCTCTGTACTCAATTTGTAGAAGTGGTGTATGGCCAGCAGAGTTTGTGTAGCGTACAGTGCCCCTCTGATCTGCCCCAGCCCACGTGATAGGGAATGTTAGGGAATTAATATCCCAAGGATCCAACACGAAGTTGATAAAGAAAGAAAATGTATTACAATAATAATATATCTCAGAAGACACTAACTATCCGAAAAGGATCAGTAGTAAAACAAGTAACTATATATATAAAATTAATTAAACTCTAATATAAAAAAGTCGATATAAAAATGGAGAAGAAAATGAATTATAAGAAAGGATGAAATTATCATAAGAAATTATTTCATCCATGAACATGTCTGAAATAATTACTTCTGGAGGAGATCAATCTGTAACGTGACAGATATATGCAAAATAATGAATGGCATTTGATCATTAGAATAATAAAATTATAACATTTAAATCTGGAAGAAAGCATTAAGTTTAATATAAAAATTAATTCATAGCAACTGTGGAAAGAAATCATTATTATTTAAAAAAAAATACAAGTTCAAATAAAATGAGTTACTAGTGATGAGTCATCCAAAACCAGCCTCATAACCAAAGGTTTTCAAACTATAACCCAGGAAGGTAAAAAAAAAAAAGTAAATAACAAAGCAATAAAGAATATGACCAAACCCACAACGAGGAAGTATAATTGGAAAAGAAACCCTGAATAAGCCAAGATCAACCAATACAGGTGGTGTATTTTTAAAATGACGAAGAAGATGAAGAAATCCCGAGAAACCCGAAGAAGATGGAGAAATCCCAAGAAACCTGATGGCATCAAGAAGAAGATGGAGAAGATACCAGTCCCCATGGAACAAATCTCCATTGTAAAACACTAACCAATTTATTATGTTAATAAGACTACACGACCATTTAGCAATAACATAAAATAAAAGTGTAAAGTGAACCAGTGATAGTTTTGGGTATTATAGAAAGTAAACCTTGTGTTTCATTCTTGGCAATAACAAACATTGAATACAATGAAATATGCAACTTTCAGTGACTTAAAATGTGTACTATGAGAATATGTTACTTACAAGATATAAATCTGTTTAAAATAACATTTTGTTTTATACGTATAATGAAAAAAGAAAAACAGATTTAATTATACTAATGACAGGGTACAATTCCCCAAAGACAATATTTAAAAGACGGTGTAAAAACTGTATAATCCTACTTACCATAATAGTTAGAAATAAGAATATAGATATAAGATTTTTGTGAATATAGTATAAGGATGTTAAAAAATGTATTAGATATAAGGCCATTTATTTAACTCTACAACAACTAACATCAGAACTGTAAATATAATTATTACTTGTGAATAGTAAGAAGTAATTAAGATGTTAGTTGGTAAAAAACCTTTTCTGTGAACCATATTTCAATGTTAGAAATAAGGATTTAATTGTAAAATGTCTGAAGGTTGAAGACAACCATTTATTTAAAAATATTCTTTATTTGTTTAACTGTTTTTTGTATTGTGACCAATACTAATTATTATTGTGTAATATGAAAAAATGTTTAGTTTATAATACCATATTTAAAAGTCAGAGAGGGTATCACACATCATATATTGTTTGTAAAAATATTTTGTAAGGAAAAATTGTTAAAAAACTTAGGCCAAAGAAAGAAAACCAAACTTCATCAAAACAGAGAAATTACTCATTTAAATGCAATTAAACAAAAGGGGTTTAAACAAAATAAACTTGAGATCAAGCCATATAATTGCACATACCATTTAGAAAGATTTTATAAAATTATATTCAGCATTATAAATAAAAATTAAAATGACTAAACTCAGAAATTTGGACAGGGGAGTCATATATTTCAGAATAATGTTTTAGAATTTAACTAATTCAATTAATTACAAGAAAATAAGGGAATATAAACCTTTTAATACAATATGAGATTATTAATATTAAATATAACTGATAAAATGGCTGAATTTACATAATGACAGGAAGTTAGTTTCGGAAATGTTTTAATTTTTCAGAGAATACAAAATGAAAGTGAAATTACTAATTTTGGACAGAAAACATTATAAAACGGCATTATTCAATCTTAAAATACGCCGAATGAACTGAAGGATTAATTTAAATAACATCTAGTAAATAAAATTGATAAATAACCAAAGTTTAGGCTATTATATAGTGTATTTTCAAATATGCACAGGATGCGAAATTATATTTGAACAATGTTAAGAATAATATTATATTGGCTAAGAGTTTAGTTGAAACTGGAGGAAATAAGATAGTTGATTATTGGTATTTGAACGGTGAATTTGACAAGCGTTTTATAACCAATCTAACCTAACAAAAAACGGTAGTGAACGGTACGTTTTTGTGAAATCGCGAGTGGCGTATAAAATCCTTCTAGAACATCCACATAGTGACAAAATCAATCAAGAAAGACTAAATAACACTGGACAGTACATAACTACCCCGAAAACACTACAAAACACAAGAAAACAGTATAACACATAAACATATATTAGTGTCGGAATCGTAAAAAGTGACTGAACTTATAAATACACAGATACACAAAATACAACCCAGAAACTTTACACAAGACACTATACAACGTCAAAAAAGAGATTTGCAGACACCAGAACGGGAATACTGCCAGAAAATATCTTATTTGGAACATCGCAGAAACGAGTGACATTTTGACCAACTTGATGGCAGCCATTTTCCTTTGTCGATCTCAACGCCTCTTTGTCCACGTCAGCTGTTGGTGACAACAAATTATATTATTTAAAATTTATTATTCAATGTGTGTATCTAGTATTAGTAATTAACTTGTTGTAACGTTATACTTTTTAAATATTGGCCCGATTTCTCTGACTTTGATAATAATTAGCTGTTTAAAGAACCTTGTTGAATTTTATATACTATACCTTGTAACTGTTTCGATACCCTGAGAGTCGATATTATAATCGAAAAGTGTCAATATTGCAATTATATAATAAAACATTAATACTTTTCACCACAAAATAGTTCTTTATTTCACTAATATTACAAATTACCACTAATATAATTTTAAATAATAAACTACCAGGACTTTACCACATATAAGGGAAGATAACCTACAAAACGAAAAGGTAAACAAGTATCGATTGTCCTGGAGACAATCTTACGAGTGGTTGTAGTTTATTTGAAAAATACAAGAACTTCAATAAAATTTTTTAGACAAGTGATATACATTTTAAAACTTCACAGTACCTTATTAATTAATTGATTTTAATTAATTAATTAATAAAAAAGGAAATTTTTTTTAAATTATAAAATTTTTTTTTCTTCAAACATAATTTTTTTTTAAATTTTCTTCAACAACCAACAATTTTTGTTTTAAAACATTCTGGTGCAACTACACACATATCTTTTCAACAACATAACGCTTTTGACAGTTTTGACTACATCTGGGACTCGACCAACTGGGGAACTTAAGGAAGCGTTTCAGGCCAGTAAAAACGTCGAGAGCCACACACCAAGTAAACACACAGAATTTGTAAGTTAGTTACAATATAAATCTTAAAACATGGAAGTCATGTATAGTTCTCCACACGGATATTTTCATTATTTGCATCAAATAGTATTATTGTTTAATACACGTTCTATCCAGATCAAATTATGTGTATACAGTTCTGGAAAAATTAGAAATACAATTTTTTTTGTTTATTTTAAACCGTATTATGTTTGGAAGTATCCCAAAGTAAATTTAACTTTAATCATGTCAATCATGAGGCCAGTCGTTTTTTAAGGCTAGGAGAATCCTTGAAATGTTTGGAGCATCACTAGGTCATGATGGATCAAATCATCAAACTTCAGTTTCTGTGAAAAACTGGCAGATTTGAGTAGTCAGTTGATAAAGGATGGTATTGTAAAAGCAACAATTCTTTCAGAATTATTTTATAACCCTGTCAGTCTGCAAATAACTATCACTCCTTTAGATCATCAGCAGATTTAAACTTTTCTTATTTGTGCTAGGAATGTATCATGTAAAACTGCTGGAAGTATGGTATACAAAGTTTCTATTATCCTTTTCAAGATTGATGACCAAAACAAAAAGTACTACTTATAATTCATCATTGTAGCAGTTACACAGCAGTATACTAAACATCTCTTTGTTAATACCTGTACTCTGGTCAGGTAGCACACAATGAATCATTCAAAACAAGTACAATTCAGTGTCAATGTCTAGTGTTTATGTGTCACTGCTACCCATAGTGAATCATTTGTATTGTACATAACAAATAGTATTCTGACTGTACACGTTTTTCATCTGACAAGAATTTTATACTTAGGCAAACTCATTTAATGGTGTAACCTTCTGTAATATGTGCCAAACAAGTATTCATAAAATTAATATTTGTGTCAAATTGTGTATTGTTATTTCAAACAAAATCTGCTTTGTGGACATAACTTTATGTCCAATACAATTATTATGTTATTTCTTTTTAGTATCCCTTATAGATTTGCATGATCAAAACTTTTAATACTAAAACTTTTTTTCAGCTGATAACCATGCTTTGTTGAGATTATTAACGAAAAGTTTTGCTCATTCAGTGATGTGGCATCTTCAGTGATAAAGTTGAGTCTCATCGTGGTAAAACTACTGAAGACTTCATAGAATTGGAAAATTAATGAAAATAATATTCTTACAACCAGTGACAAGAATTATGAACTTAAAACAGTGGAATGAATTATTGAATACCAGATACTCTCAATTGCTAAAACAAACACACTTATATTACAACAGTTCTCTTTATATAATTATCCAGGACACATTGTATAGCCTACAAACAGTAATAAAAAATCACAATAGTTTACAACACAAATAAACAATTGATCATTTGTCACTTTCATTAAAAACTGCTGTCTAATATCATTCTATATGAATGCACAACCTACTACACCAACTTTCTAAAACTCAGCTGGTGGCAACATCCTAATTATCAGGCTAATGTGAGAAAGTTCCAGATGAATGCCAAGAGTGTGGCTCTAGAATATTCTGCAGTGCTGCTGATTAACAGTATGTGATCAGCATCACATAGAGTACTACACATTTAAGCTATCTAATTGACTTGGTATTACAATATTAGTAAAATGTGCTTGTTAACCAAATAGTGTGTTAACCAAATCCCATTTCACTAAGAGCATTTTAGAAGTCTGGGTTATCTTTTATGTTTCACTCCACAAACATGCCTTTAGTTCAGCATTTCTTAACCTATTGGGCATGAGCCACTGCTGGGTCCCGAGAGGGCATTTGGAGGGTTGCAAAGTCAGGTTCGGAAATTTATTTACTGTGTCTTAAAAACCTACTACATGTAAATAACTAAGATATATCATTTTAACAATTTAAATTCAACCTGTTTTGTACATAGTCTAAACTGTACATTTTTGTTATTCATGCTCTACCATTGCTTTTTACCAGCTCTGATGTTTAACTCTCTATAACCAGATTGAAAGTTGCTTTCCAGAGGGATACAGTGAATTCAATTGGATTCAAGACCCATTCTTATATTTTGAAAGTTCTAACATGTTCTCAGTAAAACTAAATGAGCAATTGTGTGATATCATATGTGATGCTGGGATTAATACTAAATTGTTAGTAAATTATTTTGTAAAGTTAGTGATAACATGAGACATGTCATGGACAACAAAATCCATAAACTTTTAGATTCTGACTTAACAAAGTTCTGGATATCTTTAAGAGATGAATATCCTGAACTTTCGGAGTTGCTCATCCCATTCATCACCTCATTCTTGAGTGAAATGGGATTTTCATCTCAAGTGAAAAGCAAGCACAGAAATAGACTTGACGCACACTCAGATTTATGACTTAATTTAACCACTCTTGAATCCAACATACCCCAGCTTTTGCAGAAAAAGCAGCCCCAACTGTCACATTAGTAACTAATGATTAGTTAGGCAAGTAAAAACTCTTTTGTTTTTAACTTCAGCATGTGTTTATTAGAGAAAATTAGTCTTTTGAATTACATATTTGCTTTTCTATAATTAAGTGTATATATAATTTGTTTAAGCATAAAAGAAGGCTTAAAGTTCCCAGTGTTACCAAAAATATGATTATAAAGTGGATGCACACCCCTGCAAGTAGTTCTGCCACGCACACCCCTACAAGTCTAATTAATTTTAAAAATCTAAAAGGTTAAGTTAGATAATTAAACGTAGACACAACCTCCCAAAATCGTCTCTGTACCGTCATTATGTGCGATAAATGGAAACTAATTTCTGTACTTCCAATAAATACACCCTTTTAATAAAATATGTGCCAATAAACCCCAATAAAATATGCACCAATAACGAAGCCTACTATCTAAGTTAGATAATTAAACGTAGACACAACCTCCCAAAATCGTCTCTGTACCGTAATTATGTGCGATAAATGGAAACTAATTTCTGTACTTCCAATAAATACACCCTTTTAATAAAATATGTACCAATAAACTCCAATAAAATATGTACGATAACGTAGCCTACTAGGTTATACGTTCTAAATTGGAAGTACCGATAGGTTTTAATTCGAATAAATACAGCCTTTTATCCATACAATAAATACAGCCTTTGAATGTACACTAACAAAGGAAATTTTTGTTAAATCTAATTAATTTTAAAAATGTAAAAGGTTAAGTTACATTGTTAAACGTAGACACAACCTCCAAAAATCGTCTGTGTACCGTAATTATGTGCGATAAATGGAAACTAATTTCTGTACTTCCAATAAATACACCCTTTTAATAAAATATGTGCCAATAAACCCCAATAAAATATGCAAATAGGTTATAGGTCTACGTTCTAAATTGGAACTAGGTTTTAATTCCGGTACTTCGAATAAATACAGCCTTTAATGTTATGTAAGGCAGCCTTGTATCCATACAATAATTTAATGTACACTAACAAAGGAAATTTTTGTTTAATCTAATTAATTTTAAAAGTCTAATAGGTTAAGTTGCATTGTTAAACGTAGACACAACCTCCAAAAATCGTCTGTGTACCGTAATTATGTGCGATAAATGGAAAATAATTTCTGTACTTCCAGTAAATACACCCTTTTATTGTACACTAACAAAGTAAATTTTATTTGTTACATTGTCGTACATAACCTCCATAACCTGGCATTAGTTACTTACGAAGAAAACAGTTAGTTCTAGTACACATCGAATACGGAAAAACATACAAACGCGGAGACGGATGTTTTCTTTGGCCGCAGGCTATAGTGAAAGACCCGAAAAAATAATGGTAAGCCTAATTATAACTAAACTTATTGGACTACATATTTGGTTATAGTCTGTGACTAAATATATCTTAGGGTCCCAAATCTTATTTGCATTACAAGCCATTTCGCTCGACTCTGATTTCATGCTTCAGTTATTTATTTATATAATTACGTGTGTTAATTATGCTCAAAGATTTTTAGTTTCTAAGTTGCAAGATAGGTAGTTTGTATATTACTTTCGCATTGTTTGATTTGTATGGCACTGAATTTGAATAATCTGTTGATATGGTGAATAGAATGATTTGTATTTACTTATTCATAAGTCAAATGTTAGCGTGCTGTCGAAAAGTTTATTACGTGCAGCGGTGTACTGAATAGTTTATGTTAATGAAACTAATTTATAGCAGCCGTAGTGTACTTCAGAAGGTCTAAGGTAATTTACTTATTTAAAAACAACTGGATGTTAGGTTAAGGTGGAAATAACGATAGTGTTCATTGAGAGGTATGAAGTATAATTAGGATTAATTTCATTAGTAATATAATGCAGACATTCTCAAAAAGTAATTTCAATTTGGATATATGGCTCTTCGTTTTTCTTATAATACCTATTATACATAGTTGTCTTGATTATTCATCACTTCTTTCACAGCACTACACTTATCTAAAAATGAAACTTTTTCTTGTGAACTTACTGTTTATTCTCTTCTCGTCGAACGCGTTTCGGCGTACGTATTCGCCTTCTTCATACCTATTATACATATACCTGTATTATATAATTTGTTGAAGCAAGATAATTTATAGGCCTATCTCACTTTGGGAATACTAATTTAAGTTTTTACTAGGAATAAACAAACTGACATAGATTTAACATTAAATTATTGATTCCATTTTGGTTAGACAAATCAATTGCGAAACTCAGTCAGTGAAATTTAGAGTGCAAGTAATAGAACAACAACTAATGTCAAAAAAACATCAGAAACATATAATAAAAACAAGAGTGAATGAGAATAAAAACAGTTTTACAAATAAACACAAAAATAATAAAAACAACCGTAACAAAATAGATATGAATAAAAAGGGCTAAATAAAAACTTATAAATAATAAGCAGGAACAAAAGTAAATTAAATGCATTAGCCTACATACCTGGATAATCTTCAGATTCATTCACCACTAGAGGTGGGCTAAACTGTTATTTTAAAATACTAGGTATGAAAATACCGTTCCAAAAAAAATAACAGGTACAAATACCTGTTATTATATACTATATATACATAACCTATATTATCCTTTGTAAGTAACTCGTTTTGAGGTTCCTGCAGGTCTCCTATGTAATATCTTCAAATAAATACACTGCAAGTAGGTTTATTTTCACCTAGGTAAACCTATTATTATAAACCTACTTGCTGTGTATTTATTTGAAGATATATAACCTATACTATATAATTTGTTATAAGAAATAAATTGAAACAAAGTATGAACAGTGTTACTTTACACTGTAACTTTATTAAACTATTACTGTTTAAATGAAAATAAGAAACAAGAGAATTTATAGGCCTATCTCCCTTTGGGAATACCAATTTAAGTTTTCACTAGTAGTAAACAAACTAACATTGGTTAGACAAATCAGTTGCGAAATTCGGGGCAATTAAATAATTTAGAGTAGGCCTACACGTAATATCACAAAAAATAATGTGAAAAAACATCAGAAACGTATAATAAAAACATAACAGTAAGCCACAAGAGTGAATGAGAATAAACAAAATTTTACAAATAAAAATAAAAAACAAATTGTAATAAAATAAATATAAATACATAAATAAAAACTTGTAAATAATAAGCAACAACAAAAGTAAATTAAATGCATTACAGATATTTAAGGAACAGGACTAGATAAAGTGCATAAATGTCCATTACAACAATCTCATCATTTACGTGAGATGTGTAGTGAAGTTAAAATCACATTAATAAAAAGTATAATATAGCTTATCAACATCAGCCACTCTATAGGTTATAACTCAATATAATTAAATACAACTATTTCACTAACGACTCGGAACAAAAAGTTTTTTCGAGTAAAAACAAAGTTTTACCAACCGATTTTAGTTACAAGTTGGTGACTAGTATAATATATAATTTATTAGCATATAATCTGTATTATATATCTGCATATCACACGAGAATAAATGTAACAGCAGGATGAATTATTAAAAACAGCTTCGTCTCTTTGCGCAGAATGAAGTGTACAGGACGAAAAAGTGGCTCGTACTATAGTTCCTACTCGAAATATGCTTGATACTACCTGTTCCTAAAATACTAGGTGTTCCTAAAATACTACTGTTCCTCTGATACGCTTAGTATTTTGTGTAATGGTGATACCCCTAGTATTTATACTATAAATATATATACTATATATAGTATTATACTAGGTATTTCAAATACGCGTTACTGGCTGTTCCTTGCGTTACAGCGATATTTTTGTACACCGAGTGTTTGGCCTTGGCATATTCGTTTACATGATCTTGCGTACTTTTTGTGTGTGTGTCTGTGTAGGTGCGTAGGGGGTGTGCCTCGACTCGGAACAGCGAGGGCGGCGTGTCTCGACTCGGAACAGCATCGCCGCGAATAACAGGTATTTCAACTTTTCAGTCACTGTTACATCCGTTCCACAAAAATATCGTTCCAAAATACCTGTTACAGGTATATCGGCCCACCTCTATATTCACCACTGTACACAGAATATACAAGTCATGAACTAATCTGTCACACCTATTCACATTACAATTTGGTTCACTTAAATAACGCATTATAGGTAAAACTAAACTATTCAATCGTTTTAAAAATACTAGGATTTCAGTTATTCAAACACTACTTCAAATTCGTATTAAAAAATATCACCTATGGCATTTTCCTTGATGTTAATTGCGTTCTTCGTTCAGATAAAATTGTTCCCACCCGGGAAAATAACCTTTTCCAGGGAATGGATGTTGGTTTCCACCACAGTAAGGGATTTTCCCTTCTGTCTGTTGGTGTGTCTTGAAGATATCTATCTATTTCTTGTAGAGCCACTGATAAAGGTATCCCTATTGGTTTAAATTTGGCTTTCATAAAAGCCATCCCAAGTGGAAACTTCTTTCTCTTGTGTTATGTTAGGTTGTACATTTCCTTGGGTTTCAATGCTTATATTGGTTCTTGAATATTTTATAATTTGTGAATGTACTAGGCCTAGTTCAGCTGCAAGTTTTGTTTGTATTTTCTAGAGAAGTATTGTCTTAAAAAAAAAATAGTGTTTGTATCCATATTTGTATGTGTCAAGCAGCATGCAAAGTGAAATTGTTTTGCTTTTTTTCCAAATTATCAAACCTTACAGAAATTCCTTCTAGAAGTTTTAAGTACAATTTCTCTGACAAGTGGTTTAGTTACTTTCACAATTATATTTTTTATTGAAGATTTTAATCCTTGGGTTACAGGTATTATCTGGCTGGCTGTGATATATTTCTCTCCACTCATTTCTTTCGTTACCTCCTCACAAGGTTTCAGAACATCACACAGATGTGCAGTAATCACATTAAAAGCTTCATTTGTTGAAGAAGACTATATATCAGTTAAATTCTTGGATTTCGTTGTCCATGACGTGTCCGTTACTTAACTAAATATCACTATAATATTGACGACTCGGAACACAAAGTTTTTTATAAGTAAAAACGTAAAGTTTTACCTTACAGCCTAAACCGGCTTTCACCTATAGAAGGCTTCATCAGAGGCTGTCGCTAGTAGCGCTGCTCGTCTTGTTGTTGGCGACGAGAAAACAACGACGTTTTCTCGTCGCCAACAACAAGACGAGCAGCGCTACTAGCGACAGCCTCTGATGAAGCCTTCTATAGGTGAAAGCCGGTTTAGGCTGTAAGGTAAAACTTTACGTTTTTACTTATAAAAAACTTTGTGTTCCGAGTCGTCAATATTATAGTGATATTTATATATCAGTTGTTAAGCAAACAGTTAGTGCCTCTTTTTTAATAGATTGTTTGATTTCATTTACCTTTGTTTTGTAAGACAACAAACAGTGTGTTGGCTAAATACTTTCTAGAAGGAATTTCATAACTAGGGAGACAAGTATTCGTCAAATTTCGGAAACCTCTGTCTTCAACAACTGTAAATGGTTGAAGATTCCAAATAAAAAGTTTCATTATGGCCTCACCAATTTTGTTTTTATCAGATAGGGCCAATGTTTTGGGTATGTAGGCTGACATTGACATTTTTTTTTTACCTGTTGGAACAGGCAGCTGAAATGAAGAAGAAATTGATTTTGGAAGGTGTCAGTAGCTCTTAAACTGATTGGTCTCTCTGGATTAAAAATGTGGGAGGAAGATTCAACTACTAAGTTTTCATGATATTAATTGATGACTCGTTGGGCACTTGGTGAAAGGGGTATTAATACAAAGGTTTTTTTCAAAATATATAAACACTTGGGACATTCACAGTTTTTTTTTTATTTAACTCTGACGGCTGTTTCGACTTCTTAAGCCATTGCCAAAGCCATTGTTCACTCAGCTCTTTGACAATGACTTAAGAAGTTGAAACAGCTGTCAAGAGTTAAATAAAAAAACTATGAAACATACCAAGTGTTTATATATTTTTAAAAAAACTTTTGTACTAAGTTTTCTTGTGCACATCTGATGCTATTTGCAGTATATCACCTGAAGAAATATCTGGTACCGGTAAAGATTGCGCAGCAGTTTGGGTGGATATAGTAGAAAGAACAATTGTTGCGTGCTTTTGTTCTAATTTTTTTTTAATTACTAGGCTAACTGAACTTTTATATGATAGTTTTGTTTTGCAAATGTTGCACAATGCAACACAGTTACTGACTGATTCAAAAAGGCTCCACGCATCACTCGTTATTCTTCTTCTTGGAACCATGTCACCAAAATTTTAAAAATAAAAAGCGTTATTTTTAGCACTCTGTACTAAACATGAACATAACTTAGCAAAACCGATAACAGTCACAGTGGACAACAATACTTAAAAAGTATTGTAAGGCCTTCCCCTAGTTCTCGACCCGTGGTAGGCATACCACTAGTGGTATGCAAGAAGACCTAGCTAGGAAAAAAGTATTTATTTAAAAAGAAAAAAAAGAAAAATTCATGTTCAAAACAGCAATACATTTTCATTGGATATGATTTAAAATGATTACCCTTATAAAAACACAAGCTAAACAGTGTGTGGTAATATTTCATTCGATATCTGCTCTTATCTTATTTTGTTTTCTTATCCAGTGGTAGGGTACTCAAAATGAATGCGGAAGACCAAAGTGGTATGCGGGTCCGGAAAGGTTGGGAACCACTGCTAGTAGATCAGTTGTGCAACTGATAGGTCCTGTCAAAAGCACAAGTTGAGCAAATAATGGAAACTTCCAGCCATATCATAAATCAATTATGAATGTTTTACAGTCTCCAAGAAATTCAGTAAACTTGTAACTTTCTCTTCTTATCACCTCCTTGTTTTATTGATGGCCTTCTAATAAGTTTATTAGTAAATTCGTATCTTCATCAAATCATTATATTTACCTTAGTGCCCGGAATTTGACCAGTTACACCTAATTGTGTTATCTGTTATGGAGTTTGTTATTTTTATTTCTTTACTAAGTGGAAACTACTATTACTCAAATGATAAGTAAATGATAGAGACAAAAATTCAAAATTAGCAGTTTAGATAAAAAAAAACAAATTTACTAAAATAGTCTACCTTATATTTTAGAGGAGCGTTATCAGATCAGTAAAGATTTAATGAATAGAAGGAGATAAAGTGCATAAATGTCAGTCATAAAGTCGATATCCTATCTTAGAGCAAACTACAGGTCTCAGTACAAAAAAAGACTAGTTTGTAGTGTTTTACAACAGGAACATTACAGCAATCTTATCATTTAAGTGAGATGTGCGGTAAAGTTAAAATCATCTCTGTAATCACATTAACAAAAAGTACTATATGACCTATCACCCACTCAGCCACTCTGTAGGTTATAACACAATATAATTCGCTTTTTCAACGTTTACCAAGGTGTGGTGACTAGTATAATATATAATTTGTTATTGTAATCTGTATTATATATCTGCGTAACACACGAGAATAAATGTAACATCAGTATGACTTTTCTTCATTTATTAAAAACAGCTTTGTCTCATTGGTATTCTGAATCTCGCTTTGTTTTACTTCATTTCGTACTTGTATGGTAATCGGGACATGCACAGAAGCAAGTGCGATTTTGTACTTGTTTATTCGTTGGGGGGGGGGGTCCCATGAGTAATTGGAACAGGTATTTCTACTTTTCAGTTATCGTGACACCTTGTACTTGTTTATTCATTAGTTGGGTGGGGTGGGGGGTCCCACAAGTAGTTGGAATAGGTATTTCAACTTTTCAGTCACTGTTATATCCGTTCCACAAATGTAATCGTTTCAAAATGCCTGTTACAGGTATATCAGCCCACCTCTAGTCCAGACTAAGCCTGGTCGATTGGTGGCTCTAAAGATACTACTTTAATGTGTGGGGTTAACCAGTATAAGAGTGTGTGAGAAATGTACTGAAAGTAATGGCATAGTCAAATACTGTTATACAACGTACAGAACAAGTTCAAGAGTTAATGTAACATTATTATAGCCTGCACAACCCACACGTGAGGAAACATAACCTCACCTTGCGGGCATAATTGAATACTAATGTCGTGGGCGAGCGGTGTTAAACGGCATTACTTGGTATCGTTACCGTGTGTCCAAGGACATACACGTTACATAACCCACAACAAAGTCCTGATTTCAAATGCACTTTATTAAACATTCAGTGAACAAATAGTAATCGGCACATGAATAAAATCAAATTGACAAAAGCTAAAATGTTGTTATTTAGTATTGAACAAATACTGGTACACTAGCTGGTACACATTATGCATTTGTGATAATGTCTTCACAGTGATTCAGTACACATGAAAAATTGAATTGTAGTTACTCAAGTTAACAACAAATGGAAATAGACAAATTTATTACAGTTATTACAGATGAAAACAATATGATGCTCAGTATATTATAATTGAAACCTATTATTATGTTTATAATTTGTATTGAACTGAATAGTACAAAAAAGAAACTTTTTGTAGACTTCGAAAATCAAATGAAACTTTCTGATTCTAAACACTTTTTGTTTTAGACATTATTGTTGGTATATGTTTTATGTATGTAATACCCGTATTTACTCAAGTCAGTGTGTTTAATGTAAAGGCAGTGCAGTTCAGCTTGAACAGTAACAATAATGGAGCCATCTTATGTCGTGCATGAAATAGCTTTGTGGTGGGGGGATAAAAGTTGTATTATAGTTTTTGAGGAAAATTTATTTTTAGAAGGGATTGTATATAATATTTCTGGTTTGGTCAGTATCGTATTGTATTAAGGCAATAAATTACATTTGACATTTGTTGTACCTATGAAAACTTTGTAATTTGAATTGCTGCATTGCAGGTGCGTGTAGTGATGTTATTTTTATATCTGTTATCTGCTGCTGGTTTCAGACAGGCCGACAGCAGACAAATTTAAGTTTAGTTCCTTGCAAGACTCCGTACAGGCAACACGCCTTGTTCGCTAGCCGCTGCGCTACATAAGTTTCAATATTTCATAATTTAGCATGATCATCATGCACTAATTTTACTCGGCCTCACACATGGTTATGAGTTTTCCATATTTAATTCTATATTAATTCTCCGGCATTTGTGCTGCGTTAAACCTGCACGCGCCAGCAATTATGTCTTGTTAATTTCCAATAAATTATTATCGCAAGAATTTATACAGTCCACTTTATCATTTCATTTCATTTCATACCAGCACCTCAATAAGCGTTCTAAGATTAACTTAAGATTCTTCGAGAGCATCTAAGACGCAACATTTTTGGTCCTCACGGGACGGATTTCACAATTTTGGTCCACCGCGACCGCATTTTTTGGTCCACCGCGACCGGATTTTCACCCAGTACGATTTCAGAAATATTTCATTTAATGGGCCCAAACGACGTTTGGGTCAAATCCAAACATTTTCAAGCATCAGATTGCTGGCCGTTGCATACCTTCATGGTTCTAAAACTGAGACAGAAATTTACTCCATACTCAGTGCTGCAAGATTCTGCAGAGCAGCAACTTTGAGACAACAAGACACGGCAAGGCAGCATCATTGGTTCTAGAGCGATAAAGATCCAGAACTTTAAAATTACATGAAGAGCTACAACTTCAAGCATCACCCGACCAGCAGAAACAGGTGGTGCGCCAACTTCAAAGGATTGCCGAACAGGACCGAACAACGGAATCGAACCCAGCTTGAGCACGCTGGGATTCAACATCCACGTGAATGTAAACTTTCATTTTTTATAATTTTCATATATAATTGATTGGGTACGGCAAACTAGGTAATATTTTTGCACAGAGTTAATAACATTTAATATAACATAATTAATAATTTTTGCAGAAACAGATGTTATTGTCAAGTGGCCATAAGCTTATATTTTTTATCTAGATTTTCATATGTATATCTAAATTCTCATTTACGCAGCTGTGCAATAACGCATTAAGAAATTTAAGTTAACGCATTTTTGATAACTTTCATAACTATTTTTAAGCAAATTGAGTACCTATTATAGTAAGTCATATATTAAGGTGTACACAGATCACTGGCTCCCGCATCATATCAGATTTTAGCAAATTATTCAAAATTACAACAACTGTTCACCTGCTCTATATCTAATTATTGTTTTCAAATCACATTTTACATTTCGGTCATGGCTGATGTGAAAGCGTTAATAAAGAAATTGGGCACAGCCAATATCGGGCGTCTATATCCCGTGTGAATACTTTTGCTGACAATTTCGATATGGACACAAGCGATCATCATGCCTTAAAAATTAAACTCTGCCATTTGATGGAATTGTCCGCTAAGTATGACGAAATTCAGACTCAAATTGAGGCTGACGATTCCGATTACGCATCAGTCAGTGACAGAGTTCAAACAGAGGATGATCTCTGCAATATTGAGTGCAAGTTACACCATTTATTAGAGCAAGTGGAGGAGGTGAACAAGAAACCGTTGATTCAGGCGGAAGTTACACCAATTAAACCCCCCCCCCTATACAGTTAGAGCCGATTAAACTGCCCTGCTTCTCAGGCAGCATTATTGATTGGCAACATTATTATAATATGTTTGTAGAATTAATACACGTCAGAACTGACCTGACTGACATACAGGAATTACACTATTTGCATTCTTCATTAAGTGATGAAGCGTTAAATGTAATAAAATCTCTTCCAAATCACCCATGAAAATTATGCGGTAGCTATTGATCTGTTAAAAGCCAGGTACGACAGCAAATTAATTGTCTCAGCCTATCACATAGGGAATGTCCTGGCCGTAATCTCCATTCAACGAGAATCCATGGGTAGCATTTCCAAATTCATTGACGAGATCACTGCGAACATAAACGCTTTAAATTCATTGAATTTAACGGTAAATACATTTGAAATTATTTTCGTGCAATACTTAACGCAAAAACTCGATAACCAGACATGTCGGCTCTGGAAAGAAAGCTTGTCGGACGAACGATTTCTTAATTTCAGGAATTTTATTAAGTTTTTAAATAATAGGAGGCAGTTATTGCAAAACGTCAATGGTGCGGCCAGCCCAGTAACCAAAATGCACGTTAGCGATAAGATTCACTATCGCAAAGCTATTAAACCGGTTAATATTACTAGGGCGACATTCCATTCTCATATCGGCAATAACATATGTCAGCTGTGCAGAGGTAAACACCTGAGTGTCCACAATTCGTGGCCATGTCTCCCCTGGAACGAAAAAATATTTTAATTAAAAATAAACTCTGTTTAAATTGTCTACGTCAAGGCCATGGATCTCGCACCCTGTCATTCCAAATTTACTTGCAGGACGTGTGCTAAACGCCACCACACAATGATCCACGTATCAGGCAATAACGCTTCGTGCAGTAACAATCAGTTTGCACTAAAACTGCAAACAAACAAATCTATATTATTATCCACCGCCGTCTGCATGACAACTGATCATGCCGGTAGGAAACACCCAGTAAGGATTTTATTAGACTCAGGTTCACAAGCTAACTTCTGCACCATGAATTTTGCACGTTGCATGGGTCTAAACCTAATTAAATCTCAATTACCCATCACTAGTATAAATAATTCATTATCTCAAGCTGACTTCAGTACTAGGGTAAGGTTGCATTCACGTTATAAGAATTTTAGTTTAAACATACATTGCGCTGTGCTTCCCAGTATCACTAATAATCTCCCTGCGGAATCATTTGATATCGCATCCTTAAATCTACCCAAAGGCATATTCCTAGCCGACCCACAACTGAACTTCTCTTCGCAAATCGACCTATTGCTTGGTGCTCAGTATTACTTACAATTAATTGAACCTGTCAAATTCATCTGTAGCCCACATTTTCCCATAATACAGGAGACAAAATTGGGATTCATTCTCGCGGGTAACTTGCCATTTAATGTCGACTGACAAAGCCTGTCTCATCATTCATAGCATGTGAGGACAATAATGCTATTTCCTCGCAACTAAAGGACTTTTGGAAGTTAGAGGACGTTGCTATTCGTGCTCCCTCCGCTGAAGACATGGAATGCGGAAGTCATTTTGTATCTAATACTTTCCGTAATAATGATGGCAGATTTGTGGTATCCCTACCTCGCAGGTCATAGAATTCTCATTTGGGCGATTCTCTTCACGGAGCTATCCACAGGTTTCAAGCACTGGAACTCAAGTTCAAGCAGAAACGTAAACGTAACCGGTTCTTACACTGTCACCCACAATGGTGGCATGGTCCATCCTGGTTGTCCCATGAGTCATCATCATGGCCCATCTGCGCCTTCGATGCCCATTCACCCTGCACTCATCCCGATCTTGAGCAGGAACAACGTAAGCAGGTCTAAACCTCATTGATTGTTACTTCATCCTACGTCTGGTTATTTTGAAAACTACTCATCCCTCTCAAGGTTCATTCGTGTATTTTCTTATTGCCGTCGATTCATTCGGAACTCTAGGCTCCCCATAGCTGATAGGGACACTTCCTTTTTAACTGCCCAGGAGTTGCATGATCCACTTTTGGTTTTTATTCGCCAGTCCCAGCGATTGCACTTTAGCATCGAAATTAAGGAACTTGAGGCACAATGCTGCATCCCCAATAATAGTAAAATTCTCTCTCTCAACCCATTTCTGGACATTGCGGGGATATTACGTGTGGGCAGACGCCTTCAGCACTTCCAGCTTACCTATGAGAGCAAACACTAAATCATTCTATACCCGCACTCTCATCTCAGCAAACTAATCATACAAAGTGAGCACCTTCGTTTACTACACGCTGGTATACAATTGACTCAGTTTTCTCTACGTCAGAAATATTGGATAGTTAATGATAAATCTTATATACGTTCAGTAATATATAAATGTATCACTTGTTTTCTATTCTGTGCTAGGGGCGCAAGCCAATTATTAGGACAATTACCCCTTCCCCGGTTTATGCCTGCTAAACCATTTTCCCAATCTGCAGTCGACTATGTTGGTCCCGTACTTATACGCCATGGCGGGCAGCATTTAAAATCGACGTCAAAGGCTTATATTGCTTTATTTATATGCATGACCACTAAGGCCATTCACCTGGAACTAGTATCAGATCTTACCTCAGATGCCTTCATAGCAGCATTAAAACGGTTTATAGCGCGTAGAGGTATCCCTGATCAGATATTCTCCGACAACGGAACAAATTTTTGTCGTGCTAGTAGCTCACTTCACGAATTGCACAAACTTTTTCATTCTAATGGATTTGAGCAGACCACCCAGGATTTTACCAGTGCCCAGGGCATTAAATGGTCCTTTATTCCCCCGTCAGCACCTCATTTCGGTGGCCTGTGGGAAAGCGGAGTCAAGAGCGTCAAATTCCATTTGCGGCGCGTTGTCGGCGGAACCATCCTTACCTTTGAGGAGTATTACACTATCCTAACTCAAACAGAATCCTGCCTCAACTCGCGCCCTTTGTTTGCCATCTCCAATGACTCTAGGGACCCCGAACCTTTAACTCCAGCTCACTTCCTGGTTGGTTCTCCTCTCACTGCACTCCCGGAACCTGTCTATTCCCAAGTCAATATTGGTCGTCCGGGCAGATGGCAACTGCTCCAAAAATTCACTCAATCTATATGGAACAGGTGGTCGAAAGAGTACCTGCACCAGTTACAACAACGCAACAAATGGCGCATCTCGTCAAAAATTTGACTCCCGGACAACTCGTCCTTATTCTAGATGACAGTTCCCCCCCACTTCACTGGAAACGCGGGGTAGTCACGAACGTCTATTCGGGTCAGGATTCAATAGTGCGCGTCGCGGATGTTCGCACCGCTAATGGTATCCTACGTCGACCCATCCATAAATTATGTCCACTTCCAGTGGACTCCGACTAATTGCATGAGCATTCATGCGACATGCATCATTGTATCTAACATTTATCATCCTTTCTATTTGTTGTTTGTATTATATTATTATTAAGTTTTTATTATTTTATTCCTATGTATCATTATCATGTTATTATTATGTTTTTGAATTTTTTGGGGATTATGATTCTAATATTATTGTATCAATTATTATGTCTATTGACATTGTATTATTACCTGTTACATATTATTGAATTTTGTGATCATTATTATACTATTATCTACTGTTAACTATTATGTCAATCCTTATGTATTATGTATACTCGTACAATCATATTATGCATTTTTACATCATTTGGATATGTCTATCAGTGCTATGTACTACTGAATTTTGATATCATTATACTAATACTATGCATGAACATTATTATGTCTTTATTATTGTATTACTATATTGAATCAGTTTTTAAGGATGTTTTCTTTTATATAAATTAAGGGTTGTCACTTACCTTTTGTTAAAAATTGAATGTATGTATTTACTGAACATATGTTAATGCTTAAAAAAGATCATGTTATTTACATAAGCACCTTTATTTTTATCATGAGTTTTTTATTTTTGTACATTTGCTAGCACAGAAATTGTTTTGTTTTGCTTTTGAGTTTGTTTCTGATAGCTTAATGAATTTTGTTATTTACAGATTTTTATGTCAGAGATAATTTACTTTAAACAAAGGTCAATTTAATGTATAAGGCTTTCAAGTATATTGTATATTGTCTTTGTATATAACATTTGATAATAATTTGTGATGTACTATTCAAACAATTACTTAAGTTGCAAAATCGCCCCGATTTTGTGCGGGCAGTATGGTTAAAGTTTGTACCTATGAAAACTTCGTACTTTGAATTGCTGCATTGCAGGTTCGTGTAGTGACGTCATTTTTGTATCTGTTATCTGCTGCTGGTTTCAGACAGGCCAACAGCAGACAAATTTAAGTTTAGTTCCTTGCAAGACTCCGTACAGGCAACACGCCTTGTTCACTAGCCGCTGCGCTACATAAGTTTCAATATTTCATAATTTAGCATGATCATCATACACTAATTTTACTTAGGCGATATTGGCCTCACACATGGTTATGAGTTTTCCATATTTAATTCTATATTAATTCTCCGGCATTTGTGCCGCGTTAAACCTGCACGCACCAGCAATTATGTCTTGTTAATTTCCAATAAATTATTATCGCAAGAATTTATACAGTCCACTTTATCATTTCATTTCATTTCATACCAGCACCTCAATAAGCGTTCTAAGATTAACTTAAGATTCTTCGAGAGCATCTAAGACGCAACAACATTATTAAAAGACACAATGTGAACTAAACGTCTATTACACAAGTGTATATGTTAACCAACCACTGAATATTATTATTTGACCATGCACAGCAATTTATTATAAACAAGCAGTTCAGTATAAACATAATGCGATTGCAAATTGGATAACCTTGTTTTCACTATGTTAAACTGTGAAAATTAAGACGAATTTTTCTGAGAAATTATAAAACAAAATATAATTTGTTTAATCGTACAATATCATTATATAACCTCCCTACTGACACTTGGGAACAGAGAAGCAATGCAGATTCGATGCTCTTTCATTTTGCCATTCACAGCTCATGTTAAGATATGAATAAACAGATGTTGGCAGATCTTATCAGCATGCACAAACTTCTCTTTTCAATAATATAACTCATCATGTTTTGGATCTCTTAGCAGGTTTTTTATGTCATTTGTTTTAGTAATGTGTTATTAGGCTGTCAGTAATTATATAAGCGCCATGAATATTACTAATAGTCTATTCAATGGGGATTTTTCTAGGGAATTGTAGAAAGTCTCCATGGATTTTCGTAATTTTTTTTATTGTCTTCCTTAAAGCTTATAGAAAATAGTTAAAAAAGAATTGTTTGCCGCTTTTGAATTTAAGGGTGGTTTCCACCCCTTTTTCGAGGGTAAAAAGAAAAAAATTAAAATGACCCCAGGAATCGATAGAAAATCAAATTCTAAGTAAATAATGTAGAATAAAGTTCTTTGAAAAAATGCGTTGTTTTTTAGTTATTCAGACTTGAAAATTGCATATTTTTGCGAAAAATTCGATGTTTTTGGAGCGTTTTTCATACTTTACTCGAAAACTATCAACTTTTCGAAAAAAAAAAACTTGTAAGAATAAAAGCTAATTCAATAAGGAACAATTTGCACTTTGTTTCGTCCCCATATATTGAATCGTTATCAAGATATGCTATAAACAAAATGTCAACTCTTAATTTTTTAACTGAAGAAGCGAACTTAAACTTGACATTTATCAATGAAAAATAACGCAACTTGCGATGATATTATTATTAAATGAAAGCTCTTGAAATTTCCTATAAAATGGTAAGTCGGTATTTTGTATATCTTGAAAAAACAATGAAGTTACAGAGCAAAATAGTAAAAATTCTTAAATTTTTTTTTAAATCAAAAATAAAATGGTCGCCATTTTGTCAGTTTTGTCAGTTGGTGCGAGATATTGTACATTTAGGTTGTCTATTATATTAGGAATGTCCTCATTTTTTTTGTGTATTATAGATTAGAAAATCTACTTACCGTTTTTGTAAATTTTAATTTTTTTGATCTCAGAGAAAATGTGTCGTTTTCAAAAAATATCTTGAAAACAAAGCATTTTATCAAAAAATTGATATTGACCAAAAATATAGCACATAAAGAGGTGAATATTTTCATTCTTATTTCCTGTTTTTGTAAGTATTTTGCGACAAGTTACAACTGTTACAAGGTGTGTTTATAAGATTTTATGATAAACTTTTGTTGTTTCTAAGTACAATAGCTTAGAAACAGTAGGTTTTTTGACTATGGTCCATCCTAAAAAAGTTGTAGCCTTTTTAATTTTCTACAAAATGCATTTTCTTTTATTTTTAAAATTAACCGAGTTATGGTAAAAAATGTGAGCGCTCAATGATGATAAAATTCTGTAACTTCTTATTTTATCAACTAACTACTAAGTGGAAGTCGAAAGTAAATAATAAATATGAAGTATTTTGTATATTAGGCTACAGTTTTTAAGATAAAAATATTTTTTTATTATTTGTTATTTTTTCGCGGAATTTGAATTTTAACCTATATATACCCATGTCGAGATATTTCAAGCGAAATATGTTATCAACCCCTAATTTTGGCTATTTTCACCCTTAAAACCGTCCCTTTGCACCACAAGTGCAATCTGACCTCGGAATCGTGATCAGCGACCCAAAAAACTATATATACCCATGTCGAGAGCTTTCGAGCGAAATATTATGTTATCAACCCCTAATTTTGGTTATTTTCGCCCTTACAACCACCCCTTTGTACCAAAAAAACGTGCAGTCTGACCTCGGAATCGTGATTGGCGACCCAAAAAACGTATATATATATGTAACATATTGATTTTGTTAAATTTAACTTCAAATACAAATACACTTCTATTTGTTTTTGAATAGCCCCACGATCTTGGACGCCATTACTATGTAACGTATTTAACGTTGCAAATATAATATAATTTACATTTGTGATGCCCCACGTTGGAAGCGATATTTCTTATGCAACGATACGATATATATAACATAGGCGTGACTGGTCTCACGTTCAAGATTGACAAATTATGTAACAATATAACATTTAATTTGGATTTCAGGTGTATCTGTAATAAGAACTCTATGTAACTTGTAACGGTATTTCAAATTTATTTGATATTAATAAAATTGTGCACATGGCACTTACTTCGACTTAAAACATTCGTTATTATGCCGTAAGGCTTATGCTATATACATCCTTACTGACTAAATATTCTATTCTACTAATTATTGTATTAACGAAAAATCTCATTTCCAGACTACTCAGTCAATTAGTGTGTTTCAAAATATCAATATTTAAATATTTTCTTATATATTGCAATGTAACTCAAAATATCAATAGTTACTGAATTTATCTTTTGTTTCTCAGTACTGATTTATATTTAACGCTAATTTTTACTTAAATGCTTTGAATTCTTTTCATTTTAATACTAATTTTGAGCTCTTGTTTACGTTAATCTTATTTCAATAGCATCTATGATTTTAATTCAAATTTTACAATAAACATAGACTCTTACTTTTAAATAGAACAAGAATGTCCTTAATTGTCTTTACGTTAATTGTTCGATTAAGAGATAAATAAGTTGTTTATCACCTTATCATCGTCAATCATACTCAATCATTGTATCCCTCTGTAATCGTCCTCGTCTCGAACTTCAGCATCACTCTCTCTTCTCCACTTGTCCAGCGTCGCCTCTCTCTCTTCTCCTCTTGTCCAGCGTCGACTTTCTCTCTTCTCCTCTTGTCCAGCGTCGACTTCCTCTCTTGTCCAGCGTCGACTCTCTCTCTGTCCAGCGTCTCCTTTCTCTTCTCCTCTTGTCCAGCGACGACTCTCTCTCTCTGTCCAGCGTCGTATCGCTCTCTGGAACTTCTCCTCGTGCTGTCTCGGACGTCAGTTAATCTTCTTATGTGGACTACTTAAATATGGTTTGTTTTACAATCCAGTTACATAACTGTATGTAAATGGAAGGATGAAATTATTTACAAAGATTTAAATATTCTGTGCGGACGGGCAGAAGCTCCCGCTGCACTGTGGATGATTTAAGAAAGAGAACCACTGTAGCTTGTGTGTCCTATTTATACCCATGTTTGGTTAACACCTGCAGTGGTACGAAATCGACATGTCTGAAATTGTTTCTGGGTTCAGTTCCCCCACTCCTTGTCAATTTCGCTATTTCTTATATTTCTGTGAATTGCAGAGTCCTGTAAGTATACTCTTATACTTATCTTATAACTATTTTTTCAACACATGTTCACTGTAATTTTGGACATTGCAACTTAACCCTTTCGATTTGTACACAGTTATTTCACTATTACACTCGTATGGTGTGTCACTTTCACGTGGTTTTCATACACAGTATTTAGTAAATTTTATTACATTTTATTGTGTTTTTTGATTTTACTTCTTAATTATAGTTTATGAATAATTACGGAAAAACAGTAATTATGCAATTATTCATCTTGGGGTGGTAAACTCGCCTGCATAGACCTGCGTTCACACACACTAGCAAAATACTGGTGTACACACTTTCAGTTACATTTGTGTGTGTGTGCACGTCGATTCAGGTCGAAACACATGTTCATATTTTTGTCTGAGCCAAGCTTGCAATCCCTGACATGCTTATTTCTAATACATTATTAATTATTTACAGTTTATTAGGTATATTTAAATTTTTATATTCAATGCTCAGTACATCACTTATTTGTACTGTCGCAATATATATACCCATGTCAAAAGCTTTCGAGCGAAATATTATATTATCAACCCCTAATGTTGGCTATTTTTGCCCTTAAAACCACCCCTTTGCACCACACATGCAGTCTGACCTCGGAATCGTGATCAGCGACCCAAAAAACCTATATATACCCATGTGGAGGGCTTTAAACGGTGTCCTAACGTTTTTTTATATTTTTAACCCTTTAGGGGCGTTTTTCAACCCTTTAAGGTTGAGAGCGGTCAAAAATTTTTTTAACTTTGCTGTATAAGCTTGTAGGAAGACAATAAAAAAAATTACGAAAATCCATGGAGACTTTCTTCTACAATTCCCTAGTTTTGCCAATTTTTATGCCTCATTGAATAGACTATAAGGTTACACTTTATGTTAATAGAAAATTCTTCAAAGTTGTCTTAGCGGATCATGAATTCAGTCAATTCCATTTCGCCTTTTTACATGCAGTTTCCAGACTTCAAAATATTGTTCCATTCTCCAGTATGGTATTTCAAGTTGTTATAATTTCTACTCGTTTTCTAATATTATTCGTCTGAAAAATATTCTGTTTAAAACAAGATTAAATTAACTGCACTCTCAAAGCTGTAAATAAGATAAAACGCGTCTCCAGATTAGTTAAAGCAGAACAAATTTACAACTGTTTAAATCTGTCAGATGCTTAATCTTGTGTTATAAAGTTTGCTGTTAGGCAGCTGGTAGTATTGTAGTGTATTCCCATAACGGCCAAAATGTTTGCTGTTAGGCAGCTGGTAGTATTGTAGTGTATTCCCATAACGGCCAAAATGTTTGCTGTTAGGCAGCTGGTAGTATTGTAGTGTATTCCCATAACTGCCAATTTAGATGTTATATGAAACACAATGTACAGTATAACTTCTACAGATATTTTAACTCTGAGGTTTCATAAAAACTTTAGCATTCATTTAATAAGAAATTGTTCTTTCCTTCTCAAAATAATTCTAAAATGATGTCAAAAGTCATAATTTCTGGTAAATAAGAATTTATAACGAAGTCTGTGTCAAAATATATAACATGATATGAAGAACTGAAAAAAACTGTTGACACATGTTGTATGGTTTCAAAGAAAAGTGTACTTTTATGAGGAAAACAGTTTCAGGAAAGATCATTATAGTTAGCACTGTTGTTTAAATACTCTTCTATACATTAGTTCATCCCATTTGCATATCCAGAATTAATGTGGCTTATCCTCTACACAAGTAGTATCGTATCTCCTTTCAGCCAGGAACACTTTATTGTAATAATGAAGTACCGTACCCAAACGAAGATAAACCATCCTCATTGATTAAACTGAGGTCTGACAATGGGAAGACATTATGTATTAATAAAGATATTGTAATGTTGCTTATTGTACGAGTTGTAAAAATACCGTTTTGTACGAGTTAGAATGTCACTCGTTGGATGCGTCTTTATAACAGGAACGAAAAGCCCCACTGTTGGGATCGTCACTTTGTAAAATCGCGTATTGTACATGTATTTAATTATTATGGATGGGTTATTTACTTTTGTAGTATTTATCAGTGTGTACTGATCCGGTTTATACTTTGTCTCAATACTTACTAGTCGACCGTATCTCTCGCCGCTCAGTTCAAATTTTTTCGCTTCGCCACCTGATTGGCTCATGCTGTCTGGGCGAGTCGAATTCGTCAACTTTCGTATGTTTATTGTTTGTGTCCCAAATTCTTATATTACCCTTTTTATATGAATCAAACATACAGCAATTGAGAAATATGAAAATTTATTGAACCCTTTATATTAATTGGTCAATTACAGTTGATACATGAAACATATATTTTATTATAATTCCGGCGTTTACAATTTGCTCGGTTGGCAGCGTCTTGTTTGCTCAGTTCAGACGTAATAACCGCAATGGCATATAGGTTTTGTTTCTTTAAAAATAATAATTTTATCTCAGGGAATAAGTCCTTTGGACTGCAGAAGTTGGATTACAGACTAATAAATGCACATAAATTATAATATTTCTTATATCTAATACACAATAGTTGATATTTTAAAACATGAAAAGTAAGTTATTGGCAATGAGAAATAGTGCACGCTTGGTTAAATTCTTGGTAGCAAGTTATGTTTTTAAAATTATTTTAATGTAAAATCAAAATTCAGTGATTGATATATTTTTATGGAAAGTGATTTTATAATCAAGTTCAGTTCAAAAGTTAATTTTGTGATCTGTGAAGTGAAAATAAGATAGTTCGTTTACTATGGGTATTTGAAAGTTTATTTTTGGGGTGAAGTATTTAATTTATACTCATCGATTCCTGGTCATAGCTTCTCTTGCAATCCTCTTCTTCTTCTGGAACACGTCTAGGAGTCCTTTCTTCTTTGGATTAGCCGAGATTCCCGTTCAGTTGGTTGTAATTCAACGTCCAGCTTCCATCAGTTCTTGTAGATGGTCTTCTACGTCAAGTTGAATTGGGTATTTCCCGTTCTTCCTCCAGAATTAGACGTCTGTTAATTTTATTTACTTCTTCTCAGTTTTGGCCATGATTTTTGTTGTATAAATGTTTTAATTACTGGTCATCTCATCAATGGTTACTGAACATCTTCTTCTTACACTTCTTTCAAATTTTGAAAAATTTAAAGCTTTTAAAATTAATTTGGCTCCGAGGGCTTCATACATCCACCCTCTATGCTGGTCAATAATGAAGTAATTAGATTTCAATGGTCACTCTATGTAACAAGCCTAAGTTGCTATAGTTACCTTTCAAATTATGCTAGTTCTCATTGGTCAACATCTTATAACATTGTTATAATCTAACGTTTTATTTATGTTCAAATATGTAAAAATCCTTTAAATTATGATTACTTCCTTATGCTAGTATTAATATTAATTATACTAACACCATTGTTCTGCTTTTTTACTAAAGATTATTTTGATATCCCTCATGGTTACTTTTGATTAGTTAATAACATTTTTCTTATTTTCTTATTGATATTTCCTTTGTAATTATTTTTAAACTGAATAATATTTATACCTTTTTATATCTGATACTCTTACTTAATTACTTAAACATTTTATATACTCTAATTGACCCTTGGTTATTGTTTTTTGAAACACAAAATTCTTTCCTTCATGCTAGGCCTAAAACATAGGTTTCACAATACTCCTATTCAACCTTCTTTATAATTCATAAACTTTATTTATTGGTTCATGGAACATTTTTTTATAGAAACAGATAAACAAAAAAACATTGGTGCTCTTAACAACACACCTTTTATTATTAAAATATTTCTTACCAGGTTCAAGCCTGAAATTAAACTTCTAACTGTTATTAGTTTCTTACTACTATCTCACCTATCTTCTAAGTTTATTAATTCTATGGTTTTTTACAATAATGAAACTCTTATAATAATAATAATTTTTAACAGTACCTTACACAATATAACTCACTTACAAATTCCTTCACTAAAATATAGTGTCTGCTTCTCCTATCTTCCACTCTAATAAGTTAACTTTTACCTTATTTTTGTAATTCTTACTATCACTTAAATTAATAATGGTACAATTAGTTTCATACTTTTTAGATACTATTCTATTAAAGACTGTTTTGCTATATTACTATAGTCTGCATCTTATAGCATTTTATACTGTATATACCTACACTGCACTTTTCCTTTCATATGAGGTTTCTTTATTTATCATCACTTTCACTTGATATTTCATATATTGTTTGTTTATTTAGTTTAGTATCACTGTGTGGTTATTGGTAATTAATATTTGTTTCATTTTCATTTCACATTGGTCACTTTTGGTTTTGAATGATTGTCTTTATTCAGCTCAATTATAACTTACTTGTTTTTTGACTAGTTTATATTTTGTTACAGAATGTTTATGTGGGTTGTTTAACAGTTATAATTAGTGTTAATTGTGTTTTATATGTCAAAATGTAACTTCTCTTATCGTTTACGGGTAAACCGTATTTCGCTCTGTTGCATTCAAATGTTGCCGCCTCGCCACCTGATTGGCGCACGGCTTTCTGCAGTGTTGACTCGGCTAGCGTTTTGCTTTAACGCTTTCACTTCAATAATTCTTAGTTGTTATTATAATTTAATTGAATCAAACATACAGAATTGCAGATTGAGAACATTTATTAACTCTTTAGAAGATTTCGATTACTTTATGATACATCAAATTTGTTTTCTGCACCGGCTATTATACTTGTTCGGTTGGTACTTGCTCAGTTTGTATACAACTCGTCTTTAACGCTAGTTTACAGTAAATATGGTTTTTCTCAGGGGTGTTAATAAGTCCTTTCGGCTACAGAAATATATACTTACGGCTAACACACACAAATTTATAACAATTCTTAATACTAGTTACATACACAAATTAATATCTCATTATATTCAAGTAAGTAATTACCAATGAAAACTTGTAAAGAAATTTTGGGTTAGTTTTCGTTTGTCAAATTTATTTATCAAAAGGTTTGTCAATTATTTATTATATTTTACTTTTAATAATTGCTAATCGATTAAGGTTTAAATAGTGAATTTAACAAAGCATTTATTTCTGAATCGGAATAGTGATCAGTGAAGTGAAATAGTTATTTATTAATTCTGACCAAAAAATTGTGAACTCGATAATGGGATTATGTTTATACTCATCGATTTTCCTGCTGAAGATCCTGATGTCGTCTTCTTCTTCCGGATAACTCCTGGGATGTCGTCTTCTTATACTTTCCAGAAGTTTGTTCCTCTCGTCTCGATGATTTTCCTCGCTGACTCAGGCCTCGTATTCCTTCGGTTATCGTCCGTCTTCTTCTATGATCGATGTCCCGATGATCTTCATTCGGTGTCCGTTGTCGTCTCTCTTCTTCACTGCGTCTTCCCGTCTTCTTCAGATAATTATGGTTGGGTGATAATTTTTTATTTAACAAAATTTTGCTCAGGATTCCCTGGACTATTGTTGTTATCTCCGTCTGGTTTAAATTCAGTTAAAATTTACTTTAATAATACAATTTTAGTGCGAGAGCTGCTCGATCCGCTCTCGGTGTTGGTCAATAATACAGTAATGAAAATCTAACGGTTTTTTGGCAATACATTTCTGGTTGCTATGGTTACCTAATAAATTATGTTAATTTTCATTGGTCATTAACTTAAGTCATTGTTATGTTTTAACGTCTTTTTTAGTCTAATTTTACCAAAATATCTTCAAATGAAGATTTCTATCTTATACTAATAGCTAGAGTTATTACATGAGTACCATTCTTCCTAATTTTTCATGATGATCATTTTGATATCCCTCATGCCCACTTTTGAATAGCTAATTACATTTTTACTATTTTCCATATTTATATTTTACATATATTTTATTCAAAATTAGTTGTTATTCATATATTTTGGTACTAGGAATACTCACTTAATTGGTTTAACCATTTGGTATACTCTGCTTCAACTTTGGATTATTATTTGTTCTCAAAACTACTAAATTTATATTCAACAGTTAAGCCTAGAGCCTAGATTTTATTCTACTCCCATCTAACATTTCTTAATAACATATTTGGTAATTCTAATACAATTTTATAAACAAAACAAACAATAAACATCAGTATTGGTTCCTAACTCTAACTCTTATTATAAAAATATTCCTTGTCAGGTTCTAGCCTGAAATAATTTTTAACTACCTTTTCTGTTTTTTACTATTAATTTGCTTATCCTATAATTTACTACATTCTATGGTTCTTTGAACAATAATAAAAATCTTACAATACTACTGTTAAACTGTGCCTTACTCGATATGTCTTATCTACTAATCCCTTCACTTAAATACAATGTCTGTCCTTCTTATTTTACTACTCATTGTAATAACTTAATTCTTACCTTATTATATAATTCTGACATCCTATTACCTAAATTTATAATAGCACAATCAGTTTAAACTTACTTACTAACATAAAGTTTATCAAAATTGTTTAGCTGTTTATTATAGTCTGCTTATAAAATACTTTGTTCTACACCCCCACTGCACTTTTCCTTTCATAGAAGGTTTCTTTATTTATTATCACTCTCACTTTTTTCCGTTATATGCTACACCTAGCACTTCACCACTTATTTATTTTTACACACATTTTTAATTTACTCACTTGTTTATTCACACTATTTGTCTGATTACTTTAGATCACTGTGTGATTATGGGTCATGAATAACTAGTTTACTTCCAAATCACTCTGATCACTTTTAGTTATTACTTAAATATTGCTTTTGTTTGGCTCAAAGCATCGTTTGTTGGCTTTGACTATTATCATCACTATTAGTTTGGGTATGGTTAGTTTCTAACTCCCTACCTTATATTATATAAGTACATTCTTTTATCAACAAAATATACATGACATTATTACCTTCCATTAATCTTATTACTGTAGATAAATCTCATCTATTACAATTATCAGTTCATTATTTAAATTACAATATAATGGTCATTATTTGGGATTATTTGATTACACTTAGGTCTCGGCTGCTTCTTCATTGTCTCTTGGTTCCTTTGGTATTTATCCGATCTATTGTGTCAGGTCATTGTCAGTTTAATAGTCATTTGTCATTTTTTGGGTTACTGGGTTATTGATCCCTAAGTTTATAAGTTTTTTGCCTCTTATTCTTATCTTCAGCTTTTTGTTTTATAATTAAATACAATTGGATCTTCACTACCTTATGTCATGTTACAATTTTAATAGGGTATGTTTTATTTCAAACTTCGTATCTTATTTTTATAAATTCATGTTCTTTTCTTTTCATTAAATATACATAAAATCTCTATTTTATTTTTATAGTTTATATATTGTACACATTATTTATGCCCTATCTGTTTTAGTGCATTTACTTTACATATTATTTGTTAGTTATATCTTGGGGTTACAATGATCGTGGTCATACTTTGGGTCACTTCTTGGTTTCTCGTTCTTTCCTTCTTGTTTCTATTTTCTTGTTTTCTCCAATCTATTGGGTCAAGTCATAGTCAGTTTCTTAGTCAATTGTTATTTCGTAGTTGGGTCATTAATCTTCACGTTATAAGTTTTTTAACATTTCTTCCTACCTTCAGCTTACTCTTTTATTAATCATTAGTGATATTTTGCGCTATCTTATGTCATGTTACAATATGTGCATTTAATTTAAGTGTTCTTAATCGGATGTTATGCTTGTGGTAACTTGTGTGTGATGTACATTTGGTCTTTATTGACTGCCAACTTATTTTCATTTGTTTCAGGTGTTAACAAGAACAATTTATCTATCATAAGACAAATGGAAGAGATCAAATTGGAGGACAAGGTATAAAGTTCAAAAATAAAAAACAATTTGTACTGTTAGTATTTGCGTATGTATTAAATTGAAACACATGTTATGTACACTTATACACACATTCATTTCTTAATTTAATAATAATTTAGTTATCATCATATTCTTTTGTGTAGGATTCAAATTGACAATATGCATTTACCATAACCTCCTAACTTTCAACCAATTCTCTTCCTCCTCCTCCCTCATTCAATTTAGGGTCATAGTCTGTTAGATGCAAAGAATCTTTCCAACTTTTCCTTGATCTGCCAGTCCTCCGTCTTTGCATTGGCTAATTATGTCAGCATACTCATACTATTCTATTATCACGCATTCTCTTGTGTTGGTTGTGTTGTATCTTTCTCCTTGTCAACCTGTTCTCTTGTTGTCCAATGTGCAAGTCTTCCTGGTATTCTCCTGAACTCCACACTTGTGACGTCTCAATTTGAATCTTCCCTGTTTTCAAAAGTGCACTGTGAGTTGACTTTGTTTAGATGACTGTTTGTAATTAACAATGCAGCAGACCAACATGATGATTTACAGCAGCTGTTCATGAGACAGATATGGTGTAACGAACAGTACTTGACTGGTCTAAGTCTTTTCATATCTTGAGCCAGCGTCTTTATCTGTGAATGCGTACAGCATCCCACAACCCGAGTACTTCAGTCGATTGGGCCTCTGCCTTCCTCTGCAGTACCTCTCACTCACTGAGCTCCCATCAGCAAAGTCATTACTGCTTGGTATCTCAACCAGTGACTCACCATACTACCTCGTCTTCACAAACCTTTGTGTTCACCCAGTGTTCCAGAAACTGTTCATTTTTGTTTTCTAATTACTTTGTCCATCCAGTATATTTTTAATATTTTTCTACAGCAACAGATTTCAAATGCTTCTGTGTTTGTGTCTTTCACCTTTCCCTATAGTCTAGGTTTTTATAAGATGATGAAACATAACTTGAAACATTTCTTTCTAGTTCTGCTAGCTCCTAGTTTCTCCATTTGGCCTGCTATCTGATACTGATTCTTCTGAGTTAACCTTCCCAGTTTTAATATTTACAGAATCCCTACTTTTGTTCCTGATTTATGTTCTTCTCTTAATAATTTTTCTATGATATTGAATACTGTTTCTAAACTCATCTTGTTTTCTACAATTGAAAACGATATCATCAGTAAATCTTGACATTTTTGTACTCTTTCGAGGAAACATTATTGCAGTGTTATGCATCTTTATTATTTCTTTCATATCCTCTTGTAAAGCATTCTCCTGTAATGTTAATAAATTTGTATAAAAGTAATTTTAATTCCCTGTTATTTGTAGGATGTTTTAATGGTCAGTATAAAGAAAGAAGCAGATGTAGAAGAAGCTGAGACTGAACAGGTAATGTGCATAAATCTGATTATTAAGCTTATAGGTAATGTGTTAGGTTGTTCAGGGTCGCGTAGAATTTGAGATTTTGATCACATTCATTTATAGATATTTAATTAAATATGAACAGAATGCACAAACTGTTTTATAAGAGGGCTATTCAGAATGTAACCTTCGTTTGACTATAAATATGACGCGGACGTACATACATAAATTTTGATAATAGTTCTTAAAACTACAGCTTCTACTATTTCCTACATAATTGCCATTTAAATGTAAGCATTTGACCAGTTTGGAATTCCCTCTTCAAAAAATTCTGCTGCCGGGGATCGCAACTAGCCTGTCACAGCATCGTGTAGTTTTTCGTCATTATCAAAGCACTGGGACCTAAGCCACTTCTCATGTTCATAAACAGGTGAAAGCACTGGGAGCTAAATCCGGGCTTCTTGTGTTTGCCGAGCGGTGTCATGCGAAAACACTACATCAGAAGTCAGCAGACCTCGGTGATTGTTCTGGATGGCTCTTCTTAGTTTTTATGAAGTCTCAAAATAGACTTCAGACTTGATGGTCACTCCATGTTCCATGAACTCCACAAGCAGTATTCCTTTCACATCCCAAAAACAGTTGTCAAAACCTTCCTGGCAGATAAAGTTTTCCAGGCTTTTTTTGGTTTGTTTGGTAAGGCGGTATGACCCCACACAATTGACTGTTACTTTGTCTCAGCGTTTATGTACGACATCCAAGTCTCATCGCCAGTCACAGTTTTGTTGAGAAACGTTTCTCCTTCCGCAACATAACGTGAAAGAAAGTCTAAGGCAGAGCCCATTCATTGTATTTTGTGGTTCTCGGAAAGCCCTTTCGGTACCCACCATGCACAGAACTTCCAGTAGCCTAACTTTTCTGTAACTACCTCGTACAAAACAGTCTGAGAAATGTGTGTGAATTGTTCAGATAGTTAAGAGATTGTGAACCGCCGGTTTTCACGGACTTTTTCATAAATTTTCTGAACAAGTTCATCACTGACTACGGATGGCCTGCCACTCCTCTCCTCATCATGAATGTTTGTTCTTCCACTTTTAAACAAAGAACCCACTGACGCACACCTTCACTCGTAACGTTTTGGCCATATTATGCAGTACACAGTGGACAATGAATATTTGCTGCTGAAAGGTTTTCTGCCATCAGAAATCTTATCACAACACACATTTTGCATTTGATGGGGTTTTCTATTGCAGCACTCATTTTGAAAGGCTATAACGAGTGAAATAATGACAGCGCAATGTCCCCACTATATAGCTGGAGACGTACTAAGACACTATACAAGTCGGCACAGGAATAATGTCACTTCCGCCATTACTTTTCTCACTACGCGGCAACGGAGGTTACTTTCCGAATACCTCTGGTAGTATTGTATACATATAAACTACATGGGATTAAGTAAGTAAAATCGCACATGCACATGCACGCCATCACACACACACACACACGCGCGTATTCACACATACACACACACACATATGTAAGTACAGAGTATCGATATTTATTGCAAACATTGATGGATGATTCTATATATTTCATATTTAGTATTGACCGCCTCTTTATATACTGGTACTCTATTGAGAAGGCTAAGTAAATTTTATAATTGTTCAATTTACAGGATGTATTGCCAGTTGTAAATTCTGGCCTAAAAGAAGAACTGCATGTAAAAGAAGAAATCAAAGAAGAGAGTGAACAGTTTATTGATCAGGTATAGTATGTAGTAATACACTTGTTTGTAATAACAAGCATTTATTGTTGTAATGAGCAGCATTGTTGTTATTTGGAAACTTATCGGTTAAAACTGTTGGAGACCATTTGGTGTCCCATGGAAGTCATTTGTATGTGCACTTTCAGTCCATACGATTTAGCCAAAACACTACCAGTTACTATTTTGTAATTTACAAAGTGGCACTGTGAAGTCTTTATCAATTCCTTGCCATGAATTATTAGGGCTTATCTTTGTGCTAAATTAGTAGGTTCCTACCATTTCTATGCTTTAATCAAATTTGCCTTTGTACTGACTCCATGATTGTTTTAATTTTGTAGGATGGAACAGAGAGTTCTGAGCGGAAGTCACATAACACCCCCCCAACCTCTTCGCAGGAAATTTGAAATTGATGACATCGTGGTGGTGGGGGTACCACATGCAATCCGGTTGGGATGACATGACATGGGTGGGGGTAGAATGTCCCTTGAGCAGGGGTATCACGTGGGCATGGTGGGAGTACCATGTGACAGGGGTGGGGTACCATAGGACTGGTGTGAAGTGTGATGATTGGTCGGCCATATGGTGGTAGTTGGTGTAGCCAACACGTGATAAGGGAGGAGAAAATTGCCTGTGGAAGGGAAATAGGTTGAAGAATGATGTGTGAGGGAAAATTAGTGTTACTACCACCACCAGCGCGTCCAAATCATGGTGGGAACGAATTTATGTTCACTTGACGAGAGTATCCAATGTGTCCATGGCTATCTTATCCTCTGCTTGTCTTGATTTAGTAGGGCAATGTCGTGTGAGGCTTGAGAAATTTTGTAACTTTGTGTGTGTCCAGCTGCTGCTCTTCTCCTAGTCAAGACTAACGTGAGAGTCTTGAACAATTGTGTAATTTAATATATACGTGCGTATGAAAGAAAATATGACCAGTTCTTGCTCTTCGTCTTCCTGTCTTGTTTTCTCGTATGTTCAAAAATAAGGTTAACGTTCATGCAATTATTAATACGTGTTGAGGAAAAAAAGGAATGTATATGTGGGCACGTTGTATGTCCATGTAGAGATAAAATGTCTGGGTGTGGTAGCTGTCGCATAAAAACACTGTGATTTGTATGTTTGCACATATATCTTCTGTATTGTTGTAACGTAATGAAAACAATTGTTCTCCTCACTCACAATGGGAAATGGTATGTGTGAAATAAAACACGACATGAATCATATGTATAAGTATAATTACAGCATTAAAAATGGTACAATAAACACACAGATGTGTATTACATAATACAATAAAACACACATCACACACACACACATGCATACAATATAGAATTGGCAGATGGTTTTAACATCAGCAGTGAATCTGTAACAGATGTCAATGTACAGATTTAGAGAAATACAAATGATACCACTTTAGAATGAATAAATAGAAAACCACTAGGACTTGCCTTATAGGAAAACAAACGTAAAACTGCATGTTCACACAACAGTTTAATGATGTAGTAAGTGTGCAACCAAGCTACGAAATCCAGTCCGCACTGCTCCATTTCTCAAATACAAATGATTGTAATGCGAACCACTTCCTTCTCCTCCTCCTCTTCCACTGCACTGTAACAATTGAGCAACAAGTTAGGTAAGTTCCAAATGATGTGTCAAACAGTCAACTGTATTTTTAGAAACAAGGTACAAAATTAAAGTTTTACAAAGTCATGGCAGTCCCTGTACTGTCCTATGTGTCTGAATTATGGACAACAACCAAATAACAACATTGTAATATACAGGCCTCAGCAGTGGCATTCTTAAGAGGAGCTAAGTGTTATAAACTTGACCATATAAGAAATGAGGCTGTAAGAGAAGAGTTACAAGTTTTTAACTTGAATGAAAAGTTAAAAGATTACAAATAACAGTGGAAGAAACACTTAGAAAATATGTCAGATTCCAGAGTGGCCAAGCAAGCCTGGAAATACAAACCCATAAGACACAGGTGTGTGGGTAGACCCAGGAAGAGATGGCTGGAGAATTTTTGAAGGCGGAACAAGCAGCACTTTGCCTATGCCGTGTTGTGAAGATGATGATGATGACATATCAAGCATGTCAGTAAATCAGTGTGATTTCTATGCTAGCAGTTTATCTCATATTTTAACACATTCCTCTTATGGATTGTTTAATGAAGAATATAAATTGAAAATTAATAGAGAGAAAATCTATATTCTCCTTAACAATGTTAATTAAAAATAATTAATTATCCTTAAAAATATTAATTGAAAATGAATAGAGATAAAATCTATATTCTCTCTTTAAATGTTAATTGAAAAAATTATTATATAAAACCTATGTTTTATATTCTCCTTTTATCCCTATATCTAACCCCCCCCCCAAAATACACACGAATATACAGTACATATACATGTTCCACAACACAGGACAATTATAACATATATCTCTTGCCACACCCTTTTCCACGCCATGAGGTACATAATTAACAATCGATAAATATCCATATTAGGTTTTAATGCTTAATATGTGTATAACATATTGATGTGTATAACTGATTATGTATGCAACACCAGTGGCCCCAGGACATAATAAATTCAAGAGTTGGCAAAGTGCCTGATACTATTATAAAGTGCTGCCACATTGAGCACTTAGACTTGGAGTAATTATAATAAGAATACAGTAAACACCCAAGTGATCATAATTAATTAAAAGAATTTAAATATTGATAAATTTTGTTAAGTCTTGAAAATAGTAATGTGTCATAAACCTTATAACCCTTTTAAAAGTAATTTGGCCCAAAGGCCGACATGTTCCTAGGCAAGATAGTGCATAACTCAACCTGTCCCAAGAGCATGTTCAACTCTGCATGAAAATGCACCTATACAGGATTAAACTGGTGACCCGACTTAACTACCAAAGAAACTTCTATCCCTATATGATCCAAACCGAATTTAAAAATGAGAAATTACTACATAAAATGAAAACTAAATTGAACCAGTGAAATTACATGTGGATGAAACGAATTAGTAGCACTAAGGAAACCCTTATACTGAAAATAAGAAGGAAATTTACACGTTTGAATGGTGAGCAGCCACAGATACATGTCAACCCCTGGGCTCACAATTTATACAACAGATTTACAAAATGTACAAAAGATTCCCCCCCCCCCCCAAGTCCACGCACTATTCTGTCCCGTTAACCGGGGACCCCATTAAGTGTTTAAAGCTTAAGTCATTGTTGTAGAGTGACTATGTCAACTGGTTCTAGTGGGTTACATCACACTGTGTAAAAAAAAAATATAATATGGATTGATGTCACCTTATATATTGCATGGTGTGAAGCGGTGATCTCCTGGTCTACATGATAGGGTGTTTGTGGTTCGTCCTCGCTATTCTCCTCCGGCAGATGAAGTTGAGAGAGAGAGTCTGGATGTTAATGGTTCAGGATGGAGCTGTTCCCCGTCTTCAGCGGGGGACCCTGGTCATACAACATATTATCAGCGATAAGTTCTCACAACTAATTCCCCCAGAAACCTCACACGCACCAAAATTCATATATAATATTAACACAGCTTTAGGGCTACTTAAAATGATAATTTTACACACTTTGCAACTGTTATGTGGCCACCTGGCCCTATCTTGAAAACATTTAGTTTTGTTAAATTTCATATTATAAACTTTACCCCTGTGGGTTAGCATAATTCAATTATGGTTACATAATTATTCCATTTGTCATACAATTAATAAAATTTACCCATAGGCTTATTGGCCACGTGGTGTGAAAGGTTACCTGATTACAATCATTTCTGTTCTTATTAAACAAATACCTTTTGGATTTAAATTATTCTCAATTCTAGTGCCTTAGTTAAGACTTCTGAAATTAATAAGTATTACTATAATTACCAATAAAAGTTACCTTTAAATTACGCATTTCACAACTCACCACGTGGCTTAATAGGTTAACTGAATTTACTTAATGTGGGCTTATTAAACAATTTTTTCTTTCGTGTTACTTTAAATTGAAGTATATAATCATATTGCCATAACTTACCGCAGATCTGTATTAGTTTAGCCTGCCATAGATGAAGAAGATGGTACAACTAAAACCTCCTTTCTGTCGGAGGAAGAAATGCCACGCGTTCTTAATTGGACGGCGACCAGGAAAAGACAAGTTTAATATCGCTTATTTCTCCTTTTCTGAACTCGCAATCAGTATCCTGCACTAGAGTGCAGCACCCATCAAGCACCGCTTATTATCACAGCTGCAGATTGTATACGGATCTCAACCGCTAAATACAGTATCGTATTTTACGTCCTTTGGCGTTAAATGCTGTATACGCGCCAAATCTATCTTAGACTCGGCACACCCCCACCCCAAAAGGGCAACATAGTTTCCCCACACTTAGACAGAGGACCAGAACAAAAACTCCTCACAACTGCTACCATCCCCATGCGACCCTCTCCGCCATGCCATATATATAGATATAGGGACTTTTAGATATAGGGACTTTTAGAGATTCTTCTAAGTTCTATTCAAACCCCAAAATGTTTCCTGAGTTTGCAAGCCCCGTCACACCCAAAGGACCCAAGGGTTGACCCTAATCTCAACCACGCTCTGCTACCAAATGTAACCCCTCTTTAACTTTGACTTTTACAAAAAATTTGTTGTTTTTTTTTAAATTAAAATTTTTTTTTTTTTTTCTAAAGAGGAGCCACAAGATAATTAGAACTAGGCCAAAGCCTAGCGAAGCCAAAAATGCGCTGGATCCAGTGAGACAGGACTCGCAATTAAAACTCACAAAAATTAACAATCAAAATCCTTTTTTATTATTATATCTCCTTTAAAAAAATATAAATTGAAAATTAATAGAGATAAAATCTATATTCTCCTTAACAGTGTTAATTAAAAATAATTAATTATCCTTAAAAATATTAATTGAAAATGAATAGAGATAAAATCTATATTCTCTCTTTAAATGTTAATTGAAAAAATCATTATATAAAACCTATGTTTTATATTCTCCTTTTATCCCTATATCTAACCCCCCCCCCAAAATACACACGAATATACAGTACATATACATGTTCCACAACACAGGACAATTATAACATATATCTCTTGCCACACCCTTTTCCACGCCATGAGGTACATAATTAACAACCGATAAATATCCATATTAGGTTTTAATGCTTAATATGTGTATAACATATTGATGTGTATAACTGATTATGATGCAACACCAGTGGCCCCAGGACATAATAAATTCAAGAGTTGGCAAAGTGCCTGATACTATTATAAAGTGCTGCCACATTGAGCACTTAGACTTGGAGTAATTATAATAAGAATACAGTAAACACCCAAGTGATCATAATTAATTAAAAGAATTTAAATATTGATAAATTTTGTTAAGTCTTGAAAATAGTAATGTGTCATAAACCTTATAACCCTTTTAAAAGTAATTTGGCCCAAAGGCCGACATGTTCCTAGGCAAGATAGTGCATAACTCAACCTGTCGCAAGAGCATGTTCAACTCTGCATGAAAATGCACCTATACAGGATTAAACTGGTGACCCGACTTAACTACCAAAGAAACTTCTATCCCTATATGATCCAAACTGAATTTAAAAATGAGAAATTACTACATAAAATGAAAACTAAATTGAACCAGTGAAATTACATGTGGATGAAACGAATTAGTAGCACTAAGGAAACCCTTATACTGAAAATAAGAAGGAAATTTACACGTCTGAATGGTGAGCAGCCACAGATACATGTCAACCCCTGGGCTCACAATTTATACAACAGATTTACAAAATGTACAAAAGATTCCCCCCCCCCAAGTCCACGCACTATTCTGTCCCGTTAACCGGGGACCCCATTAAGTGTTTAAAGCTTAAGTCATTGTTGTAGAGTGACTATGTCAACTGGTTCTAGTGGGTTACATCACACTGTGTAAAAAAAAAATATAATATGGATTGATGTCACCTTATATATTGCATGGTGTGAAGCGGTGATCTCCTGGTCTACATGATAGGGTGTTTGTGGTTCGTCCTCGCTATTCTCCTCCGGCAGATGAAGTTGAGAGAGAGAGTCTGGATGTTAATGGTTCAGGATGGAGCTGTTCCCCGTCTTCAGCGGGGGACCCTGGTCATACAACATATTATCAGCGATAAGTTCTCACAACTAATTCCCCCAGAAACCTCACACGCACCAAAATTCATATATATTATTAACACAGCTTTAGGGCTACTTAAAATGATAATTTTACACACTTTGCAACTGTTATGTGGCCACCTGGCCCTATCTTGAAAACATTTAGTTTTGTTAAATTTCATATTATAAACTTTACCCCTGTGGGTTAGCATAATTCAGTTATGGTTACATAATTATTCCATTTGTCATACAATTAATAAAATTTACCCATAGGCTTATTGGCCACGTGGTGTGAAATGTTACCTGATTACAATCATTTCTGTTCTTATTAAACAAATACCTTTTGGATTTAAATTATTCTCAATTCTAGTGCCTTAGTTAAGACTTCTGAAATTAATAAGTATTACTATAATTACCAATAAAAGTTACCTTTAAATTACGCATTTCACAACTCACCACGTGGCGTAATAGGTTAACTGAATTTATTTAATGTGGGCTTATTAAACAATTTTTTCTTTCGTATTACTTTAAATTGAAGTATATAATCATATTGCCATAACTTACCGCAGATCTGTATTAGTTTAGCCTGCCATAGATGAAGAAGATGGTACAACTAAAAACTCCTTTCTGTCGGAGGAAGAAATGCCACGCGTTCTTAATTGGACGGCGACCAGGAAAAGACAAGTTTAAAATCGCTTATTTCTCCTTTTCTGAACTCGCAATCAGTATCCTGCACTAGAGTCCAGCACCCATCAAGCACCGCTTATTATCACAGCTGCAGATTGATTATCACAGCTGCAGATTGTATACGGATCTCAACCGCTAAATACAGTATCGTATTTTACGTCCTTTGGCGTTAAATGCTGTATACGCGCCGAATCTATCTTAGACTCGGCACACCCCCACCCCAAAAGGGCAACATAGTTTCCCCACACTTAGACAGAGGACCAGAACAAAAACTCCTCACAACTGCTACCATCCCCATGCGACCCTCTCCGCCATGCCATATATATAGATATAGGGACTTTTAGATATAGGGACTTTTAGAGATTCTTCTAAGTTCTATTCAAACCCCAAAATGTTTCCTGAGTTTGCAAGCCCCGTCACACCCAAAGGACCCAAGGGTTGACCCTAATCTCAACCACGCTCTGCTACCAAATGTAACCCCTCTTTAACTTTGACTTGTACAAAAAATTTGTTTTTTTTTAAATTAAAATTTTTTTTTTTCTAAAGAGGAGCCACAAGATAATTAGAACTAGGCCAAAGCCTAGCGAAGCCAAAAATGCGCTGGATCCAGTGAGACAGGACTCGCAATTAAAACTCACAAAATTAACAATCAATAAAATCCTTTTTTATTATTATATCTCCTTTAAAAAATATGAATTGAAAATTAATAGAGATAAAATCTATATTCTCCTTAACAGTGTTAATTAAAAATAATTAATTATCCTTAAAAATATTAATTGAAAATGAATAGAGATAAAATCTATATTCTCTCTTTAAATGTTAATTGAAAAAATTATTATATAAAACCTATGTTTTATATTCTCCTTTTATCCCTATATCTAACCCCCCCCCCCCAAATACACACGAATATACAGTACATATACATGTTCCACAACACAGGACAATTATAACATATATCTCTTGCCACACCCTTTTCCACGCCATGAGGTACATAATTAACAACCGATAAATATCCATATTAGGTTTTAATGCTTAATATGTGTATAACATATTGATGTGTATAACTGATTATGTATGGAACACCAGTGGCCCCAGGACATAATAAATTCAAGAGTTGGCAAAGTGCCTGATACTATTATAAAGTGCTGCCACATTGAGCACTTAGACTTGGAGTAATTATAATAAGAATACAGTAAACACCCAAGTGATCATAATTAATTAAAAGAATTTAAATATTGATAAATTTTGTTAAGTCTTGAAAATAGTAATGTGTCATAAACCTTATAACCCTTTTAAAAGTAATTTGGCCCAAAGGCCGACATGTTCCTAGGCAAGATAGTGCATAACTCAACCTGTCGCAAGAGCATGTTCAACTCTGCATGAAAATGCACCTATACAGGATTAAACTGGTGACCCGACTTGAACTACCAAAGAAACTTCTATCCCTATATGATCCAAACCGAATTTAAAAATGAGAAATTACTACATAAAATGAAAACTAAATTGAACCAGTGAAATTACATGTGGATGAAACGAATTAGTAGCACTAAGGAAACCCTTATACTGAAAATAAGAAGGAAATTTACACGTCTGAATGGTGAGCAGCCACAGATACATGTCAACCCCTGGGCTCACAATTTATACAACAGATTTACAAAATGTACAAAAGATTCCCCCCCCCCAAGTCCACGCACTATTCTGTCCCGTTAACCGGGGACCCCATTAAATGTTTAAAGCTTAAGTCGTTGTAGAGTGACTATGTCCACTGGTTCTAGTGGGTTACATCACACTGTGTAAAAAAAAATATAATATGGATTGATGTCACCTTATATATTGCATGGTGTGAAGCAGTGATCTCCTGCTCTACATGATAGGGTGTTTGTGGTTCGTCCTCGCTATTCTCCTCCGGCAGATGAAGTTGAGAGAGAGTCTGGATGTTAATGGTTCAGGATGGAGCTGTTCCCCGTCTTCAGGGGGGGACCCTGGTCATACAACATATTATCAGCGATAAGTTCTCACAACTAATTCCCCCAGAAACCTCACACGCACCAAAATTCATATATAATATTAACACAGCTTTAGGGCTACTTAAAATGATAATTTTACACACTTTGCAACTGTTATGTGGCCACCTGGCCCTATCTTGAAAACATTTAGTTTTGTTAAATTTCATATTATAAACTTTACCCCTGTGGGTTAGCATAATTCAATTATGCTTACATAATTATTCCGTTTGTCATACAATTAATAAAATTTACCCATAGGCTTATTGGCCACGTGGTGTGAAAGGTTACCTGATTACAATCATTTCTGTTCTTATTAAACAAATACCTTTTGGATTTAAATTATTCTCAATTCTGGTGCCTTAGTTAAGACTTCTGAAATTAATAAGTATTACTATAATTACCAATAAAAGTTACCTTTAAATTACGCATTTCACAACTCACCACGTGGCTTAATAGGTTAACTGAATTTACTTAATGTGGGCTTATTAAACAATTTTTTCTTTCGTATTACTTTAAATTGAAGTATATAATCATATTGCCATAACTTACCGCAGATCTGTATTAGTTTAGCCTGCCATAGATGAAGAAGATGGTACAACTAAAAACTCTTTTCTTTCGGAGGAAGAAATGCCCCGCGTTCTTAATTGGACGGCGACCAGGAAGAGACAAGTTTAATATCGCTTATTTCTCCTTTTCTGAACTCGCAATCAGTATCCTGCACTAGAGCGCAGCACCCATCAAGCACCGCTTATTATCACAGCTGCAGATTGTATACGGATCTCAACCGCTAAATACATAATCGTATTTACATAATACATAATAAAATAATCGTATTTTACGTCCTTTGGCGTTAAATGCCGTATACGCGCCGAATCTATCTTAGACTCGGCACAAAGTTATGAAAAGGGTTAACATAAAAAAAGCTAAAATAGAACTAGAACAAAAGAATTATGCAGGGTCATTGACATACATAGGTTCACATACTAGAAAAATTATAAAATGTTTTAATAAATGTGGAGTAGATATAGCTATTAAAAAATGTGAAACGTTATTTGATAAGATAAGGAATGAGAATATAGAAAAAATTCCTGTATTACAGAAAAGCGGAATTTATAAATTAAAATGTAAAGACTGCAACAAAGTGTACCTAGGTGAGACAGGACGAAAATTCGTATGCAGGTTGTCTGACTACAAACGTGGAGAAGGTAATAGAACAACCAATTCGTTATATGCAAGACATTTCATAGAAGACAACCATAAGTTTGTTAATCCTTTGGAAGAATACGAAATTGTAAAAGTAGTAAATAACACAGTTGAAAGGAAGCTTAGAGAGGAGTTAGAAATATTGAAAGAAAGAGAAAAAGGGTTAGGCAATTTAATTAATATTAAAATTAAATTTGATAATGAAGAAATATTTTATAATATGATTAAGAACTAATAATAGAGGACAGATAGATAAGATTAAGAATTATATTGCGTAGTACTAATTGGATGTTTTAAAATAAGGGTGTGTGACTGACCCACGTGTGTGGAGAGGAAGAGAGTAAGTTTAAAAGGATGCGCACACACACACACACACACACACACACACAACACTGAAACACAAGGAATTTGCTAGAAAAATATGTAACTGTACAGATGGTGGGACAGGGTTTAGGGGGTGGGGAAGGGTCATTTATATTATAGCTTGTTGTGTGTGAGCAGGGGGTGGAGAGGGGTGAAGGGTTTGTTTTCACATATTTCCTGTCTATTTCCGATCTGACGATGGGCTGTGAAGCTTGAAAGCGCTAATCGGGATAATTTTTATATAGTGGTGTGCAACAGTGATCATTCTGATTCTTATGGATTGTTTTAAAGTTAAGGGGTTATAACTCACATATGTTGGTAGTTGTTTCTTTTTTACCTTTGCATTATTGTACGTATCTGTGGTTTATCCTTCCTTCACAGTGTTACATAACCATAGTGGGCACAACAGTGCAAATGTTCCACATGTTTACCGTGGGTGAGCTGACAGGCAACTTGCTCATTTTATTGTGTTGACAGCGTTTCTATGCAGAACCTTGTTGTGACTGGCTTTGAATGTTTTTTTTTTATTGAGTTTACAGCATGTGTGCATACTGTCATACTTGCTTAAGGTCCATTTCTATGACAGCCAAATGTCCACCTATCTCTGCTAAAGCACATCCTTTGTTCTAATATTATGTCCTTCCCTCTCATTGATTACACAATTTGCATGAAATAAATTGACACCATAATTCTGCAACTGCCCTATAGAAGTCCTATTACAGCAAGCAAATTCACAGTTAACTCAATACTTCTTCATAGCACTGTTCAGACATCTGACCAAAATTTCTCTACCATACCACTAATATATATTGCAATGTTACAAATTATATGAAATAAATGAATACATATCTGTTCATGTACCCAACGCAACTATAAAGTGTTGAACACCGGCCAGGTCGTAGGATTTTCGTGTTCGTTGCGTTATGTATACGTGGTTGCACAATAAACGTAACTTTACAAAGAGGAGCGAGATGTTGCTGACATGAAATAATTAATTAAAAAACATTAAAATAATCAACTAATAATTTATTAACCCTTTCAAGCCCAAATTTTGGAAATACATTGAAAAATTTTGATACTTCAAAATGTAATTTGGGATATATTGAAGAGTCAAAAATATATTTTTTGAAATTTTTGTTTTATTTAAAAAAATATGGTCATTTTGCTTATAAGAACCAACAGGCTTTGAGAGCGCAAATAGTGTAGACATTAACGATACTGTACTAACACATTTTTACATTCAAAACTTAAAATTAAAAAACAATTTAATGAACATTAGTAAATAATAATAACATTAATAATAAACCTAAAGTTTTACATGACATCACACACAATATTTTAGCGACACATGATTTCTAATTTTTTAGTAACACATTTATGTTTTCATTTTGTGTGGAAGTTTATAAAACATTTTTATTAACTGTCAAACACAGATTAATTTTATACTTGGTACACACAAACTGTGTAGTAGCTTGACAAACGTTTGCACTGCCCCTTCTTTTCCACTATATCAGGTGTATAGTGGAATGTTAGGATGAGGAATAGTAATACATTTTTTTTCAGAACTGGAGAATCTCTTATATTCTCCAACGGGATCAATATATTGTAACGTTTATTTTTGAAAAATATTTATAAAATTGTAAAAGTAGTACAGAATAGCTAAAAATAATGTGTACTAACAGTTCTATTTGACAAAGAAGTATGAGAGGGTGTGAAGGGAAAGTCTGTAAGACTGTCCTCTTGGCATTGTAACCTACAGACAGCTTGATGTGTTACGGCTGTAAAGTTAATTGTCTGACAAAAAGAGTGACACTTACTAAATGTATGTGAGACGTTGTATTTCGCATCAGGCAGCTGGGCTGAGTAAGAAAGGCATAAACCCCAATAAACCAATTTACCCTTTTTAAAACTTTGACACAGATTGAAAGCAAAGAGTTTGTCAATTCGATACGGTACAACATTAGAGGCCAGAACAATTGCAACATAGAAATTTGAAGAAAGTCGTGCTTACAAAGGAAGATTCGTTCCAGACTCAAAACAATGCTAGAGTGCAACTTGAAATATAACAATGGTACAGCAGATCGAACAATACCAGTATTGTATCTACGTTAAAGTGTAACAGAAAGTGGACACTAGGAGAAGGCCACGAGAGACAAAGAAATGTCGCCTGATTTACAAGGGGAAAGCGAAACTCACGAATTCTGGAGTGCGTGAATGAGATTCCTAGTAAATAGAGAAAACGGCTGTAGGAACAATCAGGACCAATGGGAGTTCGACAAGAGAGCCACGTATAAAACATATATACTCGAAAACCAATTACAAATATACAATTTGTTACACTGGTTAAGGAACCAATAAGAGTATCCAAGCAGAGGGAAGATTCAACAGCGGTAGGCGGGATGAGAGTTTACTTGGTAGATCTCAGTACAGAAAAACGTCAGTCTACTATAGGAAGTCTAGTTTAAGCAGTCTAGTCAGTCTACTATAGTCAGTCTACTATAGTCAGTCTACTCGAAGCAGTCTAGTTTAAGCAGTCTAGTCAGTCTTGTACAGTACTCATCAGCAGTCTAGTCTAGTTAGTTTAACAGTCTAGTATTCATCATCAGTCTAATACTCATCATTTACAAAGTGATAACCACAAAACATTTTAATTCGCAAGAGTGTTGATCTTCACCGTAATTTAAACAAAGTGTCGGAGAATACGCTAACAGACATTCTACAATTACAATCATTCATAAGAAACTATAAACATCACAGCAGCTTTGATTAATACAGAACACATTAACATAGAGACTCAGTGCATATTCTACAACAGAGACATTAGACATAAAATTCAGCAATCTAAAGAACTATTTAAAACACAGTACATATGAACTTTTTCTACATCAACTAAAGACACTCATATTCAACACAATAGGTGTGCCGTGAAAAGTGAACAGGTCGAGAATGCGTCAATAATTAAACAGTGATTGTGAGGTGCAGTGATCGCGAAAGGATACGTAAGCTACAACGACTACGGAGATCAGCAACTACAACACAGAGGACCACATGATATCACCAAGAATATGAACTACTAATAATCAACGTTCTCAAACTAATGGTATTTTAGAGTTAAGTCAACAAACTCAATTCATTCAAGTCAAAGAACTCACACTAATAAGTAATTAACCTTGAGAACTGCCTCTCAGTGCTCTGCATTCGACTGAAGCGAAATAAAACGTCTACTAGTAAATTCTTAAAAAACCATATCTAAACAATAATATAAATTTGCCAAATACAATTGTAGATTATAAGTTACAATTATAAGTGTTATAAATTTAATAAATGTTCATTAATCGCGATTTCAGAGATAATTATTGTTAAGATCAGAGAAATGATTATACGTAAGGAAAAGATCCATACAGAAGATTATATTTGTAATTTACTACAACTTGATTAATTAAATAAGCATTAGAAATAATATTGTTGTTGTGTGTTTGGCAAATGAATCCTTTATATCCACATCCTTGTAGATATGAGGTGGCGCCCGGGAATTTAAAACATTTTGGCAGTAAGTAATTTATAGAGTAAAAATTTCCATATAAAAGATAAATTATTAATGTATGCAAGTAAATTTGCATAAAATATAAATAAATTCTTATATTTGACTGTACAACACGTGGCATTACAATTGTCAATTGCAAATAAAAATTCTTATATTTGCCACCCAAAGAACATTGGACATTAAAATTCTTATATTTGGCGCCCAACGTGGGGCAAAATCTAAATTTAGATTTGTCAAAAAGGCAGATGAATGAATTGAGTTAAATAAGTTAACTAAACTGAGAATTAGAAATAAAATAGAAGTATTAGTAAATAGAGTAGACATTAAGAACATAGGGCTAGTAATTGTAACTACAGTTGCTTAGTCACGGTTCGAATATACGGTATATGTTGACGCGAAGTAAGGCACGCAAAATGGAAAAAGAAACACCTTATACGACAACGGTCAATGAAGAAGAAACACAAGTACCAAGGAGAGCTGAAGAGAGCGAAGAGATGGAGATATATAACCAAATGGGAGATCCTCAAGTCATAGCAATGATGGAGGAAGAAATCAGAACGGATATTGAAAATATAAGGGCAGAAGGACCACACGCAGAAGTTGAACAAATAAGTGCGACAGTACCACAGACGGAGAAGGAACAAATAAGGGCAGAAGGACCACAGCCAAAAAGTGAGCTGCAAATGCTATACGAATTGATGAAAGTAGATAACAAGGAATTACAGAATAAATTAGAAATAAGTCTGAGTAAATTACATGAAGACAATAAGAAATTACATGAAGACATTCAAGATATTAAAGTAAATCAGAAGAAATTAGAAGAAAAGGTTGAAGCAAATCAGAATAAATTAGAACTAGCTATTAAGGATATTACAGGAAAGCACACTAAGTTAAGAGAGGAGATAAAAAACGATATGAACACGTTGCATGACAAATTAGTTGGTGATATTCAAATAGTGAATAAAACATGGCGTGAAGAATTGAATAAGACGGAGCATAATTTTGGCGAGGTGGTACAACAACAAAGTGAAAAATTTAAGTGTGAAATACAAAAAACTACTCAAAACTTAAGTGAAAATTTAAATCGAATCAATCAAGAAGTGAGAAGAGAAATAAAAACAACGAAAGAGGTCGTCCGAGAAGAAGTCAGAAATATTTCTACCGTAAACAAAGAAGAAATGGAAGAACAATTAAGAAAATTAGCTGAAGAAAAGGGTCGACGCATCGACGAGATGAAAGAAGATCAAGAGCAATTAAAACGAAAATTAACAGAGTTGGAGTCAAGACCAATGGTAAACAACCAAAATACTATTGTGGCTAACCAAGAACAGTTAAAGGAGGTACGGTACAACGGACGAGACGCATACCCCATGGAATTTCTAAAAGAATTAAAAGAGGTTAAAGAAATATATTACCCCAGCGGAGGTATTAAGTGGATTAGCAGGCATCTAGAGGGTGAAGCAACAGTATGGTGGAGAATCGTACAATCCCAAATACATACGTTTGAACAATTCGAGGAGGCGTTTACCAAGAAATTCTGGAGTCAACAAATTCAAGAAAACATACGGGACAGCTTGGAGTACGGATGTTATTATCCGAATGGTAAACTCACTATGGTGCAATACCTCGAGAATAAAATTCTACAGTGCAGACAACTGATCCCACCAATCTCGGATCAGCATTTAATTCGCAAACTTGCACGACACTATAGTAAGGAGATAGAAGTTGCCATCATAACTAGAGGCGTCCAACAAGTAGATCAATTTGAAAGCTTATTAAATGAGTTTGCTACCATTCAACAACGAGAAATGAGAGGATCGTATCGGTCGCCACAACAAACAACGGCTGACAACGGTGGAAGACATATTAACAATAGCTATCATAAAACGAAGGGTATGAAAGTGGAGACTGAACACGAGGTTCACAGACCTGGGTGGCGCAATAAACAAACGTTTGGCACAGAGGATAGGGGAACAAAACAGCCCATTGTCAACACTGACAAGTGAGCGACAACAACCTGGTCCTTCACAAGAATCACGTACAAAAAACGACCAGCCAACCCATTATCGCGGCAACAATTCTTAGCTAGTCGAAAAATAGATAACCAGTTAGACGTAGCATTAGATTATATTGATATTCGTGAAGAATTGGATAAAATGGATGAAGAAGAAGAAACCACTAATTTCACGTACAATAAATGTCCGGAAATAAAAATAAAATTAAATAATGTAGAAGTAATTGCACTTATTGATTCGGGCAGTCAATTAAACGGAATTGCCGAAACGTGGTTCAACCATAATAAAGATAAATTAGGTAGAATCGAGTTATTAAACTTATCGAATACCAATATAAAAGGTGCATTCGGACATAAATCAAAATTAATACGAAAACAAGTACTTTTAGAAGCTGAGGTTGATAATTATAAATTTGACTTAGTATTTTTTATCATCCCTGGACTGAATAAAGACTGTATACTAGGAATAAATATGTTGAAGGAAGGTGAGTGTACTATAGATTTCCAGCAAAATGTAATGCATATTAAAAATAGAAATTATAAGAAAAATGTAGAGGATCCTAATGAAATTGTACATATACATCAGATCGCTGTGGATAAAGAAACGGCTGATGAGAAATCTATTAACTTTCAAGAAGCTGTCGAAGAGTTAGCTAATATAAATACAGAAACGAAGAAAAAATTAACTAAAATATTGATGAAAAATAGAAAGCTATTTCGAGAAGAACCAGGCCGAATTCATGGATATGAACATGAACTACGTATCACGGACAACACCCCCTTCTTCCAAAAGGGATGGCCTATACCAATTGCCTATCAAGACAAAGTTGAAGAGGAGATCCAGAAAATGTTAAGATACGGAGTGATCGAGCGAGCGAGCAGCCAATATATCAATCCCATGGTGACAGTTATAAAAAAGGACCAGAGCGTAAGATTGTGTTTGGACGCCAGGAAGTTAAACAAGGTGATGATACCTGACTTCGAAGGGGCACAACCAATCAACGAGCTCATTGCTAATTGCGGAGGAGTAAAATATATGTCATCGATCGACCTACGCTCAAGCTTCTGGCAGGTACCACTTAAGCGAGAATGCAGGGACTTCACCGGGTTTCTATATAAATGAAAGACCTACCGCTTCACAGTCACACCGTTTGGATTAAAGACAAGTCTGGCCAGCCTGACGAGAGGATTGGATACTGTGTTGTCAGATGCAGTCAAGAAATTTACGATAATATATGTAGACGACTGCCTATGTCTATCTAACAGACAACTAGGTAACTTATTTCGAGTATTTGTCAAAGAGAAACACTCAAATTGGGCCAAGTATATCCAAGCCATTGAAATTTGTTTAAATGAGACATACCATAGTACCATTGAGATGAGTCCAATCGAGGCACACTGTGGAAAGAAACCAACCAGAGAGTGGACCAAATTTATTGACAGAAGTGTGATCTCCGAACCAACTACTTATAAGCCGGAAGACATTTACTTAAGGATTAAAGAAAAGAGAGAGCGACATGCAAATAAGATGAACCAAAGAGAACTAACAACATTCGCCATCGGTGACCTGGTATTAGTTAAAACATGTCCAATATCCGATGCAATGAATGTGATAATAGCGAAATTTTGCGACCTGTACGAAGGACCGTATAGGGTTGCGAAGCAAATAAGTAAAGCTACTTATACGTTAGAATATTTGGACAAGAAGAAAGGAACAAGAGGAAATTTCAATGTCCGACAGCTAAAGCAATATATCACCTGACAAGAAGAGCAGTAAAAGGAAATAATGCGTTAGTAACGATCGGTTACGTGAGTAAGCAAATTGTAGCACTCATATAATAAATATGATATAATAAAGTTATGTATAATAATTGTAAAATTTTAAAGTAATAATCGAAGTAAGATTGTCAACTGACGATGTATAACAAGAGTAAAGATTTATTTTTGTATATTATGTATAAGAATAAAAGTATATCTAAGAAAAACAAAACAAAGACATTGAACAATGACTAACAATGAAAGTAATGATAAGAACTAAGTGATAATTAATATGATATTATGAATTTTCTTGTTGTTGTATGCATTTGCAAGTAGAAAATGATTGACAAATGAAAAAAAAAAATATATATATATATAAGTGGATATTTAACTAATAGGAAGTAAGAAAGAACAGTAATAGTATCTAGGTGAATAATTATATGGAAACAGATGTACATAATGAATTAGATAGTTGTTAAGTTTATATTATGATATGTTAGGAAGATAAGTGGTCTGAATGGATGATAGTGCGTAGGATTGTAAACAATTGTATAGGTTAGCATAGAAAACAGAAAATTTAAACCATTAGTAGGACCCTTTGCCAAGTAACAAGGTGTGAAAGTGTCGAGTGACAGGGGGACGTAGTCATAAATCTTAACTCAAACACAAAGGTACACTGTAGACAGTTTCGAACGTAAACAAACCAAGTTGAACGTCCTCTAACCAGTTAAAGAGATTACATCACTAGCAATAAATATAACTCATTAGATATTTATAATTAATTAATTCAAATTTACATAATTAATTTAAATTTACATTAAAAAAAAAAAAAAAAAAAAAAAAAAAGGCACAAATTTTATTATTTGATTTTGTTACACGCCATCAATTAATAAAAATTTAAGGACAATGTAACATTTATTTTTGAAAAATATTTATAAAATTGTAAAAGTAGTACAGAATAGCTAAAAATAATGTGTACTAACAGTTCTATTTGACAAAGAAGTATGTGAGGGTGTGAAGGGAAAGTCTGTAAGACTGCCCTCTTGGCATTGTAACCTACAGACAGCTTGATGTGTTACGGCTGTAAAGTTAATTGTCTGACAAAAAGAGTGACACTTACTAAATGTATGTGAGACGTTGTATTTCGCATCAGGCAGCTGGGCTGAGTAAGAAAGGCATAAACCCCAATAAACCAATTTACCCTTTTTAAAACTTTGACACAGATTGAAAGCAAAGAGTTTGTCAATTCGATACGGTACAACATTAGAGGCCAGAACAATTGCAACATAGAAATTTGAAGAAAGTCGTGCTTACAAAGGAAGATTCGTTCCAGACTCAAAACAATGCTAGAGTGCAACTTGAAATATAACAATGGTACAGCAGATCGAACAATACCAGTATTGTATCTACGTTAAAGTGTAACAGAAAGTGGACACTAGGAGATGGCCATGAGAGACAAAGAAATGTCGCCTGATTTACAAGGGGAAAGCGAAACTCACGAATTCTGGAGTGCGTGAATGAGATTCCTAGTAAATAGAGAAAACGGCTGTAGGAACAATCAGGACCAATGGGAGTTTGACAAGAGAGCCACGTATAAAACAGATATACTCGAAAACCAATTACAAATATACAATTTGTTACACTGGTTAAGGAACCAATAAGAGTATCCAAGCAGAGGGAAGATTCAACAGCGGTAGGCGGGATGAGAGTTTACTTGGTAGATCTCAGTACAGAAAAACGTCAGTCTACTATAGGAAGTCGAGTTTAAGCAGTCTAGTCAGTCTACTATAGTCAGTCTACTATAGTCAGTCTACTCGAAGCAGTCTAGTTTAAGCAGTCTAGTCAGTCTTGTACAGTACTCATCAGCAGTCTAGTCTAGTTAGTTTAACAGTCTAGTATTCATCATCAGTCTAATACTCATCATTTACAAAGTGATAACCACAAAACATTTTAATTCACAAGAGTGTTGATCTTCACCGTAATTTAAACAAAGTGTCGGAGAATACGCTAACAGACATTCTACAATTACAATCATTCATAAGAAACTATAAACATCACAGCAGCTTTGATTAATACAGAACACATTAACATAGAGACTCAGTGCATATTCTACAACAGAGACATTAGACATAAAATTCAGCAATCTAAAGAACTATTTAAAACACAGTACATATGAACTTTTTCTACATCAACTAAAGACACTCATATTCAACACAATAGGTGTGCCGTGAAAAGTGAACAGGTCGAGAATGCGTCAATAATTAAACAGTGATTGTGAGGTGCAGTGATCGCGAAAGGATACGTAAGCTACAACGACTACGGAGATCAGCAACTACAACACAGAGGACCACATGATATCACCGAGAATATGAACTACTAATAATCAACGTTCTCAAACTAATGGTATTTTAGAGTTAAGTCAACAAACTCAATTCATTCAAGTCAAAGAACTCACACTAATAAGTAATTAACCTTGAGAACTGCCTCTCAGTGCTCTGCATTCGACTGAAGCGAAATAAAACGTCTACTAGTAAATTCTTAAAAAACCATATCTAAACAATAATATAAATTTGCCAAATACAATTGTAGATTATAAGTTACAATTATAAGTGTTATAAATTTAATAAATGTTCATTAATCGCGATTTCAGAGATAATTATTGTTAAGATCAGAGAAATGATTATACGTAAGGAAAAGATCCATACAGAAGATTATATTTGTAATTTACTACAACTTGATTAATTAAATAAGCATTAGAAATAATATTGTTGTTGTGTGTTTGGCAAATGAATCCTTTATATCCACATCCTTGTAGATATGAGGTGGCGCCCGGGAATTTAAAACATTTTGGCAGTAAGTAATTTATAGAGTAAAAATTTCCATATAAAAGATAAATTATTAATGTATGCAAGTAAATTTGCATAAAATATAAATAAATTCTTATATTTGACTGTACAACACGTGGCATTACAATTGTCAATTGCAAATAAAAATTCTTATATTTGCCGCCCAAAGAACATTGGACATTAAAATTCTTATAATATGTGTTTGATGATATAAAGTTTATGCTTTTCCGATCATACCAACTGACTATGCCAGTGTTCTCTGACGTCTCAACCTGAAAATCATAAGAACCTCGCCCACATTCTTTCAGTTTGTCCTCTGTTTTTAAATTACATTTTGCCATTCTGTTACATTGTATAGTGCCAGCAAACAATATTCTCTTCTCATTCAGAGCAACTGCTAATGGTAGGGACGAAAACCAATTGTTACAGAAAATTTTGTAGTTTTTGTTTTCTGGTATATTTTCACAAAGAGCTAAACCTATGTCTCCTGAGAAGCCAAGTCCACTTGCAGGACATGTTTCTTTTCCTACATAGATCTGGAAATCGTACATAATTCCTGAAGAGCCTGCTCAGAAATTGTTGGTAAAACAACAACCAAACATAAACTTAACTGCTGCGAGGGAAAACAGCTGTACAGTTCAGAACTAATACACCCATGAGAACCCGTTGGTTATAAGCAACGAGTCTGTTTGTGTCAATACAAAATATCTGTAATCACAAAATTGACTGTGAACGTAAAAATATAAAACTAAACATTATAGTAATCACAAAAAAAAATATTACACTCAAAAACAAAACAGCATTAATTAATGGTTACACAGGAAGCTATGTAGAGCGTTTCCGCATATTGGCCACTTACTACCATCCAAGACTTCAGCTCTTATTACTGACAATACCTCTGTAACAATCTGCCATCTAGGAGTTAACACTAAAGCTACATACTGTTGCTTAAAAGACACATTGGGTTTTGAGGGAAAATAAAGAACAGCATACTAGTAATAGGGAAGAAAGAAATGTTTCTTATAAGCAACACTGGGTGGGAAAGGGTTAATACTGTAAAGAAATGATGTGAATATTAAAAATTGAAATTATAAAATTTAAAAACATTATCTTTTATAAGTTTACACTGTGTAAAAACATGACATACCATTGCTATTCAGCACACATAAAAAAACGTATAATCTTAATATCTAAACATACATGCTGAACAAATTATACAAGTACTTTGTATTGCATAGGTGTCTTGTCTGACTTTGACTCAGTTTTAAAAATAAATAGCAACTCATTTATAAAATAATATTAACTTTACAAAAATATTTGCTATAAAAATTTTATTAATAAGAAAATAACGTTTACTTGAAGACTATTATTTATTTCTAATGAGACACCCAATTTGTAACATTAAACAGAAGATTATTATTTTTAATGTTTATTGTTGAACCAAACTTATTATTTTTAACCACAATTTAAAGTTACGTACATTATTTACTTTTAAATCTTTAAGTCTTTACTATCTCATTTTTTTTTTAATGAGTTCTTTGCACCAAAATATAACTGTTCATTTGTTGAACTGCATACTGCTGAAGTTACCGTTGCATGTGTGTGTGTATGTGTATGCGTGCGCGTGACCTGAATGATGACAATGACGATGATGATGATGCTGATGCGTTCTCGGCCTCTATGGCTTGTTGTTGATGATGGTCCGATGTTCCTCCACAAATCGTGGTGTATGGTGAAGATGTTCAAATCGATCGGTAGGCCAGCAGAGTTATGTCGTGTGAAGATTCCTTGAGTCTGAATTCACCCAAAATTGCTGGAGGTATTTATACTAGATGGCAAACTGACAGGTCAGAGAATGTTTCAACTTGCAGAATTGTGTCGATTTTTGTGTAACATCACTTTGATTACTGATCACTTTTTACTCCATTTTTGCAATCACGTACAATTTATTGTAACGTGAGTGATTTAATTGTCTGTGATTTCTCACTGGTCACTTATAACTACATATAACTCAATTTTTAATTACCAATTAATTACGATACTAATTAATATTAATTTATATAGCGTCATTATTACTGCAGTTTTCTGCAATAATTTAGCATCACCATAGTGTTAAATGTCCTTAATCTAATGTTGTTTTTAGAATTGTGATATGTCTTCGATAACTAGTAAAAAACATATTAATTAATTTATTTGAATCCTGTTAAAACCTGATTAATGAACAACCAACAATTCGCACATGTCCCCTTGTAGAATTTTGCATGTCGGAACTGGCATACACACACAGGCTCACAAACGCTGTATTTACCCTCGGGGCACCTGCCCCGACATGCAATGTGTGACAGGCCACAGCCTGCACTACCACACAAAATAGTTTAAAACTGTTCATCATATTCTTTTTTGCACTAATTATTTACACAACATACCATTTCTTCATACATTTCTTGATGTATATAATATATTTAATATTTATAATGAATTTACTTCAAGATATTTGTTCCTTATTAGGAACATTATAACTTTATAAATTACACATAAATAATATGCAAACAATGTAAATAAGAAACAAACGCATATATATATTACAACAACACACGGTTTTAATGTGTTAGCCCCACGTTTTTGGAAGCCATTTACAACACTACCAAATTTAAATGTGTTTAATAATTGATGTGTGACATATCTTTAGGTACATTACATTACATTAAATTCGTGTGTGTGCAAGAATGAAGGTTGTAATCATAATAATAATAATGCTGTTTGATTTGTTTATAAATCATTTCAATTTTTATTAACACTTTTTTTTATTTGTTTTGCGGTTTAGAAACTCATTATTATTTTGACATTTTTATTACGTATAATTTGAAATCTCAGATTACACATTAATTTCTTATTTATTTTATGATTCCAAATGATTCGTTTTTTTTACGTACCTATTATGTATAATTCGTAGTCTTATTTGACACAAAAACATATTATAAAATCTTATTGCTAATACATTGTTATTAATTTTCTATGCTGCTCTCAGCTAGCTCAATTATCTTCTGATTATCTACTCTTTTAATTTTTTTATATTAATTTCTTTTTGTTATGGCATATGCATTGCTTTCAATTAATTTCTCTAACAAGGTCGTTATTTACTACTAACAATTATATTTTAAATTACAGTTACTCCTAACTCTTATCGTTACACAGTCTTTCATATTACTGTACTTAACGTACAAACAAAAACATATCTACAACTATACAGTTACTTGACTCATACTAGAATTGAATTGTTTATTCATTTTTTTTCTTTAATATTTAAAGTCTTTTGGTTCAGTCTCAGTTTCTTATAAATGCATGGTTATTTGTCACCTTGTTATTTGTATGGTACATCTTAAGTGTGTCCTCTTCGGTCCTGGATATGGATGTTCCTCTTCGTTCCTGGAAGTCCTGGAGTCGGGTATTCTAGGAGTCTAGTCGTCCCCCGTCCACTGAATGCTCATACTCTGGATCATTGGATGCTCGTACTCTGGATCATGGAATGCTCGTACTCTGCTACACTGGATTCTCGTACTCTGCTTGTGGTTGATCTACTGTGGTTGTTGTTTCTAAGTAGATTCTTTGGCTGCCATGGTCGTCGATCAAATCTAGAAGTTCTAGTTGTTGGACATAGCCTCCGATTACATCAGTAGTTGAACGAAGAAAAGTTGTAGTTCTTGAGCAGAGCCTCCGACCGCTTAGATGGTCTGATGAGAAAGAGAACGATGTGTGCGCGTCCTCGTATTTATACCCAGAGCACCAAAAATCATGTCTCGACAATATTCTGCATGTTTGAAATTGTTAAGAGCGTCACTCTTACCCCACGCCTTCTAATGACACTTAATTTGCTCATCTTCGCGAATTGCGAAGCCTTTAGCACATTATCCGATATTCATTCTATCTGTTATTTTCTAGGTGTTCATCATGCACAAACCGTTTTTCTTTATCTTAATTAATCTAATTACTATTGATTTTTAACTTCCTACACTAACACTTTTTGTATGTTTTTCACTATTTTTTATACACTTGTTTGTTACTTTTAACCACACATTTTGGTGTCTTCAGTTTTTCGCTACCATGCACACTAGCATTATAAATTAATTTAAATACAATAATTTATATCGTTACTGAAAAGGGTGGTGCTTTTCATGAATGAACTAGTCGCACACACACAAACTTTTAAGTGTGTACACACATGCAGAGAGCAGCTGGCTCTACTCCCTGTCTCAACATGCAAGTTCTATTACAGTTTATATTGCAGGCTGAATGATTATTATTACCAAAATGCGTTATTTATGTCTTCTAATCACTTATTTAAATTACTTGGTGCAATGGACAGTACTCAACCTATTTGTACTGTTGCATTATTCCCCTGCTTAAAAAAATTTAATAACTGGTTTATTACATTTTTTGCCTTTTACTTTAGACAACAGTATATTAAAAAATTTTATCAAGCACATTTATTTACATTTAGTTCAAATAATAATGACTAGCTTATTATTTACTTTACCCTTATGCGTGGCGGGCTGAACAATTATTCCCCTCCCAATGCCAGTTGAGTTGGTGTGTTCCGTAACATCCGCTTTAAGTAGTGTGCGCCTTTAATTATCACAGTGACCTAGTTATTTGTTCATAGAATTTTCTTAAAGAGCTGGCGTGGTATTTCCCTACTTCTTTCAGTCTTATGTTATCATATACGATGGAAGTTTGTTGTCCAATTTGTTTCTGCAACGTATAGGGTCCATCATATAATCTGAAGAATTTCTTCGCCGTATTATCACTCTGTTTTCCCACTGGATTGGTCTTCAGCAATATTTTCTCTCCCTCCTTAAATTTGTGTAACTTGTGAATTCTATTGAATCATTCAATTCTTTCATTACCTTTCTTCATAATTCTCCATTTTGCATGTGCAATTTTTATGCTTACTGGAACTGGTAAGTTCTGATTACCAGGTTTCTGAACATACTTTCTTCAGAATCGATTGGGTTGCCGATCTTCTTCAATCTCTATCGGTGTGTAGCTCGTAGCTTTGCTGTAATTTTCATTCATAGCTTTCTCAAAGAATGGTAAATATTCTGCCCATTTATTATGTTGTTTATGGCAGTAGATTCGTAAATATTTACCCAACTCCATGTTCACTGTCTCGGCTAAATTTCTCTGTGGATGTCTGATGGACGTGAGTATGGGTTGTATTCCATTTTCTCTTAATATTCTATGCCATACCTCACTTTGGAATTGCACTCCTTGATCACTAAGAATTCTCTTCATTTTGCCGTGTGTTGGAATATACTTTTGTAACAGAATTTTTATGACAGCGTTAGTGGTGGGTCGCATAATTGGATACAGACGAACTGCCTTGGAAAACACGTCTATACAGACTAGTATGTGTTTAACCCCACCGACTTGATTGTGGTAATGGGTTCCAAGAGTTCCCTGCCCTTAACTCCCCCTTTCGCTTCCTTCTGTATATTTTGGATTTCCACATAGGTATGAAGATTCGATTGTTTAGCAGTCTGGCAATCATAATATTTCTTTAATTCATTTTTAATTTTTTTCCACATGTTATTAATTTAAGGGATAAATAATCATTTTAATGCCGATGCATGAGGTAAGCTTCCATGAGTTGGTTTGATTAGCTTATATAACATTTTTATTTGTCAATAATCATATCTTATATTGAGCTGATAGTTGAGATTGATTCATTAGATTTCTTACCATCATCTTGATTCTTCTTATTATATTTTGTAGCCTTCTTTTTAATTCATTGCTAACTTCGAATTGAATAGGTAATTGACGTACTTCATTCTTCATTATTGTAGATCTTCACATTCATCTGAAATATAGCAACTTCTTCTTTTTTTGTAGATCTCTTCACATTCTTCCTTACACTCTTTTGGCTGAAATTCCTTGTAGAACACCAGAATTCATTACATTATATCTCCGTAGAAATGGTAATTTTCTACTTATTTACATCTTATTGTTAACATATTATTCACATCTTATTAATAGTTCAAATCGTACTATTTTAAAAATTATTATTATTTACAATAGAGCGTTGAGTGTCTAGTTCATCCTAGTTTAGACTAGCATGGGGTCCATCGACCAGATGTTGGGTATTGTTCCTTTGTAGCCTAGTCGCCGACATATAACAATTTCCGTTCCACACCCTCATTGTGTTAATGTCTGTTTTGATTGTGTAACTTGTACATTCATATGGTGAGAATTTTTTTCTCTTAGCCGTCTTACAGCTGCGCCCCTCTTGACTAACGCATTCCGTATTAGCAGTTTGCATGAGGCTTACATAAAAAGCTGACCGTTTTTTCATTCATCGCTTATTACAATCTGTTGTTTTTATAATTATAATTATGATTATCGTCATAATTAATGTTCGGTCGATAATTGCTGTGCGTACCCTCGTTGCGATTGATGTGTTTCAATCCTGTCACTTTTTTAATTGTTTTACTACTGTGAGTTTGACCAGAGATTTGGATATTCTCGCTGACGAGGTACGATTGTTTAGATTCTATTTTATATTCTTCTTTACTATTAATTATTTCCTTAGAATCGTCACTATCAATTATTAACGTTTCTTCTTGCTTATTTTCAATTTTAATAGCTTGTTCATCAAGTGCTGTTTTAACTCTATTTTCATGTGCGTTTATACGCATATTAGTGTCGATATCTGTAGGTACTAATTGTGTAGTATTCTCTACGATATCTTGTTCTAATTTTCTTTTATTTGAGCATTATCTTGTTGTAACTCATGTTTTACTTCATTTAAATATTCTGTAATTTTTACAGTATCTTTTTTTAATTCATTTAGTTGATTTAATCTTTTGGCTTGTTTATGTAGTTTCTTATTTTGTTTTCTTAATTCATTTAAACTTTCCCTTTGTTTATTTATAATTTGTTTTAATTCTTCTTTTATATCTTCGGCCGATTTTACACCCTCTTGTTTTCTATCAAATATTTCGTCGATCCAGGCCGTCATCGTATTTTCAGATGCCTCTAGATTCAAACTTCCTGGTTCCACCATGTTGAATATTTTTTATTTTATTTATTATTTATATTTCAAAAGAATTATTATTGGTGATACGAACCGTGAAATACAACAAACGAAGGAAGACTTCAGAGAACGGATGACCAACCTGGAAGAAGACAGCCAGATCCGAATAGAGTCTATAAAAAACGGCAACCGACCAAAATATAAAACAGGTATGGACAGATTTTGGAGAGAAGTGCCGGGAGATCGACACGGCCGTAAGCGAGGTTCGTGGACAAGGCCAGCAAAACAAAAATAAAATTGAGGAAATCCAGCAACGGGAAATTGCTAAAATCAGGGAGGAGTTAGAAATAATTAATAACAGACCGCCAATAATGACGCAGTACCAACACATGGACAACCGGGAAGTGATCAACTTGAAACAATGCCGGCGAAACCCAATGGAGTTTTTAGAAAGAGTAGACGAGCAGCTGGCCAAAACTCGGGAGAACAGGTGGACCATTATCCGAGGCTACTTAGACGAGTATTTTCGAGATATCAACGATAATTGGTGGACGGCCACAAGACACGACCTCACGAATTATGAACAATTCAAAGATGTATTCAAAAGGAAGTACTGGTTGGAGGCAACACAGAACATCGTGCGGGACAGTATATGTTTCGGCAGATACGACGCCACCAGAGGGACAACTTTTACTGCATATTTCTTCGGTAAAGTCTGCCTAGCAAGGAACCTGGAACCGAAGATCCCAGAAGAAAGTTTGGTGACAAAACTTGCTTTTCATTACGAGGAAGGTGTCTCTAGAGTGCGGCTAGGTAGCCAAATCAAAACTATACAATCCATGGCAGCCCTGCTGGAAGATTACGAGAGAGAACGTTATTATCGTAGGAGCCGACAGCGGGACGACAGGGGTGAAAACAAAAATTTTAACAACGGTTACCAGAATAATAACAACAATTACCGGTACAATTATAATAACCATAACCAGGTGAATAACACACCTAACGAGCTGCAGAATAGACATAACAATAATCCGGCTAGCCAACAAAATAACTGTTATAACAATAATAATAGGCCAAACAACACAAACAATCAATACAACCGGCCAAATAATACGCATCAACCATATAGGCCAAATAACGCCAATTAAAACCAGCCAAATTACAATAACAACCCGAGTGACAATAGAAATCGCAATAGTAACGATCGTAACTATCGTCAAGTGCATTACGTGAGGGCCGAAAGTGACGGAAGAAATAGGTCGTACTATCAGGGATGACGAAGTGCTGACCGGAATGCATATGGACACCGGTACAGTGATCATAATTATGGACGTGACACCAGAACCAACACGGGCCGAAGTCGAAGCCAAGAAGTGTATAGGCGTGACCGGTACGAAGAGGATCACAACCAGTCTGAACCCCGGCCGTCAACGAGCGGAAGTCCGCCAACAAATCAACAAGATGATCATAACAATCAGTCCGAGATGACGTTAAACTAGGAGCGGCAGTGAGAAAGCTACTTATACCCTCACTGAACCATTCTATTGGGTTAAATCGCAACGTTATACAAACTAATGGCGAACGCACAATTAAAATAGTGCGAAATAATTATCTGAAAAATATTGTAGAGGAATTGCTCGAAGAAGGTAACAACCAATCTGATAATAAACATAACAAAATTGCTTATATTTCAACGCAAGTCAACGGAGTACCAGCACAAATTATGATAGACACTGGATCCAATATTTCGTTAATCGACAGTATCGAGCTTCAAAAAATCCAAGAAGCGAGTAAGACAATTATACTTACGCTACCCATCAGCAACATTGTCCTTGTAGGAGCAACAGGACGGCAAAATAGAACCGTCCGAAAACAAGTGCAACTCGAACTGACAAGCAACGGACAAACCGTAACAATGACGTTTTTAGTAGCCAGTGAATTGCCATTCAGGATGCTAATTGGTTGCGACATGCTGCGCCAGTACTCAGCAATAATTGACCTGAGCAAATACAAACTTATTTTGAAGAAAGGTGACATACAGTGGATAACCGAACTGACCAATAGTGATGAAATACAGCCAAATAAAACCATGTACCATATCCAAAAATACAGAAATACTGGAGAGCATATACTGAATAATGGAATTTATGACGAGACCGACAATGAAGAACTATGGCAAGAAAAAATCGAAGAAATCCGAACTTTCCAGAGAGAGAAAACGAGCGCACAATTAACAGTTCAACAAGCTGAACAACTGATAGAAGTGTATAACCGCTACAAGCACGTATTTTTAGATACACCTGGAAAGGTCAGAGATTATCAGTGCGAGATTCAATTCTGAGAGCCTGTCAACTTGATAAAAACATCTTACCCGATCACAAATTTCGATGGAGGAAGCAGTGAGAAGAGAAATTACTTCTCTAATTCAATTTCCAAATGGCGAAGAATATCAGTTCAATGACGTGCAATTTCATAATAAAATACTAGAAAAGACTGACAAAATCAGAGAAAAATATAAGCAAATTCAACCGAAACCCATACAATATCAGATTGGAGAACAAATATTACTTAAAAACAGAGGATTACCAAGCACCATGGAAGGGATAGCCAAGAAGCTATTGTTACTGTACACAGGACCCTACATAGTAAGCAAAGACAACCAAAATAATACATATGAGATCGTAGACACAAAGAATAAAGGGGACATTTAACCAAACCTCTATGAAAAAATATTATTAAAAACGAGAAAAAAAACATCCCGAAACCAATTAATAAATAACTAGTGTTAAACAGTAAGAAAAATAAACAAAACAAATAATAAAAAGATCATGTATACCATACCCACTAATAATATCGAATCACTAAGAGCTAGAGAGTGTGAATAAAAGAAAAAGAATAAAATTTGAAATAATTTATTGTATAAACTAAATAATAATAATGTGGAGAATCCTACAAATGATATTTATTTTATAGTCGCACTAAGACTACTTGTATAATTTTATAATGATTGACTGTAGATAAGTCCAGCAATCAAATGTGTATTTTACGGCGGAGCAATGGAATCAAAAGTACCCCTCCGATCTGATTCAATATAATGTTAGGGAAAAAATGTTAGGGAATTAGATATCAAAGGGATAAGAAAATTAAACTAAAATACGATACAAAAATCAAGACACTCAAAAATAATAAGAGTCTATTGCTCAAAAATAACCAGTGATTAAGAAAATAAAATGAAATAATGATTGATAATTCCAATCAAAAAACTGAACGATATTTGTTGAAATAATCAATTTTAGTGGCAGGGCAATATGTAATGGTACATATCTTCACCTAACAATAATGAAGAAAACATGACAAGATAAATTGTTTAATCATTAACACTAAAATAAAAAAGGGGTGAATCAGAGATTAAAGAATGGGTAACTCAAAATAATAACACGATCAGACATATCCGAGTAGTCAGAACAGTAACCTCTAATAATAATGAAGTAACAAACAAACAAACCAAATGTTAAATACAGTAATACATGGCGATTTAGCCTGAGTAGCCCAATAGATGGTAAGTGAGACAGTAGAACCAGCCCCATAAACCAAGAATAATATGAATAATGACAACTGTAAGTGAACTAGAACTAGCCACCACACTACCACAAGAGTGTAGTAATAATAAGAATAATAATGAACAAAGAATTAGCATGGAAGTGTGAAAGTATAATCAGCCACAACACCAAGGAAGTGACATGTAAACGATGGCAAAATAAAGTGAGCCCAGAAAGAATAAAAAACTAATGTTAAACCAATGAAAGGGACTAACTAATGAAAATTGTATATGATAGTAACAAATGTAAAGACAGACAAGTTAAAAATATTAATTGTTAAGGACTTGAGATATAGAAGGGTACACTAATCCAAACAAATAGAGTAAACTAGGACAAATCACATTAGCACGACACAAACATATCATGTATAGTCAAACCACACAGAGTGAGAGATTATAAATTGTAAGGAGGATGAACATTTTAAAATAAATGTAAGAAAGAGAGTTTTGAATAAGCAATACACTAGTCTTTACCCACCAGTAACCCTAAAACAAGATTGAGTGCAAAGTGTTAGTGTTAATACCCCGAAGTGAGAATAAACCCCATTAAAAAGTGATAAACACGGATAAAACCGTAATCAAAGTTTATAATGATGATAAGAGTTAATAAGACATAGTGAAATGGTATTAGGTACCATTAGTTAATGAAACAGTGTCAGATAAGCTTAGTAATAAGGATTTTGTATAATAATCAAAATAATTAATTAAGGTTTATACGTTTGTTTTCTTTTAATGATACTATAAAATAATTATTACCCACTGAAGAGTATGAGTGGATAATAAAAGGTAAATAATTATGTTTTAATGAGTAAGATTTTTGTTTCAAGAGAATTATGTTTTAATGAATAAAAATTATACCTATGGGAATTGTTAAAACCATAAGATGCTATGTTATATGATGCAATAAACAAGAAACAAAATAAATACAGTCAGATACAATGACACTAAAAGGCAGTTATGACAGTATACAAATTAACATATGAAACCAATAAAATCACACACAGTTACTAGAACAGACATAAACATTGAACAAATAAACAGAATCATGTATTAAAACAATCAGGACCCATACAAGGGGAGAATAAAATGTAATCTCAGTAATTAAAGAAAAAAATAGTCAATTGCTATCTAAGCCTAGGCAGATTCCCAACAGTCAAACTACAAAAGACTTCAAATTTTAGAATTAAACACTGACATTAGTAAGACTAAGCCACATAAACTATGAAATACAATTAGACTATCATTTTAAGGCAGGAATATTATGATAATAATGTAAATTAAGAAAACAGTATAATTAAATAAAATCCACAAAACTGTCAAAATGTTGATACCTAAGTAAATACTGTAGTATTGGATGTCAAATTAATCCTTGAGCCAAAATATGAACAGTGGTAATAATATTTACTACTAAAAAGGGAGTACTGAAGATTAATTACATTTAGAAGATCTGTGACCATTTTAAATAAAAATTCAAATATCTTAACAATGATCTCAAGCCAATTTCAGCCAATCAAAAATTGTGAGTTACCATGACAACAACCGTGTATTGACTAATTTTCAGTTAGGAACAATAATAACTGTAGTGACGCTAAACTGGAGAGAAGCCACGCCGTGAAGGGCACAAATTTTTAACTCTAAAACAGTATAAGTGCCCATAAGTCGATGAAGAAGGACCAGAATAACTGACGAGAGGACATTCCAACCAAACTATACCAAGGACCAGCGCGAAATTAATCTAGATTACCAAAAAATATATGGAATCCGACCAGAAGAAGACGCCAACCATTCCCGAAACCCAAGACTGAAGAAGGAAGAACCGACATCAACCCATTACACCACTTGGACAACTGACAATACATCTTTTATCTACTAACGTTGAGTATTGCTGAATTTATTTATTTATAAAAAAGACAAATTCTGTTTCACAAAATTATAACTAAATGATAAAACTCTCACTATCACTGAAGGTATTTTCAAGGATTGATAAAATAAAAAAGTAACTTTGTAAACACTGAATGACCAAATGATAACCTATGTATACACCAACGACACTGTCACAATTCAACACCACAATATTTAATTTATAGTAAACCTTGTTTAATTTTAATGATCACGTACTTTAAATGATATGTTCTAATTTTGTTATCTTGCTAGATAAACCTCTGTTTCGTACTTAAAAGAACCCTATAGGCAGATTTATTTTGTAAAATAATAACCACACTGTCTTGCAGCTAATATAAACATTGTACTGGCAACCCAGCGATCCGCTGATTGAGCGAATATTGCCAAGGCTAAAATCATTGTATAAATTATTAATTTTATGAAGCGTTAACAAAAAATAACCAGTCAAAAGCCTAATAAAAGAGTGTGTACCGATAACAACTGTCCATTATTTACTTGTAAAGAATATTATGCATGTTTTGTTTACTAGCAGTGGGTCAACATAACCAACGTTGTCTCAAGTTGGCAACACGTTTCCCCCACCAGATGAGAATCAGTAACGAGGCAGACGGCGAGCAATTCGAATTTACAATAGTGCAATATCAAACTATACAAATAAAAACTTTTAATTGTTTTCACGAAAAACAATTTGGCGCCTATCCGGAATTACTAAAGAGTGAGAAGGGACAGGTAAGGCACACAGGCTACCAGACGCTTCCGAACGACACCATTTACGTTCGCAAAACACATTATGAAAACTTCCAATTCCAAAAATAAACTAGATAAGACACATACACGAAGGGAAGGTGGTTACAATATATATATATATATATATATATATATATATATATATATACACATTTTTCTATCATTTTGGCGTCTTTTCAAAATGTATACGTTTTGGCGTCTACTCGAAAACGAATAGTATATTGAAATTTTATTATAACATTACATTCTTGTGATTATGTTATTTGTGTTTTGCGTTTATATTTCAATATACTCTTAATACAAGAAAATAATTTTTGTTGTACAAAACGCTGTCATTATGGCATCTTTTTATAATTAAGACAATAGGGCATCTTTTCAATTTCCCGACAATTAAGCGTATGAAATGTATACTTTTTTCGAATTGTCGCGGTTTTTGCTTCCAGCGACGCCAGTCTTTAACCCCGGGTATTGCACAGTTTACGTTGAGGCTTATTTGTTTGTATGAAAGAGTGACTAACTGCAGGCGAATGACCATTATTCTTTTCCTTTGTTCACGCGCCAACTTTACATCATAATTTTAATTAAATATTTATAAACTGTCAAATATTTATCAACAATTTTTAAACTTCACTATCCAATTCTATTAACCGTGATAATATAATTATTGTGTTTTACGAAGCATGCCAAAGTAGTGTACTGGCCTTTCGAATTATGTAAAGATTGACCACTTGTCGTCGGATTAACTAACAGAATTAACGGGCATGTTAATATTTTCTCACATGCATTGATACCGGGTGATAACGTAACTTTGATCTCATTTACTAGAGAAATTTCTTATGGATATTGGCAGTGAAAAATAATAAATGTAATACCAAACGTTATGAACTTATACTCATAATATAAAAAATATAATCAGTTATATTTTTTGTCAGTGTTCATTATTATGCATACAGTATTTTGAAGTAATGCTATAAAACATTTATTTGTATCAATTTTGCGGGCAACAAAATTTTATAATTTTAGTTTATAGTTCTTAATTGTCTATAGTTCTGTTTGGGATTGAGATTGGTAAAAAGATAGACAGATAGAGAGAGAGAGAGAGAGAGAGAGAGAGAGAGAGAGAGAGAGAGAGAGAGAGAGAGAGAGAGAGAGAGAGAGAGAGTAATATGATAAATGTGCGTAAGTAAGAGTGGAGGAGAGAGAGGATTAGTAGGGGGGGAGAAAGAACTAACTGGGAGTCAAGAGTCAGACACACAAACAAAGAAATAAAGCTACTCTATTTATTTTTTTGGTAATAAAAGTTCTGTTTTTATTAATAAGAGATGTATAGAAAGGGAAGAAAAGAGAGAGCAAGAGAAGGAAGGAGAGCGATCACAACTGTGCATATTGTAGCATGACAGATAAGCCCATAAAAATGAATGGTAAAATGATCATAAAAATAAAATAATAACATTGTTAAATCCGAGAAAGCAAAATAATATAAAGAATTAATTAAGAACCACCATGGTACAATCATTGTTTAAAATAAAAGTTCATGTAAAATAAATGTTACAAGGAGTGATGAATCATCAAAACCAATTTAAAAACTAAAAATGAGAAAAAAGGTAATACCCAGGTAGGATAGGAGTAGGTAAGGAAGAAACCCAGAAAATGACTAAACCCACAACAAGAAAAGAAAATATGTTGTAAGAAACAAGAAGAGAAGGTGAGGAAGAAACCCACAAAACCTGATGACATCCACAAGAAGATGAAAGAAAAAATGTTATAAGAAAAAAGAAGAACAGAAGAGGCCAATGAAGAAACAAGAACAAGACAGCATCCACAAGAAGAAGGAGTGCTCTTATATAAAAAAACCCAAACCCCAAAATAAATATAATAATAATAAATAAAAGTATAACAAGATATCAAAGGTAAAAACCACATGTACAATAGATGTAAACCAAAAAGTGTATAGAGTAAGAATTGAAAGTGAACCAATGTGAGATAATAATATAATACCAAAAAACAAACCTTCATTATATTCTATAAATAGATTTATTGATTTTAACAAGACTATATAACTATTTAGAAATAAAATCAAGGAATAAAAAGAGAATCAGTGCAAGTTTTAGTGTTATAGAAAATAAACCTTATGTTTCAATATTGATGTTCACAAACTGAGTAGATGATGAAATACTGCAACTTTAAAGTTATTTATTTTGTGTGCATGAATAATGTAAATAGAGTATTATCATGACCAATAATACATGTGTTTTTTGTAAATAACTGCCACTCTTTTTAAAATAACATTCATTAGAATGAATAAAATGAAACAGAGCAGGCCATAATAAAAGTGAAGTGACAAGGTATAATTACCCCAAAACACCAAAAAACAGATGAAAACTGATATCCAAACCTAGTATAAGAAATATAGTATAAGATTATAATAATTATGTTTGTTTGTATAGAATAAGGTGTTAGAAACAATTAAGTTTAAACATGTCAGAATCTAACATGCATTATTTATAATATTTCTTATGTATTTTCATTAATCAATAAGTATAAAATGTCTGATTTGCAAAGACAAATGTTAATTTGATTTATATGTTATGTATTAATAGTATGAACCATATACTAATTGTTAACTTGTGAAAATAAGAAAATGTCAATTTATGTCACTATAGCAATGAAAGTCAGAGAGGGTATAAATCAATATGTATTATTTAAAAAACTTTGTATGTAAAAACTGTTAGAAATCTAGGCCAAATGTTAAAAACTAAACAGCATCAAATTTGATTAAATAAGTATAGAAATACAATTAAACTGAAGGAATTTACATAAGGTAAATCAGTAATAAAGTCATGTAATTGGAAATATAAGTAAGGAAGATTTTGTAAAATTATAGCCAGAATTATTGTTAAAAATGGAAATGTAAAAACTCAAAATTTAGAGAGGGGAGTCATATATTACTGTATAATATTTTAAAACATAACCGATTAATCTAATTGCAAGAAATTGAGGGAAGATAAACCTTTTAATTACAATCTGAAATTTAATATAATCATCAATATAACTTATAATATGGCTTCATTTGAAAGACAAGGACAGGAAGTGAGTTTTATAAAATTACCTTTACAAAATGAAGTAAGAAATACCATTTTAGATCTAAAACTTAATAAAACTACATTATTTGGTATCAAATTACGCAGAATGAACTGAAGAAGAAGATTAAGTATTTACTAGTTAATAATTTTGAAGAATAACAAAAATATAATCAGTTATATAATGTAACTTTATCACATGCACAGGATGCAAATAAAATTGGAACAATGCATTGAATAATATTGGTTTGGCTAAGACTTTGGCCAAAGACGGAGGAAGTAAATTAGTTGATTATTGAACGTTGAATGATACACTTGATCCGAGTAATTTGCAAACCTTAACCTAGTTGCTACTACCGTAATGGTGAACGTTTTCGAAGCCTAAAGTGACAAACGAGAGTTTCAATAAAAACATATTTTTAAACGGAGACCGAGTGAAATAAACACCTACAGACATTCAACTAACACTACACAGAACAGAACACCAGTGAATATAACATTTAAAACCATTAAAACAGTAAAAACACGTAACCACAAAAGTGCGAATATCCGCCTAACCGACAAAAGTGAATTTGACTTAATACAACACTATTTTTACAAGTACAACACTAAAACAACCAGAGACACTCCACCAACACAAGAATTGCAGCCACAAGGACGTAAATTCAGAGGGAAAGCATCTTTATTTGAACTTTGAATCAGCGAGTTGGGGCCATCTTCCAACTATACACGAAAAGCAGCCATCATTGATTACCCACAATACAACGCAACACTGCCTTCACAACCGATTGGTTTGAAAACTGCTTACTTACCATTATATATTAACTAATATAACTGTATTTTAATCTTTAAGGTGATATATTTGTAATGTTATACTTGATAAACTTAACCCTTATTTCTCTGACTTTGCCTAAAATAACTGCTAAAAGAATCCTAATATAAATAATTGTACGATTTAACAACACCCTGAGAATCGATTGACATATCGATAAAGAGTCAAAAGATAATTAATTGTTAATAAAATTTCTTATACATTTCATAATTGAACAGTTTTTCATTCTTAAAAGATAATTAACAAAAAATTAAATTTAATAGAATTAACTACCAGAATCTCACCACGAAGAAGGAAGATAACCTCCAAATAAGCAAAGTAAACAAATCGATTGTTCTTGGAGACAATCCTATCAAGTGGCGAGAGAATTTAAAAATACCGAAGTCATTAAAACATTTAAAACAATTAACAAACGATTCAGAACACCACAGAACATAATTAATTAATTGATTTTAATTAATTATATAATAAAAAAAATTTATAAACAACATTTTTTAACACAAACCAAAATTAACAAATTTATATATCTGTATCTATTATTTGAATTTGTAGAAGACACAGGTTCGTTACAAATTGGCACACAACTGAGGGGCTTTAATTAGCGATTGACAGGCCACTACAATTTGCCCAGTCCCTAATTGGAGCTTGGCAGCAGCTATAAGGTTAGAGAAAAGGGAAGATGCAACGACAAAGAAACGGGCGGCGGAGGCCGAAAAAGAGATTGAAATCGATATGGAAAACAAAGAGGTGATGCCAGTAGAAGACATAGAAAGGTTATTACCCCCAATGGAACCTAAACAACCCGCACCACCAGAGGAACAACCCGAGAAACCCTCACGAACAGAGAACATGACAATACAAGAGATGTTAAGAGCGATGATGGAAGACAATCAATCCTTAAGTAAAAAGATGGAAGAAAGGATAGGAGGAAAATTAGAAGAATTGAAGAAGGATAACCAATCCACGAAGGAAGATTTGAGTGAAATGAATAAGAACATAGAGGAGAATAGTAAGAAGATGGAAGAAAGGATGGGAGGAAAATTAGAAGGATTGAAGGAGGACAACCAGTTGTTAAAAGAAGAATTCATAACAAACAAGGAAGAATTGACTAATAAAATTGAAAGCACCAATAAGAAAATTGATGAAACTAGGAAGAAGATAGAAATTGACAATCAACTATTGAAGGAAGAATTGAGGGAGAATAGTAAGAAAATGGAAGAAAAATTGGAGGAGTAACAAGAAAATGGAAGAGACGATGGTGGAAAAGTTGGAAGAATTGAGAGAGGATAACCAAATGTTAAGAGAAGAATTAAGGGAGGTCAATCAGGAGAATCTGGACAAGCTAGACGAAACGATGGAGTTGTTAAGAGAAGAAATGAGCAAAGAAATCAACGATAATAAGAAATCTCTAAATAAAAAATTGGAAGAAGAAAGCATCATAATGAACCAACAAATCAGAGAAATTGACGGTAAATGTAACCAAACCGAAAAGGAAGTACAAGAATTCAAGGAAGTGGTAAACATCAAGTTTACGAATATTGAAGAGCATAGTCGAAGGAAAGTGGAAGAACAACGGAAGGAAACTCGGGAAGAATTTGGGAGAGTACGGAGCCAAGTCGCGGAAAGGTGTGACGGGATGGAAGAGGCTATGACCAATATTACGGGTCAGGTACGGCAGAGCCAAGAAGAAATGGGGGTTTTGAGGAGTCGACCCACTAATTTTACCGGGATACCCATCAATGAAAACCGGGAATGGCTGAACTTCCAGCAATACAAGAGGAAACCCATGGAGTTCCTGGCCCGGATAGAAGAATATTTTGCCAAGCATAGAGGGAGTCGATGGAATAATAACCGGGAGATACTGGACGAGTCATTCAGGGAGATGACAGATAACTGGTGGATGGCGAACCGTAGCGAGATTGAGGACTACCAACAGTTCAGGAACCTGTTTAAGGCCAAATACTGGTCAGAAACAACTCAGAACCTGATCAGAGATAATATTTGCCACGGACGATACAGGGCCCAAATAGGCAGCACCATGACAGCCTATTTCCTAGGGAAGGTGTGCCTGGCAAAACACCTGGAACCGGCAGTACCCGAAGAATGTCTAGTGAACAAGCTATCTTATCACTATGATGAGGATATTATCAGAGCGAGGAGAGGTAGCCAGATTAAAACGGTGCAGGCCATGACTGAATTATTGGAAAGCTACGAAAACGAAGAATACTATCGTCAGAGTAGGAGGAGGAATGATAGACCAGAGGTGAGAACTAACCAGTACCCCAGCAACGGGAATAACCATCCAGGAAACCGCAACCAGCAAAATAATTACAACGGCAACAATAACCCGCCGCACAATAACAATAACTTTAACGGCAACCAGAACGGTAATAGAAATAATAACCAATACCCTAACAACCGTAATAATTTTTATCAACCCCCCAACAACCCATATAGTCAGAGAAACCCCTACCCCGGTAATAATGAATGGTATTACCAGAATAATAGAAATTACAATAATAACTATAATAATAATAATTATAGAGTTTCCCGTCCTAGAGTTAATTTTATAAGAGCCGAAGATCGAGGGCCGAGAAGATTCAACCGTCAACGGAGGAATAGTTTCCATGATGGAGATCGCCGACGAAGAAACGAAAAACGGGACGGTCCGAGGTTTGAACAAAGAAGAAGGAGTACCAGCCTGGAGGATCCTGGCCGACAGCAAAACAGAGAAATAACATTCGAACAGGATACAGAGCGGCAGGAAACGACGCAAGGTTTCCAAAACGATGCCTCGGTTAATCCGAGTACCAATGATGACAACAATAATTTAAACGGGAAGAGGCAGTGATAAACTATCACGACCCATTACTGCTCCTAGCTCCTGGGTATAAAAACGAGTTGCAAGAGGCAACCGAATTAAAAAGCATCACCATCATAAGTAACAACTACTTAAAGAACATTAGAACGGAACTATTGGAGGAAAACAAAACTAGCCTCGATAGTCAAAACAATGAGATATTGTATATAAAAGCGGAAGTCGAAGAAATCATGATTGATACCGGTGCGAATATCTCTATAATAAATGTGAACGAACTGGAAAGGATCCAGAAAGAGTGTGGTAAAACTTTGCCTATGTTACCAGTAAACAATATTGTCTTAATAGGTGCAACTGGCCGCCAGAACAAAACTATTCAAAAACAAGTTTCCGTAAATGTCGTTAGCCGTGGTATAGCTTTAGATATGGAATTTTTGATCGCCACCGGATTACCATTCAATATATTGGTAGGTTACGATATTTTAAGAAGGCACTCCGCCATTATCGACCTTAACCAAAAAAGGGTATCACTATTTCCAGACGGAATAACGTGGACAGCAGATTTGGTAGGAGGCGCGAATATACTTCCCAATACAATACACCAACAACTTCGCAAGATAAATTTTGTAGAGAACAGCTCCCTTCATAAACCAATAATATATAATAATGGAGTAGAGGATTTATGGTCAGTGAAAATACGAGACTTACAGTGTGGAACCAACAACGAGAAAATACCCATACACCAAGCAAATCGTTTAATAAGAGTGTACGAAAAATACAAGTCTGTATTTTCAGATGAACCGGGTAAAGTCAAGAACTACCAGTGTAAGTGTGAGTTTAAGGAAAACGTGGAATTTAACCGGAGGTCATACCCAATCGCGCATTCACTGAAGGAGGCCGTGAGAACGGAAATTAATAAGATGATCAGCAGTGACATAATTGAGATTAGTCAATCTCCGTACACTAGTCCAATCATTGCTGTTCCCAAGAAAGACGGGCAAGTCCGGCTCTGTTTGGATGCGCGCGAGCTAAATAAAACTATTGTTAATGACCGAACATCACCCGGTGAAATAGAGGAGATCCTAAAACGATTTCACGGCACCAAGTTTATCAGTACATGGGACACTGTATGTGGTTACTGGCAAGTGGAGTTGCATCCACAAAGTCATCAGTACGTGGCGTTCATTTTCGAAGGGCGCAATTACCAGTTCAAGAGACTGCCCTTCGGACTTGTAAATTCTGTAGCCATCTTTTTGGCCTGTATGGACCAAATACTTGGACAGGAAGCACTCCAATTTACTACAGTCTATGTGGACGATCTGCTAATTACTTCGGAGACCTGGGAGGAACACTGTTACCGAGTAGAACATGTACTCGAAAAGTTAGCGCAGAATAATATAACTCTGAAATTGGAGAAATCCAAGTTTATTGCGCGAGAAGTACAGTTCTTAGGTTTCAACCTAGACGATAGAAGTATTACCCCATCAGCAGAAAAAGTGGAGGCAATTCAGAAGTTCCCTAAACCAAAGAACAGGAAACAGTTACAATCTTTCCTCGGACTCTGTAACTATTACAGAAACTTCCAGCACAAATATTCCGAGCTGACAGCCAAGTTTCAACCACAATTGTCTGCAAAAACAATTGGACCTGGGGTGAAGAACAGGATATTACTTTCCAACTGATCAAAGAAAAGTTCTTAGAGAGTGTTATACTTCGTCACCCGGATTTTAAGAAACCTTTCTTTTTGAACTGTGATGCTAGCGAATCAGCTTAGGAACAACATTATGTCAGGAAGATGAGGAGGGTCACCATCTGGTGATAAGCTTTGCTAGTCGTACCCTGAATCAATGCGAAAAGAATTATAATGTGACCGAGAAAGAATTGCTTAGCGTGGTATTCGCATGTAGCAAATTCCGGACATATATTCTCGGGTATCCAGTTACTGTCCGCACTGATCATAAATCCATCTCATTTCTACGTAGGTGCAAATTGAGTCACGGCCGATTGGCTAGATGGGTACTCGCCCTACAAGAATACAACTTACAATGGGAGTATATTCCGGGAAAAAAGAATGTGGTAGCCGATGTGTTGTCACGGATCAATTTGGAAGACCAGACCTTCGAGGGAGAGAAGGAGAGCTTAGTCAAAATTTACAACTTGATTAAAACCAGATCCGATTTAGAAGCTGTATTGATAAACATCTGTATCCACCAACAATCTGACCCTAAACTAAAAAACATTATCAATCGATTGGAAGCAGGCGATGACACCGTTTCTAGATACTACCATATTAATAAAGGTATATTATTCGTCAAAACAGCCTTGAATGAAGAGACATGGAAGGTGATTATTCCGAACCAAATCGAGAAGGAGATTATAATCGATTACCATATAAGGTATGGCCATATGGGAGCGCTGAAAGTGATACAGGCTTTAGATGAGAATTGTAAGATAAAAAACATTAACCGAAAGGTAAGAAATTACCTGAAGTCATGTAATATTTGCCAGTGCGTTAAAATTAACAACGAAAAGAAAGAAGGTACAATGATACCGATAACATCGACAGCGAAACTAGAAAAAGTGTTTCTAGACATCTGTGGGCCATTTTCCCGTAGTGGTGGTCGACACAGGTACAAATACCTAATCATAATAATGGACCATTATACAAAATACATAAAGCTATATCCGGTTAATCGGGCAACCACAGTAAAAGTTCTTGCAGTCATAACAGAGTTATATGTGCCAGAAATAGGTAAACCATCTTCAATCATTACCGACCATGGTACTCAGTTTAAAGGGAGAAGATGGCGGGACACATTATTATCACTTGGGATCAAAACATATAAGACGTCAGTCTACCACCCAAGTAGTAATCCAGCTGAAAGGGTACTGAGAGAAGTGGGTAGAATCTTGCGAACGTACTGTCACAACCAACAGAAAAAGTGGCAAGAGTACTTAACAGCAACAGAGAAATTCTTAAATTTCGCCCACCATCCAGCTATAGGAATTACCCCTTACTCCGCCATGTATGAGAAACCAGCCCCCCGAGAGACTGAAGAAATAATAGAGTTCCCAACGAACGATGGTCGTAAGTTTGACCAGGTGAAGTTCTATAACAAGGTGGCCGAAGACCAAGAGAAACAGCAATCCAAGTATCAAAAGGCACCAGCACGAATTATAACTTATAAAGAGGGTGAAAAGGTTCTGTTAAAAAACCGAGAACTACCCAGCACCCTAGAAGGGATAACAAAAAAACTATTGTTACCATATGTCGTTGTAAAAAATAATAATAATAATAATACATATGAACTGAAAGAAATAGTTTCCGGAAGAGTTAAAGGGGTGTACAACCAAGCCTCCCTAAAAAAGTATTATGAAGAATGAATTTTGATATACCCGCTAAATTCTAAAAGATAGAACAACTTACCACCAATTTTGAAAGAAAATCATTTTGAGGTATAAAATAAAAAGAAAGAATTTTGAATAAAAAAACCATCAAAATTCTAAAATAATAGTAAGGCCAACTTACTACCAATAAATTTGAAAGAAAACATTTAGTATAAACAATTGACAAAAAGAAAAGGAATTTTGATAAAACCCGCAAAATTCAAAAATATAAGTAAGAACAGCTTACGCAAACAAATAAATTTGAAAGAAACAATTTGGAATAAATAAAAAAGAAGAGAATGAATTTATAAGTAACCATCAAAATTCCAAAATATAAGTAAGATCAACTTACTACGATTAAAATTTGAAAGAAAACATTTGGTATAAACAATTGAAAAATAGAATTTGAATTTAGAATAACCATCAAAATTCCAAAATATGAATAAGAACAACTTACTACAACTAATTTGAAAGAAAATATTGTGACTAACTAAAAGGAGATGAATTTTGATAAAAAAACATCAAAATTTAAAAACAAAATAAGATCAACTTATTACAAATGATTTATGAAAAAACTTATGGCAATTGAAAAAAGAAGAATTTGAATTTTGTGTAAAACTAACGAAGTTATAAAGATAAATATGATCCACTTATAAATAAATTTAGAAGAAAATAATATGATTAATTAAGAAAAAGAATTAAAAATTTCCAGAATAAATGTGAATATTTAACATTTGAAGGAGTAGAGAAGAAAAACAAAAAAAGAGTGTGATATACAAGAGAAGGCAATAATTTGGAAATAAAGAGAAGAATCTGTTATTATAATAAAATTATAAAACTCTAAAAAAGAAAAACTATAATATAATAAGAACGACCTATGACTAGCTACTTATGAAACAATTATGGAAACAAATAATCAATGAAAATGATTATGATATTACTCAGTTCTGAAGAAACAAAGAAGAAGAACTCATACCAAACATATGGAGAAGATGATTTTGAAAAAAAATTAATAATAAGACATATATGAAACGCAAAGAGAAGTACCACATAAAATATAAATAAATTAATTTTGATAAATGCAAAGGCAGATTAATAACTTTCTGAGAGAAAAGAAAAAAAAAGTTTAAATAATATGATCACAATAACAACTTGAAAATCAATTACAAAGAAACAAATTGAAGAAATTAACTAACATAAAATAAGACCATTCAAATAATGAAAGAACCAAAGAGAAAATACATATAAAAAAGTATGCTATCAATGTAAATAACCAGAAGAAAATGTAATGAGAATTCAGATGAAGCAAAGTTACACTATAACCAGTAACAAAAATATTAACAAAAGTTTCCAACCATAATTACAATGAATATATCAGACGAGCTAAAAGTTAGAAGAATATATATAATGAGAATAATAAATATTAAGAAGAATAATTGAGATAGAAAGTTGTGAGATAATCTGAGAAACAACGAAGTGAAGAATCCAAAGATATTTTTAAAAAATAGTCATAAAGTGGACTATTCTTAGATAATTTTTATTCGATGACTGTCTGTAGATAATTCCAGCAGCATTATGTTTTTGAGCAGAGATGAATTTGCCTCTGGACTCAATTTGAAGTGATGTATGGCCAGCAGAGTAGTGAAGCCTACAGTGCCCCTCTGGACTGCCCCAGCTCACATGTTGGGGGCCGTTAGGGAATTAATATCCCAGGGATAAAACACGAAGTTTATAAGAAAATAAAATATATAATAATAATAATAATAATAATATATCTCAGAAGACACTAACTATCCAAGAAGGATCAAAGTCAGATAAGTGACTATATAAAATTTATTAAGCTCAAATATGAAAAAGTTGATATAGAAATGGAGAGGAAAATAAAGAATAAAAAATAATAAAATTGTCATAAGCAATTATTTCATCCATAATCAAGTCTGAAATAATCACTTCTGGAGGAGAGCAATCTGTAGCATGAGAGATAAGCCCATAAAAATGAATGGTAAAATGATCATAAAAATAAAATAATAACATTGTTAAATCTGAGAAAGCAAAATAATATAAAGAATTAATTAAGAACCACCGTGGAATACAATCATTGTTTAAAATAAAAGTTCATGTAAAATAAATGTTACAAGGAGTGATGAATCATCAAAACCAATTTAAAAACTAAAAATGAGAAAAAAGGTAATACCCAGTTAGGATAGGAGTAGGTAAGGAAGAAACCCAGAAAATGACTAAACCCACAACAAGAAAAGAAAATATGTTGTAAGAAACAAGAAGAGAAGGTGAGCAAGAAACCCACAAAACCTGATGACATCCACAAGAAGATGAAGGAAAAAATGATATAAGAAAAAAGAAGAACAGAAGAGACCAATGAAGAAACAAGAACAAGACAGCATCCACAAGAAGGAGTGCTCTTATATAAAAAAAAACCCAAACCCCAAAATAAATATAATAATAATAAATAAAAAAATAACAAGATATCAAAGGTAAAAACCACATGTACAATAGATGTAAACCAAAAAGTGTATAGAGTAAGAATTGAAAGTGAACCAATGTGAGATAATAATATAATACCAAAAAATAAACCTTCATTATATTCTATAAATAGATTTCTTGATTTTAACAAAACTATATAACTATTTAGAAATAAAATCAAGGAATAAAAAGAGAATCAGTGCAAGTTTTAGTGTTATAGAAAATAAACCTTATGTTTCAATATTGATGTTCACAAACTGAGTAGATGATGAAATACTGCAACTTTAAAGTGATTTATTTTGTGTGCATGAATAATGTAAATAGAGTATTATCTAGACCAATAATACATGTGTTTTTTGTAAATAACTGCCACTCTTTTTAAAATAACATTCATTAGAATGAATAAAATGAAACAGAGCAGGCCATAATAAAAGTGAAGTGACAAGGTATAATTACCCCAAAACACCAAAAAACAGATGAAAACTTATATCCAAACCTAGTATAAGAAATATAGTATAAGATTATAATAATTATGTTTGTTTGTATAGAATAAGGTGTTAGAAACAATTAAGTTTAAATATGTCAGAATCTAACATGCATTATTTATAATATTTCTTATGTATTTTTATTAATCAATAAGTATAAAATGTCTGATTTGCAAAGACAAATGTTAATTTGATTTATATGTTATGTATTAATAGTATGAACCATATACTAATTGTTAACTTGTTAAAATAAGAAAATGTCAATTTATGTCACTATAGCAATGAAAGTCAGAGAGGGTATAAATCAATATGTATTATTTAAAAAACTTTGTATATAAAAACTGTTAGAAATCTAGGCCAAATGTTAAAAACTAAACAGCATCAAATTTGATTAAATAAGTATAGAAATACAATTAAACTGAAGGAATTTACATAAGGTAAATCAGTAATAAAGTCATGTAATTGGAAATATAAGTAAGGAAGATTTTGTAAAATTATAGCCAGAATTATTGTTAAAAATGGAAATGTAAAAACTCAAAATTTAGAGAGGGGAGTCATATATTACTGTATAATATTTTAAAACATAACCGATTAATCTAATTGCAAGAAATTAAGGGAAGATAAACCTTTTAATTACAATCTGAAATTTAATATAATCATCAATATAACTTATAATATGGCTTCATTTGAAAGACAAGGACAGGAAGTGAGTTTTATAAAATTACCTTTACAAAATGAAGTAAGAAATACCATTTTAGATCTAAAACTTAATAAAACTACATTATTTGGTATCAAATAATGCAGAATGAACTGAAGAAGAAGATAAAGTATTTACTAGTTAATAATTTTGAAGAATAACAAAAATATAATCAGTTATATAATGTAACTTTATCACATGCACAGGATGCAAATAAAATTGGAACAATGCATTGAATAATATTGGTTTGGCTAAGACTTTGGCCAAAGACGGAGGAAGTAAATTAGTTGATTATTGAACGTTGAATGATACACTTGATCCGAGTAATTTGCAAACCTTAACCTAGTTGCTACTACCGTAATGGTGAACGTTTTCGAAGCCTAAAGTGACAAACGAGAGTTTCAATAAAAACATATTTTTAAACGGAGACCGAGTGAAATAAACACCTACAGACATTCAACTAACACTACATAGGACAGAACACCAGTGAATATAACATTTAAAACCATTAAAACAGTAAAAACACGTAACCACAAAAGTGCGAATATCCGCCTAACCGACAAAAGTGAATTTGACTTAATACAACACTATTTTTACAAGTACAACACTAAAACTGAACCAGAGACACTCCACCAACACAAGAAGGAAGAATTGCAGCCACAAGGACGTAAATTCAGAGGGAAAGCATCTTTATTTGAACTTTGAATCAGCGAGGTGGGACCATCTTCCAACTATACACGAAAAGCAGCCATCATTGATTACCCACAATACAACGCAACACTGCCTTCACAACCGATTGGTTTGAAAACTGCTTACTTACCATTATATATTAACTAATATATCTGTATTTTAATCTGTAAGGTGATATATTTGTAATGTTATACTTGATAAACTTAACCCTTATTTATCTGACTTTGCCTAAAATAACTGCTAAAAGAATCCTAATATAAATAATTGTACGATTTAACAACACCCTGAGAATCGATTGACATATCGATAAAGAGTCAAAAGATAATTAATTGTTAATAAAATTTCTTATACATTTCATAATTGAACAGTTTTTCATTCTTAAAAGATAATTAACATAAAAATTAAATTTAATAGAATTAACTACCAGAATCTCACCACGAAGAAGGAAGTTAACCTCCACATAAGAAAAGTAAACAAATCGATTGTTCTTGGAGACAATCCTATCAAGTGGCGAGAGAATTTAAAAATACCGAAAAGTCATTAAAACATTTATAACAATTAACAAACGATTCAGAACACCACAGAACATAATTAATTAATTGATTTTAATTAATTATAAAAAAAAATTATTTCCATAATATTAGTTCTATTTGCATTAGAAATAATAGCAAGATGTTGCGAGAAGCAGGCAGGGAGAGAGAGAGAGAGAGAGACGATATTAAAATATTTCGGGTTGAGGGTACTAGAAGTCGTCGGATACCTTCACTTTTTGTAAGACCAGGAAAAGGTTATTTTATGATAATCTTCATTGACATGTCTATTGCTATATAGGCTTGTGGTTTCTCCACGGATTATAAAAGTAGTGGCTACATCCAGTGGCTTGAGAGCCAGTTTCTTACAGAGAATGCTCACGCCACTAATAAATGGAGAAATGACTTATTTCAACAACAATTGCTTCACTTACTAAAAGTGGTCAGTAAGGCCTTGTCGTTTTTCACATGTGTGTTAATGTCTTTACATCTCTTTTAATTTTATTTATTTTTTAGATTTTGTCTAACTCGCTTCTATTTTAGCTAAATTTATTAACTACAAATTACTGTATATTCAATTTAAAAATTGCGTGTAAATATAATGAATAGCCGCTAAAAAATCATTAAACAATTCTTCTACAGAAAAACATTTCTCTTCAAATATATTCAATTAAATACGTCTGAAATGTACTAACAGACATTCTGCCGACTCTTCTTCGTATATCACGCTTAATTTTGGACCATTAGTTCTCGATTGTTTGGGTGTGAACGGCAAAATTGCAAGGACATACAAAATTAAGCAAATGATTAAGAGGAAAATGTATAACCCATACATTTGGGCAGTGGCGCACCCAGGAGGGTTTTGGGGGTTAGAACCTACCGAAAATATGGAAAAAATTTTGTAGTCAACGAATGTACAAATAGTAAGGCTGTAGTAATAAGATAAACTTAAATACAACGTAGATAAGCTTACCAGACACGAATAAACTGTTCTCGTGATATGTAATTGTGTTCGTACTTTTCAAAAACACCAGTTTTCATCAAAAGCATAGAGTTTACTTTACTGCTATATTTTCCGGTTTGGAGAGTGAACTGGATCAATCTGGATCACCTGTCGACTTCAGTGCAAAGGAAAGTTATAGGCCTACATAGTCAGAGTCAGAAAATAATTTATAATGTGTAGGCCTACAAGTTTATTAAATCGGAAGATAAGGATATATCAGAAAGAAAGTTACAGGAACGGGTAGCTCAGGCGTGCGGCATGTCTATAAATAGTGTTTCTAGAATTATTAAAGAAACATCATGGTATATGGGTGATATAAAATCTTTCAGGACTCTCCATAAAAATGTTCAACAAATGAAATAAAAACTGATTTAAACGATTTCGAAAAGTGCTCTACTCGACTAATTATTCACCAAAGTCAACCCATAGAAGGGGTAAAGATTAATATTCAAAAGTAATTTAAACAATTTTACAGAACAAATTAATTATAATGGTAGTGTTTCCAGTCTGAACCACATTATTCGTCAAATGGGATTTCGACGGAAACGTGCCAAAAGCAATAGAAAACTTTTAAATAGAAAACGTGACATTGAAATCTTACGAGTTGATATATAAGAAAGTTACAGCAATTCAGAGAAGAACAGTAGTCCATAGTATACACAGATGAAATTTTGGTTTTCACCGTTCAAAATCGGTTACAAAAATTTGGACAGACAATGACGAAAGTGCCTGAAAATTTCAATAAATAAATAAATTCACCTGCAACATCATTAACAAAAAGGTAGACATGATTAACTGGTTACTGAATCCTGGGATTCCTTTAGTCCATTTATGTTATAACCTGAGCTCTGTTTAATAGTTAGGCTAAACAAAATAACCCAACATTATTATTAGCGGGGGTCCTACAGTCTATGCCGCATCCCTCATTTCGATCGCCATTTCTCCCTATCTTTCCAGTCATCGTCTTCAATAGCTCGACCTCTCATGCTTTTCCTAATTCCTGTTTTCCATTGTGTTATCAGTCTTCCTTTTCTTCTCCTGTTTTGTGGAGTGTAAGTCAATGCTTTCTTTGGCCATCGCTTCTCCTCCATCCTCATTACGTGACCATACCATAGCAACTGTCTGGATTCTATTCTTTCTGCTATTGTAAATAAGCGCCCTGTTTTCCATCTTATATCTTCGTTTCTAACATGTTGCATTCTAGAAATATTACAAGATCTTCTTAAGAAGTCCATTTCCACAGTTTCTGTCACCTTTTCTCTTTACCTGAAAGTTGCCAGCATTCGCAGCCATAAGTTATATTGGGCTCCACAATAGTTGTGTAGATTGTCAGTTTAGGTTGAAGTTTTATTTTGTTCGACCAAAGTAATGAGTTTAGCAAACGAATAGCCTTTTTCCCTGTTGTATCATATTTTTTATGTCATTCTTTGTTGTTCCATCTGCTGAAATAATAACCCAACAAACAAAACTTTTAAAATAATCACTATTTTAGCAAACTATGGACATTCCATTTTACGACTTCCACCCTATCACCCGGATCTTAATCCTAGAACTGATTTGGGCAACTGTGGAAAGCATGTTAAAACAAAAAAAGTTTATTTTCCGTAGACAGTGTTATAAACTTAGCAAAAAAGGAATTGGAGTTTATTTATCTCACAAGCTGAACATCAAAATGTGACCGCGTCTTGATAATTTAAAAGAGCATGTGAGATCGGACCAAAAAGTGTATAATGTAACAAATCGTTTCAAAATTAATAAGCGATGGGATATCAGCAGTTAAGACAATTTGAGTGATGATAACAGTGAAGGAAATTGATGTACTTATTACGGCAATAAGGAGTGGAAGAATTGACGTAATATTTGTAATTGTTTGTAAGTAATTATGTGCTATATTACTTAAATAGTTTTAGTATAATTTTTTCATTAATGTTGTCTGCCCTGTTATTCATGGTTAATTTACATCTACTTGTTTTTAAAACACACACACAGAGTCATAGTCATTTCACATTCGAGCCTGTTATTGATGTTACTTATCCAAACAAATTAAGATGCCAGTGCAATGTTGACTATATATTACCAAGTTTTTGCTAAATCGTAACATGTCTGATACACAGACTGTTAAATACTGTACTCCAAAATATACAATGTTTGTTAATGTCTAGACTCGACTAGGAAATTAGGAGAAACACTGTAACAGACACAACATGACAAATCACTGTTTACATAATAATTGCAGTACTAAACATTAAACATTTTATAACTCGGTGAAATCTTTGTATGGTCCCTCTATTGTATCTATTGTTTATTTCGTCTTACAAAACGTCTATTTGAATTGTTTTGTCGTGTCGAAATAGAAATAGAAATCAAAACTTACGTACGTAGACTTGTCATTCAGGGAACAGACTAATATTCAACTGTAGCCTTGTTATATTCACGTGTATTACATTGTTCCCGCCTTATCCCCTCTACAATGTGCGCGACTGCTTTACGTCTGATTATTTTAACTATATTATTGTATTATTATTTCAATAAAGTCACTGTCTACTCATTAAGTAATTTATATTATTCAGTCAGCACATGCAAATTATTAAGCCTTGTGCTTACGTGGTTTTTACTCGTGATTCCTACAAACATTGTGTGTTGATTCTTACTCGTGCAATATGTATGTGTAAGAAGGACTCTTTTCAGCATTATAGGTGGCATTATAGATGGAAAATACATGAGTGAAATTCCATGAAGCAAGGATCATTTTTACTTGTACTTGAAGCATTGACTCCCAATAAGTTGCGTGTTGTCGTTCCTCTAGGAAAAAAGCAAGCCCTGCTTGTTGAGAAAATAATGAGGAAAACCAAAATTGTGCACCTTGTTCACAAGATTTCAACCCCCCCCCTCCCAAAAAAATCCTAGGTGCGCCTCTGCATTTGGGTATTTTGGGTATGTATGGGTACTCGTGAGATGTAGCTGCGCCACATATCTGCAACTATAGTGGTTCCTGGTTCTATATTATTTAAAATTACAAGATTTAGTGTGTTTGCATCGCGTTTATCCACCACCTTTAGGTACCACTTCTTTATTCTCCTGTAAATTCTCCCAAGTGCCCACCGAGTTTTGGTTATTCGGCCCCTGTTGTACTTCCTTCAAGCAAACGCACTTTCATCAAATTCAGTATCTCCCGGGCCGCCAATTTTTGAGCTGGTATCCATCAGCCAGACAGTAAGGATCTCCCTGAACTCGTTTATTAATTTTCGCGTAGTTTTCCTGTTTATGTCGAGCTCTTTTGAAATGACTGAAATTTGATATTTCAAAATCCAAGGGACTAACACACAGAATACAGATAATGCCGCAACACACGCTTTTCCGAAAGAAGTGTCATCATATATGTTTTTTGTAGCTCAGCAATTCCGTCTACCACATCTGAAGGTGATGTTTTTTTGTCTATTCACATTTGATAACATATTACCATCACACTTTACACATTCTATTGAAAATGGAAGAAGATTTCAATCACAAACACATTTTCTGAAACCTTTTTTTACAATGAAACACCGAAAATTATTAACACTTTTGTATTCCATTTTAGTAAGATACGGATGTGCATAACGCTGATGAAAGAATGTTAAACAAAATTAAATAGATTTAAAGATATAAACAGATGTAAAAAAATGACAGGGTCTGGAAGTGGCCGCTTTTAGGAAGTGAAGCAATAGTTGAAACAAGTAACAACATTTATCTTTTATCATTTGCGTCATTCTCTGCATGAAAAAATCGGGCTGCATGAAAAATGTCTCTCAAGCCACTTTTGGTAGCCACATACATTTATAACCTTTGGAGAAACCACATGCTATATAACAATAGACATGTCAGAGAACAGTATCATAAAATAACCTTTTCCTGGATTTACAACCAGTGCAGGTATCTGGCGACTTCTAATACCTTCAACCCAATGTTTCTTTATAATACGAGTAATTATGCAAGTAGTTATATAAGTGATAGGTAGGTAAATAGACAGGTAGAAAGAGAGCAAAAGAGAAAAAGAGAGACGGGGGTAGATAGAGAGAATAGTATAGATAGTGTATGTCAGTCTCAATTATGTCATGTTTTTTCGTTTCCCTTTGTTTTGTTTTTAGTTTAAAGCGAAGGTCTTGTTTCATCGCAACTGTCGTTCCTTTGGGGGGTCCTTTGGGTCTTAAAAACTATTAGATCTGGTTACTGTGGCAACCCAATAGAATAGATTCTGGTTACCATAGCATCGGTGGAAGTCTCCCGCATAGGAAATAGCGCGGGAGTCGTCCGACGGGCCTTCCCCGGAGTTCATCCACGGAACCCGGGGAGTCTTAGGTCGGATCCCGCGAAAGACGGCGGGGCCAGAATCCACGGTTCTTATAAATAAAGATATAGGTTATGATATCAAAGGTGGTGTATGCATCTTAAGAAACTTCTTAATAGTGTGTGAATTCAGAGTTATTTCAGTTTGAATTTAAAAGTGGATAAGTTAAGATCGAAGTAAGTTATAAGCGAGTATAAAAAACAAAGTTTTTATAGCAAATGTATTCAGATCATAGTGTTCAGACAATATAAATGCACTTGCTTCAGTTTGAATTTAAAAATTGATAAGCTGAAATCTATAGAGGTATTGTATTGTTAGAATAAGTTTAGGAGACACTAATTTAACAAATGCCTTAAACACAATGAATTATAAAAGACAGTAAATACGCAGCGCGTGCAAGTACTGTAGACATTTTATTGAAAACTAATTTAGCTGTTCGCCCTCTCCCAGAGTTAGAAATCGAGCAGGAGCATTACGCGCAACAGAATTCTTCTCCAGATATAAGAATACAGTTTATGACATGTTCTTCAACAGGTGCGCTACAGAGTATTTCTCCAGTGAGAATGCGAACGTAACAATATAAGGAAGATTATACAATATACAAGTAATATAACGTTAGAACAAGAATAGGTGCCTATGAGCCTATGAATAAATTATGAACCCGAGCAACGCTGGGTAAATCGGCTAGATATAGATATCTGTATAAGCCAAATACCACTGACTGACTCACTGATCACGATATCTCTGAAACCACTGAATGGATATCAATGAAACTTTGAACGTAGCTTCATCATAGGTCTTAGGTGCTCACTAAGAAACGGTTTTAAAAACTTTCACTCCTAAGGGGCAAAAAACCAAATAATGAAATTTATCGCGGAATTGCATACTTTGTAAATGAAGTGGTTGACATCTCAGTTTATTGGAAACCCCGAATACATTTAGTTCTGAGTTTTTAATCATTGTTTTAAATTGAAAAACTTCGTTGTTTGCAGGTTCTTATAGTCGAGAAAATTTCGAAGTTCAATTAATTAATAAATGTATGTCCTTTTTTTTCTTGGAAACGGCTCTAACGATTTTCTCGAAATAAATAATAAATAGCTGTTGCTATGAATGTAAATAAACAAACTAAGAGTTGAGAATTTGTACAATCTATCTAATCCTATACTATTAAGCGAGCAATAATTGTACAATTACGTACAACGTGAAACTCTGTAGCGAAGCACGGGTATTTTGCTAGTAGTAATATAACAGAGAATTTAGTTTCTGCATTTTTAATTATTTTAGATTATAGTTTTATACAGTATTGGCTTAGAAAATGTAATTACATAATAAATATTCCTTTTATTTTTTACATGTAAAATGTATTTATAACTTAATTAATAAAATTTAACATTTTTTATGTCTGAATTTTGAATATTTAATGTTTAAATGCAAAGATTATTATTGAATATTTAACCAAAAAATTGCAGCTTTTTTTATTTCATACAATTCAATAAAAATAAAAAATGTACTTTTTTATCAATGACTACAAAACCACTGTCAATTAAAGAATTTTCATGCAGCTAAAACATGTTACACTTGAATTCTAAAAATAATTGTTTTTTCATGGAAAATATTTCAATAGGTAAAGAAGGCAGATAAATTTTAAACCACAGACAGGCGAGTTCAAGCACCTGAGTGTAGTTCAAATACCATTCCCAAGCACCTGAGGTTTCACTCGCCTGTCTCTGGTTTAGCCGCGTTGAACTCGCTTTCCCCCGGGCATCTGGAATTTAACTCGCCTTTCTCTGGTTTAGCCGCGTTGAACTTGCTTTCCTCTGGGCATCTCTGATGTAACTCGCCTGTCTCTGGTTTAGCTGCGTTGAACTCGTTTTACCATGGGCATCTGGGGTTTAATTTGTCTTTCTCTGGTTTATCTGCGTTGAACTCACTTTCCCCCGGGCATTTTGGATTTAACTCGCCTGTCTCTTATTTAATGCCCGTTATCGTTCAAAAATCATATACCGCAAAAGTCGGTAGTCAAGTTGTACATATGGGCTAAAAATCGCACATTTTGCAATAAATCGCACGGTCTGGTCACTCGTATAAGATTACCGTCTTCGGTTTGAGACAATATGAACTTACCTACTTCAAGTTTCAGGTTTGGGTTTAACTGTCTACAGTTTTAAAAACATTTAACTTGATTTATCCCAGGTTCTTGGGTTTAAATTTACCATTAACGGTTTTAAGTGTGTTGAATTCGATTTTTTTTAGGATTACTCGGTACAATATTTCATTATAAATAAAATTCAAAAACCCGTAAAAAATATTCTGGAAATTTCTTAAAGTGGATTATGGAAATTCTGGAAAAATTCTGGAATCGCAAGAAAATTTTTTTGTAGACACCATGAAGAAGCATTTAAAGAATCAATAGCATCTTCTTTTTGTAATTCATTAACTTCAAAATCATCGTCATCATTTAGCTGCAAGTCTTCTTCATCGCTGCCATGATTAGCTGGAGTAGTAAATAACATTTTATGACAAGAGGAACATAATTTTTCTCCTGGTTTAATTTTAAGCCCTTGCTTTACACATACCCTGCTCTGTTCTAAACTTACCACTCTTAAAGTTTTGTTTATAGATTTCTTGTGCCTTTTGTAAGGATCACGACAAGTTTTTTGTAGGAATTCATACTTTTTTAAAAATAAACTCTTATGGTGAAGGCAAACTGTAGTAAGATTCTGTACTTCAGTTCTTAGCTGTAGTAAATTTAGTTCTTCCTCAGACAATTCACATGCATTTTCTATTGCTTTTTTGGTGACATAACTTATTTTGTGACATTCTGTCTGTGTTATTATCCCTACACTGCACTTATCTTCCATTTCAAATTACAGTGACATAGCAAATTCAAATTTCTTATACATATGGTAATTTAAAACAAATGTTCTAGCAAATATACTTTCATTGTTATTGTTTATTTCTTTTCAAATACTTATGAAAGTTCACTTACTTACAGTTTACTAGTGTTAATAATCCATAAAAGTAATTAAAACACATAGTAACCACTATACACTCACACATAGAATTAATAAATAAAATACTAAGCAGTAATACACTATGCTGTTTCCTCAAGAAGCACAAGTAACAGACTGACTAGGCAAGCAAAGAATAGATTGTCTGATTAAACCTGCCTGTCCAGACATGTCTGCACACAAACAAACATGACTGCACACTTTGCAAGCTGGGCCTGTTTCTACTTGCAGCTTTCGTGTTTTTGAATTCAATTAGTTCAAATAAGATTTTTTTATTCTTACTTTTTTAATTTAATTAAGAATTAATTGTAATTGAATAATTACTTACTACTCATTTATTTATTGCTTATTACTTATTTCTACTTGTTGCTTATTGCTAATATTGCAAGTGGCAGTTTAATAATTGACATAGGCCATGGCCTAGGTCTTACAATGGCTCAATAAGTTATTATAAAACGTTTACATTTAGTTAAAAAAAACTATACAAAGGAATGAAAACCCCAAACATTTTATTTTTTTATATTGTAGCCCATTTCATTAGGATTATTTAGAAGGAAAAAAAGTTGGGATTATCCCTTTCCCTTCTTAAGATATTGAGTTTAACGCTAAACCATGTTTTCGTTTATAAAAATTTTAGAGATGCAAAAATAAGATTTTTTTCTGCTAAAATGGTTAACCTTAGAAGGATTTTGTATTTTTCTCTGGAATCCCTGTAGTTTAAAGAGTAAAACTTGACAATTTCACAACGATTGGATGTAAAATAAACAAGTTACAAATTATTTTATATTTACTGATGCTTCTTGTCTCGCGAGATCCAAACAGCAAAATGTGAAAACCTCAAAACTTTGAATAGCCATAACATGATAACGAAGTAAGATATAGTGTTCAAATTTGGTGTGGTTCCTTACCTCTATAGGTAGAACAAACAAGCTAAGTTTTATTAAAATCTAAAGTGGTGGGTGAGATAGCCTGATTGAATTGACATGGAATGACCCGAAGGTCATTGACACACAGTCTAACAATTGTAACATACGCAAATCAGTATAACACACTTTACTGAATGCAACGCATTTGTTGTAATCATCTTATAATGCGCTCTTTATTAATAAAAATAAAGTTTGGCTAACCAACAGGTTTGCCTAAATTTTACATAATATGGTTTGTAGCGTCCGCCATTTTGTTTTCCAAAATTTCGTATCTTTGTTGACACTTCTAAAATCAAGACAAGTGGCTTCACATCTCGTGCATCGAAACTGGTCCAGCCGTTTTAGTATTACAAGGGAACAAACAAACTAACGAGCATTAACACACAATTTTCGTACAAAAGTAAGTTAATACGGTTATTTAATAGAATAAGAAATTCCTTAAATGATTATAAAATACACATTATAAGATATAAGTATTATGAACATGTCGCCATCATTAATTAGTAACCTAATACGAAGCGCAAGTAGGCCTACGTAGACCTACATACGCCATCAAGGAACATCAGCGCTCATATTCCAGGCCTACTTAGTAGTTAAGTAAATGATTATAACGCGATGTAACACATTTGTTATAAATTATAAAGTACTCAAATAAATATTATAAAAAGTAATATAGTATTTATCAAAAAGAAACTGTACAAGCGTTACGTATTGTGTCGCATTATATGTAGGGTGTGACATGGTGGCTGCGCGTTTAATTGATGCTCTATAGCAGTGGTTCCCAAACTTTCAGTCCGCAGACCCCCCCCCCCGTTGATGATGTTCTATACAAATTGTGTCATGTGAATTCTAAATAAAGTATGGTAAAAAAATGTATACAGCTCGCCTCTGTCTGTGTACCTCTCTCTCACTTTCTTTCTCTCTCTCTCCCCCTCTCTCTTTGATTTTTTGTTTTTTTTTTCTTTTCGTTATTTTTATTAATGAATGAGCCAAGGAGCTTATGAGCCGGACACCCGTATGGGTGCCTCTGTAAGAAACAAAATTTCTCAAGTGTTTATGATGTATGAAGGACACTGGAACATGGTAAACGCATAGAATGTTTATTTCGCTAAGTTAAGATAAACGAGAAACGTGATTACATTTCTGGAGAGAATGGATGTTTCCTTGCCGAGTTTGGCAGGAATGGATGATGCATTTTGCAAACTGGCGCCTACGTCACACACGTCCGTCTTTTCTACAAACATTATGCACTGTTTAATTTGAGTTGTGGTATCGGGAACTCAGAAATGGTTAATACATGTCAGCCACTGCTGCACCCCCTTTTTTTCTCACAGAACTTCCCGCGAACATGGAGATGCGACACAGGAGATGGGACCTGCAGAAAACTCAACGAGTTACTTACAAAGGAATAATATAAGTTATGTATAATAAGTATATAAAAACAGGTATTTGTACCTGTTATTTGTTTGGAACGGTATTTTTGTACCTGTTATTTTAAAATACTAGTTTAGTCCACTTGTAGAATGGATGCAGTGAGCATGTATATTTAAGACAAACAGTCACTACGAGAGAAAAGCAATGTGTGTGTGTGTGTGTGTCGATAGACAGAGCGAGGGAGAGAGAAAGAGGGAGAATGATAGAAGACAGAGATAATTGTCGGACAACTCCATGCAAGGACAAGAGAGTACGTAATTCGAAAAATGCACGCGTTTTAATCACTTGTTTATAGTGTAGAGTTATATGTGTTGTGTCTATTCTGTGTAACACCACAGGTCTCCAGCACAAAGATTTCTCATTCTTCAGAATCCCGCCAACAAGAGTATTCAAGGTCAAATAACATTCTTAATGTTATAATGACACATACAAAACGTACTACTGTTTTGGCTAACACACATACAGATCTACGTCTGAACTTATGCAACCTCTTATTTATCTGTGCATTAGCTGTCTTTACATTTCCGACAAACGTGTTGGTAGGCTGACATGTTCGTACTCCTAAAAAAATAACATTAAAATAATATGAATATTTTATAGTAAAAACATAATAATAACAACAACAATAATAATAATAATAATAACAATTTGTAGGCTTAAGCATTCATAATATAAATCAGTTTTTTAACGTTCCCTTCTCCACCTCCTACCTAAGACACACACACGCTCACACACACAGGCCCCTTTCGGTTCCGAGTCTATACTACCTCTCCAGCTACTTCTTGGCCTGCCTGGTTCCTTCTTCCCTCGTGTTTCCACTTTAACATGCGTTTTTGGAATCTCTGCCCATTCACTGTACATGTCCGAAGTAGATTAGCGGTTTGTTATCTGATCTGTCTACAGTCGTTACTTTGTCTTATATTTCTTTATTTTGTAATGCTACATCGTTGTTGGCTTTTTCATGCTGCGGATAAATGAAATTCTTTACTTGCATCTGGAAGTACTATGTCATCAGCATATTATAGATTGCAAACCTTCTTACTTAACATTGCGATACCTCCTTCCCATCCATCCGTGGCTCCTGTCTATTTCAACCCTTATGATTTAAATCGTATAAGATTGAGAATACATCCTTGTCATACCTCTTCTTTACGATGAAAAATTCCGTGAGCAGGGAGTTAACCCTGACTTTACCTTTCCTGTTGTGATGATAGTGATACTGATTTCTTGTAACCCTTCCATGTTTACGTAAAGTGATTATGTGTTAGGATGTCCTAATGTCGGCTAGAATTATCTACATTTTCTAGCCTCTAAAGTAATCCAAATTTTATTGTATTTTGAAAAACAATGTGAGATTATCTACATTCTTTAAACTCTTGCTAGTATTCAATAATATGGCAAAACATTTGCTTGCTTATGTTGTATTTGGGGTAGTGGGTATACTTTAAGGCTAGGTACACACGGGCGTAGCGTCGACGCGGCGTTACCGCCCGGCGGTTCAACAGTACATAGAATAAGATTAGCTAGTACACACGGTCGGGCGTTAACGCGGCGTTGACTAGCGTTGGCTCTGCGTTGGTTTTTGTCACCGCTGGGACTGCTGCAACGCGGCGTTGACGCGCCGTTGAGAGCGGTGTGCTAGTACATTGGCAGCATTGAACGACTACACACTGGCGACGACGCAGACGATTTTGGTTTTCTGTGACGTGCTCTCTTTCATTTTATTTTTCTTATCCATGGCTGAATCATTGAACATAGAACTTTTGATCGAAGAAGTGAAGAAATACGGGGAAATTTGGGACGTGAAGTGTGAAAAGTATGATAAACACGCCAAAAGAGCAGCGTGGTTAAAAATTTGTGCCGTATTTGAACCACAATTTGAAGAAATCTCCCTATTTCACTTATAAAGTGGTCAGCCCAAGTATATCTCATTACATTCAAGGTGTTTCCTCATTGTGTAATTTCTGGCCTTTCCCTGCTGTTTTGCAATCCCTCAGTAGTTAAAGTATCTTCAAATTTATAACTGTCCCTATTTAGCGTAAAATTATGTATGCTGCAGCAAGCTTTGACTATACTTAAAGCTAAATCAAGGTTTCCGTTGAGGGGTCTGTGCAATATTCTCCACTTGTTGCTTAAAATTCCGAAAGAACATTCGACATACCTTCTAGCTCGGGATATTTAGAAGTTGATTAATCTTTTCTTATGAGCCAGATATTTGCCACTATACGGGTGTAATACATGCTGCGACAAGGAAAATGCCTCGTCACCAACAAAAACATAAGGCATGACTGGGTGATGTGTTCCGAAAAGTGGATTACCGTTCGGTATATTTAGCTCATTATTTTGTAGCTTGCGGTTGAGACTAGAGTTCTGAAATATGAAACTATCAGAATCCTTGCCGTAGGAACCAACATCTACATACAGAAATCTATATTTTGCATCAGCAACTGCCAATAATACGATTCAAAAATAGTGTTTATAGTTAAAATACAACGATCCGCTGTCTTCTGGTTTCAAAATGCGGATGAGCTTTCCATCAATCGCCCTCTACCAGTTTGGAAAATTTGCTTGCTGTTGAAACGTCGTAGATATTTCGTTCCATATATCCTCTGTGAACGGTGGAAAGCATTCATCTTGTAGAACTGTCCAAATAGCCGAGCATGTTTTTCTTATTATTTGACAAAGAGTTGAATAGCCGATCCTATACGAATAGTGTAATTCTTTAATCGTGCATCCACTCCCAAGGTATCTAAAATCAGACAAAACTCTTGTAATTTATCATTAGTAGTGTTAATGTAACTTTAAAACTTAATGTAATAATATTATTTTCGTAAAATGAGATTGAATTGTTTTCCTGTTTTAGGGAAAATGTAAGAATGTGAAGGACAATTACAGAAGGCCTGTAAGCCATTAATTACAGAAGGAATTAGTGGAAAGCCAATATGAGCATGAATTACGGCTAAAATAGGAGACCAGTCATTGTTCTGCCATATCTGAAATTATTTATTTAAAAATTATTTCTCTGTGTATTGTTTTTGATGTACATTTTTTGGGTACAATTTTTTAAACCTACAATTAAACTTATCATATGATGATCAGTTATACAAGTATTAACTATGTTTGCAGTAAATTTATGGATATTTCTAGCTATAATCCACACATGATGTATAAAAGTAGCACTATTTAAAGTTATCCATGCAAGTTTATAAAATGATTGGCACAACCCAAGATTACATGGACATGAGAAATATAACAAAATAACGTAATATATAAAATAATTTTTTAACTTTGTTTGTTCGAGTAAAGATTTTGCTCAGTTAATGATTTTGCACAGATATGCATATTGTAGGGAAGAAGAAACAATGTGAAATTGCACTTACCTCAGTGTTACAGCACACATTTCCACCGGATTGACTGCAAGTCTCATGTTTGTGTCTCGGCAACGTATCACATCTCCGATTCTGCTGGAGAGTTCATCTAATGATCTTCTACTCATTCGAAAGTAGTTGAAAAATTTGTCTTCATCGTTGCACAAATCAGTGAATAGGGACGTGAATGCACCTTTCAAAAGCCTAGCACTAACCAATGGATGTACCCAAAGCAGCCTATTTTTTTTTCATTAAGTATCTATTAACAACATAATATGCAAATGCCACCTTCTTCTTTTGATACAATTCTAACTCCATTGCACTTGAAGAATGGTGACTGACGGGAGCGGACTTGATGCTGTGGAGGGGATAGCAACGTTGACGTTGACGGTGCTCTACCACCGCTCGTGTGAACTACCGCTCAACGTTGGCCGAGCGGTAACGCCACGTCGACGCTACGCCCGTGTGTACCTAGCCTTATTGTTATAAAATTCTTGTAACTAAACTTTAATAGTAGGTGAAAAATAAGATTTTTCTGTCACAGTGATCTTTAAGCACTTTTATGTATAGGGACGTATGCTGAACTTCTTCAATCATGTAGCCAGTTTCAGAATTGCACTGTTTGTATCAAAATTGTTAACATCACTTAGATTTCCATTTCACCGAGACACAATCGTTTCTGTTACTATGTAGTCTTTCCCAGCAATTTTCTTTTGTTTTATTTTTACTAATGTAGTTAAACATTATTATTATTATCAAACATTATTATGAAGTTACTATTATTAACATTAGTTATTAATATTGCATGGTAATGTTGATTTCCAGGTCAAACGTAAAGTTACCTATAGTCTCTTTCTATGCGTTTATCTGTGAATAGGTTTTTTGCAGTAGCTTCTCCGCTGTTCTTTTATATTGGCATCATCCATTCTTTTACTTGTTACAAATATTCTTGTAATGTTTTAAGTTTGAACACATATATAATTGAAGTTTGTTTCTATTTGTTTTTAATCCTTCTAGATTTTATTTACGTATTTATTCGTATCGTACTTACATTGCTGTATTCTGGCTTTGCTTATTTGAGGATACTTGTCTCTTAATTGTGTAGTCCCGTTTTCTGTCTGTATTGTGTTACACATAGGCCTATATCTTTATTTATCTATTGTTACATTATTTTTACTTAAATTACAGGTTTGTGGTGTAGCTTTTTTTTCCTACCTCGACTTATTATTTATTTTTATCAAGTGCATAATTATCGTACTTACCACATAATTATGGTGTACTGCTCCGGTGCTCATTGTTCACTTGCTCTCATTACTTTTATTTATTGGGTCCAGGTTCATTATAGGCGAGATTGCGGAAACAGTGGAGTGTGAAATAAAAACTCTATAAGCTTTTTTATACATGAACATTACTTTTACTCAAGCCAATTTTGCATATTTTCCATACAGATTACAATGACGTTATTTTCTACAAAACAAGATGGCGTCTGCCAATTACTCTTACTACGCTATTTAATATTCATTGTTTCATTCTTATTTATTTATTCATTTTGGCTTAATATCTTTTTGTCAGTCGTTATTGCAAATTTACTGATGTTAATAAAAGTACGTTTTCACAAACCAATGTCTACCTTGTAGGCCGGCCTTCATTCTACCATGCGTTCACACACACACACACACACACACACACACACACACACACACACACACACACATTACATGTTATTTCATTTTTATTTCTGAGCTCGTATGTATATTGTAACATTACAACATTGCATAAAATAGGCGTGACCGGTCTCACGTTCAAGATTGACAAATTACGTAACAATATAACATTTAAATTGGGTTTCAGGTGTATCTGCAATAAGAACTCTATGTAACTTGAAACGGTAATTAAAATTTATTTGATACTATTAAAAATTGTGCACATGGCACTGACTTCGATTTAAAACATTCGTTATTATTTGTTATTATGCCATAAGGCTTAAGCTATATACATCCTTACTGACTAAATATTCTATTCTACTAATTATTGTATACAAGAAAAATCTCACTTTCAGACTACTCAGACAATTAATGTGTTTCAAAATATCAATATTTAAATCTCTTTTTCTATATTCTAATGTACTCAAAATATTAATAGTTATTGAATTTATCTTTTGTTTCTCAGTACTGTTTTCTCAAATACTAATTGTTTCCATTTAAATGCTTTGTAATCATTTTATATCATATTAATTTGAGCTCTTGTTACGTTAATCGTATTTCTAAAACATCTATGATTTTAATTCTACTTTACAAGAAACATTGCTCTTACTTTTAAATAAAATAGAAATGTCTTTAATTGTCTTTGAGTTCTTTGTATGATTAAGATATAAATAAGTTGTTTATCACCTTATTGTCATCAATCATACTCGATCATTTTTTGATCCATCGGTATTCGTCCTCGTCTCACCTCCAGCGTCGGCTGTCTCTCTTCTCCTCTTGTCCAGCGTCGGCTGTCTCTCTTCTCCTCTTGTCCAGCGTCATATCACTCTCTCTCTCTGGAACTCTCCTCTTGTCCAGCGTCGAATCACTCTCTTGTCTAGTGTCGAATCACTCTCTGGAACTCTCCTCGTGCTGTTTCTGACGTTAATGAATCTTCTTATGTATTTCTTCTTATGTACTGATGTTATTAATAAAGTGATTGTCTTTACAACTTAGTTACATAATTGTACGTAACTGGAACATTTAAACTTATTTTTAAAAAAATAAATACGCCGTGCTGACGGGCATAAGCTCCTGCTGCACCGTGGATGATTTAAGAAAAAGAACCACTGTAGCTTGCGTGTCCTATTTATACCCATGTCTTGGTCGACACCTGCAGTGGTACGAAATCGACATGTTAGAAACTGTCTCTGGATTCAGTTCCCCCACTCTTTGTCAAATTCGCTATTTTTTTATATTTCTGTGAATTGCAGAGTCCTGTAAGTATACTCTTATACTTATCTTATAACTAATTTTATAACACATGTTCACTGTAATTTTGGACATTGCAACTTAACCCTTTCGATTTGTACACAGTTATTTCACTATTACACTCGTATGGTGTGGCACTTTCGCGTGGTTTTCATACACAGTATTTAGAAAATTTTATTACATTTTATTGTGCTTTTGGATTTTAATTCTTAATTATAGTTTATGAATAATTACGGAAAAACAGTAATTGTGCAATTATTCATCTTGGGGTGGCATACTCGCCTGCAGAGACCTGCGTTCACACACACTAGCAAAATACTGGTGTACACACTTTCAGTTACATTTGTGTGCGTGTCACGTCGATTCAGGTCGAAACACCTGTTCATATTTTTGTCTGAGCCAAGCTTGCAATCCCTGACATGCTTATTTCTAATATATTATTAATTATTTACAGTTTATTAGGTAAATTTACATTTTTATATTCCATGCTCAGTACATCACTTATTTGTACTGTCGCAATATATATATATATATATATTAAAAGGTTGGATAAATTTTGGATTTTAACTTTCCTGCTTGTAGATTAGAAGTTCTTGTAGTCCGTTTTACTTCTGCGGTTAAAATTTTGGGCCGAGATCTCACTGTTCAACTGTTCTGTTCTCCTTTTAAGCACTGAATTTAGAATTTATATTTTCCACTTGTAATTAACTGATTTGCAAGTACAGTATTGTTGACTACTATTGAATTATTCACATTTTAACTAATTTTTACACTTTTAATGGCCATGACGGCCAGCGGAATTGTACAACTTGTTGCCGCTTGGGCTGATGTCTTCAGAGTGGGCAGACATTGTGTCGTATTATCGACAAGTGGAGGGGATCAATTGTGATACACGATTCGTCCGTACCAGCTGACGGCATTGTTCTTCGTCATCGTTATGGCGTGTGTCAATATTTGTCATATTATTTTGTTGTGTCGATTGGAATCGCCATTAACTATGTGCGAATTTTCACGTACACCCTCGGCCTTAGATCAAAACATACGGTGACAACTGCATCGTGTTTTATGTTTCTCAGGGAACCAACCTTATAATCTTTAATTAATTCAGATTACAATAAAAATTTCTATTTAGGTCAAAGAAATCCTAAGACAGGCTTTTGTCCCGTTACAGTGGTTACTCCAGAGGTTTTTTCTTATAATATATTTTTTACTTTTAGCTAGGCGCTCTCTGCATGCCTCATAGGTTCATTGCCGAACGACAATTTTCCTCTTCACTCTTATATCCGCATTTTGCTTATATGACATGTCTATTCTTAAACACCATCATGTTTGTATGACTTTATTTTGATGTACACCTTTCCAGGTTTAGTTCTACTTTAGCTGCAGGAATCTAATTACTGTGAAAATCATTCTCTGGGGAGCTCGTAGTCTTTAATTGTTTGGAAATGTTGTAGAGTCCACCTAGCGATAATTAAGATGTAGTCTACTTGACTGGAAAAGCTACCACTAGGGGAACGTCATGAACACATTATGTTACGTGATGATGAACTTTTGGCGTACAAATAATAAAGGTTGTTATCAGACTGAAGTAAATTTATTACTCACCTATTCATTTTGTGACCTTAATCCATTTTTTCCATAATTCTGATTCTCTAGCCGTTCTTTTAATTTTTTTATTTAAAAGTCTGTAAGTGTAGTTACTCTTTGTGTTAACAGTTTTTTTACTGTCTCTTTCCAGTATTGCATAAAATTCTTCTTAATGTGTGTTATCAAACTCCGAAATTGAGTCGTTTACCTGCTCTGTATATATTCATGTTAAAGAGTTGTGAGGGCGTAGTTCAAGAACTAGTGAAACCCGCCTGCTAGCTTAATACTGCATCACTTACACTTTTATTTTCCGTGATGATAGCATTTCTTGAGCATCTCTTTTATTACACCAGTTCTTGAGCATTTTAAATTTTATAAATAAAGCATTATTATCTATAGAATCTTTGTATAGACGAGACTAACACATGTGAACATCGGTTTGCACGGGGGTACGGCATACGAATCCTCGGTACTTCTTACAAATAAAATTAGGCAGTGGCACATCTACGGGCAATGTCAACGGATCAATTCCCTCTCCAAAGCTAGTAATTAGTTTTTCACTCAACACAGTCCAATATCTGAGCCTACTGCGTGTATCAAACTGCATCTGTCAAACCGCTCACAAATAGCTGTTGAAATAAAGGCATTAACAATATTTTGTAAATTTGTGAAAGTAAATCAAAGTTTCATTAATAATGACTATAAATTAAAATGTAATAATTAACGTTGAATTGAAAAAACAGATTACTGAATAGCTTCACGTAGCGGATTGTGTTAAATAAACGGGAATATGAATCTTCTAGATGTGGTGTCGATTAGAGGCGTTTGAACCACAAAAATTATAACTAGTCTAAAAGTTCCTAACTAAAGAGGACTCTCTGGGGCAAACAATTTATTTTTGCTAACACGTTTTGTGCGCAATGAAGAACCCGCTCTTTCGTTTTTATTGTTGCCTAATACAAGACCTCATTTATATTAAAAAAAAATTGTTAGTTTTATTGTGGTTGATGTAGTTTCGTGTGTTATTCCCTGGTAGTAAATAACATACTACCTTCTCCCATCTAAGTTTGTGTTTTCGAATCGGTCTTCCTTATTTATCTTTGCTTTATTTCTTTTCTACCTTCAACATTTGTTTTAGCCTTTCGCCTGCTCGTTTTATATCTCGTTACGCCCATAATTTTGTATTGTGTTGAATTTTCCATTCTGTTTTATTAATTTACTTTCAATTATATGAAACTATTATTTATAGGAAAACAAATATTTAAAAATGTCACAGAAACAACAGTGTTATTTAGACACATTAAAGTACAAATTTCTCTTGCATCATATCTTCGTTTACAAATGTCCACGGCAACTAAATGTATAATGTCATTATAGGCTAATTGATATTTTAAAATACGAATTATGGTTTGCAAACACAATGAGAGAAAAATTATAAACAATGTGAGCGAAATATAGGTTTTCTGTTAGAGCATTGCATTACAAATTTATTCTAATTTCCTTACTTTATAAATACGCAAAATTTAAATTTTTTGGAAGGCACTTTTGACATTTTCCCTCCGGTTACGTCTTGTTTGTGACAGTTTGGTAACTAATGTGTCTCCTGAATATGTTACTTGCATAACGCACGGCAATGCGATAGTAGGGTTGCCACCTTCGGGCTTAACGTCCAGCCCGATTTCTGTAGGTTGTCTCCCATAAACTATCTTATCATACTAAAGAGACCAGATATCCCTGTACACAATAGTCAATAGTACAACCCAATAAATCCAACTTAATTCGTGCCTGTAATGTTCCAAAGATAAGAGATTCCAGAATCATTTGCCTTAGCCTCAACTTGGTACTGATCTTCAAAGAATATTTATCGACCTTCCAGTCTAAATCCATACTGTTCAGCATCAGAAGAGTAACCTCTTGTAAGATATGGGACTTCACTCCGCAGAACCGTCTTGGCTGGAGAGAGGTTGAAGGCTTCTTTCAAACATTACTTCATTCAACACTAAGAATTTGAGGACAAGTCCTAGTTAACCCGGTACAACGAATACCCAACCCATTTTTTAAATCAACGAGTAAAGATGATTCACTTCATTCAACACCCATGAAGTTCTACAAGGTCTATGGGTTTGAGAATTTCGACTTCTGAGAACGAAATCCCAGAGCAGTCGTTTTCAAGCGGTCTCAGACGCGTGATATGATGTACTCTTCACAAATACTGATCGGAAAAGAAATCTCGATGTACTGCAGGAACTGAATATTATGTGTATATTTGATAGGACTGCCGATTATAGGCTAAACTGGTTGGAACTTTTAACCGAAACAATGACTGAAGCATTCTCAAACAACTATTGAATTATCAGCCGAAATCGACGGAGAGGTGTGGGGCATCCCAAGAAGCATTAGAATGACCCACTCTAGTCTATCTGCTTGGGCCCGGAACAAACCACTTTTGTATAACCCTTGATAATTATAAACAAAAATTTTGAGAAATTCAAAATTCTAATAAAATGTCTTAAAGTTCAAAATAAAGGTAGCTAATACAAAGTTAAACTGCAGTTTGACTGAATAAGTCAGTATTTTTTATCTATTTGACAATTATAAAATGTTAATAATTACGATAATTTGGTTAACCGATAGCGTTAATCTTTTTGAAATTTAAAAATCTTATGGGCACATTCAAGTTAGAATTTTAAACCCTAAAAGTGGTGTTACAGGTAATAATAAGAAAACAAAATAAAAATGTTTTTCAATTAAAAAAAATAAGGCGGGAAAAAATAAGTTATGCATATACAAATGTCTTGATAATGATCTGCATCAAAGTAGAGCATCAGTATCATAACAAATTGGGACTGAGAGTAATTCGGGTACAAGAATATTTGGATATCCAAAGACACATAAAATGTGTAATAAAATATATTAAAATATGAGGTTGTGTTTATACACTGTTTAGATATATACTTCAGTACTGTCAAACTTATTAGCAGTTTCTTTAATATAGCCTATGTTTTGTGTACACTTATCGCACTGTACACAAAAGTGCAAGTCACAATAAAATACTCAGTGTAAAAACGAAATGTTTTAAAAATGTATTTATAACTTTTAATGTTGGTACATAACAAGCATAGTAACAAATTGTTACAAAATATAGTTATAATAAGCTAACAGTTTTGGTATTTATTTGGTGCTAATTCTGTGCATGCTACATATTTTGTAATAAAACATTTTGGACATATATTATTAGAGGGCACAGCTACGTAATTAGGTCTAGACGAAATTATAATCTAATCCCAAACAAAGAACTTAATTATCAATTCCAGTACTTTCATTGCCAAATAAGTATGTAAAAAAGATCATCGTGTATGTGTAAACAGGTAACAATCTAATACATCCTCGATCAAAAGGATGGCAGTCGGCATCAGTGGTTATTAATTTATGTGTGTAGTTACGTTTTTGTCATGTTACTGTACATAATTAAACAACGACTATACCGACAGCAAAATGACACGATAGGCCGATTTACTTCAAGCTGCGTTTCATATACTAATTGTGACTACACAGCGTCAACGTGTATTCAGTACGGTAGTCTAATCTTACTAAAGCTCTAATCTGATTGGCGCACAGATATAGTGTCGGAAAGTGCTGCATAATTAAATACAAGTTATTAGGCCTACATTAAAGGCTTCTGATTCTCATGCTTCTGCTCAAGCCAATACTACAGACACATCTAGTGAATGAATACACAGTATTGATTTTTTGAGGACGTAAAACAAATTGGTATTCATAACAGACTGTAATGCCCTTATTTTCCAAAAGAACAATATTGAAAACTACTCGAACCGTTTTAAAAATTTCCTCTCGAGTGTTCTTTTTTTGAAGAAATTAAATACAAAATGCTAGCGAATGTTATTAACTTGAACTAGAATAAATAGAATGAACTGAATGACAAGGAACCAACAAAAAGTATAAAACCTTTTGATTATTTACTTACCATCTAGTAATACCAGGTCTAAAAACCTTCATTATTTGTAATAAGAATTATGTTCTTTGTTTAAAAGTGGCACATCGAGAACTGGACTGAATTACTACTTGATTTGACTTGAATTGTAAGTTTTAAAATGAGTTTTCATTGTTTAAAGCGTATCAGAGAAGAACACATGACAGTAAATTCTTGTGAATCAACGGCACTTTTAATCTTAATTTAAATTAAAACTTTGTAGTTCATACTTAATACAAATACATTACAAAAGGCAATCGAATTTGAGTATCTTATTTTAACAGCTGAATAAAGTAAATAGGTACATTTCGTTTAACATTACGGTATTCTATACAATATGTTTCCCACAATAAGGAAAGTCTAAAAAAGGTTGTATCTATCAAATATCCACGATTGGAGTCTTCAACATCAGATTGTTGAAATCTCATGAGTTTATATGTGTGTATGGGTGTGCGCACTCGTTTATCCCAGGTCATAAACTTAATACCAATAATACAATACTGGCAACGGAATATTTGCTAAACTTGAAGCATTTTAAACTAATAAACACTAAATTAGGTGATCATTACTTCTGTTCTTATAAAACTTACGTGAACACTGAAATATTTCTGGAATATTTGTGTAAATATGTAATAAAGTAGGAGTAGTAATCTAAATACTTGTTAGACTGTTACGTATAATTTACTGATGATAATTAGGTATATCAGAAAATATAAATAAATTATCTAAAATGGACATTATTTAAAAATATCACTCGTTTTTACGCGGATATAAATCATGGCTTCTTTCGTTCATCAACCTGTCTGGTGTTTATAATCACATAACAGTTGTGACTACTTATGCAAGGCCACACGCTGAATGAAATCGAGTTTGTTTATTAAACACTCTTGGAGTGGACTGAATATTATGTCTTCAACTGTATACACAAGAGCTGGTTTCTGTTATAAATAATTCTCCTTGATAGTACTACATCTGACAATTGCTGCATACCTTCATGAAACAATTTTGTTAGTCATCAGTATGAAAACTTTTACACATGACAATAGTAGGAAGCAATTCGAACTAACCAATTACCCGGCCGTGAATTGATCACAAGACATATCTGGATGTTATCAAGGAATAGTTATTTTCAGGACAAAAATCTCGTAACAAATAGAATTTTCGTAAGAATGTATACAACTATTTCTTCAGGTTACAAATAAAACTTTTCCATGAGAGATTATTGTCTGTTGTGAAGCCAAGATATTTCATTTGTTTAGTTGTCAGTCACCAAGCACCTATACATGCTTGACATGTTTGCATTATTACGTTCGTGGAATTATACCACGTTGATGGCGACAATTATTATAATTACAATGCTTGGGTGATAATATCAATTATATTTATTATATCAAATATGATTAATACTTTATTTAATTGCTGGGCGCCAGAGATATTTAAGATCTCGGGGGGTTATTAAAATAATAACGCTTCTGTTGGGATGCTAATTACTTATTTGCATTTGTACTACATTTACACAAACAAGATATATTGATACATAAATTTAGCACTAGACATAGAAATATAATATTTAAGATTTATACATTAAACAACATCATCATTCATTACACATTTTCTACAAAAGAAATAACTCACTAAACCGTTTACTATAATTAAATATATCGTATTTATGAAACATAGTATTAAATCATTTATAAATTTATCATTGTTCAACATTAGGATTTATGAAACAAAGTATTAAATATTTTATAAATTTATTATTGTTCAACATTTGGATTTATGAAACAAATTGAATCTTTGCAACTATTATTCATTGAGCAATACATTTACAGTTTAACCTAACAGATTACATATATGTGTTAATGATTATCTTCTTTCACAATTATGAATTAATATCTATAAAGTACATATATATTTAATAATTATTTCTTTCCATGTCATAAGATATAGAATACCATTAGCATCTCAACATACTCGTGAATTCTTTCAGAATGAAACGGGCAAACCATGGATAGACGACTATATTACATTGGATCTACTTTAACAATCAATTAAATTTAAATTTGTTACTTGATTTTTGATTATCCATTTCCTGCATTCTCCGTATCTCACTTCCCACACATCACTCTTTATCACTACTTGCTCTGCTTTTGATTTCACTCGTACGCGATAACAACTGACGCTCACGCACTGCGACCTTAAATTCGGCTATATACTCCGTATTACGCACACATAATAAAGTATACTTCTGCCTTTACTTAATTCAGATTCCGCGCACATAGTAAATATACTTCTTCTCTCTTGATGCCGCACTAAATTAAGTTTAGTCACTCGCGAACCGCTTGCTTCTTCGTATTAGCTTGAACAATTTCCGGTTAGATTGTAGATATGTAATTATTGAATAATAACTTGATTTATTAATTCTTTCATGTTTACTTAAACAAGAATATTGTCACAATAAAACTGATATATTACTCCTTTCCTTTGATTCAACTAAATTCCTTTGACTGATATAAGACTATAAGACTCATATCTAAGACTCCGAGACTGACACTCCAGATTAATACTCTAAGACGCAAAACAAGACCCTCTCGCATTCCTACGAGGGTAATATTTATATGGTTGAACCTACTACACTTCCCACTGTCAAACTAAAAAATACCCCAATTGGCTATCTGTTCAAAATTTTGCCGGTAAATTCGAATTCACCCACTCAGCAGCTGATAATAGTTCGCGCTTCCAAATGACGCTATTTTTGGTTGGCTATAACATTGGGCATGCAAGTTCTTCCCGTGTGTACGTTAGCTTGCAAAAATGATGCTGACTTTCTCTTGCTCAAACCGCTTTCGCCGCCTATTTCTTTTGTAATTCCAAGGTTGTTTTTACCACCCTGCTAACGGTATTCTGTATTTTTTGTTACTATGAGCAAACAAAGCATTCTATATCTTTTATGACTAGAAAGTTGTTTTCTGACAATACATTTTCAAAACTTCTGGCGCCTTACTGTCGCCTGTATAATATTACAATTTTCATACTACTAGGAGACGTTCATCTGTATCGTTATTAATATGATTACATTACAATTTAGCAATTCTTATTTGCCAAACACATGATGTATTATGAATTAAGTCTATAAACTAATATCTAAGGTAGCGTAACATATAGGGTTACGCTGGATTTGTCCCCAAATTGATTTAACCATAATCGATATTAAGACTTTGGGTAAATCAATTTTCATGCCTCAGAATTCCTTATTCACTATTGACAAAGATTGTTTACATGCGAGGGTGACGTACTTTCCATTTTAACAACAGTACATTCTACCTACTAGTCTGACAACTTTCGCTTTTATTGTTTGTTTTGTGCATCACTCACAGTTACTACCCTCTGTCAGCTGTACATTTTTTTTTTCACTGCTTGTGAATCACTTTCTATTAAGTATATATCACATCGCTTAACATTACTTATATTTAATACATATTGTTTTTATTCTATTACAATGGTACATATTTTAAGGAAATTTAAATTCTGTTTCTTTTAAGAAATTTAGAAATTTATTTCCCTTTCACCTTTAATAATATTAACTCCTTCATTCTACCCTTTGGTGGTATGGTTTTAATTGTCGGACGTTGAAGATTCCGCGTACTGTGCCAGGTTTGTCCACATCTGCTACTTCATATGTCGCTTCTCCTTTGCTGTTCGTTACCACATATGGGCCGTCGTATAACTCGCAAAACGTTGCCGTTATTTTGTTTAACACGTCGGAGATTGGGTTAGTTCTGATTAAGACCAGATCTCCTTCCTTGAATTTTAATTTATCACCTCCTTCATTCTGTTTTCTTGCTCTTTGCTCACCTTTCCTTTTCAGCTTCTGGTAAATCTCTTTTCGACAGTCCTTTATATCTTCCTTCCTTACTTCTCGATCTATGTACGCTTCCCACACTGTCCTCGGTTTCCGACCCCATTGGGCTTGAAATGGCGTCATCTCGATCGTATCGTGGAGTGTTTCATTTATGCATTTCTCGATGATTTTAATGTATTTCGCCCATTTCGTCTGGTGTCCACCCACCATGACCCTGAAGATATTACCCAGCTGATGGTTAATTCTCTCCGCTAGATTGGTACATGGGTTACGGATGGCAGTATATTTGGGCTTAATTTCGAGAGCTTTCAACTGCTTCACCCATGATTTACTAGTAAATTGAGTGCCGTTATCTGTTAATATCACCTTGGGCTTACCAATTTCTTGGATATATGATTTTAACTTGTTGAGTGTTATGACAGTTATTGCCTTCTTCATTATAGTTTTACATATTTTGTAAAATTATCGACTATTACAAGAATATATTTAACTCCGCTCGGTGATGTTAATAGAGGCCCATAAAAGTCCATACTGACTATATCGCCTTTTTCTTTTGGTAAAACTGGTCTGGTTTGTCCAACTCCCTTCCTGAAGTGATCTTTGCATTTTTGACAAGTATCGCATGTTTTGACCAATTTCTTTATATATTTATAGAAGTGATCTCCCGTAAAATGCTCTTTGTATACTTCATAACTCTTCTTTACACCGCAGTGTCCGTATATTTCATGGATTTCCTTTAGTAATGCTTCTCCGATTTCCTTTGTTAGCATCACTTTTCATCTCCTGTTCTCCTTTCGATACAACTTATTGTTATACAATTGGTACATATTTCGTAATTTGCCATCTACATTATCATGCAACTTATCAATAATGGTTTTCAATTTCGGGTCTCTTTGTTGATTTTGTGCTATATGTTTTAAGTAGTTTTTTAACTGCTTGTTAAGTCTGATATCGACGGTGTATATTTCTGTTTCTTCATCGCCGTCCTGTATTAGACTCTCTTGTAAATCCTCCAGGTTACGACTGAGTACATCTGCCACAATGTTTTCACTCCCTTTACAGTGTACTATTTCAAAAATCATATTCTTGTATGGCTAATATCCATCTAGTGATCCTAGAACATGTTAACTGGCATTTTTGTATAAATGTGAGGGCTTTATTGTCTGTAATTATCTTCAGCGGACGTCCTAATACGTAGGTCCTAAATTTTTTTAGACAATGGACCACGCCTAGTAGTTCCACTTCCGTTGTAAATAGTTTAGCTCTGCTCCTCGAAGTACACGACTTGCGAACGCTATAACCCCTATCTGGCCGTCATCATCGATTTGATACAGTTGACCTCCAATTGCGTACTTACTCGTGTCGGTCTGCAGATAGACGCGCTTATTCAGGTCCGGATGTTTCAACATCACCGTGTTCACATATAGTTTTTTGACTTCGTTAAACTGCTTCTCTAACTCTTCATTCCATTTGAACCTCACACCCTTTTTCAGTAGCTGTAACAGTGGTCTGGTTTTCTCGGCATATTTACTAGTAAACTTATTATAGAAGTTGGTTAAACCAAGAAACCCTTTTAGTTGTTTGAGATTTTTTGGTCTTGGGAATCCCATAATCGCAGCTATTTTTTCTGTAGAGGCACTGATGCCTTGTGTTGACAACTCGTATCCTAAGTAATTAATTTTTTCTCGAAAAAAACTTTGACTTTTTCAAGTTCACGGTAAAGTTTGCTCCTTTCAAATTTTCTAATAACAACCACAGGTGAACCAGATGTTCTTCGACGCTTCCTGATATACACAGACAGTCATCCATGTATAGAATTGTAAACTTCTTCACTTCCTCTGATAAGACATGGCCCAGTCCGCATGTCAAGCTGGCTAGGCTCGTCTTTAATCCGAATGGTGTAGCCGTATACCGGTAACATCTTCCTTTATATAGGAACCCAGTAAAGTCAAGGCATTCTTCAGCCAGCGGGATTTGCCAGAAGCTGCTGGTTAGGTCGATGCTGCTCATTACCTTGATGTTGCCGCAGCTCGCCAACACTTCATTTATAGGCAAGGCTCCTTCATGATCCGGTACCGTCACCGCATTAATCCACCTTGTGTCCAAACATAACCGCACCGATTGGTCCTTTTTAATTACCGTCACCATTGGATTAATATAAGGACTAGCAGCCCGTTCGATGACTCCGCACTCCTCCATCTTCTTAATCTCCTTATCCACCGCGTCTCGATATTTCTGAGGGACTGGCCACCCTTTCATGCAATAAGGTGTGGTGTCAGTTACCACAAATCGATGTTCGTATGTGGCTGTCTTTCCTGGATACTCTCGGAAAACTTGGTAGTTATTAAATAAAACATCCTCCAACTTCTTCTTTGTTTGTGCACTGACACCTGTCGTTTCTTCGAGTGTTTCTCGAATTGTTGTCTCAGTTTTCTCCTCTTCTTCAGCGATTTCCACTGTTAGTATCTCAGAACATACGGGTATTTTCCCATTAGTATTATTATTAAAAGTTATGTGGTTGTCCTTGAGATTGATAATACATTTACTCTACTGTAGTAGACTGATTCCAATTATACAATCACGAATCAAATTTGGTACTATTATGAAAACACTATCGCATACCTGCCGACTTTTACGGTTTTTCCGTAAAATTTACGGAATAGCGTGTGTTTTACGGCTTTACGGATGAACTACGATATTTTACGATTTTACGTACGAAGACCTTATTTTCAAAATTCGCGCCAGAACGAGCTTCCGCATGCTACCGGTACATGTTGTGTGACCATCGATATAATATATTATCTCGATGTGTGTGACCCGTGAGTATTCGATACATCGCATTTTCCGGTCGTTACAGTTTTCGACCATGAATACATTCCTATATGAATACAATGCTTTCCGGCTGAAATGCAGTCGTTCTATATCGATATATTTGAGTTGCGAGATCGACTAGTTGGTTCGCAAGCCGCTCCGATTGAAGCGTGGTTAAAGTATTCTTTGTTTCGCTGACTTGGCGTGGTTGGATGCAAGTTACGTAGCTGAGATTGTATATTATTGTTACGGAATAATGTGTGAATTGCCCTCGTTGCATTTTCTTCGTGTTTTACGCAACGTGTTGGGAAGTCAAGGTTGTGCTGGAATTGTTTTTAAAGAAATCGTGAATTGTGCTCGTCGCTTGTTTATCTTCATTTTATTTGCACCATGTGTTTGGAAGCTGAGAATATGTTGTGTTGTAATTGGGGAAAGACCTTGTGAATCGTGCTCATCGTTTATTTTGCATCGTATTTTTCTCAACGTGTTGGGAAGTCGAGGTTATGCTGCAAGTTTGAAAAAAACATGAATTGTGCTTGTCGCTATTTTTGCTTCATTTTTGTCTTCACTTATTTCGATACAAAGGTTTGTCGCTTTATGACTATGTTGTTTATCAGAAATCATGAGTGAATCCACGAAAAAACAGTATTTTCAGGTGTTTAGGGAATCCTATTCTTTGGAATTCCCATGCATCTTGAAATCCAGAAAAGGAGAAAAATTTGCGTTTTGTACCATGTGTGCGTGTGATATTAATATAGCATATGGCGGCAAAAACGATATTACAAATCATATTAAGTGTGCTAAACATCTCAGTAATTTGAAGTCAAAGGCAGAGAATCAGAAAATACATAGTTTCTTTACCAAAGCTGGAGATAGTAATTACGATGTTATTCAAGCCAAGTGTTTGTTTACTTCTTTTCTAATAGAGCACAACATACCACTGGCTGCAGCTGATCATGCAGGAGCCTTGTTCAGAAGGATGTTCCCTACATCAGAAATTGCTAAAACGTATGGCTGTGATCGCACGGAAACAACGTGTGTTTTGAACGAAATGGCACTTGTACAACCCAAGAAATTGTCACACGTCTACAGAATGGACCATTTTGTTTGTCCACAGATGGAAGCAATTACACTAGTTCGAAGCTGTATCCGATAGTGGTTACATTTTATGATGCTGTGCAAGAAAATGTTACAAGTAGTGTACTATTGGTACCAGCATTGGAAGGAGATTCGACTGGACGCAACATTGGTAAGCTGCTACTATCGCAATTGGAATTCCACAAAATACCAATTAAAAACTGTCTTGCATTCTGTTCGGACAATGCTCCTGTTATGATTGGACAGAAAAATGGAGTTCTTGCAGTTCTGAAAGAAGCTCATGCAGATATTTTTGCATTGGTTGCAGCTGCCATCTCATTAATTTAGCTGCTGAGAAAGCTGCAGCAAGTTTACCACTCAGAATCGATGAGATTCTTGTTGCCCTTTTCTATTACCTGGAGAAGAGTGCCAAGAGAAAAGAACGGCTTCAGAAATTTTAAAGTTTGGATGGAAAAGAAATAAAGAAATTGTTGAAGCACGTGTGCACAAGATGGCTATCCTTAGGCAGGTGTTTAGACAGATTATTAGATCAGTGGGATCCACTTCTTTCGTTTTTCAAGGATGAAGTAGTGAATGCTCCAAACGTTTCTGCCAGTTTGTCATTCTTCACCATTTCTAAAGCAGGCCGCAGTAGATCCGATGACAACCAGAAAAAGAGACTTATCGATTGCTCCTCCTCATCTGAAGCCAAAAGAATGGCACATTCTTCCAAATGTGACATGCCAGTTCTGCGAAACGTGAATCCCACTACATCTCACGAAGAAAAGCTGTTCATGTTTCTTTCTTCGGACCTTAACAAGGCTATTTGCACTTTTCTGCATGTGACTATGCCATCATTTGAAAGAGTTAATACAGTCCTTCAGAGTGCTTCCCTGCATATTCACATATTATTCTACTTAATGATGGATCTGTTGAAACAGACGCTCACTAAGTTTGTGAAACCAAGTGTAATTAAAGGCTCTGCATTGCTTGATGTCCAGTATCACCCTATCCAGAACCAGAAAGTTGACGAGGAATTGATTATTGGCATTCAAACCCAGAACTTGGTTAAGACACTGAAAGATGAAGACAAATCTCTATTTTTTTCGTCTGTCAGAAACTATTTCTGTACTGCCTGTGATTACATGGTCAATAAGTTCCCTTTCAGGAGTGATGTCCTGAAGCATGCACAGGTTGCAAAACTTGACAGCAGCAAAGAAGCTCAGTTTTCTTCCATTAATTTCTTTTTGGAGAAGTTTCTCATTATTCTGTTGCGGAAAGGAAATGAAACAAGAGATGATGCTGTCAGTGAACTACAAAGGCAGTTTGCAGCCCTTCAGATAGATGACTTGTCTTCTGTTGAAGGTAAACAGGGTTCGGTTGTTTCTAAATGGGCTCAGGTGTTAAACATCCTTGAAGCTGATGGACATCATAAATTCGACAGAATCTCTAGATTCATGTTGTCTATTCTTACAATACCGCATAGTAATGCAGAATGCGAGCGGATGTTTAGCCTAGTTAAGAAGAATAGGACTCAGTTCAGGTCATCTATGTCCAATGGAACTCGGAAGCCATTTCCATTTTGAAGACGAACAGTTTTGAACCATGTTATAAAAGCACTTTTTCTAAAGACTTTTTAAAGAAAGCTAAACAAGCTACAAGTTTATCCCTTAAATCGGACTAAAGGAAGTGCATGTGATTGTAAATAATATAAATAACTTCAATGTACTGTATATAATTATCTTTTTGGTTTGAAGTGCAGCTAGATACTCTTTTCTGCAAAATTTTCTTCGGTTGTGTGCATAGCCTACGAATAACGTTGGGTAAGTGGATTTCATTGATAAATTTTACAAGTACTTGTGGTCGTTTAATTCACGTTAAATATTTTGTCCTTTAGAATATTGTATTAATGCTATAGAGCTCTAATTATCTGAAGTGAAAAATATGCATGCATTTTGTGTTGTTAAAATGCATTTTGTCGCGCGGGTTCTGCGTGTTTCGACGCGCGGGTTCGGACGTATTTTGACGCGCGGGATTTTTACTGATTGGCCTTTTGGAAAGTTGGCAGGTATGCTATCGGTTATGTATTCACAGATTCTTATTTCCAACATCACCTGTTGTGTTATTGGCTTAGATTTCCTTCCTACCGCTCCTTTCACAATCATATTTGTTACCTTTAATACGTCTAACTTGCCCATTTGTTTTTTATGTTTGTTATACCATTCGGTAGATATAGCATTAATTTGACTACCAGTATCGAGTAGCGCAACTACCGATATTTTGTTGAGGTGTATATTTATTTCAGGACACTTAACTCTACGTATTTCTTGATATTCAGTCTCCTCTTCCAGTAAGGAATCCCTAATGTCTACAAAAGTTGTACTAATTTCCTTATAGTTAATACTTAAGTCTACCTTATTTCTACCATAATGCCTATTTAGTTTTTTGAATTCGTGCAGTTTTTTGAATTCATATTAGTTGTTTTGACTACCTGCGAGTTTGGTTGGTTACCGCTGGTACTGGCAATGGCATTTACTTGCGACTCATATATTCTGTTTGGTGGCGGTTTCTCTCTCTCTCTCTCTCTCTCTTTCTCTCTCTCTCTCTCTCTCTCTCTCTCTCTCTCTCTCTCTCTCTCTCTCTCTCTCTCTCCCCGTTCGGGCTCATTGTCCGCCTGTCATCAATTTGTTTTATGATGCTGAGTGGTCGGTCGTTCATTTTTGTTGTGTTGCCACTGCAGTCGTACACCCCTTTTGTTCCTGTTTGGGTTGTACCTGCGTGTTATACTCGCCGTTGCTGTCATCCTTCTTTTTCCTTAATGTGGCAAATTCCATTAATAACATCTGGAATTCCGTTATGTTGTTGACACCCCTTATTATACATGCTACCGCAATTTCATGACTGTAATGACGTTTCAATTTTCGTATCAGGTGCCGGTCTGATATTGGTGGTATCAGTTGTCGGTTTTGTAGTATACAGCGTTCCATATGCTGTACCATACCCAATCCGCTTTCCGGTCGATACTTCCCAAATTCTAATCTATCGCACATGACTTCTTGTATCATTTGGTTCCAGTACTTAGCGGTAAACGCTTCCTGAAACTCTGAAAAGGTTTTAATTTCACTCCTAATCAACTTCCACCAGATGGCGGCCTCTCCTTCCAAATGCCTGGACACCCAGTTAACTCCTTTGCTTAGGTAGTGTTCTCTATGAAGTTCCTCCAGCTCTTTAACAAATTCCATTGGATATTCTCCTTCTCCGTTAAAGGTAATGTTCTTGGCGTACTCCAGTATCATCCCGTGTTGCCTTAGCGTTCTTTCGATTTGTGCGAATCTTGCACGTACATTTTCCTTGATTTGTGTCAGCTGCCCGTCCACCGCCGTGCAGTTGTTTTCATAGAGTTCTGTTAATTTTTGTATTTGTTCACCATTCTTTTTATTGTTATTATTTACTTTACTATTTAGTGTTTTAATTTCCTGTGCAACAACAACTTGATGTTGTCTGCGAACTTGCTCGCTCTTCTCCAAGTGTTCTCCAACTTCTGACTGTACGATCTCCATTTCTTCTTGAACGACTTCTTTCGTTTCTGTCCGTAATTTGGTAGCTATTTCTTGGTTTTCGTTTCTGATTTGGTGTATCTGTTGTTCTACCTGTGTTTTATGTTCCTGCAATTTTTGTGTCATTTTTTTGTTCCATGTCATCTATTCTTCTTTCTATTCGTGTTGTGTTCTCTGTCATTTGTCTGGTATTTTCTGCTATTGTTTTTGTCAAGTTCTGTTCTATTTGTTTAGCGCTTTCTTCATTTTTTCTAGTGCTTTCTGTTATTTGTTGTGTGATGTGTTGTAGTGTCATATTGATATCTACGTTTGTTGCGTTTCACTACGTACTTGTGTTTGTTGTGTTTCTTGACGGACGTCTTCTTCTTCCCATCGTCCCCTTGCCTCTGAAGAAACCATCGGGCTCTCGTTTTCCGTGGATTCCTCCCATCCTCTAGTCTCTTCCATCTGATTATTTACATCAAATTCTACTTCACTACCACCATTATTCTCGCTGTTATCTGCCGTATTGGTTTTGTTAATATTAGACAATTTAAATTTCCTTAACTGCTTACTTTTGCAACGCGTTATCATTTAATGTTTATACCTTAACATATACTTATTTTAACTTATCTATCGTCTATCCCGTTTCATTCTGCTGAGCTAAATCAAGCTCCACCTAGTTGGGCATCAAATATTACGTTCGTGGAATTATACCACGTTGATGGCGACAATTATTATAATTACAACGCTTGCGTGATAATATCAATTATATTTATTATAATACAGTAAAGCCCCGATTATCCGCGGAATTGGGTGGCAAGGGCACCACGGATAGTAAAAATTGCAGATAACCCGAAAAAAGACTAAAAATGATGTGTAAACATGAAAAAAAAGATTTCACCATAAAAACTATGTTTTATTGTACAAAAAACATAATATGTAAAACTTTTAAAATATGTACAGTACCGCAGAAACCTTTGCTCTACGTCTAAATCACTAAAATAAAGAACAGTAAACAAAAACCAATACTGTACTGTTAACAAAAAGTGTTCAGTTACGCCTTTTTAAAAAAATCAGTCACTCGTTTTTGCTTCTTGCTTTGGAAACACCTTTTCTTTATTCTAGATTGTACTTTCCTTAACATGAGTTTTTCTGCCAGATGTGCGTCGTATTTTTCCTCTAAATCCGGCTACGTGCTGCAAAGCAGTTTCGTGTGTCATCCACGCAGGCGCCTCGTCTTCTTCACTTTCACTTTTTTCTTCTTCGTTCTCGTTCACTCCCATTGCTTTGTTCGTTATCTCTACGTCAGTCAGTCGTTCAAACCCCGGCTCACTTGCGTTGCATTCCAGCCACTCTTCTATGTTCTCTTCGTCGACATTCTCACCTCCCGGAACGGATGTCACTAGGTCAACAAGTGTAGCAGTGGGCATGACTTCATTCTCTTCTTCACAAATGTTTCGGTTGACATTTGTTTCGATACTCGGAAAGAGTTTTCTCCATGATTTAACAAGGGTTGAGGGTTTGATGTAATCCAATGCATACGCAATATCGTAAATGCTATCCAAAATTGTATATTCTTCCAAAATTCTTTGAGATCGCAGACTTCTTCGATTTTTGACAGTAACAACTTTGTTCTGTATGTTCTCTTCATGGTTGCAATGACTCCCTGGTCCATAGGTTGTATCAACGCAGTAACATTTGGGGGCAAAACTTTGCGAAGATTTGCCCGTCAGAAGATTTAAGCACACATGTAGCTGGGTGTGAAGGCGCGTTGTCAATTAACAAAACAGCCTTCTTTGGCAAATTTTTTGAGTCAAGATGTTTACGTATTTGAGGCACAAAAATGTTTTCAAACCATTCTTGAAAAATCTGCTGGTTCATCCAACCTTTTTTTTTGGTTGAAATAATCAACTGGTAAATTTTCTGCTCTTGTCCCCTTAAAAGACCTCGGTTTCTTAGATTTACCGATTACAAGAAGCCTAAGTTTGTGACTACCCGCAGCGTTGCTGCATGGCAAGATTGTAATTCTTTCCTTGCTACTTTTGTGACCTGCCGCTTGATGTTCACTTTCAAATGCTAAAGTACAAGTGGGAAGACACTTCCAAAAAAGCCCTGATTCATCAGCGTTATAAATTTGTTCATATAACAGATCTTCAGACAACACAAACTCTTCAAAATCACGTCGAAAATCATCAGCTGCTTGTTGATCACCACTCAGCTTCTCTCCGTGTAGACCAATCTCTCTAATTCCATGACGTTTCTTAAAACGATGTAACCAACCGGACGACGCATCAAAATTTCCTTCCAGGCCTAACGAATCAAAAAAGATTTTTGCTTTAGCTGCAATGGTAGGACGAGACACGGGGGTGCCCTCACTTCGCACCTGAGCTAACCATTCCGCTAATGCCGAGTCAAGTTCTTTATAGGTGGATTTCTTCATTGTTTTTCGTTTTTTCATCCCAGAAGCACTGTCCGACACTGATGCAAAGGCTAACAGTTTGTCTTTTTGCTTTAAAACGTCTCGCACTGTTGTTTCCCCGATCCCGTAATTAAAACACATCTGCTTCCTTGAAGCGCCATTTTCTATTTTAGAAATCATTTCAAGGTTTTGTGCAATCGTTAACACAACCTTCTTTCGTTTTTCAGCCATTATTAATTTCAGGAACTAACGAACTGATCACGACTGATCACTAAGCACGCTTACTGACAACTGACACCACTGGCAGACCGAGAGAATATGTACGTATAGGGGGAAGGTTAGTGAACTTGACCAAACCAAAGAGCAAGAGCCAAAACAAAATTCCGAGAAGGCCTATAGGATTACGGTGCACAATAAACCTTTCAGAAATTTTCGACCTTCGCACTGTAGGGCCTATTGTATTTTCCCTGTTGTTGGCTTGGATTAAAATTGGTTTTTTTGAGGTTCGTAATTAAAAACTTTTTCACGGCACTCGCGGATAATCCGTACCGCGGATCATCCGCTCGCGGATAATCGGGGCTTTACTGTATATATATTATATAATTAAATATATCGTATTTATGAAACATAGTATTAAATCATTTATAAATTTATCATTGTTCAACATTAGGATTTATGAAACAAAGTATTAAATAATTTATAAATTTATTATTGTTCAACATTAGGATTTATGAAACAAATTGAATCTTTGCAACTATTATTCATTGAGCAATACATTTATGGTTTAACCTAACAGATTATATATATGTGTTAATGATTATCTTCTTTCACAATTATGAATTAATATCTATAAAGTACATATATATTTAATAATTATTTCTTTCCTTGTCATAAGATATAGAATACCATTAGCATCTCAACATACTCGTGAATTTTTTCAGAATGAAACGGGCAAACCATGGACAGACAACTATATTACATAGGATCTACTTTAGTAATCAATTAAATTTAAATTTGTTACTTGATTTTTGATTATCCATTTCCTGCATTCTCCGTATCTCACTTTCCACACATCACTCTTTATCACTACTTGCTCTGCTTTTGATTTCACTCGTACGCGATAACAACTGATGCTCGCGCACTGTGACCTTAAATTCGGCTATATACTCCGTATTACGCACACATAATAAAGTATACTTCTGCCTTTACTTAATTCAGATTACGCGCACAGTAAATATACTTCTCTCTTGATGCTGCACTAAATTAAGTTTAGTCACTCGCGAACCGCTTGCTTCTTCGTGTTAGCTTGAACAATTTCCGGTTAGATTGTAGATATGTAATTATTGAATAATAACTTGATTTATTAATTCTTTCATGTTTACTTAAACAAGAATATCGTCACAATAAAACTGATATATTACTCCTTCGACTGATTCAACTAAACTCCTTTGATTGATATAAGACTATAAGGCCCATATCTAAGACTCTGAGACTGACACTCCAGATTAATACTCTAAGACGCAAAACAAGACCCTCTCGCGTTCCTACGAGGGTAATATTTATATGGTTGAACGTACTACACTTCCCACTGTCAAACTAAAAATACCCCAATTGGCTATCTGTTCAAAATTTTCCCGGTAAATTTGAATTCACTCACTCAGCAGCTGATAATAGTTCGTGCTTCCAAATGACGCTATTTTTGGTTGGCTATAACATTGGGCATGCGAGTTCTTCCCGCGTGTACATTAGCTTGCAAAAATGATGCTGACTTTCTCTTGCTCAAACCGCTTTCGCCGCCTATTTCTTTTGTAATTCCAAGGTTGTTTTTACCACCCTGCTAACGGTATTCTGTATTTTTTGTTACTATGAGCAAACAAAGCATTCTATATCTTTTATGACTAGAAAGTTGTTTTCTGACAATACATTTTCAAAACGTCTGGCGCCTTACTGTCGCCTGTATAATATTACAATTTTTATACTACTAGGAGACGTTCATCTGTATCGTTATTAATATGATTACATTACAATTTAGCAATTCTTATTTGCCAAACACATGATGTATTATGAATTAAGTCTATAAACTAATATCTAAGGTAGCGTAACATATAGGGTTACGTTGTATTTGTCCCCAAATTGATTTAACCATAATCGATATTAAGACTTTGGGTAAACAATTTTCATGCCTCAGAATTCCTTATTCACTATTGACAAAGATTGTTTACATGCGAGGGTGACGTACTTTCCATTTTAACAACAGTACATTCTACCTACTAGTCTGACAACTTTCGCTTTTATTGTTTGTTTTGTGCATCACTCACGGTTACTACCCTCTGTCAGCTGTACTTTTTTTTTTTTTTTTCACTGCTTGTGAATCACTTTCTATTAAGTATATATCACATCGCTTAACATTACTTATATTTAATACATATTGTTTTTATTCTATTACAATGGTAAATATTTTAAGGAAATTTAAATTCTGTTTCTTTTAAGAAATTTAGAAATTTATTTCCCTTTCACCTTTAATAATATTAACTCCTTCATTCTACCCTTTGGTGGTATGGTTTTAATTGTCGGACGTTGAAGATTCCGCGTACTGTGCCAGGTTTGTCCACATCTGCTACTTCATATGTCGCTTCTCCTTTGCTGTTCGTTACCACATATGGGCCGTCGTATAACTCGCAAAACGTTGCCGTTATTTTGTTTAACACGTCGGAGATTGGGTTAGTTCTGATTAAGACCAGATCTCCTTCCTTGAATTTTAATTTATCACCTCCTTCATTCTGTTTTCTTGCTCTTTGCTCACCTTTCCTTTTCAGCTTCTGGTAAATCTCTTTTCGACAGTCCTTTATATCTTCCTTCCTTACTTCTTGATCTATGTACTCTTCCCACACTCTCCTCGGTTTCCGACCCCATTTTGCTTGAAATGGTGTCATCTCGATCGTATCGTGGCGTGTTTCTTTTATGCATTTCTCGATGATTTTAATGTATTTCGCCCATTTCGTCTGGTGTCCACCCACCATGACCCTGAAGATATTACCCAGCTGACGGTTAATTCTCTCCGCTAGATTGGTACATGGGTTACGGATGGCAGTATATTTGGGCTTAATTTCGAGAGCTTTCAACTGCTTCACCCATGATTTACTAGTAAATTGAGTGCCGTTATCTGTTAATATCACCTTGGGCTTACCAATTTCTTGGATATATGATTTTAACTTGTTGAGTGTTATGACAGTTATTGCCTTCTTCATTATAGTTTTACATATTTTGTAAAATTATCGACTATTACAAGAATATATTTAACTCCGCTCGGTGATGTTAATAGAGGCCCATAAAAGTCCATACTGACTATATCGCCTTTTTCTTTTGGTAAAACTGGTCTGGTTTGTCCAACTCCCTTCCTGAAGTGATCTTTGCATTTTTGACAAGTATCGCATGTTTTGACCAATTTCTTTATATATTTATAGAAGTGATCTCCCGTAAAATGCTCTTTGTATACTTCATAACTCTTCTTTACACCGCAGTGTCCGTATATTTCATGGATTTCCTTTAGTAATGCTTCTCCGATTTCCTTTGTTAGCATCACTTTTCATCTCCTGTTCTCCTTTCGATACAACTTATTGTTATACAATTGGTACATATTTCGTAATTTGCCATCTACATTATCATGCAACTTATCAATAATGGTTTTCAATTTCGGGTCTCTTTGTTGATTTTGTGCTATATGTTTTAAGTAGTTTTTTAACTGCTTGTTAAGTCTGATATCGACGGTGTATATTTCTGTTTCTTCATCGCCGTCCCGTATTAGACTCTCTTGTAAATCCTCCAGGTTACGACTGAGTACATCTGCCACAATGTTTTCACTCCCTTTACAGTGTACTATTTCAAAAATCATATTCTTGTATGGCTAATATCCATCTAGTGATCCTAGAACATGTTAACTGGCATTTTTGTATAAATGTGAGGGCTTTATTGTCTGTAATTATCGTCAGCGGACGTCCTAATACGTAGGTCCTAAATTTTTTTAGACAATGGACCACGCCTAGTAGTTCCACTTCCGTTGTAAATAGTTTAGCTCTGCTCCTCGAAGTACACGACTTGCGAACGCTATAACCCCTATCTGGCCGTCATCATCGATTTGATACAGTTGACCTCCAATTGCGTACTTACTCGTGTCGGTCTGCAGATAGACGCGCTTATTCAGGTCCGGATGTTTCAACATCACCGTGTTCACATATAGTTTTTTGACTTCGTTAAACTGCTTCTCTAACTCTTCATTCCATTTGAACCTCACACCCTTTTTCAGTAGCTGTAACAGTGGTCTGGTTTTCTCGGCATATTTACTAGTAAACTTATTATAGAAGTTGGTTAAACCAAGAAACCCTTTTAGTTGTTTGAGATTTTTTGGTCTTGGGAATCCCATAATCGCAGCTATTTTTTCTGTAGAGGCACTGATGCCTTGTGTTGACAACTCGTATCCTAAGTAATTAATTTTTTCTCGAAAAAAACTTTGACTTTTTCAAGTTCACGGTAAAGTTTGCTCCTTTCAAATTTTCTAATAACAACCACAGGTGAACCAGATGTTCTTCGACGCTTCCTGATATACACAGACAGTCATCCATGTATAGAATTGTAAACTTCTTCACTTCCTCTGATAAGACATGGCCCAGTCCGCATGTCAAGCTGGCTAGGCTCGTCTTTAATCCGAATGGTGTAGCCGTATACCGGTAACATCTTCCTTTATATAGGAACCCAGTAAAGTCACGGCATTCTTCAGCCAGCGGGATTTGCCAGAAGCTGCTGGTTAGGTCAATGCTGCTCATTACCTTGATGTTGCCGCAGCTCGCCAACACTTCATTTATAGGCAAGGCTCCTTCATGATCCGGTACCGTCACCGCATTAATCCACCTTGTGTCCAAACATAACCGCACCGATTGGTCCTTTTTAATTACCGTCACCATTGGATTAATATAAGGACTAGCAGCCCGTTCGATGACTCCGCACTCCTCCATCTTCTTAATCTCCTTATCCACCGCGTCTCGATATTTCTGAGGGACTGGCCACCCTTTCATGCAATAAGGTGTGGTGTCAGTTACCACAAATCGATGTTCGTATGTGGCTGTCTTTCCTGGATACTCTCGGAAAACTTGGTAGTTATTAAATAAAACATCCTCCAACTTCTTCTTTGTTTGTGCACTGACACCTGTCGTTTCTTCGAGTGTTTCTCGAATTGTTGTCTCAGTTTTCTCCTCTTCTTCAGCGATTTCCACTGTTAGTATCTCAGAACATACGGGTATTTTCCCATTAGTATTATTATTAAAAGTTATGTGGTTGTCCTTGAGATTGATAATACATTTACTCTACTGTAGTAGACTGATTCCAATTATACAATCACGAATCAAATTTGGTACTATTATGAAAACACTATCGCATACCTGCCGACTTTTACGGTTTTTCCGTAAAATTTACGGAATAGCGTGTGTTTTACGGCTTTACGGATGAACTACGATATTTTACGATTTTACGTACGAAGACCTTATTTTCAAAATTCGCGCCAGAACGAGCTTCCGCATGCTACCGGTACATGTTGTGTGACCATCGATATAATATATTATCTCGATGTGTGTGACCCGTGAGTATTCGATACATCGCATTTTCCGGTCGTTACAGTTTTCGACCATGAATACATTCCTATATGAATACAATGCTTTCCGGCTGAAATGCAGTCGTTCTATATCGATATATTTGAGTTGCGAGATCGACTAGTTGGTTCGCAAGCCGCTCCGATTGAAGCGTGGTTAAAGTATTCTTTGTTTCGCTGACTTGGCGTGGTTGGATGCAAGTTACGTAACTGAGATTGTATATTATTGTTACGGAATAATGTGTGAATTGCCCTCGTTGCATTTTCTTCGTGTTTTACGCAACGTGTTGGGAAGTCAAGGTTGTGCTGGAATTGTTTTTAAAGAAATCGTGAATTGTGCTCGTCGCTTGTTTATCTTCATTATTTGCACCATGTGTTTGGAAGCTGAGAATATGTTGTGTTGTAATTGGGGAAAGACCTTGTGAATCGTGCTCATCGTTTATTTTGCGTCGTATTTTTCTCAACGTGTTGGGAAGTCGAGGTTATGCTGCAAGTTTGAAAAAAACATGAATTGTGCTTGTCGCTATTTTTGCTTCATTTTTGTCTTCACTTATTTCGATACAAAGGTTTGTCGCTTTATGACTATGTTGTTTATCAGAAATCATGAGTGAATCCACGAAAAAACAGTATTTTCAGGTGTTTAGGGAATCCTATTCTTTGGAATTCCCATGCATCTTGAAATCCAGAAAAGGAGAAAAATTTGCGTTTTGTACCGTGTGTGCGTGTGATATTAATATAGCATATGGCAGCAAAAACGATATTACAAATCATATTAAGTGTGCTAAACATCTCAGTAATTTGAAGTCAAAGGCAGAGAATCAGAAAATACATAGTTTCTTTACCAAAGCTGGAGATAGTAATTACGATGTTATTCAAGCCGAGTGTTTGTTTACTTCTTTTCTAATAGAGCACAACATACCACTGGCTGCAGCTGATCATGCAGGAGCCTTGTTCAGAAGGATGTTCCCTACATCAGAAATTGCTAAAACGTATGGCTGTGATCGCACGGAAACAACGTGTGTTTTGAACGAAATGGCACTTGTACAACCCAAGAAATTGTCACACGTCTACAGAATGGACCATTTTGTTTGTCCACAGATGGAAGCAATTACACTAGTTCGAAGCTGTATCCGATAGTGGTTACATTTTATGATGCTGTGCAAGAAAATGTTACAAGTAGTGTACTATTGGTACCAGCATTGGAAGGAGATTCGACTGGATGCAACATTGGTAAGCTGCTACTATCGCAATTGGAATTCCACAAAATACCAATTAAAAACTGTCTTGCATTCTGTTCGGACAATGCTCCTGTTATGATTGGACAGAAAAATGGAGTTCTTGCAGTTCTGAAAGAAGCTCATGCAGATATTTTTGCATTGGTTGCAGCTGCCATCTCATTAATTTAGCTGCTGAGAAAGCTGCAGCAAGTTTACCACTCAGAATCGATGAGATTCTTGTTGCCCTTTTCTATTACCTGGAGAAGAGTGCCAAGAGAAAAGAACGGCTTCAGAAATTTTAAAGTTTGGATGGAAAAGAAATAAAGAAATTGTTGAAGCACGTGTGCACAAGATGGCTATCCTTAGGCAGGTGTTTAGACAGATTATTAGATCAGTGGGATCCACTTCTTTCGTTTTTCAAGGATGAAGTAGTGAATGCTCCAAACGTTTCTGCCAGTTTGTCATTCTTCATTTCTAAAGCAGGCCGCAGTAGATCCGATGACAACCAGAAAAAGAGACTTATCGATTGCTCCTCCTCATCTGAAGCCAAAAGAATGGCACATTCTTCCAAATGTGACATGCCAGTTCTGCGAAACGTGAATCCCACTACATCTCACGAAGAAAAGCTGTTCATGTTTCTTTCTTCGGACCTTAACAAGGCTATTTGCACTTTTCTGCATGTGACTATGCCATCATTTGAAAGAGTTAATACAGTCCTTCAGAGTGCTTCCCTGCATATTCACATATTATTCGACTTAATGATGGATCTGTTGAAACAGACGCTCACTAAGTTTGTGAAACCAAGTGTAATTAAAGGCTCTGCATTGCTTGATGTCCAGTATCACCCTATCCAGAACCAGAAAGTTGACGAGGAATTGATTATTGGCATTCAAACCCAGAACTTGGTTAAGACACTGAAAGATGAAGACAAATCTCTATTTTTTTCGTCTGTCAGAAACTATTTCTGTACTGCCTGTGATTACATGGTCAATAAGTTCCCTTTCAGGAGTGATGTCCTGAAGCATGCACAGGTTGCAAAACTTGACAGCAGCAAAGAAGCTTAGTTTTCTTCCATTAATTTCTTTTTGGAGAAGTTTCTCATTATTCTGTTGCGGAAAGGAAATGAAACAAGAGATGATGCTGTCAGTGAACTCCAAAGGCAGTTTGCAGCCCTTCAGATAGATGACTTGTCTTCTGTTGAAGGTAAACAGGGTTCAGTTGTTTCTAAATGGGCTCAGGTGTTAAACATCCTTGAAGCTGATGGACATCATAAATTCGACAGAATCTCTAGATTCATGTTGTCTATTCTTACAATACCGCATAGTAATGCAGAATGCGAGCGGATGTTTAGCCTAGTTAAGAAGAATAGGACTCAGTTCAGGTCATCTATGTCCAATGGAATACGCGCGGGTTCGGACGTATTTTGACGCGCGGGATTTTTACTGATTGGCCTTTTGGAAAGTTGGCAGGTATGCTATCGGTTATGTATTCACAGATTCTTATTTCCAACATCACCTGTTGTGTTATTGGCTTAGATTTCCTTCCTACCGCTCCTTTCACAATCATATTTGTTACCTTTAATACGTCTAACTTGCCCATTTGTTTTTTATGTTTGTTATACCATTCGGTAGATATAGCATTAATTTGACTACCAGTATCGAGTAGCGCAACTACCGATATTTTGTTGAGGTGTATATTTATTTCAGGACACTTAACTCTACGTATTTCTTGATATTCAGTCTCCTCTTCCAGTAAGGAATCCCTAATGTCTACAAAAGTTGTACTAATTTCCTTATAGTTAATACTTAAGTCTACCTTATTTCTACCATAATGCCTATTTAGTTTTTTGAATTCGTGCAGTTTTTTGAATTCATATTAGTTGTATTGACTACCTGCGAGTTTGGTTGGTTACCGCTGGTACTGGCAATGGCATTTACTTGCGACTCATATATTCTGTTTGGTGGCGGTTTCTCTCTCTCTCTCTCTCTCTCTCTCTCTCTCTCTCTCTCTCTCTCTCTCTCTCTCTCCCCGTTCGGGCTCATTGTCCGCCTGTCATCAATTTGTTTTATGATGCTGAGTGGTCGGTCGTTCATTTTTGTTGTGTTGCCACTGCAGTCGTACACCCCTTTTGTTCCTGTTTGGGTTGTACCTGCGTGTTATACTCGCCGTTGCTGTCATCCTTCTTTTTCCTTAATGTGGCAAATTCCATTAATAACATCTGGAATTCCGTTATGTTGTTGACACCCCTTATTATACATGCTACCGCAATTTCATGACTGTAATGACGTTTCAATTTTCGTATCAGGTGCCGGTCTGATATTGGTGGTATCAGTTGTCGGTTTTGTAGTATACAGCGTTCCATATGCTGTACCATACTCAATCCGCTTTCCGGTCGATACTTCCCAAATTCTAATCTATCGCACATGACTTCTTGTATCATTTGGTTCCAGTACTTAGCGGTAAACGCTTCCTGAAACTCTGAAAAGGTTTTAATTTCACTCCTAATCAACTTCCACCAGATGGCGGCCTCTCCTTCCAAATGCCTGGACACCCAGTTAACTCCTTTGCTTAGGTAGTGTTCTCTATGAAGTTCCTCCAGCTCTTTAACAAATTCCATTGGATATTCTCCTTCTCCGTTAAAGGTAATGTTCTTGGCGTACTCCAGTATCATCCCGTGTTGCCTTAGCGTTCTTTCGATTTGTGCGAATCTTGCACGTACATCTTCCTTGATTTGTGTCAGCTGCCCGTCCACCGCCGTGCAGTTGTTTTCATAGAGTTCTGTTAATTTTTGTATTTGTTCACCATTCTTTTTATTGTTATTATTTACTTTACTATTTAGTGTTTTAATTTCCTGTGCAACAACAACTTGATGTTGTCTGCGAACTTGCTCGCTCTTCTCCAAGTGTTCTCCAACTTCTGACTGTACGATCTCCATTTCTTCTTGAACGACTTCTTTCGTTTCTGTCCGTAATTTGGTAGCTATTTCTTGGTTTTCGTTTCTGATTTGGTGTATCTGTTGTTCTACCTGTGTTTTATGTTCCTGCAATTTTTGTGTCATTTTTTTGTTCCATGTCATCTATTCTTCTTTCTATTCGTGTTGTGTTCTCTGTCATTTGTCTGGTATTTTCTGCTATTGTTTTTGTCAAGTTCTGTTCTATTTGTTTAGCGCTTTCTTCATTTTTTCTAGTGCTTTCTGTTATTTGTTGTGTGATGTGTTGTAGTGTCATATTGATATCTACGTTTGTTGCGTTTCACTACGTACTTGTGTTTGTTGTGTTTCTTGACGGACGTCTTCTTCTTCCCATCGTCCCCTTGCCTCTGAAAAAACCATCGGGCTCTCGTTTTCCGTGGATTCCTCCCATCCTCTAGTCTCTTCCATCTGATTATTTACATCAAATTCTACTTCACTACCACCATTATTCTCGCTGTTATCTGCCGTATTGGTTTTGTTAATATTAGACAATTTAAATTTCCTTAACTGCTTACTTTTGCAACGCGTTATCATTTAATGTTTATACCTTAACATATACTTATTTTAACTTATCTATCGTCTATCCCGTTTCATTCTGCTGAGCTAAATCAAGCTCCACCTAGTTGGGCGTCAAATATTACGTTCGTGGAATTATACCACGTTGATGGCGACAATTATTATAATTACAACGCTTGCGTGATAATATCAATTATATTTATTATAATACAGTAAAGCCCCGATTATCCGCGGAATTGGGTGGCAAGGGCACCACGGATAGTAAAAATTGCAGATAACCCGAAAAAAGACTAAAAATGATGTGTAAACATGAAAAAAAAGATTTCACCATAAAAACTATGTTTTATTGTACAAAAAACATAATATGTAAAACTTTTAAAATATGTACAGTACCGCAGAAACCTTTGCTCTACGTCTAAATCACTAAAATAAAGAACAGTAAACAAAAACCAATACTGTACTGTTAACAAAAAGTGTTCAGTTACGCCTTTTTAAAAAAATCAGTCACTCGTTTTTGCTTCTTGCTTTGGAAACACCTTTTCTTTATTCTAGATTGTACTTTCCTTAACATGAGTTTTTCTGCCAGATGTGCGTCGTATTTTTCCTCTAAATCCGGCTACGTGCTGCAAAGCAGTTTCGTGTGTCATCCACGCAGGCGCCTCGTCTTCTTCACTTTCACTTTGTTCTTCTTCGTTCTCGTTCACTCCCATTGCTTTGTTCGTTATCTCTACGTCAGTCAGTCGTTCAAACCCCGGCTCACTTGCGTCGCATTCCAGCCACTCTTCTATGTTCTCTTCGTCGACATTCTCACCTCCCGGAACGGATGTCACTAGGTCAACAAGTGTAGCAGTGGGCATGACTTCATTCTCTTCTTCACAAATGTTTCGGTTGACATTTGTTTCGATACTCGGAAAGAGTTTTCTCCATGATTTAACAAGGGTTGAGGGTTTGATGTAATCCAATGCATACGCAATATTGTAAATGCTATCCAAAATTGTATATTCTTCCAAAATTCTTTGAGATCGCAGACTTCTTCGATTTTTGACAGTAACAACTTTGTTCTGTATGTTCTCTTCATGGTTGCAATGACTCCCTGGTCCATAGGTTGTATCAACGCAGTAACATTTGGGGGGAAAACTTTGCGAAGATTTGCCCGTCAGAAGATTTAAGCACACATGTAGCTGGGTGTGAAGGCACGTTGTCAATTAACAAAACAGCCTTCTTTGGCAAATTTTTTGAGTCAAGATGTTTACGTATTTGAGGCACAAAAATGTTTTCAAACCATTCTTGAAAAATCTGCTGGTTCATCCAACCTTTTTTTTTGGTTGAAATAATCAACTGGTAAATTTTCTGCTCTTGTCCCCTTAAAAGACCTCGGTTTCTTAGATTTACCGATTACAAGAAGCCTAAGTTTGTGACTACCCGCAGCGTTGCTGCATGGCAAGATTGTAATTCTTTCCTTGCTACTTTTGTGACCTGCCGCTTGATGTTCACTTTCAAATGCTAAAGTACAAGTGGGAAGACACTTCCAAAAAAGCCCTGATTCATCAGCGTTATAAATTTGTTCATATAACAGATCTTCAGACAACACAAACTCTTCAAAATCACGTTGAAAATCATCAGCTGCTTGTTGATCACCACTCAGCTTCTCTCCGTGTAGACCAATCTCTCTAATTCCATGACGTTTCTTAAAACGATGTAACCAACCGGACGACGCATCAAAATTTCCTTCCAGGCCTAACGAATCAAAAAAGATTTTTGCTTTAGCTGCAATGGTAGGACGAGACACGGGGGTGCCCTCACTTCGCACCTGAGCTAACCATTCCGCTAATGCCGAGTCAAGTTCTTTATAGGTGGATTTCTTCATTGTTTTTCGTTTTTTCATCCCAGAAGCACTGTCCGACACTGATGCAAAGGCTAACAGTTTGTCTTTTTGCTTTAAAACGTCTCGCACTGTTGTTTCCCCGATCCCGTAATTAAAACACATCTGCTTCCTTGAAGCGCCATTTTCTATTTTAGAAATCATTTCAAGTTTTTGTGCAATCGTTAACACAACCTTCTTTCGTTTTTCAGCCATTATTAATTTCAGGAACTAACGAACTGATCACGACTGATCACTAAGCACGCTTACTGACAACTGACACCACTGGCAGACCGAGAGAATATGTACGTATAGGGGGAAGGTTAGTGAACTTGACCAAACCAAAGAGCAAGAGCCAAAACAAAATTCCGAGAAGGCCTATAGGATTACGGTGCACAATAAACCTTTCAGAAATTTTCGACCTTCGCACTGTAGGGCCTATTGTATTTTCCCTGTTGTTGGCTTGGATTAAAATTGGTTTTTTTGAGGTTCGTAATTAAAAACTTTTTCACGGCACTCGCGGATAATCCGTACCGCGGATCATCCGCTCGCGGATAATCGGGGCTTTACTGTATATATATTATATAATTAAATATATCGTATTTATGAAACATAGTATTAAATCATTTATAAATTTATCATTGTTCAACATTAGGATTTATGAAACAAAGTATTAAATAATTTATAAATTTATTATTGTTCAACATTAGGATTTATGAAACAAATTGAATCTTTGCAACTATTATTCATTGAGCAATACATTTATGGTTTAACCTAACAGATTATATATATGTGTTAATGATTATCTTCTTTCACAATTATGAATTAATATCTATAAAGTACATATATATTTAATAATTATTTCTTTCCTTGTCATAAGATATAGAATACCATTAGCATCTCAACATACTCGTGAATTTTTTCAGAATGAAACGGGCAAACCATGGACAGACGACTATATTACATAGGATCTACTTTAGTAATCAATTAAATTTAAATTTGTTACTTGATTTTTGATTATCCATTTCCTGCATTCTCCGTATCTCACTTTCCACACATCACTCTTTATCACTACTTGCTCTGCTTTTGATTTCACTCGTACGCGATAACAACTGATGCTCGCGCACTGTGACCTTAAATTCGGCTATATACTCCATATTACGCACACATAATAAAGTATACTTCTGCCTTTACTTAATTCAGATTACGCGCACAGTAAATATACTTCTCTCTTGATGCTGCACTAAATTAAGTTTAGTCACTCGCGAACCGCTTGCTTCTTCGTGTTAGCTTGAACAATTTCCGGTTAGATTGTAGATATGTAATTATTGAATAATAACTTGATTTATTAATTCTTTCATGTTTACTTAAACAAGAATATCGTCACAATAAAACTGATATATTACTCCTTCGACTGATTCAACTAAACTCCTTTGATTGATATAAGACTATAAGGCCCATATCTAAGACTCCGAGACTGACACTCCAGATTAATACTCTAAGACGCAAAACAAGACCCTCTCGCGTTCCTACGAGGGTAATATTTATATGGTTGAACGTACTACACTTCCCACTGTCAAACTAAAAAATACCCCAATTGGCTATCTGTTCAAAATTTTGCCGGTAAATTTGAATTCACTCACTCAGCAGCTGATAATAGTTCGTGCTTCCAAATGACGCTATTTTTGGTTGGCTATAACATTGGGCATGCGAGTTCTTCCCGCGTGTACGTTAGCTTGCAAAAATGATGCTGACTTTCTCTTGCTCAAACCGCTTTCGCCACCTATTTCTTTTGTAATTCCAAGGTTGTTTTTACCACCCTGCTAACGGTATTCTGTATTTTTTGTTACTATGAGCAAACAAAGCATTCTATATCTTTTATGACTAGAAAGTTGTTTTCTGACAATACATTTTCAAAACATCTGGCGCCTTACTGTCGCCTGTATAATATTACAATTTTTATACTACTAGGAGACGTTCATCTGTATCGTTATTAATATGATTACATTACAATTTAGCAATTCTTATTTGCCAAGCACATGATGTATTATGAATTAAGTCTATAAACTAATATCTAAGGTAGCGTAACATATAGGGTTACGTTGTATTTGTCCCCAAATTGATTTAACCATAATCGATATTAAGACTTTGGGTAAACAATTTTCATGCCTCAGAATTCCTTATTCACTATTGACAAAGATTGTTTACATGCGAGGGTGACGTACTTTCCATTTTAACAACAGTACATTCTACCTACTAGTCTGACAACTTTCGCTTTTATTGTTTGTTTTGTGCATCACTCACGGTTACTACCCTCCGTCAGCTGTACATTTTTTTTTTTTTTTCACTGCTTGTGAATCACTTTCTATTAAGTATATATCACATCGCTTAACATTACTTATATTTAATACATATTGTTTTTATTCTATTACAATGGTACATATTTTAAGGAAATTTAAATTCTGTTTCTTTTAAGAAATTTAGAAATTTATTTCCCTTTCACCTTTAATAATATTAACTCCTTCATTCTACCCTTTGGTGGTATGGTTTTAATTGTCGGACGTTGAAGATTCCGCGTACTGTGCCAGGTTTGTCCACATCTGCTACTTCATATGTCGCTTCTCCTTTGCTGTTCGTTACCACATATGGGCCGTCGTATAACTCGCAAAACGTTGCCGTTATTTTGTTTAACACGTCGGAGATTGGGTTAGTTCTGATTAAGACCAGATCTCCTTCCTTGAATTTTAATTTATCACCTCCTTCATTCTGTTTTCTTGCTCTTTGCTCACCTTTCCTTTTCAGCTTCTGGTAAATCTCTTTTCGACAGTCCTTTATATCTTCCTTCCTTACTTCTTGATCTATGTACTCTTCCCACACTCTCCTCGGTTTCCGACCCCATTTTGCTTGAAATGGTGTCATCTCGATCGTATCGTGGCGTGTTTCATTTATGCATTTCTCGATGATTTTAATGTATTTCGCCCATTTCGTCTGGTGTCCACCCACCATGACCCTGAAGATATTACCCAGCTGACGGTTAATTCTCTCCGCTAGATTGGTACATGGGTTACGGATGGCAGTATATTTGGGCTTAATTTCGAGAGCTTTCAACTGCTTCACCCATGATTTACTAGTAAATTGAGTGCCGTTATCTGTTAATATCACCTTGGGCTTACCAATTTCTTGGATATATGATTTTAACTTGTTGAGTGTTATGACAGTTATTGCCTTCTTCATTATAGTTTTACATATTTTGTAAAATTATCGACTATTACAAGAATATATTTAACTCCGCTCGGTGATGTTAATAGAGGCCCATAAAAGTCCATACTGACTATATCGCCTTTTTCTTTTGGTAAAACTGGTCTGGTTTGTCCAACTCCCTTCCTGAAGTGATCTTTGCATTTTTGACAAGTATCGCATGTTTTGACCAATTTCTTTATATATTTATAGAAGTGTTCTCCCGTTAAATGCTCTTTGTATACTTCATAACTCTTCTTTACACCGCAGTGTCCGTATATTTCATGGATTTCCTTTAGTAATGCTTCTCCGATTTCCTTTGTTAGCATCACTTTTCATCTCCTGTTCTCCTTTCGATACAACTTATTGTTATACAATTGGTACATATTTCGTAATTTGCCATCTACATTATCATGCAACTTATCAATAATGGTTTTCAATTTCGGGTCTCTTTGTTGATTTTGTGCTATATGTTTTAAGTAGTTTTTTAACTGCTTGTTAAGTCTGATATCGACGGTGTATATTTCTGTTTCTTCATCGCCGTCCTGTATTAGACTCTCTTGTAAATCCTCCAGGTTACGACTGAGTACATCTGCCACAATGTTTTCACTCCCTTTACAGTGTACTATTTCAAAAATCATATTCTTGTATGGCTAATATCCATCTAGTGATCCTAGAACATGTTAACTGGCATTTTTGTATAAATGTGAGGGCTTTATTGTCTGTAATTATCGTCAGCGGACGTCCTAATACGTAGGTCCTAAATTTTTTTAGACAATGGACCACGCCTAGTAGTTCCACTTCCGTTGTAAATAGTTTAGCTCTGCTCCTCGAAGTACACGACTTGCGAACGCTGTAACCCCTATCTGGCCGTCATCATCGATTTGATACAGTTGACCTCCAATTGCGTACTTACTCGTGTCGGTCTGCAGATAGACGCGCTTATTCAGGTCCGGATGTTTCAACATCACCGTGTTCACATATAGTTTTTTGACTTCGTTAAACTGCTTCTCTAACTCTTCATTCCATTTGAACCTCACACCCTTTTTCAGTAGCTGTAACAGTGGTCTGGTTTTCTCGGCATATTTACTAGTAAACTTATTATAGAAGTTGGTTAAACCAAGAAACCCTTTTAGTTGTTTGAGATTTTTTGGTCTTGGGAATCCCATAATCGCAGCTATTTTTTCTGTAGAGGCACTGATGCCTTGTGTTGACAACTCGTATCCTAAGTAATTAATTTTTTCTCGAAAAAAACTTTGACTTTTTCAAGTTCACGGTAAAGTTTGCTCCTTTCAAATTTTCTAATAACAACCACAGGTGAACCAGATGTTCTTCGACGCTTCCTGATATACACAGACAGTCATCCATGTATAGAATTGTAAACTTCTTCACTTCCTCTGATAAGACATGGCCCAGTCCGCATGTCAAGCTGGCTAGGCTCGTCTTTAATCCGAATGGTGTAGCCGTATACCGGTAACATCTTCCTTTATATAGGAACCCAGTAAAGTCACGGCATTCTTCAGCCAGCGGGATTTGCCAGAAGCTGCTGGTTAGGTCGATGCTGCTCATTACCTTGATGTTGCCGCAGCTCGCCAACACTTCATTTATAGTCAAGGCTCCTTCATGATCCGGTACCGTCACCGCATTAATCCGCCTTGTGTCCAAACATAACCGCACCGATTGGTCCTTTTTAATTACCGTCACCATTGGATTAATATAAGGACTAGCAGCCCGTTCGATGACTCCGCACTCCTCCATCTTCTTAATCTCCTTATCCACCGCGTCTCGATATTTCTGAGGGACTGGCCACCCTTTCATGCAATAAGGTGTGGTGTCAGTTACCACAAATCGATGTTCGTATGTGGCTATCTTTCCTGGATACTCTCGGAAAACTTGGTAGTTATTAAATAAAACATCCTCCAACTTCTTCTTTGTTTGTGCACTGACACCTGTCGTTTCTTCGAGTGTTTCTCGAATTGTTGTCTCAGTTTTCTCCTCTTCTTCAGCGATTTCCACTGTTAGTATCTCAGAACATACGGGTATTTTCCCATTAGTATTATTATTAAAAGTTATGTGGTTGTCCTTGAGATTGATAATACATTTACTCTACTGTAGTAGACTGATTCCAATTATACAATCACGAATCAAATTTGGTACTATTATGAAAACACTGTCGCATACCTGCCGACTTTTACGGTTTTCCGTAAAATTTACGGAATAGCGTGTGTTTTACGGCTTTACGGATGAACTAAGATTTTTTACGATTTTACGTACGAAGACCTTATTTTCAAAATTCGCGCCAGAACGAGCATCCGCATGCTACCGGTACATGTTGTGTGACCATCGATATAATATATTATCTCGATGTGTGTGACCCGTGAGTATTCGATACATCGCATTTTCCGGTCGTTACAGTTTTCGACCATGAATACATTCCTATATGAATACAATGCTTTCCGGCTGAAATGCAGTCGTTCTATATCGATATATTTGAGTTGCGAGATCGACTAGTTGGTTCGCAAGCCGCTCCGATTGAAGCGTGGTTAAAGTATTCTTTGTTTCGCTGACTTGGCGTGGTTGGATGCAAGTTACGTAGCTGAGATTGTATATTATTGTTACGGAATAATGTGTGAATTGCCCTCGTTGCATTTTCTTCGTGTTTTACGCAACGTGTTGGGAAGTCAAGGTTGTGCTGGAATTGTTTTTAAAGAAATCGTGAATTGTGCTCGTCGCTTGTTTATCTTCATTATTTGCACCATGTGTTTGGAAGCTGAGAATATGTTGTGTTGTAATTGGGGAAAGACCTTGTGAATCGTGCTCATCGTTTATTTTGCGTCGTATTTTTCTCAACGTGTTGGGAAGTCGAGGTTATGCTGCAAGTTTGAAAAAAACATGAATTGTGCTTGTCGCTATTTTTGCTTCATTTTTGTCTTCACTTATTTCGATACAAAGGTTTGTCGCTTTATGACTATGTTGTTTATCAGAAATCATGAGTGAATCCACGAAAAAACAGTATTTTCAGGTGTTTAGGGAATCCTATTCTTTGGAATTCCCATGCATCTTGAAATCCAGAAAAGGAGAAAAATTTGCGTTTTGTACCGTGTGTGCGTGTGATATTAATATAGCATATGGCAGCAAAAACGATATTACAAATCATATTAAGTGTGCTAAACATCTCAGTAATTTGAAGTCAAAGGCAGAGAATCAGAAAATACATAGTTTCTTTACCAAAGCTGGAGATAGTAATTACGATGTTATTCAAGCCGAGTGTTTGTTTACTTCTTTTCTAATAGAGCACAACATACCACTGGCTGCAGCTGATCATGCAGGAGCCTTGTTCAGAAGGATGTTCCCTACATCAGAAATTGCTAAAACGTATGGCTGTGATCGCACGGAAACAACGTGTGTTTTGAACGAAATGGCACTTGTACAACCCAAGAAATTGTCACACGTCTACAGAATGGACCATTTTGTTTGTCCACAGATGGAAGCAATTACACTAGTTCGAAGCTGTATCCGATAGTGGTTACATTTTATGATGCTGTGCAAGAAAATGTTACAAGTAGTGTACTATTGGTACCAGCATTGGAAGGAGATTCGACTGGATGCAACATTGGTAAGCTGCTACTATCGCAATTGGAATTCCACAAAATACCAATTAAAAACTGTCTTGCATTCTGTTCGGACAATGCTCCTGTTATGATTGGACAGAAAAATGGAGTTCTTGCAGTTCTGAAAGAAGCTCATGCAGATATTTTTGCATTGGTTGCAGCTGCCATCTCATTAATTTAGCTGCTGAGAAAGCTGCAGCAAGTTTACCACTCAGAATCGATGAGATTCTTGTTGCCCTTTTCTATTACCTGGAGAAGAGTGCCAAGAGAAAAGAACGGCTTCAGAAATTTTAAAGTTTGGATGGAAAAGAAATAAAGAAATTGTTGAAGCACGTGTGCACAAGATGGCTATCCTTAGGCAGGTGTTTAGACAGATTATTAGATCAGTGGGATCCACTTCTTTCGTTTTTCAAGGATGAAGTAGTGAATGCTCCAAACGTTTCTGCCAGTTTGTCATTCTTCACCATTTCTAAAGCAGGCCGCAGTAGATCCGATGACAACCAGAAAAAGAGACTTATCGATTGCTCCTCCTCATCTGAAGCCAAAAGAATGGCACATTCTCCCAAATGTGACATGCCAGTTCTGCGAAACGTGAATCCCACTACATCTCACGAAGAAAAGCTGTTCATGTTTCTTTCTTCGGACCTTAACAAGGCTATTTGCACTTTTCTGCATGTGACTATGCCATCATTTGAAAGAGTTAATACAGTCCTTCAGAGTGCTTCCCTGCATATTCACATATTATTCGACTTAATGATGGATCTGTTGAAACAGACGCTCACTAAGTTTGTGAAACCAAGTGTAATTAAAGGCTCTGCATTGCTTGATGTCCAGTATCACCCTATCCAGAACCAGAAAGTTGACGAGGAATTGATTATTGGCATTCAAACCCAGAACTTGGTTAAGACACTGAAAGATGAAGACAAATCTCTATTTTTTTCGTCTGTCAGAAACTATTTCTGTACTGCCTGTGATTACATGGTCAATAAGTTCCCTTTCAGGAGTGATGTCCTGAAGCATGCACAGGTTGCAAAACTTGACAGCAGCAAAGAAGCTCAGTTTTCTTCCATTAATTTCTTTTTGGAGAAGTTTCTCATTATTCTGTTGCGGAAAGGAAATGAAACAAGAGATGATGCTGTCAGTGAACTCCAAAGGCAGTTTGCAGCCCTTCAGATAGATGACTTGTCTTCTGTTGAAGGTAAACAGGGTTCGGTTGTTTCTAAATGGGCTCAGGTGTTAAACATCCTTGAAGCTGATGGACATCATAAATTCGACAGAATCTCTAGATTCATGTTGTCTATTCTTACAATACCGCATAGTAATGCAGAATGCGAGCGGATGTTTAGCCTAGTTAAGAAGAATAGGACTCAGTTCAGGTCATCTATGTCCAATGGAACTCGGAAGCCATTTCCATTTTAAAGACGAACAGTTTTGAACCATGTTATAAAAGCACTTTTTCTAAAGACTTTTTAAAGAAAGCTAAGCAAGCTACAAGTTTATCCCTTAAATCGGACTAAAGGAAGTGCATGTGATTGTAAATAATATAAATAACTTCAATGTACTGTATATAATTATCTTTTTGGTTTGAAGTGCAGCTAGATACTCTTTTCTGCAAAATTTTCTTCGGTTGTGTGCATAGCCTACGAATAACGTTGGGTAAGTGGATTTCATTGATAAATTTTACAAGTACTTGTGGTCGTTTAATTCACGTTAAATATTTTGTCCTTTGGAATATTGTATTAATGCTATAGAGCTCTAATTATCTGAAGTGAAAAATATGCATGCATTTTGTGTTGTTAAAATGCATTTTGACGCGCGGGTTCTGCGTGTTTCGACGCGCGGGTTCGGACGTATTTTGACGCGCGGGATTTTTACTGATTGGCCTTTTGGAAAGTTGGCAGGTATGCTATCGGTTATGTATTCACAGATTCTTATTTCCAACATCACCTGTTGTGTTATTGGCTTAGATTTCCTTCCTACCGCTCCTTTCACAATCATATTTGTTACCTTTAATACGTCTAACTTGCCCATTTGTTTTTTATGTTTGTTATACCATTCGGTAGATATAGCATTAATTTGACTACCAGTATCGAGTAGCGCAACTACCGATATTTTGTTGAGGTGTATATTTATTTCAGGACACTTAACTCTACGTATTTCTTGATATTCAGTCTCCTCTTCCAGTAAGGAATCCCTAATGTCTACAAAAGTTGTACTAATTTCCTTATAGTTAATACTTAAGTCTACCTTATTTCTACCATAATGCCTATTTAGTTTTTTGAATTCGTGCAGTTTTTTGAATTCATATTAGTTGTATTGACTACCTGCGAGTTTGGTTGGTTACCGCTGGTACTGGCAATGGCATTTACTTGCGACTCATATATTCTGTTTGGTGGCGGTTCTCTCTCTCTCTCTCTCTCTCTCTCTCTCTCTCTCTCTCTCTCTCTCTCTCTCTCTCTCTCTCTCTCTCCCCGTTCGGGCTCATTGTCCGCCTGTCATCAATTTGTTTTATGATGCTGAGTGGTCGGTCGTTCATTTTTGTTGTGTTGCCACTGCAGTCGTACACCCCTTTTGTTCCTGTTTGGGTTGTACCTGCGTGTTATACTCGCCGTTGCTGTCATCCTTCTTTTTCCTTAATGTGGCAAATTCCATTAATAACATCTGGAATTCCGTTATGTTGTTGACACCCCTTATTATACATGCTACCGCAATTTCATGACTGTAATGACGTTTCAATTTTCGTATCAGGTGCCGGTCTGATATTGGTGGTATCAGTTGTCGGTTTTGTAGTATACAGCGTTCCATATGCTGTACCATACTCAATCCGCTTTCCGGTCGATACTTCCCAAATTCTAATCTATCGCACATGACTTCTTGTATCATTTGGTTCCAGTACTTAGCGGTAAACGCTTCCTGAAACTCTGAAAAGGTTTTAATTTCACTCCTAATCAACTTCCACCAGATGGCGGCCTCTCCTTCCAAATGCCTGGACACCCAGTTAACTCCTTTGCTTAGGTAGTGTTCTCTATGAAGTTCCTCCAACTCTTTAACAAATTCCATTGGATATTCTCCTTCTCCGTTAAAGGTAATGTTCTTGGCGTACTCCAGTATCATCCCGTGTTGCCTTAGCGTTCTTTCGATTTGTGTGAATCTTGCACGTACATCTTCCTTGATTTGTGTCAGCTGCCCGTCCACCGCCGTGCAGTTGTTTTCATAGAGTTCTGTTAATTTTTGTATTTGTTCACCATTCTTTTTATTGTTATTATTTACTTTACTATTTAGTGTTTTAATTTCCTGTGCAACAACAACTTGATGTTGTCTGCGAACTTGCTCGCTCTTCTCCAAGTGTTCTCCAACTTCTGACTGTACGATCTCCATTTCTTCTTGAACGACTTCTTTCGTTTCTGTCCGTAATTTGGTAGCTATTTCTTGGTTTTCGTTTCTGATTTGGTGTATCTGTTGTTCTACCTGTGTTTTATGTTCCTGCAATTTTTGTGTCATTTTTTTGTTCCATGTCATCTATTCTTCTTTCTATTCGTGTTGTGTTCTCTGTCATTTGTCTGGTATTTTCTGCTATTGTTTTTGTCAAGTTCTGTTCTATTTGTTTAGCGCTTTCTTCATTTTTTCTAGTGCTTTCTGTTATTTGTTGTGTGATGTGTTGTAGTGTCATATTGATATCTACGTTTGTTGCGTTTCACTACGTACTTGTGTTTGTTGTGTTTCTTGACGGACGTCTTCTTCTTCCCATCGTCCCCTTGCCTCTGAAGAAACCATCGGGCTCTCGTTTTCCGTGGATTCCTCCCATCCTCTAGTCTCTTCCATCTGATTATTTACATCAAATTCTACTTCACTACCACCATTATTCTCGCTGTTATCTGCCGTATTGGTTTTGTTAATATTAGACAATTTAAATTTCCTTAACTGCTTACTTTTGCAACGCGTTATCATTTAATGTTTATACCTTAACATATACTTATTTTAACTTATCTATCGTCTATCCCGTTTCATTCTGCTGAGCTAAATCAAGCTCCACCTAGTTGGGCGTCAAATATTACGTTCGTGGAATTATACCACGTTGATGGCGACAATTATTATAATTACAACGCTTGCGTGATAATATCAATTATATTTATTATAATACAGTAAAGCCCCGATTATCCGCGGAATTGTGTGGCAAGGGCACCACGGATAGTAAAAATTGCAGATAACCCGAAAAAAGACTAAAAATGATGTGTAAACATGAAAAAAAAGATTTCACCATAAAAACTATGTTTTATTGTACAAAAAACATAATATGTAAAACTTTTAAAATATGTACAGTACCGCAGAAACCTTTGCTCTACGTCTAAATCACTAAAATAAAGAACAGTAAACAAAAACCAATACTGTACTGTTAACAAAAAGTGTTCAGTTACGCCTTTTTAAAAAAATCAGTCACTCGTTTTTGCTTCTTGCTTTGGAAACACCTTTTCTTTATTCTAGATTGTACTTTCCTTAACATGAGTTTTTCTGCCAGATGTGCGTCGTATTTTTCCTCTAAATCCGGCTACGTGCTGCAAAGCAGTTTCGTGTGTCATCCACGCAGGCGCCTCGTCTTCTTCACTTTCACTTTGTTCTTCTTCGTTCTCGTTCACTCCCATTGCTTTGTTCGTTATCTCTACGTCAGTCAGTCGTTCAAACCCCGGCTCACTTGCGTCGCATTCCAGCCACTCTTCTATGTTCTCTTCGTCGACATTCTCACCTCCCGGAACGGATGTCACTAGGTCAACAAGTGTAGCAGTGGGCATGACTTCATTCTCTTCTTCACAAATGTTTCGGTTGACATTTGTTTCGATACTCGGAAAGAGTTTTCTCCATGATTTAACAAGGGTTGAGGGTTTGATGTAATCCAATGCATACGCAATATCGTAAATGCTATCCAAAATTGTATATTCTTCCAAAATTCTTTGAGATCGCAGACTTCTTCGATTTTTGACAGTAACAACTTTGTTCTGTATGTTCTCTTCATGGTTGCAATGACTCCCTGGTCCATAGGTTGTATCAACGCAGTAACATTTGGGGGGAAAACTTTGCGAAGATTTGCCCGTCAGAAGATTTAAGCACACATGTAGCTGGGTGTGAAGCCGCGTTGTCAATTAACAAAACAGCCTTCTTTGGCAAATTTTTTGAGTCAAGATGTTTACGTATTTGAGGCACAAAAATGTTTTCAAACCATTCTTGAAAAATCTGCTGGTTCATCCAACCTTTTTTTTTGATTGAAATAATCAACTGGTAAATTTTCTGCTCTTGTCCCCTTAAAAGACCTCGGTTTCTTAGATTTACCGATTACAAGAAGCCTAAGTTTGTGACTACCCGCAGCGTTGCTGCATGGCAAGATTGTAATTCTTTCCTTGCTACTTTTGTGACCTGCCGCTTGATGTTCACTTTCAAATGCTAAAGTACAAGTGGGAAGACACTTCCAAAAAAGCCCTGATTCATCAGCGTTATAAATTTGTTCATATAACAGATCTTCAGACAACACAAACTCTTCAAAATCACGTTGAAAATCATCAGCTGCTTGTTGATCACCACTCAGCTTCTCTCCGTGTAGACCAATCTCTCTAATTCCATGACGTTTCTTAAAACGATGTAACCAACCGGACGACGCATCAAAATTTCCTTCCAGGCCTAACGAATCAAAAAAGATTTTTGCTTTAGCTGCAATGGTAGGACGAGACACGGGGGTGCCCTCACTTCGCACCTGAGCTAACCATTCCGCTAATGCCGAGTCAAGTTCTTTATAGGTGGATTTCTTCATTGTTTTTCGTTTTTTCATCCCAGAAGCACTGTCCGACACTGATGCAAAGGCTAACAGTTTGTCTTTTTGCTTTAAAACGTCTCGCACTGTTGTTTCCCCGATCCCGTAATTAAAACACATCTGCTTCCTTGAAGCGCCATTTTCTATTTTAGAAATCATTTCAAGTTTTTGTGCAATCGTTAACACAACCTTCTTTCGTTTTTCAGCCATTATTAATTTCAGGAACTAACGAACTGATCACGACTGATCACTAAGCACGCTTACTGACAACTGACACCACTGGCAGACCGAGAGAATATGTACGTATAGGGGGAAGGTTAGTGAACTTGACCAAACCAAAGAGCAAGAGCCAAAACAAAATTCCGAGAAGGCCTATAGGATTACGGTGCACAATAAACCTTTCAGAAATTTTCGACCTTCGCACTGTAGGGCCTATTGTATTTTCCCTGTTGTTGGCTTGGATTAAAATTGGTTTTTTTGAGGTTCGTAATTAAAAACTTTTTCACGGCACTCGCGGATAATCCGTACCGCGGATCATCCGCTCGCGGATAATCGGGGCTTTACTGTATATATATTATATAATTAAATATATCGTATTTATGAAACATAGTATTAAATCATTTATAAATTTATCATTGTTCAACATTAGGATTTATGAAACAAAGTATTAAATAATTTATAAATTTATTATTGTTCAACATTAGGATTTATGAAACAAATTGAATCTTTGCAACTATTATTCATTGAGCAATACATTTATGGTTTAACCTAACAGATTATATATATGTGTTAATGATTATCTTCTTTCACAATTATGAATTAATATCTATAAAGTACATATATATTTAATAATTATTTCTTTCCTTGTCATAAGATACAGAATACCATTAGCATCTCAACATACACATGAATTTTTTCAGAATGAAACGGGCAAACCATGGACAGACGACTATATTACATAGGATCTACTTTAGTAATCAATTAAATTTAAATTTGTTACTTGATTTTTGATTATCCATTTCCTGCATTCTCCGTATCTCACTTTCCACACATCACTCTTTATCACTACTTGCTCTGCTTTTGATTTCACTCGTACGCGATAACAACTGATGCTCGCGCACTGTGACCTTAAATTCGGCTATATACTCCGTATTACGCACACATAATAAAGTATACTTCTGCCTTTACTTAATTCAGATTACGCGCACAGTAAATATACTTCTCTCTTGATGCCGCACTAAATTAAGTTTAGTCACTCGCGAACCGCTTGCTTCTTCGTGTTAGCTTGAACAATTTCCGGTTAGATTGTAGATATGTAATTATTGAATAATAACTTGATTTATTAATTCTTTCATGTTTACTTAAACAAGAATATCGTCACAATAAAACTGATATATTACTCCTTCGACTGATTCAACTAAACTCCTTTGATTGATATAAGACTATAAGGCCCATATCTAAGACTCCGAGACTGACACTCCAGATTAATACTCTAAGACGCAAAACAAGACCCTCTCGCGTTCCTACGAGGGCAATATTTATATGGTTGAACGTACTACACTTCCCACTGTCAAACTAAAAAATACCCCAATTGGCTATCTGTTCAAAATTTTGCCGGTAAATTTGAATTCACTCACTCAGCAGCTGATAATAGTTCGTGCTTCCAAATGACGCTATTTTTGGTTGGCTATAACATTGGGCATGCGAGTTCTTCCCGCGTGTACGTTAGCTTGCAAAAATGATGCTGACTTTCTCTTGCTCAAACAGCTTTCGCCGCCTATTTCTTTTGTAATTCCAAGGTTGTTTTTACCACCCTGCTAACGGTATTCTGTATTTTTTGTTACTATGAGCAAACAAAGCATTCTATATCTTTTATGACTAGAAAGTTGTTTTCTGACAATACATTTTCAAAACGTCTGGCGCCTTACTGTCGCCTGTATAATATTACAATTTTTATACTACTAGGAGACGTTCATCTGTATCGTTATTAATATGATTACATTACAATTTAGCAATTCTTATTTGCCAAACACATGATGTATTATGAATTAAGTCTATAAACTAATATCTAAGGTAGCGTAACATATAGGGTTACGTTGTATTTGTCCCCAAATTGATTTAACCATAATCGATATTAAGACTTTGGGTAAACAATTTTCATGCCTCAGAATTCCTTATTCACTATTGACAAAGATTGTTTACATGCGAGGGTGACGTACTTTCCATTTTAACAACAGTACATTCTACCTACTAGTCTGACAACTTTCGCTTTTATTGTTTGTTTTGTGCATCACTCACGGTTACTACCCTCTGTCAGCTGTACATTTTTTTTTTTTTTTTTTCACTGCTTGTGAATCACTTTCTATTAAGTATGTATCACATCGCTTAACATTACTTATATTTAATACATATTGTTTTTATTCTATTACAATGGTACATATTTTAAGGAAATTTAAATTCTGTTTCTTTTAAGAAATTTAGAAATTTATTTCCCTTTCACCTTTAATAATATTAACTCCTTCATTCTACCCTTTGGTGGTATGGTTTTAATTGTCGGACGTTTAAGATTCCGCGTACTGTGCCAGGTTTGTCCACATCTGCTACTTCATATGTCGCTTCTCCTTTGCTGTTCGTTACCACATATGGGCCGTCGTATAACTCGCAAAACATTGCCGTTATTTTGTTTAACACGTCGGAGATTGGGTTAGTTCTGATTAAGACCAGATCTCCTTCCTTGAATTTTAATTTATCACCTCCTTCATTCTGTTTTCTTGCTCTTTGCTCACCTTTCCTTTTCAGCTTCTGGTAAATCTCTTTTCGACAGTCCTTTATATCTTCCTTCCTTACTTCTTGATCTATGTACTCTTCCCACACTCTCCTCGGTTTCCGACCCCATTTTGCTTGAAATGGTGTCATCTCGATCGTATCGTGGCGTGTTTCATTTATGCATTTCTCGATGATTTTAATGTATTTCGCCCATTTCGTCTGGTGTCCACCCACCATGACCCTGAAGATATTACTCAGCTGACGGTTAATTCTCTCCGCTAGATTGGTACATGGGTTACGGATGGCAGTATATTTGGGCTTAATTTCGAGAGCTTTCAACTGCTTCACCCATGATTTACTAGTAAATTGAGTACCGTTATCTGTTAATATCACCTTGGGCTTACCAATTTCTTGGATATATGATTTTAACTTGTTGAGTGTTATGACAGTTATTGCCTTCTTCATGGGGTATAGTTTTACATATTTTGTAAAATTATCGACTCTTACAAGAATATATTTAACTCCGCTCGGTGATGTTAATAGAGGCCCATAAAAGTCCATACTGACTATATCGCCTTTTTCTTTTGGTAAAACTGGTCTGGTTTGTCCAACTCCCTTCCTGAAGTGATCTTTGCATTTTTGACAAGTATCGCATGTTTTGACCAATTTCTTTATATATTTATAGAAGTGATCTCCCGTAAAATGCTCTTTGTATACTTCATAACTCTTCTTTACACCGCAGTGTCCGTATATTTCATGGATTTCCTTTAGTAATGCTTCTCCGATTTCCTTTGTTAGCATCACTTTTCATCTCCTGTTCTCCTTTCGATACAACTTATTGTTATACAATTGGTACATATTTCGTAATTTGCCATCTACATTATCATGCAACTTATCAATAATGGTTTTCAATTTCGGGTCTCTTTGTTGATTTTGTGCTATATGTTTTAAGTAGTTTTTTAACTGCTTGTTAAGTCTGATATCGACGGTGTATATTTCTGTTTCTTCATCGCCGTCCTGTATTAGACTCTCTTGTAAATCCTCCAGGTTACGACTGAGTACATCTGCCACAATGTTTTCACTCCCTTTACAGTGTACTATTTCAAAAATCATATTCTTGTATGGCTAATATCCATCTAGTGATCCTAGAACATGTTAACTGGCATTTTTGTATAAATGTGAGGGCTTTATTGTCTGTAATTATCGTCAGCGGACGTCCTAATACGTAGGTCCTAAATTTTTTTAGACAATGGACCACGCCTAGTAGTTCCACTTCCGTTGTAAATAGTTTAGCTCTGCTCCTCGAAGTACACGACTTGCGAACGCTATAACCCCTATCTGGCCGTCATCATCGATTTGATACAGTTGACCTCCAATTGCGTACTTACTCGTGTCGGTCTGCAGATAGACGCGCTTATTCAGGTCCGGATGTTTCAACATCACCGTGTTCACATATAGTTTTTTGACTTCGTTAAACTGCTTCTCTAACTCTTCATTCCATTTGAACCTCACACCCTTTTTCAGTAGCTGTAACAGTGGTCTGGTTTTCTCGGCATATTTACTAGTAAACTTATTATAGAAGTTGGTTAAACCAAGAAACCCTTTTAGTTGTTTGAGATTTTTTGGTCTTGGGAATCCCATAATCGCAGCTATTTTTTCTGTAGAGGCACTGATGCCTTGTGTTGACAACTCGTATCCTAAGTAATTAATTTTTTCTCGAAAAAAACTTTGACTTTTTCAAGTTCACGGTAAAGTTTGCTCCTTTCAAATTTTCTAATAACAACCACAGGTGAACCAGATGTTCTTCGACGCTTCCTGATATACACAGACAGTCATCCATGTATAGAATTGTAAACTTCTTCACTTCCTCTGATAAGACATGGCCCAGTCCGCATGTCAAGCTGGCTAGGCTCGTCTTTAATCCGAATGGTGTAGCCGTATACCGGTAACATCTTCCTTTATATAGGAACCCAGTAAAGTCACGGCATTCTTCAGCCAGCGGGATTTGCCAGAAGCTGCTGGTTAGGTCAATGCTGCTCATTACCTTGATGTTGCCGCAGCTCGCCAACACTTCATTTATAGGCAAGGCTCCTTCATGATCCGGTACCGTCACCGCATTAATCCGCCTTGTGTCCAAACATAACCGCACCGATTGGTCCTTTTTAATTACCGTCACCATTGGATTAATATAAGGACTAGCAGCCCGTTCGATGACTCCGCACTCCTCCATCTTCTTAATCTCCTTATCCACCGCGTCTCGATATTTCTGAGGGACTGGCCACCCTTTCATGCAATAAGGTGTGGTGTCAGTTACCACAAATCGATGTTCGTATGTGGCTATCTTTCCTGGATACTCTCGGAAAACTTGGTAGTTATTAAATAAAACATCCTCCAACTTCTTCTTTGTTTGTGCACTGACACCTGTCGTTTCTTCGAGTGTTTCTCGAATTGTTGTCTCAGTTTTCTCCTCTTCTTCAGCGATTTCCACTGTTAGTATCTCAGAACATACGGGTATTTTCCCATTAGTATTATTATTAAAAGTTATGTGGTTGTCCTTGAGATTGATAATACATTTACTCTACTGTAGTAGACTGATTCCAATTATACAATCACGAATCAAATTTGGTACTATTATGAAAACACTATCGCATACCTGCCGACTTTTACGGTTTTTCCGTAAAATTTACGGAATAGCGTGTGTTTTACGGCTTTACGGATGAACTAAGATTTTTTACGATTTTACGTACGAAGACCTTATTTTCAAAATTCGCGCCAGAACGAGCATCCGCATGCTACCGGTACATGTTGTGTGACCATCGATATAATATATTATCTCGATGTGTGTGACCCGTGAGTATTCGATACATCGCATTTTCCGGTCGTTACAGTTTTCGACCATGAATACATTCCTATATGAATACAATGCTTTCCGGCTGAAATGCAGTCGTTCTATATCGATATATTTGAGTTGCGAGATCGACTAGTTGGTTCGCAAGCCGCTCCGATTGAAGCGTGGTTAAAGTATTCTTTGTTTCGCTGACTTGGCGTGGTTGGATGCAAGTTACGTAACTGAGATTGTATATTATTGTTACGGAATAATGTGTGAATTGCCCTCGTTGCATTTTCTTCGTGTTTTACGCAACGTGTTGGGAAGTCAAGGTTGTGCTGGAATTGTTTTTAAAGAAATCGTGAATTGTGCTCGTCGCTTGTTTATCTTCATTATTTGCACCATGTGTTTGGAAGCTGAGAATATGTTGTGTTGTAATTGGGGAAAGACCTTGTGAATCGTGCTCATCGTTTATTTTGCGTCGTATTTTTCTCAACGTGTTGGGAAGTCGAGGTTATGCTGCAAGTTTGAAAAAAACATGAATTGTGCTTGTCGCTATTTTTGCTTCATTTTTGTCTTCACTTATTTCGATACAAAGGTTTGTCGCTTTATGACTATGTTGTTTATCAGAAATCATGAGTGAATCCACGAAAAAACAGTATTTTCAGGTGTTTAGGGAATCCTATTCTTTGGAATTCCCATGCATCTTGAAATCCAGAAAAGGAGAAAAATTTGCGTTTTGTACCGTGTGTGCGTGTGATATTAATATAGCATATGGCAGCAAAAACGATATTACAAATCATATTAAGTGTGCTAAACATCTCAGTAATTTGAAGTCAAAGGCAGAGAATCAGAAAATACATAGTTTCTTTACCAAAGCTGGAGATAGTAATTACGATGTTATTCAAGCCGAGTGTTTGTTTACTTCTTTTCTAATAGAGCACAACATACCACTGGCTGCAGCTGATCATGCAGGAGCCTTGTTCAGAAGGATGTTCCCTACATCAGAAATTGCTAAAACGTATGGCTGTGATCGCACGGAAACAACGTGTGTTTTGAACGAAATGGCACTTGTACAACCCAAGAAATTGTCACACGTCTACAGAATGGACCATTTTGTTTGTCCACAGATGGAAGCAATTACACTAGTTCGAAGCTGTATCCGATAGTGGTTACATTTTATGATGCTGTGCAAGAAAATGTTACAAGTAGTGTACTATTGGTACCAGCATTGGAAGGAGATTCGACTGGATGCAACATTGGTAAGCTGCTACTATCGCAATTGGAATTCCACAAAATACCAATTAAAAACTGTCTTGCATTCTGTTCGGACAATGCTCCTGTTATGATTGGACAGAAAAATGGAGTTCTTGCAGTTCTGAAAGAAGCTCATGCAGATATTTTTGCATTGGTTGCAGCTGCCATCTCATTAATTTAGCTGCTGAGAAAGCTGCAGCAAGTTTACCACTCAGAATCGATGAGATTCTTGTTGCCCTTTTCTATTACCTGGAGAAGAGTGCCAAGAGAAAAGAACGGCTTCAGAAATTTTAAAGTTTGGATGGAAAAGAAATAAAGAAATTGTTGAAGCACGTGTGCACAAGATGGCTATCCTTAGGCAGGTGTTTAGACAGATTATTAGATCAGTGGGATCCACTTCTTTCGTTTTTCAAGGATGAAGTAGTGAATGCTCCAAACGTTTCTGCCAGTTTGTCATTCTTCACCATTTCTAAAGCAGGCCGCAGTAGATCCGATGACAACCAGAAAAAGAGACTTATCGATTGCTCCTCCTCATCTGAAGCCAAAAGAATGGCACATTCTTCCAAATGTGACATGCCAGTTCTGCGAAACGTGAATCCCACTACATCTCACGAAGAAAAGCTGTTCATGTTTCTTTCTTCGGACCTTAACAAGGCTATTTGCACTTTTCTGCATGTGACTATGCCATCATTTGAAAGAGTTAATACAGTCCTTCAGAGTGCTTCCCTGCATATTCACATATTATTCGACTTAATGATGGATCTGTTGAAACAGACGCTCACTAAGTTTGTGAAACCAAGTGTAATTAAAGGCTCTGCATTGCTTGATGTCCAGTATCACCCTATCCAGAACCAGAAAGTTGACGAGGAATTGATTATTGGCATTCAAACCCAGAACTTGGTTAAGACACTGAAAGATGAAGACAAATCTCTATTTTTTTCGTCTGTCAGAAACTATTTCTGTACTGCCTGTGATTACATGGTCAATAAGTTCCCTTTCAGGAGTGATGTCCTGAAGCATGCACAGGTTGCAAAACTTGACAGCAGCAAAGAAGCTCAGTTTTCTTCCATTAATTTCTTTTTGGAGAAGTTTCTCATTATTCTGTTGCGGAAAGGAAATGAAACAAGAGATGATGCTGTCAGTGAACTCCAAAGGCAGTTTGCAGCCCTTCAGATAGATGACTTGTCTTCTGTTGAAGGTAAACAGGGTTCGGTTGTTTCTAAATGGGCTCAGGTGTTAAACATCCTTGAAGCTGATGGACATCATAAATTCGACAGAATCTCTAGATTCATGTTGTCTATTCTTACAATACCGCATAGTAATGCAGAATGCGAGCGGATGTTTAGCCTAGTTAAGAAGAATAGGACTCAGTTCAGGTCATCTATGTCCAATGGAACTCGGAAGCCATTTCCATTTTGAAGACGAACAGTTTTGAACCATGTTATAAAAGCACTTTTTCTAAAGACTTTTTAAAGAAAGCTAAACAAGCTACAAGTTTATCCCTTAAATCGGACTAAAGGAAGTGCATGTGATTGTAAATAATATAAATAACTTCAATGTACTGTATATAATTATCTTTTTGGTTTGAAGTGCAGCTAGATACTCTTTTCTGCAAAATTTTCTTCGGTTGTGTGCATAGCCTACGAATAACGTTGGGTAAGTGGATTTCATTGATAAATTTTACAAGTACTTGTGGTCGTTTAATTCACGTTAAATATTTTGTCCTTTAGAATATTGTATTAATGCTATAGAGCTCTAATTATCTGAAGTGAAAAATATGCATGCATTTTGTGTTGTTAAAATGCATTTTGACGCGCGGGTTCTGCGTGTTTCGACGCGCGGGTTCGGACGTATTTTGACGCGCGGGATTTTTACTGATTGGCCTTTTGGAAAGTTGGCAGGTATGCTATCGGTTATGTATTCACAGATTCTTATTTCCAACATCACCTGTTGTGTTATTGGCTTAGATTTCCTTCCTACCGCTCCTTTCACAATCATATTTGTTACCTTTAATACGTCTAACTTGCCCATTTGTTTTTTATGTTTGTTATACCATTCGGTAGATATAGCATTAATTTGACTACCAGTATCGAGTAGCGCAACTACCGATATTTTGTTGAGGTGTATATTTATTTCAGGACACTTAACTCTACGTATTTCTTGATATTCAGTCTCCTCTTCCAGTAAGGAATCCCTAATGTCTACAAAAGTTGTACTAATTTCCTTATAGTTAATACTTAAGTCTACCTTATTTCTACCATAATGCCTATTTAGTTTTTTGAATTCGTGCAGTTTTTTGAATTCATATTAGTTGTATTGACTACCTGCGAGTTTGGTTGGTTACCGCTGGTACTGGCAATGGCATTTACTTGCGACTCATATATTCTGTTTGGTGGCGGTTTCTCTCTCTCTCTCTCTCTCTCTCTCTCTCTCTCTCTCTCTCTCTCCCCGTTCGGGCTCATTGTCCGCCTGTCATCAATTTGTTTTATGATGCTGAGTGGTCGGTCGTTCATTTTTGTTGTGTTGCCACTGCAGTCGTACACCCCTTTTGTTCCTGTTTGGGTTGTACCTGCGTGTTATACTCGCCGTTGCTGTCATCCTTCTTTTTCCTTAATGTGGCAAATTCCATTAATAACATCTGGAATTCCGTTATGTTGTTGACACCCCTTATTATACATGCTACCGCAATTTCATGACTGTAATGACGTTTCAATTTTCGTATCAGGTGTCAGTCTGATATTGGTGGTATCAGTTGTCGGTTTTGTAGTATACAGCGTTCCATATGCTGTACCATACTCAATCCGCTTTCCGGTCGATACTTCCCAAATTCTAATCTATCGCACATGACTTCTTGTATCATTTGGTTCCAGTACTTAGCGGTAAACGCTTCCTGAAACTCTGAAAAGGTTTTAATTTCACTCCTAATCAACTTCCACCAGATAGCGGCCTCTCCTTCCAAATGCCTGGACACCCAGTTAACTCCTTTGCTTAGGTAGTGTTCTCTATGAAGTTCCTCCAGCTCTTTAACAAATTCCATTGGATATTCTCCTTCTCCGTTAAAGGTAATGTTCTTGGCGTACTCCAGTATCATCCCGTGTTGCCTTAGCGTTCTTTCGATTTGTGCGAATCTTGCACGTACATCTTCCTTGATTTGTGTCAGCTGCCCGTCCACCGCCGTGCAGTTGTTTTCATAGAGTTCTGTTAATTTTTGTATTTGTTCACCATTCTTTTTATTGTTATTATTTACTTTACTATTTAGTGTTTTAATTTCCTGTGCAACAACAACTTGATGTTGTCTGCGAACTTGCTCGCTCTTCTCCAAGTGTTCTCCAACTTCTGACTGTACGATCTCCATTTCTTCTTGAACGACTTCTTTCGTTTCTGTCCGTAATTTGGTAGCTATTTCTTGGTTTTCGTTTCTGATTTGGTGTATCTGTTGTTCTACCTGTGTTTTATGTTCCTGCAATTTTTGTGTCATTTTTTTGTTCCATGTCATCTATTCTTCTTTCTATTCGTGTTGTGTTCTCTGTCATTTGTCTGGTATTTTCTGCTATTGTTTTTGTCAAGTTCTGTTCTATTTGTTTAGCACTTTCTTCATTTTTTCTAGTGCTTTCTGTTATTTGTTGTGTGATGTGTTGTAGTGTCATATTGATATCTACGTTTGTTGCGTTTCACTACGTACTTGTGTTTGTTGTGTTTCTTGACGGACGTCTTCTTCTTCCCATCGTCCCCTTGCCTCTGAAGAAACCATCGGGCTCTCGTTTTCCGTGGATTCCTCCCATCCTCTAGTCTCTTCCATCTGATTATTTACATCAAATTCTACTTCACTACCACCATTATTCTCGCTGTTATCTGCCGTATTGGTTTTGTTAATATTAGACAATTTAAATTTCCTTAACTGCTTACTTTTGCAACGCGTTATCATTTAATGTTTATACCTTAACATATACTTATTTTAACTTATCTATCGTCTATCCCGTTTCATTCTGCTGAGCTAAATCAAGCTCCACCTAGTTGGGCGTCAAATATTACGTTCGTGGAATTATACCACGTTGATGGCGACAATTATTATAATTACAACGCTTGCATGATAATATCAATTATATTTATTATAATACAGTAAAGCCCCGATTATCCGCGGAATTGGGTGGCAAGGGCACCACGGATAGTAAAAATTGCAGATAACCCGAAAAAAGACTAAAAATGATGTGTAAACATGAAAAAAAAGATTTCACCATAAAAACTATGTTTTATTGTACAAAAAACATAATATGTAAAACTTTTAAAATATGTACAGTACCGCAGAAACCTTTGCTCTACGTCTAAATCACTAAAATAAAGAACAGTAAACAAAAACCAATACTGTACTGTTAACAAAAAGTGTTCAGTTACGCCTTTTTAAAAAAATCAGTCACTCGTTTTTGCTTCTTGCTTTGGAAACACCTTTTCTTTATTCTAGATTGTACTTTCCTTAACATGAGTTTTTCTGCCAGATGTGCGTCGTATTTTTCCTCTAAATCCGGCTACGTGCTGCAAAGCAGTTTCGTGTGTCATCCGCGCAGGCGCCTCGTCTTCTTCACTTTCACTTTGTTCTTCTTCGTTCTCGTTCACTCCCATTGCTTTGTTCGTTATCTCTACGTCAGTCAGTCGTTCAAACCCCGGCTCACTTGCGTCGCATTCCAGCCACTCTTCTATGTTCTCTTCGTCGACATTCTCACCTCCCGGAACGGATGTCACTAGGTCAACAAGTGTAGCAGTGGGCATGACTTCATTCTCTTCTTCACAAATGTTTCGGTTGACATTTGTTTCGATACTCGGAAAGAGTTTTCTCCATGATTTAACAAGGGTTGAGGGTTTGATGTAATCCAATGCATACGCAATATCGTAAATGCTATCCAAAATTGTATATTCTTCCAAAATTCTTTGAGATCGCAGACTTCTTCGATTTTTGACAGTAACAACTTTGTTCTGTATGTTCTCTTCATGGTTGCAATGACTCCCTGGTCCATAGGTTGTATCAACGCAGTAACATTTGGGGGGAAAACTTTGCGAAGATTTGCCCGTCAGAAGATTTAACCACACATGTAGCTGGGTGTGAAGGCGCGTTGTCAATTAACAAAACAGCCTTCTTTGGCAAATTTTTTGAGTCAAGATGTTTATGTATTTGAGGCACAAAAATGTTTTCAAACCATTCTTGAAAAATCTGCTGGTTCATCCAACCTTTTTTTTTGGTTGAAATAATGAACTGGTAAATTTTCTGCTCTTGTCCCCTTAAAAGACCTCGGTTTCTTAGATTTACCGATTACAAGAAGCCTAAGTTTGTGACTACCCGCAGCGTTGCTGCATGGCAAGATTGTAATTCTTTCCTTGCTACTTTTGTGACCTGCCGCTTGATGTTCACTTTCAAATGCTAAAGTACAAGTGGGAAGACACTTCCAAAAAAGCCCTGATTCATCAGCGTTATAAATTTGTTCATATAACAGATCTTCAGACAACACAAACTCTTCAAAATCACGTTGAAAATCATCAGCTGCTTGTTGATCACCACTCAGCTTCTCTCCGTGTAGACCAATCTCTCTAATTCCATGACGTTTCTTAAAACGATGTAACCAACCGGACGACGCATCAAAATTTCCTTCCAGGCCTAACGAATCAAAAAAGATTTTTGCTTTAGCTGCAATGGTAGGACGAGACACGGGGGTGCCCTCACTTCGCACCTGAGCTAACCATTCCGCTAATGCCGAGTCAAGTTCTTTATAGGTGGATTTCTTCATTGTTTTTCGTTTTTTCATCCCAGAAGCACTGTCCGACACTGATGCAAAGGCTAACAGTTTGTCTTTTTGCTTTAAAACGTCTCGCACTGTTGTTTTCCCGATCCCGTAATTAAAACACATCTGCTTCCTTGAAGCGCCATTTTCTATTTTAGAAATCATTTCAAGTTTTTGTGCAATCGTTAACACAACCTTCTTTCGTTTTTCAGCCATTATTAATTTCAGGAACTAACGAACTGATCACGACTGATCACTAAGCACGCTTACTGACAACTGACACCACTGGCAGACCGAGAGAATATGTACGTATAGGGGGAAGGTTAGTGAACTTGACCAAACCAAAGAGCAAGAGCCAAAACAAAATTCCGAGAAGGCCTATAGGATTACGGTGCACAATAAACCTTTCAGAAATTTTCGACCTTCGCACTGTAGGGCCTATTGTATTTTCCCTGTTGTTGGCTTGGATTAAAATTGGTTTTTTTGAGGTTCGTAATTAAAAACTTTTTCACAGCACTCTCGGATAATCCGTACCGCGGATCATCCGCTCGCGGATAATCGGGGCTTTACTGTATATATATTATATAATTAAATATATCGTATTTATGAAACATAGTATTAAATCATTTATAAATTTATCATTGTTCAACATTAGGATTTATGAAACAAAGTATTAAATAATTTATAAATTTATTATTGTTCAACATTAGGATTTATGAAACAAATTGAATCTTTGCAACTATTATTCATTGAGCAATACATTTATGGTTTAACCTAACAGATTATATATATGTGTTAATGATTATCTTCTTTCACAATTATGAATTAATATCTATAAAGTACATATATATTTAATAATTATTTCTTTCCTTGTCATAAGATATAGAATACCATTAGCATCTCAACATACTCGTGAATTTTTTCAGAATGAAACGGGCAAACCATGGACAGACGACTATATTACATAGGATCTACTTTAGTAATCAATTAAATTTAAATTTGTTACTTGATTTTTGATTATCCATTTCCTGCATTCTCCGTATCTCACTTTCCACACATCACTCTTTATCACTACTTGCTCTGCTTTTGATTTCACTCGTACGCGATAACAACTGATGCTCGCGCACTGTGACCTTAAATTCGGCTATATACTCCGTATTACGCACACATAATAAAGTATACTTCTGCCTTTACTTAATTCAGATTACGCGCACAGTAAATATACTTCTCTCTTGATGCCGCACTAAATTAAGTTTAGTCACTCGCGAACCGCTTGCTTCTTCGTGTTAGCTTGAACAATTTCTGGTTAGATTGTAGATATGTAATTATTGAATAATAACTTGATTTATTAATTCTTTCATGTTTACTTAAACAAGAATATCGTCACAATAAAACTGATATATTACTCCTTCGACTGATTCAACTAAACTCCTTTGATTGATATAAGACTATAAGGCCCATATCTAAGACTCTGAGACTGACACTCGAGATTAATACTCTAAGACGCAAAACAAGACCCTCTCGCGTTCCTACGAGGGTAATATTTATATGGTTGAACGTACTACACTTCCCACTGTCAAACTAAAAAATACCCCAATTGGCTATCTGTTCAAAATTTTGCCGGTAAATTTGAATTCACTCACTCAGCAGCTGATAATAGTTCGTGCTTCCAAATGACGCTATTTTTGGTTGGCTATAACATTGGGCATGCGAGTTCTTCCCGCGTGTACGTTAGCTTGCAAAAATGATGCTGACTTTCTCTTGCTCAAACCGCTTTCGCCGCCTATTTCTTTTGTAATTCCAAGGTTGTTTTTACCACCCTGCTAACGGTATTCTGTATTTTTTGTTACTATGAGCAAACAAAGCATTCTATATCTTTTATGACTAGAAAGTTGTTTTCTGACAATACATTTTCAAAACGTCTGGCGCCTTACTGTCGCCTGTATAATATTACAATCTTTATACTACTAGGAGACGTTCATCTGTATCGTTATTAATATGATTACATTACAATTTAGCAATTCTTATTTGCCAAACACATGATGTATTATGAATTAAGTCTATAAACTAATATCTAAGGTAGCGTAACATATAGGGTTACGTTGTATTTGTCCCCAAATTGATTTAACCATAATCGATATTAAGACTTTGGGTAAACAATTTTCGTGCCTCAGAATTCCTTATTCACTATTGACAAAGATTGTTTACATGCGAGGGTGACGTACTTTCCATTTTAACAACAGTACATTCTACCTACTAGTCTGACAACTTTCGCTTTTATTGTTTGTTTTGTGCATCACTCACGGTTACTACCCTCTGTCAGCTGTACATTTTTTTTTTTTTTTTTCACTGCTTGTGAATCACTTTCTATTAAGTATATATCACATCGCTTAACATTACTTATATTTAATACATATTGTTTTTATTCTATTACAATGGTACATATTTTAAGGAAATTTAAATTCTGTTTCTTTTAAGAAATTTAGAAATTTATTTCCCTTTCACCTTTAATAATATTAACTCCTTCATTCTACCCTTTGGTGGTATGGTTTTAATTGTCGGACGTTGAAGATTCCGCGTACTGTGCCAGGTTTGTCCACATCTGCTACTTCATATGTCGCTTCTCCTTTGCTGTTCGTTACCACATATGGGCCGTCGTATAACTCGCAAAACGTTGCCGTTATTTTGTTTAACACGTCGGAGATTGGGTTAGTTCTGATTAAGACCAGATCTCCTTCCTTGAATTTTAATTTATCACCTCCTTCATTCTGTTTTCTTGCTCTTTGCTCACCTTTCCTTTTCAGCTTCTGGTAAATCTCTTTTCGACAGTCCTTTATATCTTCCTTCCTTACTTCTTGATCTATGTACTCTTCCCACACTCTCCTCGGTTTCCGACCCCATTTTGCTTGAAATGGTGTCATCTCGATCGTATCGTGGCGTGTTTCATTTATGCATTTCTCGATGATTTTAATGTATTTCGCCCATTTCGTCTGGTGTCCACCCACCATGACCCTGAAGATATTACCCAGCTGACGGTTAATTCTCTCCGCTATATTGGTACATGGGTTACGGATGGCAGTATATTTGGGCTTAATTTCGAGAGCTTTCAACTGCTTCACCCATGATTTACTAGTAAATTGAGTGCCGTTATCTGTTAATATCACCTTGGGCTTACCAATTTCTTGGATATATGATTTTAACTTGTTGAGTGTTATGACAGTTATTGCCTTCTTCATGGGGTATAGTTTTACATATTTTGTAAAATTATCGACTCTTACAAGAATATATTTAACTCCGCTCGGTGATGTTAATAGAGGCCCATAAAAGTCCATACTGACTATATCGCCTTTTTCTTTTGGTAAAACTGGTCTGGTTTGTCCAACTCCCTTCCTGAAGTGATCTTTGCATTTTTGACAAGTATCGCATGTTTTGACCAATTTCTTTATATATTTATAGAAGTGATCTCCCGTAAAATGCTCTTTGTATACTTCATAACTCTTCTTTACACCGCAGTGTCCGTATATTTCATGGATTTCCTTTAGTAATGCTTCTCCGATTTCCTTTGTTAGCATCACTTTTCATCTCCTGTTCTCCTTTCGATACAACTTATTGTTATACAATTGGTACATATTTCGTAATTTGCCATCTACATTATCATGCAACTTATCAATAATGGTTTTCAATTTCGGGTCTCTTTGTTGATTTTGTGCTATATGTTTTAAGTAGCTTTTTAACTGCTTGTTAAGTCTGATATCGACGGTGTATATTTCTGTTTCTTCATCGCCGTCCTGTATTAGACTCTCTTGTAAATCCTCCAGGTTACGACTGAGTACATCTGCCACAATGTTCCCTTTACAGTGTACTATTTCAAAATCATATTCTTGTATGGCTAATATCCATCTAGTGATCCTAGAACATGTTAACTGGCATTTTTGTATAAATGTGAGGGCTTTATTGTCTGTAATTATCGTCAGCGGACGTCCTAATACGTAGGTCCTAAATTTTTTTAGACAATGGACCATGCCTAGTAGTTCCACTTCGTTGTAAATAGTTTAGCTCTGCTCCTCGAAGTACACGACTTGCGAACGCTATAACCCCTATCTGGCCATCATCATCGATTTGATACAGTTGACCTCCAATTGCGTACTTACTCGCGTCGGTCTGCAGATAGAAGCGCTTATTCGGGTCCGGATGTTTCAACATCACCGTGTTCACAAATAGTTTTTTGACTTCGTTAAACTGCTTCTCTAACTCTTCGTTCCATTTGAACCTCACACCCTTTTTCAGTAGCTGTAACAGTGGTGTGGTTTTCTTGGCATATTTACTAGTAAACTTATTATAGAAGTTGGTCAAACCAAGAAACCCTTTTAGTTGTTTGAGATTTTTTGGTCTTGGGAATCCCATAATCGCAGCTATTTTTTCTGTAGAGGTGCTGATGCCTTGTGTTGACAACTCGTATCCTAAGTAATTAATTTTTTCTCGAAAAAACTTTGACTTTTTCAAGTTCACGGTAAAGTTTGCTCCTTTCAAATTTTCTAATAACCACAGGTGAACCAGATTTTCTTCGACGCTTCCTGATATACAAAGACAGTCGTCCATGTATAGAATTGTAAACTTCTTCACTTCCTCTGATAAGACATGACCCAGTCTGCGTGTCAAGCTGGCTAGGCTCGTCTTTAATCCGAATGGTGTAGCCGTATACCGGTAACAGCTTCCTTTATATAGGAACCCAGTAAAGTCACGGCATTCTTCAGCCAGCGGGATTTGCCAGAAGCTGCTGGTTAGGTCGATGCTGCTCATTACCTTGATGTTGCCGCAGCTCGCCAACACTTCATTTATAGGCAATGCCCCTTCATGATTCGGTACCGTCACCACATTAATCCGCCTTGTGTCCAAACATAACCGCACCGATTGGTCCTTTTTAATTACCGTCACCATTGGATTAATATAAGGACTAGCAGCCCGTTCGATGACTCCGCACTCCTCCATCTTCTTAATCTCCTTATCCACCGCGTCTCGATATTTCTGAGGGACTGGCCACCCTTTCATGCAATAAGGTGTGGTGTCAGTTACCACAAATCGATGTTCGTATGTGGCTATCTTTCCTGGATACTCTCGGAAAACTTGGTAGTTATTAAATAAAACATCCTCCAATTTCTTCTTTGTTTGTGCACTGACACCTGTCGTTTCTTCGAGCGTTTCTCGAATTGTTGTCTCAGTTTTCTCCTCTTCTTCAGCGATTTCCACTGTTAGTATCTCAGAACATACGGGTATTTTCCCATTAGTATTATTATTAAAAGTTATGTGGTTGTCCTTGAGATTGATAATACATTTACTCTACTGCAGTAGACTGATTCCAATTATACAATCACGAATCAAATTTGGTACTATTATGAAAACACTATCGCATACCTGCCGACTTTTACGGTTTTTCCGTAAAATTTACGGAATAGCGTGTGTTTTACGGCTTTACGGATGAACTACGATATTTTATGATTTTACGTACGAAGACCTTATTTTCAAAATTCGCGCCAGAACGAGCTTCCGCATGCTACCGGTACATGTTGTGTGACCATTGATATAATATATTATCTCGATGTGTGTGACCCGTGAGTATTCGATACATCGCATTTTCCGGTCATTACAGTTTTCGACCATGAATACATTCCTATATGAATACAATGCTTTCCGGCTGAAATGCAGTCGTTCTATATCGATATATTTGAGTTGCGAGATCGACTAGTTGGTTCACAAGCCGCTCCGATTGAAGCGTGGTTAAAGTATTCTTTGTTTTGCTGACTTGGCATGGTTGGATGCAAGTTACGTAGCTGAGATTGTATATTATTGTTACGGAATAATGTGTGAATTACGCTCGTTGCATTTTCTTCGTGTTTTATGCAACGTGTTGGGAAGTCAAGGTTGTGCTGGAATTGTTTTTAAAGAAATCGTGAATTGTGCTCGTCGCTTGTTTATCTTCATTTTATTTGCACCATGTGTTTGGAAGGTGAGAATATGTTGTGTTGTAATTGGGAAAGACCTTGTGAATTGTGTCGTTTATTTTGCGTCGTATTTTTCTCAACGTGTTGGGAAGTCGAGGTTATGCTGCAAGTTTGAAAAAACATGAATTGTGCTTGTCGCTATTTTTGCTTCATTTTTGTCTTCACTTATTTTGATACAAAGGTTTGTCGCTTTATGACTGTGTTGTTTATCAGAAATCATGAGTGAATCCACGAAAAAACAGTATTTTCAGGTGTTCAGGGAATCCTATTCTTTGGAATTCCCATGCATCTTGAAATCCAGAAAAGGAGAAAAATTTGCGTTTTGTACCGTGTGTGCGTGTGATATTAATATAGCATATGGCGGCAAAAACGATATTACAAATCATATTAAGTGTGCTAAACATCTCAGTAATTTGAAGTCAAAGGCAGAGAATCAGAAAATACATAGTTTCTTTACCAAAGCTGGAGATAGTAATTATGATGTTATTCAAGCCGAGTGTTTGTTTACTTCTTTTCTAATAGAGCACAACATACCACTGGCTGCAGCTGATCATGCAGGAGCCTTGTTCAGAAGGATGTTCCCTACATCAGAAATTGCTAAAACATATGGCTGTGATCGCACAAAAACAACGTGTGTTTTGAACGAAATGGCACTTGTACAACCCAAGAAATTGTCACACGTCTACAGAATGGACTATTTTGTTTGTCCACAGGTGGAAGCAATGACGCTAGTTTGAAGCTGTATCCGATAGTGGTTACATTTTATGATGCTGTGCAAGAAAATGTTACAAGTAGTATACTATTGGTACCAGCATTGGAAGGAGATTCGACTGGACGCAACATTGGTAAGCTGCTACTATCGCAATTGGAATTCCACAAAATACCAATTAAAAACTGTCTTGCATGCTGTTTGGACAATGCTCCTGTTATGATTGGACAGAAAAATGGAGTTCTTGCAGTTCTGAAAGAAGCTCATGCAGATATTTTTGCATTGGTTGCAGCTGCCATCTCATTAATTTAGCTGCTGAGAAAGCTGCAGCAAGTTTACCACTCAGAATCGATGAGATTCTTGTTGCCCTTTTCTATTACCTGGAGAAGAGTGCCAAGAGAAAAGAACGGCTTCAGAAATTTTAAAGTTTGCATGGAAAAGAAATAAAGAAATTGTTGAAGCACGTGTGCACAAGATGGCTATCCTTAGGCAGTGTTTAGACAGATTATTAGATCAGTGGGATCCACTTCTTTCGTTTTTCAAGGATGGAGTAGTGAATGCTCCAAACGTTTCTGCCAGTTTGTCATTCTTCACCATTTCTAAAGCAGGCTGCAGTAGATCCGATGACAACCAGAAAAAGAGACTTATCGATTGCTCCTCCTCATCTGAAGCCAAAAGAATGGCACATTCTTCCAAATGTGACATGCCAGTTCTGCAAAACGTGAATCCCACTACATCTCACGAAGAAAAGCTGTTCATGTTTCTTTCTTCGGACCTTAACAAGGCTATTTGCACTTTTCTGCATGTGACTATCCCATCATTTGAAAGAGTTAATGCAGTCCTTCAGAGTGCTTCCCTGCATATTCACATATTATTCGACTTAATGATGGATCTGTTGAAACAGACGCTCACTAAGTTTGTGAAACCAAGTGTAATTAAAGGCTCTGCATTGCTTGATGTCCAGTATCACCCTATCCAGAACCAGAAAGTTGACGAGGAATTGATTATTGGCATTCAAACCCAGAACTTGGTTAAGACACTGAAAGATGAAGACAAATCTCTATTTTTTTCGTCTGTCAGAAACTATTTCTGTACTGCCTGTGATTACATGGTCAATAAGTTCCCTTTCAGGAGTGATGTCCTGAAGCATGCACAGGTTGCAAAACTTGACAGCATCGAAGAAGCTCAGTTTTCTTCCGTTAATTTCTTTTTGGAAAAGTATTCCATTATTCTGTTGCGGAAAGGAAATGAAACAAGAGATTATGCTGTCAATGAACTCCAAAGGCAGTTTGCAGCCCTTCAGATAGATGACTTGTCTTCTGTTGAAGGTAAACAGGGTTCGGTTGTTTCTAAATGGGCTCAGGTGTTAAACATCCTTGAAGCTGATGGACATCATAAATTCGACAGAATCTCTAGATTCATGTTGTCTATTCTTACAATACTGCATAGTAATGCAGAATGCGAGCGGATTTTTAGCCTAGTTAAGAAGAATAGGACTCAGTTCAGGTCATCTATGTCCAATGGAACTCTGGAAGCCATTTCCATTTTGAAGACGAACAGTTTTGAACCATGTTATAAAAGCACTTTTTCTAAAGACTTTTTAAAGAAAGCTAAACAAGCTACAAGTTTATCCCTTAAATCGGACTAAAGGAAGTGCATGTGATTGTAAATAATATAAATAACTTCAGTGCACTGTATATAATTATCTTTTTGGTTTGAAGTGCAGCTAGATACTCTTTTCTGCAAAATTTTCTTCGGTTGTGTGCATAGCCTACGAATAACGTTGGGTAAGTGGATTTCATTGATAAATTTTACAAGTACTTGTGGTCGTTTAATTCACGTTAAATATTTTGTCCTTTAGAATATTGTATTAATGCTATAGAGCTCTAATTATCTGAAGTGAAAAATATGCATGCATTTTGACGCGCGGGTTCTGCGTGTTTTGACACGCGGGTTCGGACGTATTTTGACGCGCGGGATTTTTACTGATTGGCCTTTTGGAAAGTTGGCAGGTATGCTATCGGTTATGTATTCACAGATTCTTATTTCCAACATCACCTGTTGTGTTATTGGCTTAGATTTCCTTCCTACCGCTCCTTTCACAATCATATTTGTTACCTTTAATACGTCTAACTTGCCCATTTGTTTTTTATGTTTGTTATACCATTCGGTAGATATAGCATTAATTTGACTACCAGTATCGAGTAGCGCAACTACCGATATTTTGTTGAGGTGTATATTTATTTCAGGACACTTAACTCTATGTATTTCTTGATATTCAGTCTCCTCTTCCAGTAAGGAATCCCTAATGTCTACAAAAGTTGTACTAATTTCCTTATAGTTAATACTTAAGTCTACCTTATTTCTACCATAACGCCTATTTAGTTTTTTGAATTCGTGCAGTTTTTTGAATTCATATTAGTTGTATTGACTACCTGTGTGATGGTACAATCATGGTACATTGTATAATTACATAAAATATGGTAACGAGATCATAAATATTGTATTTTCCTATTTTTTGACATACCCAACCCAACCTCAAACACCCTATATAGAATTTACGGTGAGTGGACTATATTACAGTATTTGCCAGGATTTGAACTAATTCATGACAAAAAACGGTGTCACATCACAAAAACAGTGTGCTGTTATTGAGATAAGCAGAGCCAAGCCTTCGTTACGTCAGAGGCGGAGAATGTGTTGACAACTACAAACAGCGATGTCAACAACTTAGACAAAGGAATGTGACGTCAATACACCCCACTTCCGCAGATTTCAACCAGAAATTGCCGTCATTTCATCTGCAGCTCTGATTTGAGCCGGCCGGCCGTCCATTCACTTACGAGTGAATTTTAACTTTTTAGACCACTGTAGGTGGTTAATAAACAGTATAATATCTACTATCAAAATGTATTAAGGAAAGTAATAGTTCGGTTTGGTGTAGGCGTCCTCGACCGATTAAGTCGTTCGTAAACAAGATCGACGTATAGAATCGGTACCACGACGGTGGGTTACGTGGGTTGACCAAAGGTGTCCCGTCAAGCGCAGTAAAATACACCGATTGTGCCGATATACGAACGAGACTGGCAGTGCGAGGAAGCCAACACGGAAATTGGTGAGAGCGTTCCTTATATATTTTGAATCCTTTATTTCCTAATATATGTTATTGTAGAAATCAATCATTTAACAAATTATTCAAAATTTCAATCAAAATTTAAGGAGCTCCAAAATTTAAATAAGTTTGTACCATGATAATGAAAGGGTGAGTGGTTGTGTGCGTGCATAATTATTCTAAGTGCTGGGTTGAGCACCACTATATAAATATATACATGTTATTATTGTATAATCATTTAAACATATAATCATTAAACTTAATCAAAGTTATTATTACACATTATGTTTTTGGAAGGGTTACAGTTGGTTTTAAAAAATGTTATGTAACAAAGTAAAGAATAAAAAGGGGTATTTCATTGGTAACAATTAGAACAGCTGTTTTGTTATTTCAAGCAATTTCCGTTTCCTATGACTTCGCGTAACGAACTTCTGGCCCTTGACTTAGTTAATTGCATAGATGGCGTCTTAGTTTTTGTATACATAACCACATTTGTGAGATATATCGTATTTATAAATTCAAAAATAACGTAACTGTACAGGTGGCTTCTGGAACAGGGACATTAGGTGGTATTATTTAAACATATTATTACCTAATGTACGCCTAGAAAGAACGGAACAAATTGCTTGAGGTAACGGAGACAAAATTTTATAATTCGTAAACATAACCCCACAATTAGGTTATACAATTGTATGCATGCGTGCATTACACAATTGCCAAAATGAGTACTAATGACAATATTACGTTAGAAATAGGTACAACTAATGTAAATTTGACTGGCGAGATGGATGTACAAACACCTCAAACTAGTCAGATTGACGAGGTGCATACGCCTGTATCTGTAGAAATAACGAAAGTCAATACATCCATTTCAACTAGTTTAGATAGTAAGCAGGATGAAACTAATGCAATGATGCAACTTTTATTGAATAAATTTGACAGTTTTGATAAAAAACTAGATGAACAGAAAATCGATTCTAATATTAAATTCAATGAATTAAAGAATGAAATAAAAAGACAAAATTGTCAATTTGAGGAGAGAATTAACACAGTAGAGACACGTTGTGATAACATACAGAAAACCACACTAGCCATTGTTGATGACAAGTTCAGTAGTACCATAAATGATTTAGACACTAAAATTGATCTAGTACAAGACACAGTAAATAACACGATTAAAAGTAAATTACAGTCAACAAGTACAGAAATACAACAGAAATGTTTACATTTTGTAGAAAGTCAAGTAGAAGTTAAAACCAATGTGTTGCAAAATCATTTAGAAAACATTGAAATAAATGTGATAGATATTACTAAAAATTTAGAAGCTATAGATAGTACTATGACTGAACATGAGAAAAATACCAAGAGTAGATTTAATTTGTTACAAAGTAAGATTAAAGAAATTGATGACTTAACTGTACAAAATAGTATGGATGTGCATGATAAATATGATATGATTGCAAATAATTTGACCAGTGTAAAAAACGAATTACGGGGAGAAATAAATAAAAATGTTTCAAGCATAACTGATAGAGTAGTAGTAACTAGAGATTTCTATAATGAAATAGAACTAGAGAATTTTAGCCATGAAAACAGAGTAATACATCCCATGCGATTCCTTAATCAGACTAGGGATTATAATCATTTTAGTAGTAGTAGCTGGGAAGTGAAATTAAATAAAATTATTAAATGTTTCAAGGGTAACTCAGTCATATGGGCTGAAGCTCATAGGTTAGAATGGGATTGCTATAATACTTTTGAAAAAGCTTTTAAGGGTAAATATTGGACAGAAGAAGAGCAGGAGACTTTAAGAAGCCGTATTATGGGAACGGGTAATTTCATGGGACGTAACGTTAGTAATAATAACATTACTATTTATGTAACAAAATTGTACAACGAAGCTAAATATTTAGAGCCTCCTATACCATTTAAGTCATTTGTTAGGTATGTTAGTAAGCACTTACCTAGAGAAGTGCAGGTCACTCTGATGACTAAAGAAATAGAAAATCTTGATGAACTGGAAAGGGTATTAGATATACTACAAAGTATAAATGATCGTGAAATGGGTAGACGCCCTATACAACCAAATACGTATAACCATAACAATAATAACAATGAGTTTAATCGGCCAAGGCCTTATTTTAATCATACTGGCAATAAATATAATGTTAGAAATGATTTACAGACACCAGGCGGTTGGAGTTGTTCTAGTTGCAGGAAGGAGAATCGGGGTCACATGCAGCATTGTTATTTCTGTAAAGCACCAAGAAATAACCAAGTAAAGCAATTCATACCTGCGAACAGAGGAGCCCCGAGTAACAGAGGAGCACCGTACCACCATCAGGGACCAACACGCGGACACCCTGTGCCATCAACAAGTCATAATAGGACACAGCCGGAAAACTGAAGTCAACAGTGGTAAGTAGGACCCGACCACTGTTCAGGGAAACTCATGAGGTCCGACCCATCGAGAACTTACAATCCAACGTAATAAAAGCAGACATCGTTGCCGATTTATTGGAGGAGGAGTGTAACACGACATTGGAGGTGAGAGCTGGACTCACGGAAATACAGGTAACAATAGATAATAGAAACTTTAAAACACTTGTCGATACAGGGAGCGAAATTTCAGTAATAGCCGAGAACATTTTAAGTGAATTGAAAGAATTGAATAAGAATATTCCAGTTTTACCCGTAGCAGGGGTTACAGTAATAGGAGTCACGGGGGTACGTAGTAAAAGGGTGACAAAACAGATACATTTAAGCTTCTCAATTGGAGATATGAATTTTGATAATACATTTTTGGTAGTCAAGGGGTTAAGTTTAGACATCATTTTGGGAAATGATTTTTTACAAAGAAATAAAGCTGTAATAAATTTTAAAGAAAAAGTGGTGGAGTTAGATGGGGGTGATCGGTCTGTGAAAATTAATTTTGAAAATGTGATAAATAAAGTTAGAACCACTGGTATGAAATTGTTACCGAAACAAGTAGTTGAGAATCACTTAGATACTAAAGTAAATTTTTGTATAGAGGGTGAGTATTTAGAAGATGTTGATAATGAACTGAGTAATATTAATAATGAAGTATGGGAGATAAGGGCGGATGAATTCTGTAGTGGGGGTGAGGTGATAAGGAGTGGCCAACGTATAGCGTTATGGCAGGTAATAGAGCAGTTTAAGGGAGTGTTTGCCGATATTCCAGGAAGGGCAAAAAATTATGAATGTATGTTACAGATAAAGGAACACACACCATTCATGCAGCGGAGTTATCCAGTGCCTTACTCTAAAAGACGAGCGGTGCAAGAGGAGTTGGATAAGATGTTAGATAATGGTATCATAGAGAGGTCAGTGTCTCACTACTCAAATCCGTTAGTGGTGGTAATCAAGAAGGAAGGAGGAGTAAGATTATGCCTAGACGCAAGGAAAATTAACCAAATTATTATACCAGACCGAGAATCACCAGAATCTATAAATGAGATCTTTCAAAAGTTTAGTGGCGTAAGATTTATGACGTCCTTAGATCTGACTGCTGGATATTGGCAGGTACCATTAGCAGAGGTAAGTAGGCAATACACAGCATTTTTGTTTAATGGAAAAAATTATCAGTTTAAGCGACTACCATTTGGGCTAAATACCAGCGTAGCTAGTTTCATTAAATGTTTGGATAGAATTTTGAGACCAAAAGATTTAGATTTTCTCACAGTTTATGTAGATGATATTTTAATAGCTTCACGTACATTTGAAGACCATTTAGAACATTTAAAATATGTTTTAGGAAAATTAGAAGCGGGAGGATTAACCGTAAATTGGGATAAGTCCAAATTTCTACAAACGAAGATTAATTTTTTAGGATTCATTATTACATCGGAAGGAATTTCCACAAACCCGGACAAGGTCGAATCTATTATGCGTTTCCCTGAACCGCGAAACATCAAACAACTTCAGAGTTTTCTTGGGCTGTGCAACTTTTATAGGAAATTTCAAAGGAACTACGCCTACCTAACCGCTAAGTTAAGTGCGGTATTACAGAACAACGTAACTGGAGAGATAGTAGGAACACACAATGCTACAAATTTAAAATTGTACTGGTCGTCTTAGTTATTTTTATGTTGGTGTTTTTATATTTTGAGTGTATGAGTATTAACTTAGCTATTGATTTACAGAAGGGACTCTCCCCCATTTTCGGGCGATCACAGACTCACCACCTCTGATTGTGGATTTTGGAGTTTGGGAGGTGGACCATGGTTGGCGGAACTGACGTAAGGAAGTGAAAGCAACGATGGTCTTCCTCCACACAAAATTGGTAGAAATTTGAAAGTTTAATCTTATTATTGAACGGGGAGGGGGACCCCTAATTCTTGGGATATAAAAAAAAAAAAAAAAAAAAAAAAAAATCTATATTTTGGCATTGATCCCTTGAATCTTGTTTTATTCTAAAATTTTATAGAATAGAAAAGTTGAAATTTGTGTAACTTAAGAGGTTAACTCATTAAGGAGTTGTATATTTTTTTTATGTAACTAAGTATATCAGAAGATCCATTGTTTTCCTGGAGTGTTAGAAAAGTGATGTTTTGGAATTGGAAAGTGTCTACAAATTTATTAATGTAACTAATGAAAAAATTAACATTTTTTTAAATGATATTTCAATTTTGATATATCTTAATTATTTATTAAGATATGATTAAATATGATTGAGTATTTAAAATGTATTACCTGTATTATTAATATATCAGTGTTAATTATTAATGTATTATGTATTTATTTGAAAACTTTTTAACATGATTTTATAATATGTGTAGGAAGAGAAAAAAAATTTTTTAAATGGCGCTGTTAATAATATTTATCAGCCAGATGATTAACTGTTAATAATAATAATAATAATACTAATAATCATAATAAAAGTTTATTTTAAAAGTTATAAGTAAATAAATCGATTCATTAAATTTCTTGATTTGTTTTCTCCAAGTTTGGGAGATAGATAATTATATTTTATATTATATATATTTTATATTTTCAAATATATTTTATTCAATTTTTTATAATTTTGTGCTTATGTTACAATTATAGTAATTATAGAACGAAGATAATTATTATCGATAGGAATCGAAACTATTGTTCAAGCTAGGGTTTGTAATATGCAGGCAAGATATTCTTTTTAATCCTTGAGATTTATTATTTTTATAATTTTTATACTTTCTAATTTTATTTAATATAATTTATAATTTTATAAATAGTAAGCCAACCCAGTGCTTATTGGCACAAACCAGCACTTAGCTAAGGGGAACCATATCAGTTAAGGAGGTAGTGATTCAATAAGCCACTAGGTTCATATTTTTTATAAATTGTTTCAGTGTTTGGGGTGTGACAGCGGTCCTGAGCTGGCCAACGCGTCAGAGCAGGGGCGTTAAGAGCCTAAGTGGCCTTATGGTGTTGGGATCTCGCAGGAGAAGTCCAGTAAGGTCATGAAGGTACGGTCCTCATCACCAGACCAAGGGTGAGTTATTGTTATTTTTTATATAAAATTGTAAGGGGGTTGTGGCGACTTGTCCTGACTGATCCCTTTAGGAAGTATGAAAGGGTCAATGAAAGTTTGTGTGCTTCGTCACACCATCTTTCATTGAGGGGGTTTTGTGATGGTACAATCATGGTACATTGTATAATTACATAAAATATGGTAACGAGATCATAAATATTGTATTTTCCTATTTTTTGACATACCCAACCCAACCTCAAACACCCTATATAGAATTTACGGTGAGTGGACTATATTACAGTATTTGCCAGGATTTGAACTAATTCATGACAAAAAACGGTGTCACATCACAAAAACAGTGTGCAGTTATTGAGATAAGCAGAGCCAAGCCTTCGTTACGTCAGAGGCGGAGAATGTGTTGACAACTACAAACAGCGATGTCAACAACTTAGACAAAGGAATGTGACGTCAATACACCCCACTTCCGCAGATTTCAACCAGAAATTGCCGTCATTTCATCTGCAGCTCTGATTTGAGCCGGCCGGCCGTCCATTCACTTACGAGTGAATTTTAACTTTTTAGACCACTGTAGGTGGTTAATAAACAGTATAATATCTACTATCAAAATGTATTAAGGAAAGTAATAGTTCGGTTTGGTGTAGGCGTCCTCGACCGATTAAGTCGTTCGTAAACAAGATCGACGTATAGAATCGGTCCCACGACGGTGGGTTACGTGGGTTGACCAAAGGTGTCCCGTCAAGCGCAGTAAAATACACCGATTGTGCCGATATACGAACGAGACTGGCAGTGCGAGGAAGCCAACACGGAAATTGGTGAGAGCGTTCCTTATATATTTTGAATCCTTTATTTCCTAATATATGTTATTGTAGAAATCAATCATTTAACAAATTATTCAAAATTTCAATCAAAATTTAAGGAGCTCCAAAATTTAAATAAGTTTGTACCATGATAATGAAAGGGTGAGTGGTTGTGTGCGTGCATAATTATTCTAAGTGCTGGGTTGAGCACCACTATATAAATATATACATGTTATTATTGTATAATCATTTAAACATATAATCATTAAACTTAATCAAAGTTATTATTACACATTATGTTTTTGGAAGGGTTACAGTTGGTTTTAAAAAATGTTATGTAACAAAGTAAAGAATAAAAAGGGGTATTTCATTGGTAACAATTAGAACAGCTGTTTTGTTATTTCAAGCAATTTCCGTTTCCTATGACTTCGCGTAACGAACTTCTGGCCCTTGACTTAGTTAATTGCATAGATGGCGTCTTAGTTTTTGTATACATAACCACATTTGTGAGATATATCATATTTATAAATTCAAAAATAACGTAACTGTACACCTGCGAGTTTGGTTGGTTACCGCTGGTACTGGCAATGGCATTTACTTGCGACTCATATATTCTGTTTGGTGGCGGTTTCTCTCTCTCTCTCTCTCTCTCTCTCTCTCTCTCTCTCTCTCTCTCTCTCTCCCCGTTCGGGCTCATTGTCCGCCTGTCATCAATTTGTTTTATGATGCTGAGTGGTCGGTCGTTCATTTTTGTTGTGTTGCCACTGCAGTCGTACACCCCTTTTGTTCCTGTTTGGGTTGTACCTGCGTGTTATACTCGCCGTTGCTGTCATCCTTCTTTTTCCTTAATGTGGCAAATTCCATTAATAACATCTGGAATTCCGTTATGTTGTTGACACCCCTTATTATACATGCTACCGCAATTTCATGACTGTAATGACGTTTCAATTTTCGTATCAGGTGCCGGTCTGATATTGGTGGTATCAGTTGTCGGTTTTGTAGTATACAGCGTTCCATATGCTGTACCATACTCAATCCGCTTTCCGGTCGATACTTCCCAAATTCTAATCTATCGCACATGACTTCTTGTATCATTTGGTTCCAGTACTTAGCGGTAAACGCTTCCTGAAACTCTGAAAAGGTTTTAATTTCACTCCTAATCAACTTCCACCAGATGGCGGCCTCTCCTTCCAAATGCCTGGACACCCAGTTAACTCCTTTGCTTAGGTAGTGTTCTCTATGAAGTTCCTCCAGCTCTTTAACAAATTCCATTGGATATTCTCCTTCTCCGTTAAAGGTAATGTTCTTGGCGTACTCCAGTATCATCCCGTGTTGCCTTAGCGTTCTTTCGATTTGTGCGAATCTTGCACGTACATCTTCCTTGATTTGTGTCAGCTGCCCGTCCACCGCCGTGCAGTTGTTTTCATAGAGTTCTGTTAATTTTTGTATTTGTTCACCATTCTTTTTATTGTTATTATTTACTTTACTATTTAGTGTTTTAATTTCCTGTGCAACAACAACTTGATGTTGTCTGCGAACTTGCTCGCTCTTCTCCAAGTGTTCTCCAACTTCTGACTGTACGATCTCCATTTCTTCTTGAACGACTTCTTTCGTTTCTGTCCGTAATTTGGTAGCTATTTCTTGGTTTTCGTTTCTGATTTGGTGTATCTGTTGTTCTACCTGTGTTTTATGTTCCTGCAATTTTTGTGTCATTTTTTTGTTCCATGTCATCTATTCTTCTTTCTATTCGTGTTGTGTTCTCTGTCATTTGTCTGGTATTTTCTGCTGTTGTTTTTGTCAAGTTCTGTTCTATTTGTTTAGCGCTTTCTTCATTTTTTCTAGTGCTTTCTGTTATTTGTTGTGTGATGTGTTGTAGTGTCATATTGATATCTACGTTTGTTGCGTTTCACTACATACTTGTGTTTGTTGTGTTTCTTGACGGACGTCTTCTTCTTCCCATCGTCCCCTTGCCTCTGAAGAAACCATCGGGCTCTCGTTTTCCGTGGATTCCTCACATCCTCTAGTCTCTTCCATCTGATTATTTACATCAAATTCTACTTCACTACCACCATTATTCTCGCTGTTATCTGCCGTATTGGTTTTGTTAATATTAGACAATTTAAATTTCCTTAACTGCTTACTTTTGCAACGCGTTATCATTTAATGTTTATACCTTAACATATACTTATTTTAACTTATCTATTGTCTATCCCGTTTCATTCTGCTGAGCTAAATCAAGCTCCACCTAGTTGGGCGTCAAATATTACGTTCGTGGAATTATACCACGTTGATGGCGACAATTATTATAATTACAATGCTTGCGTGATAATATCAATTATATTTATTATAATACAGTAAAGCCCCGATTATCCGCGGAATTGGGTGGCAAGGGCACCACGGATAGTAAAAATTGCAGATAACCCGAAAAAAGACTAAAAATGATGTGTAAACATGAAAAAAAAGATTTCACCATAAAAACTATGTTTTATTGTACAAAAAACATAATATGTAAAACTTTTAAAATATGTACAGTACCGCAGAAACCTTTGCTCTACGTCTAAATCACTAAAATAAAGAACAGTAAACAAAAACCAATACTGTACTGTTAACAAAAAGTGTTCAGTTACGCCTTTTTAAAAAAATCAGTCACTCGTGTTTGCTTCTTGCTTTGGAAACACCTTTTCTTTATTCTAGATTGTACTTTCCTTAACATGAGTTTTTCTGCCAGATGTGCGTCGTATTTTTCCTCTAAATCCGGCTACGTGCTGCAAAGCAGTTTCGTGTGTCGTCCGCGCAGGCGCCTCGTCTTCTTCACTTTCACTTTGTTCTTCTTCGTTCTCGTTCACTCCCATTGCTTTGTTCGTTATCTCTACGTCGGTCAGTCGTTCAAACCCCGGCTCAAAACTTTGCGAAGATTTGCCCGTCAGAAGATTTAAGCACACATGTAGCTGGGTGTGAAGGCGCGTTGTCAATTAACAAAACAGCCTTCTTTGGCAAATTTTTTGAGTCAAGATGTTTATGTATTTGAGGCACAAAAATGTTTTCAAACCATTCTTGAAAAATCTGCTGGTTCATCCAACCTTTTTTTTTGGTTGAAATAATCAACTGGTAAATTTTCTGCTCTTGTCCCCTTAAAAGACCTCGGTTTCTTAGATTTACCGATTACAAGAAGCCTAAGTTTGTGACTACCCGCAGCGTTGCTGCATGGCAAGATTGTAATTCTTTCCTTGCTACTTTTGTGACCTGCCGCTTGATGTTCACTTTCAAATGCTAAAGTACAAGTGGGAAGACACTTCCAAAAAAGCCCTGATTCATCAGCGTTATAAATTTGTTCATATAACAGATCTTCAGACAACACAAACTCTTCAAAATCACGTTTAAAATCATCAGCTGCTTGTTGATCACCACTCAGCTTCTCTCCGTGTAGACCAATCTCTCTAATTCCATGACGTTTCTTAAAACGATGTAACCAACCGGACGACGCATCAAAATTTCCTTCCAGGCCTAACGAATCAAAAAAGATTTTTGCTTTAGCTGCAATGGTAGGACGAGACACGGGGGTGCCCTCACTTCACACCTGAGCTAACCATTCCGCTAATGCCGAGTCAAGTTCTTTATAGGTGGATTTCTTCATTGTTTTTCGTTTTTTCATCCCAGAAGCACTGTCCGACACTGATGCAAAGGCTAACAGTTTGTCTTTTTGCTTTAAAACGTCTCGCACTGTTGTTTCCCCGATCCCGTAATTCAAACACATCTGCTTCCTTGAAGCGCCATTTTCTATTTTAGAAATCATTTCAAGTTTTTGTGCAATCATTAACACAACCTTCTTTCGTTTTTCAGCCATTATTAATTTCAGGAACTAACGAACTGATCACGACTGATCACTAAGCACGCTTACTGACAACTGACACCACTGGCAGACCGAGAGAATATGTACATATAGGGGGAAGGTTAGTGAACTTGACCAAACCAAAGAGCAAGAGCCAAAACAAAATTCCGAGAAGGCCTATAGGATTACGGTGCACAATAAACCTGTCAGAAATTTTCGACCTTCGCACTGTAGGGCCTATTGTATTTTCCCTGTTGTTGGCTTGGATTAAAATTGGTTTTTTTGAGGTTCGTAATTAAAAACTTTTTCACGGCACTCGCGGATAATCCGTACCGCGGATCATCCGCTCGCGGATAATCGGGGCTTTACTGTATATATATTATATAATTAAATATATCGTATTTATGAAACATAGTATTAAATCATTTATAAATTTATCATTGTTCAACATTAGGATTTATGAAACAAAGTATTAAATAATTTATAAATTTATTATTGTTCAACATTAGGATTTATGAAACAAATTGAATCTTTGCAACTATTATTCATTGAGCAATACATTTATGGTTTAACCTAACAGATTACATATATGTGTTAATGATTATCTTCTTTCACAATTATGAATTAATATCTATAAAGTACATATATATTTAATAATTATTTCTTTCCTTGTCATAAGATATAGAATACCATTAGCATCTCAACATACTCGTGAATTCTTTCAGAATGAAACGGGCAAACCATGGACAGACGACTATATTACATAGGATCTACTTTAGTAATCAATTAAATTTAAATTTGTTACTTGATTTTTGATTATCCATTTCCTGCATTCTCCGTATCTCACTTTCCACACATCACTCTTTATCACTACTTGCTCTGCTTTTGATTTCACTCGTACGCGATAACAACTGATGATCGCGCACTGTGACCTTAAATTCGGCTATATACTCCGTATTACGCACACATAATAAAGTATACTTCTGCCTTTACTTAATTCAGATTACACGCACAGTAAATATACTTCTCTCTTGATGCCGCACTAAATTAAGTTTAGTCACTCGCGAACCGCTTGCTTCTTCGTGTTAGCTTGAACAATTTCCGGTTAGATTGTAGATATGTAATTATTGAATAATAACTTGATTTATTAATTCTTTCATGTTTACTTAAACAAGAATATCGTCACAATAAAACTGATATATTACTCCTTCGACTGATTCAACTAAACTCCTTTGATTGATATAAGACTATAAGGCCCATATCTAAGACTCCGAGACTGACACTCGAGATTAATACTCTAAGACGCAAAACAAGACCCTCTCGCGTTCCTACGAGGGTAATATTTATACGGTTGAACGTACTACACTTCCCACTGTCAAACTAAAAAAATACCCCAATTGGCTATCTGTTCAAAATTTTGCCGGTAAATTTGAATTCACTCACTCAGCAGCTGATAATAGTTCGTGCTTCCAAATGACGCTATTTTTGGTTGGCTATAACATTGGGCATGCGAGTTCTTCCCGCGTGTACGTTAGCTTGCAAAAATGATGCTGACTTTCTCTTGCTCAAACCGCTTTCGCCGCCTATTTCTTTTGTAATTCCAAGGTTGTTTTTACCACCCTGCTAATGGTATTCTGTATTTTTCGTTACTATGAGCAAACAAAGCATTCTATATCTTTTATGACTAGAAAGTTGTTTTCTGACAATACATTTTCAAAACGTCTGGCGCCTTACTGTCGCCTGTATAATATTACAATTTTTATACTACTAGGAGACGTTCATCTGTATCGTTATTAATATGATTACATTACAATTTAGCAATTCTTATTTGCCAAACACATGATGTATTATGAATTAAGTCTATAAACTAATATCTAAGGTAGCGTAACATATAGGGTTACGTTGTATTTGTCCCCAAATTGATTTAACCATAATCGATATTAAGACTTTGGGTAAACAATTTTCATGCCTCAGAATTCCTTATTCACTATTGACAAAGATTGTTTACATGCGAGGGTGACGTACTTTCCATTTTAACAACAGTACATTCTACCTACTAGTCTGACAACTTTCGCTTTTATTGTTTGTTTTGTGCATCACTCACGGTTACTACCCTCTGTCAGCTGTACATTTTTTTTTTTTTCACTGCTTGTGAATCACTTTCTATTAAGTATATATCACATCGCTTAACATTACTTATATTTAATACATATTGTTTTTATTCTATTACAATGGTACATATTTTAAGGAAATTTAAATTCTGTTTCTTTTAAGAAATTTAGAAATTTATTTCCCTTTCACCTTTAATAATATTAACTCCTTCATTCTACCCTTTGGTGGTATGGTTTTAATTGTCGGACGTTGAAGATTCCGCGTACTGTACCAGGTTTGTCCACATCTGCTACTTCATATGTCGCTTCTCCTTTGCTGTTCGTTACCACATATGGGCCGTCGTATAACTCGCAAAACGTTGCCGTTATTTTGTTTAACACGTCGGAATTGGGTTAGTTCTGATTAAGACCAGATCTCCTTCCTTGAATTTTAATTTATCACCTCCTTCATTCTGTTTTCTTGCTCTTTGCTCACCTTTCCTTTTCAGCTTCTGGTAAATCTCTTTTCAACAGTCCTTTATATCTTCCTTCCTTACTTCTCGATCTATGTACTCTTCCCACACTCTCCTCGGTTTCCGACCCCATTTTGCTTGAAATGGTGTCATCTCGATCGTATCGTGGCGTGTTTCATTTATGCATTTCTCGATGATTTTAATGTATTTCGCCCATTTCGTCTGGTGTCCACCCACCATGACCCTGAAGATATTACCCAGCTGACGGTTAATTCTCTCCGCTAGATTGGTACATGGGTTACGGATGGCAGTATATTTGGGCTTAATTTCGAGAGCTTTCAACTGCTTCACCCATGATTTACTAGTAAATTGAGTGCCGTTATCTGTTAATATCACCTTGGGCTTACCAATTTCTTGGATATATGATTTTAACTTGTTGAGTGTTATGACAGTTATTGCCTTCTTCATGGGGTATAGTTTTACATATTTTGTAAAATTATCGACTCTTACAAGAATATATTTAACTCCGCTCGGTGATGTTAATAGAGGCCCATAAAAGTCCATACTGACTATATCGCCTTTTTCTTTTGGTAAAACTGGTCTGGTTTGTCCAACTCCCTTCCTGAAGTGATCTTTGCATTTTTGACAAGTATCGCATGTTTTGACCAATTTCTTTATATATTTATAGAAGTGATCTCCCGTAAAATGCTCTTTGTATACTTCATAACTCTTCTTTACACCGCAGTGTCCGTATATTTCATGGATTTCCTTTAGTAATGCTTCTCCGATTTCCTTTGTTAGCATCACTTTTCATCTCCTGTTCTCCTTTCGATACAACTTATTGTTATACAATTGGTACATATTTCGTAATTTGCCATCTACATTATCATGCAACTTATCAATAATGGTTTTCAATTTCGGGTCTCTTTGTTGATTTTGTGCTATATGTTTTAAGTAGCTTTTTATCTGCTTGTTAAGTCTGATATCGACGGTGTATATTTCTGTTTCTTCATCGCCGTCCTGTATTAGACTCTCTTGTAAGTCCTCCAGGTTACGACTGAGTACATCTGCCACAATGTTCCCTTTACAGTGTACTATTTCAAAATCATATTCTTGTATGGCTAATATCCATCTAGTGATCCTAGAACATGTTAACTGGCATTTTTGTATAAATGTGAGGGCTTTATTGTCTGTAATTATCGTCAGCGGACGTCCTAATACGTAGGTCCTAAATTTTTTTAGACAATGGACCATGCCTAGTAGTTCCACTTCCGTTGTAAATAGTTTAGCTCTGCTCCTCGAAGTACACGACTTGCGAACGCTATAACCCCTATCTGGCCATCATCATCGATTTGATACAGTTGACCTCCAATTGCGTACTTACTCGCGTCGGTCTGCAGATAGAAGCGCTTATTCGGGTCCGGATGTTTCAACATCACCGTGTTCACAAATAATTTTTTGACTTCGTTAAACTGCTTCTCTAACTCTTCGTTCCATTTGAACCTCACACCCTTTTTCAGTAGCTGTAACAGTGGTGTGGTTTTCTTGGCATATTTACTAGTAAACTTATTATAGAAGTTGGTCAAACCAAGAAACCCTTTTAGTTGTTTGAGATTTTTTGGTCTTGGGAATCCCATAATCGCAGCTATTTTTTCTGTAGAGGTGCTGATGCCTTGTGTTGACAACTCGTATCCTAAGTAATTAATTTTTTCTCGAAAAAACTTTGACTTTTTCAAGTTCACGGTAAAGTTTGCTCCTTTCAAATTTTCTAATAACAACCACAGGTGAACCAGATGTTCTTCGACGCTTCCTGATATACAAAGACAGTCGTCCATGTATAGAATTGTAAACTTCTTCACTTCCTCTGATAAGACATGACCCAGTCTGCGTGTCAAGCTGGCTAGGCTCGTCTTTAATCCGAATGGTGTAGCCGTATACCAGTAACATCTTCCTTTATATAGGAACCCAGTAAAGTCACGGCATTCTTCAGCCAGCGGGATTTGCCAGAAGCTGCTGGTTAGGTCGATGCTGCTCATTACCTTGATGTTGCCGCAGCTCGCCAACACTTCATTTATAGGCAAGGCCCCTTCATGATTCGGTACCATCACCACATTAATCCGCCTTGTGTCCGAACATAACCGCACCGATTGGTCCTTTTTAATTACCGCCACCATTGGATTAATATAAGGACTAGCAGCCCGTTCGATGACTCCGCACTCCTCCATCTTCTTAATCTCCTTATCCACCGCGTCTCGATATTTCTGAGGGACTGGCCACCCTTTCATGCAATAAGGTGTGGTGTCAGTTACCACAAATCGATGTTCGTATGTGGGTATCTTTCCTGGATACTCTCGGAAAACTTGGTAGTTATTAAATAAAACATCCTCCAATTTCTTCTTTGTTTGTGCACTGACACCTGTCGTTTCTTCGAGCGTTTCTCGAATTGTTGTCTCAGTTTTCTCCTCTTCTTCAGCGATTTCCACTGTTAGTATCTCAGAACATACGGGTATTTTCCCATTAGTATTATTATTAAAAGTTATGTGGTTGTCCTTGAGATTGATAATACATTTACTCTACTGTAGTAGACTGATTCCAATTATACAATCACGAATCAAATTTGGTACTATTATGAAAACACTATCGCATACCTGCCGACTTTTACGGTTTTTCCGTAAAATTTACGGAATAGCGTGTGTTTTACGGCTTTACGGATGAACTACGATATTTTACGATTTTACGTACGAAGACCTTATTTTCAAAATTCGCGCCAGAACGAGCTTCCACATGCTACCGGTACATGTTGTGTGACCATCGATATAATATATTATCTCGATGTGTGTGACCCGTGAGTATTCGATACATCGCATTTTCCGGTCATTACAGTTTTCGACCATGAATACATTCCTATATGAATACAATGCTTTCCGGCTGAAATGCAGTCGTTCTATATCGATATATTTGAGTTGCGAGATCGACTAGTTGGTTCACAAGCCGCTCCGATTGAAGCGTGGTTAAAGTATTCTTTGTTTTGCTGACTTGGCGTGGTTGGATGCAAGTTACGTAGCTGAGATTGTATATTATTGTTACGGAATAATGTGTGAATTGCGCTCGTTGCATTTTCTTCGTGTTTTATGCAACGTGTTGGGAAGTCAAGGTTGTGCTGGAATTGTTTTTAAAGAAATCGTGAATTGTGCTCGTCGCTTGTTTATCTTCATTTTATTTGCACCATGTGTTTGGAAGGTGAGAATATGTTGTGTTGTAATTGGGAAAGACCTTGTGAATCGTGTCGTTTATTTTGCGTCATATTTTTCTCAACGTGTTGGGAAGTCGAGGTTATGCTGCAAGTTAGAAAAAACATGAATTGTGCTTGTCGCTATTTTTGCTTCATTTTTGTCTTCACTTATTTTGATACAAAGGTTTGTCGCTTTATGACTGTGTTGTTTATCAGAAATCATGAGTGAATCCACGAAAAAACAGTATTTTCAGGTGTTCAGGGAATCCTATTCTTTGGAATTCCCATGCATCTTGAAATCCAGAAAAGGAGAAAAATTTGCGTTTTGTACCGTGTGTGCGTGTGATATTAATATAGCATATGGCGGCAAAAACGATATTACAAATCATATTAAGTGTGCTAAACATCTCAGTAATTTGAAGTCAAAGGCAGAGAATCAGAAAATACATAGTTTCTTTACCAAAGCTGGAGATAGTAATTACGATGTTATTCAAGCCGAGTGTTTGTTTACTTCTTTTCTAATAGAGCACAACATACCACTGGCTGCAGCTGATCATGCAGGAGCCTTGTTCAGAAGGATGTTCCCTACATCAGAAATTGCTAAAACATATGGCTGTGATCGCACAAAAACAACGTGTGTTTTGAACGAAATGGCACTTGTACAACCCAAGAAATTGTCACACGTCTACAGAATGGACCATTTTGTTTGTCCACAGGTGGAAGCAATGACGCTAGTTTGAAGCTGTATCCGATAGTGGTTACATTTTATGATGCTGTGCAAGAAAATGTTACAAGTAGTATACTATTGGTACCAGCATTGGAAGGAGATTCAACTGGACGCAACATTGGTAAGCTGCTACTATCGCAATTGGAATTCCACAAAATACCAATTAAAAACTGTCTTGCATTCTGTTCGGACAATGCTCCTGTTATGATTGGACAGAAAAATGGAGTTCTTGCAGTTCTGAAAGAAGCTCATGCAGATATTTTTGCATTGGTTGCAGCTGCCATCTCATTAATTTAGCTGCTGAGAAAGCTGCAGCAAGTTTACCACTCAGAATCGATGAGATTCTTGTTGCCCTTTTCTATTACCTGGAGAAGAGTGCCAAGAGAAAAGAACGGCTTCAGAAATTTTAAAGTTTGCATGGAAAAGAAATAAAGAAATTGTTGAAGCACGTGTGCACAAGATGGCTATCCTTAGGCAGTGTTTAGACAGATTATTAGATCAGTGGGATCCACTTCTTTCGTTTTTCAAGGATGAAGTAGTGAATGCTCCAAACGTTTCTGCCAGTTTGTCATTCTTCACCATTTCTAAAGCAGGCCGCAGTAGATCCGATGACAACCAGAAAAAGAGACTTATCGATTGCTCCTCCTCATCTGAAGCCAAAAGAATGGCACATTCTTCCAAATGTGACATGCCAGTTCTGCGAAACGTGAATCCCACTACATCTCACGAAGAAAAGCTGTTCATGTTTCTTTCTTCGGACCTTAACAAGGCTATTTGCACTTTTCTGCATGTGACTATCCCATCATTTGAAAGAGTTAATGCAGTCCTTCAGAGTGCTTCCCTGCATATTCACATATTATTCGACTTAATGATGGATCTGTTGAAACAGACGCTCACTAAGTTTGTGAAACCAAGTGTAATTAAAGGCTCTGCATTGCTTGATGTCCAGTATCACCCTATCCAGAACCAGAAAGTTGACGAGGAATTGATTATTGGCATTCAAACCCAGAACTTGGTTAAGACACTGAAAGATGAAGAAAAATCTCTATTTTTTTCGTCTGTCAGAAACTATTTCTGTACGGCCTGTGATTACATGGTCAATAAGTTCCCTTTCAGGAGTGATGTCCTGAAGCATGCACAGGTTGCAAAACTTGACAGCATCGAAGAAGCTCAGTTTTCTTCCGTTAATTTCTTTTTGGAAAAGTATCCCATTATTCTGTTGCGGAAAGGAAATGAAACAAGAGATTATGCTGTCAATGAACTCCAAAGGCAGTTTGCAGCCCTTCAGATAGATGACTTGTCTTCTGTTGAAGGTAAACAGGGTTCGGTTGTTTCTAAATGGGCTCAGGTGTTAAACATCCTTGAAGCTGATGGACATCATAAATTCGACAGAATCTCTAGATTCATGTTGTCTATTCTTACAATACCGCATAGTAATGCAGAATGCGAGCGGATTTTTAGCCTAGTTAAGAAGAATAGGACTCAGTTCAGGTCATCTATGTCCAATGGAACTCTGGAAGCCATTTCCATTTTGAAGACGAACAGTTTTGAACCATGTTATAAAAGCACTTTTTCTAAAGACTTTTTAAAGAAAGCTAAACAAGCTACAAGTTTATCCCTTAAATCGGACTAAAGGAAGTGCATGTGATTGTAAATAATATAAATAACTTCAGTGTACTGTATATAATTATCTTTTTGGTTTGAAGTGCAGCTAGATACTCTTTTCTGCAAAATTTTCTTCGGTTGTGTGCATAGCCTACGAATAACGTTGGGTAAGTGGATTTCATTGATAAATTTTACAAGTACTTGTGGTCGTTTAATTCACGTTAAATATTTTGTCCTTTAGAATATTGTATTAATGCTATAGAGCTATAATTATCTGAAGTGAAAAATATGCATGCATTTTGTGTTGTTAAACTGCATTTTGACGCGCGGGTTCTGCGTGTTTCGACGCGCGGGATTTTTACTGATTGGCCTTTTGGAAAGTTGGCAGGTATGCTATCGGTTATGTATTCACAGATTCTTATTTCCAACATCACCTGTTGTGTTATTGGCTTAGATTTCCTTCCTACCGCTCCCTTCACAATCATATTTGTTACCTTTAATACGTCTAACTTGCCCATTTGTTTTTTATGTTTGTTATACCATTCGGTAGATATAGCATTAATTTGACTACCAGTATCGAGTAGCGCAACTACCGATATTTTGTTGAGGTGTATATTTATTTCAGGACACTTAACTCTACGTATTTCTTGATATTCAGTCTCCTCTTCCAGTAAGGAATCCCTAATGTCTACAAAAGTTGTACTAATTTCCTTATAGTTAATACTTAAGTCTACCTTATTTCTACCATAACGCCTATTTAGTTTTTTGAATTCATGCAGTTTTTTGAATTCATATTAGTTGTATTGACTACCTGCGAGTTTGGTTGGTTACCGCTGGTACTGGCAATGGCATTTACTTGCGACTCATATATTCTGTTTGGTGGCTGTTTCTCTCTCTCTCTCTCTCTCTCTCTCTCTCTCTCTCTCTCTCTCTCTCTCTCTCTCTCTCTCTCTCTCTCTGTCTCTATCTCTCTCTCTCTCTCTCTCTCTCTCTCCCCGTTCGGGCTCATTGTCCGCCTGTCATCAATTTGTTTTATGATGCTGAGTGGTCGGTCGTTCATTTTTGTTGTGTTGCCACTGCAGTCGTACACCCCTTTTGTTCCTGTTTGGGTTGTACCTGCGTGTTATACTTGCCGTTGCTGTCATCCTTCTTTTTCCTTAATGTGGCAAATTCCATTAATAACATCTGGAATTCCGTTATGTTGTTGACACCCCTTATTATACATGCTACCGCAATTTCATGACTGTAATGACGTGACAATTTTCGTATCAGGTGTCGGTCTGATATTGGTGGTATCAGTTGTCGGTTTTGTAGTATACAGCGTTCCATATGCTGTACCATACTCAATCCGCTTTCCGGTCGATACTTCCCAAATTCTAATCTATCGCACATGACTTCTTGTATCATTTGGTTCCAGTACTTAGCGGTAAACGCTTCCTGAAACTCTGAAAAGGTTTTAATTTCACTCCAAATCAACTTCCACCAGATGGCGGCCTCTCCTTCCAAATGCCTGGACACCCAGTTAACTCCTTTGCTTAGGTAGTGTTCTCTATGAAGTTCCTCCAGCTCTTTAACAAATTCCATTGGATATTCTCCTTCTCCGTTAAAGGTAATGTTCTTGGCGTACTCCAGTATCATCCAGTATCAGTGTTGCCTTAGCGTTCTTTCGATTTGTGCGAATCTTGCACGTACATCTTCCTTGATTTGTGTCAGCTGCCCGTCCACCGCCGTGCAGTTGTTTTCATAGAGTTCTGTTAATTTTTGTATTTGTTCACCATTCTTTTTATTGTTATTATTTACTTTACTATTTAGTGTTTTAATTTCCTGTGCAACAACAACTTGATGTTGTCTGCGAACTTGCTCGCTCTTCTCCAAGTGTTCTCCAACTTCTGACTGTACGATCTCCATTTCTTCTCGAATGACTTCTTTCGTTTCTGTCCGTAATTTGGTAGCTATTTCTTGGTTTTCGTTTCTGATTTGGTGTATCTGTTGTTCTACCTGTGTTTTATGTTCCTGCAATTTTTGTGTCATTTTTTTGTTCCATGTTTTGTTCCATGTCGTCTATTCTTCTTTCTATTCGTGTTTTGTTCTCTGTCATTTGTCTGTTATTCTCTGTCATTTGTCTGGTATTTTCTGCTATTGTTTTTGTCAAGTTCTGTTCTATTTGTTTAGCGTTTTCTTCATTTTTTCTAGTGCTTTCTGTTATTTGTTGTGTGATGTGTTGTAGTGTCATATTGATATCTAGGTTTGTTGCGTTTCACTACGTACTTGTGTTTGTTGTGTTTCTTGACGGATGTCTTCTTCTTCACATCGTCCCCTTGCCTCTGAAGAAACCATCGGGCTCTCGTTTTCCGTGGATTCCTCCCATCCTCTAATCTCTTCCATCTGATTATTTACATCAAATTCTACTTCACTAACACCATTATTCTCGCTGTTATCTGCCGTATTGGTTTTGTTAATATTAGACAATTTAAATTTCCTTAACTGCTTACTTTTGCAACGCGTTATCATTTAATGTTTATACCTTAACATATACTTATTTTAACTTATCTATCGTCTATCCCGTTTCATTCTGCTGAGCTAAATCAAGCTCCACCTAGTTGGGCATCAAATATTACGTTCGTGGAATTATACCACGTTGATGGCGACAATTATTATAATTACAACGCTTGCGTGATAATATCAATTATATTTATTATAATATATATATATTATATAATTAAATATATCGTATTTATGAAACATAGTATTAAATCATTTATAAATTTATCATTGTTCAACATTAGGATTTATGAAACAAAGTATTAAATAATTTATAAATTTATTATTGTTCAACATTAGGATTTATGAAACAAATTGAATCTTTGCAACTATTATTCATTGAGTAATACATTTATGGTTTAACCTAAAAGATTACATATATGTGTTAATGATTATCTTCTTTCACAATTATGAATTAATATCTATAAAGTACATATATATTTAATAATTATTTCTTTCCTTGTCATAAGATATAGAATACCATTAGCATCTCAACATACTCGTGAATTCTTTCAGAATGAAATGGGCAAACCATGGACAGTCGACTATATTACATAGGATCTACTTTAGTAATCAATTAAATTTAAATTTGTTACTTGATTTTTGATTATCCATTTCCTGCATTCTCCGTATCTCACTTCCCACACATCACTCTTTATCACTACTTGCTCTGCTTTTGATTTCACTCGTACGTGATAACAACTGATGCTCGCGCACTGTGACCTTAAATTCGCCTATATACTCCGTATTACGCACACATAATAAAGTATACTTCTGCCTTTACTTAATTCAGATTACGCGCACAGTAAATATACTTCTCTCTTGATGCCGCACTAAATTAAGTTTAGTCACTCGCGAACCGCTTGCTTCTTCGTGTTAGCTTGAACAATTTCCGGTTAGATTGTAGATATGTAATTATTGAATAATAACTTGATTTATTAATTCTTTCATGTTTACTTAAACAAGAATATCGTCACAATAAAACTGATATATTACTCCTTCGACTGATTCAACTAAACTCCTTTGATTGATATAAGACTATAAGGCCCATATCTAAGACTCCGAGACTGACACTCCAGATTAATACTCTAAGACGCAAAACAAGACCCTCTCGCGTTCCTACGAGGGTAATATTTATATGGTTGAACGTACTACACTTCCCACTGTCAAACTAAAAAATACCCCAATTGGCTATCTGTTCAAAATTTTGCCGGTAAATTTGAATTCACTCACTCAGCAGCTGATAATAGTTCGTGCTTCCAAATGACGCTATTTTTGGTTGGCTATAACATTGGGCATGCGAGTTCTTCCCGCGTGTACGTTAGCTTGCAAAAATGATGCTGACTTTCTCTTGCTCAAACCGCTTTCGCCGCCTATTTCTTTTGTAATTCCAAGGTTGTTTTTACCACCCTGCTAACGGTATTCTGTATTTTTTGTTACTATGAGCAAACAAAGCATTCTATATCTTTTATGACTAGAAAGTTGTTTTCTGACAATACATTTTCAAAACGTCTGGCGCCTTACTGTCGCCTGTATAATATTACAATTTTTATACTACTAGGAGACGTTCATCTGTATCGTTATTAATATGATTACATTACAATTTAGCAATTCTTATTTGCCAAACACATGGTGTATTATGAATTAAGTCTATAAACTAATATCTAAGGTAGCGTAACATATAGGGTTACGTTGTAGACATGATGATTCATAAAAAACAATATCAAAATTCAACCTTGTCTCTCAAAAAGAAAATCATATATATTTCACTTAAAACCATATTGTATTTTACTAAATCAATACTTTATCTAAATTGACAACATTTAACCGGAAATAATAAAATACATACAATAGTTATTTATTTTTAATTTACTGTTTTAATAAACATCGTGCCATGGCTGACACCTCTCTGAAGAGTGCTCGGCGGGGAAAGTTGCGACAGGACTACTTGCCCAAACTTACTGTCTAGTGTAAACGGAGTTTCATACATCTGTCGGAATAAATTATGACATTACCTCTTGCACAATCTCTTGCGGTAAAAACGGCGTCTTAGTTTTTAAAACACCTACTGGACACTGCTTGCATATTTCCTGTCGAACTTTTCGCAGTGTAAACGTAGCTTAACAGTCGCATATTCATTCACTAGCCCCCTCCTCAGGCATCTCGGTAGTAACGCTAATGTACGTACTACTCGTTATTTTTACTCAATCTCTCTGCCTTCTTGCCTTTCTCTCTCTCTCTCTCTCTCTCTCTCTCTCTCTCTCTCTCTCTCTCCCCGTCGTACTCCAATAGAAACTAAATTTATTTAATGACAATCATTTTAAATATTTTTACCCTGTCACTAACCCCTCTCACTTACTCTTTCTCTCTTTCCTTCCCTGTCGCTTGCTCACTCGCACTCTTTCCCACACCATGTGTCCTTTTGTTTTAGCTCTCTCTAACCCTTCGACAGAAAGATATAACTTTTTAATATGTCTCTCTCTCTCTCTCTCTCTCTCTCTCTCTCTCTCTCTCTCTCTCTCTCACAACACACACACACACACACACACACACACATTCTCTTTCTTCACAGAAAAATTAAACTGTTGTGAAGAATCAAATTTTTAACGTTTTCGCCCCGTTCTCTCTCCTCTCCCTCTACCACATTTCTTTTGATTCAAGATATGCACTATTGTAAAGCACACATCAAACGATTTATAAAGAGAATAAAATCAAAAGTGGGGAAGGTAAGAGAAAGTAAAATGAGGTAAGTGGGAAAATGAACTGATAAATGAACACAAGAATATGAGAGAAACAAAGCAAATAATTAAAAAAGGACATAATCTTTGACCCACTTAGCACAGTCTGAATCAGGCTAGGATTGCATTTGTTATTTGACCCTGTGTGTTTATGCTATGACTTTGTTGCCATATCCACGGATTCCACAATGATTACAAACTAAATGAAAAAAAGGCGCGCAGAATGTATACAGACGATGGTAGTAGTACCTGGTGGACAAACCATGAACTACATATTGAATATCAGTTTTCAAAAGTCTGTCAATTTGGCACCCGCAGGTAAAAATAAAAAACTCATGGTGCCAAAATAATGAGTTGAAAGTTAAAAAAATTAAGATTTCTCATTAGCGATGTGGCCATAAAGGGTGTTTGTGGAACTTATAAACTTTTATTCTACAGAACACATTTTCTACAAGGGATTACATTTTGGCGTCCGATATACGAACGTCAAAATGTAACAAACGCTACAATGATGATAAAATTTGTTAAGACGGACGCACAAATGTTAGTAAAACATATATATATATATAACACAATTGTATAATTGCTTCAATTACTTGGGTGTGTGATATTAAAAGAATAGAATTTAAAGAAATTATTTTTAATGTTACAAATCATACATCAATTAAATATTTAATTTAAAAAATTAAAAGTTCGTTTGTAGTATTTTAATCAAACATAATATATACTTTATGTATTTTAATAAATATTAATTATTTGAACCCATTTTAACTAACTAGAAAAATTACTCAAAAATATGTTACAATTACATACTGAAATTATATTAATTATTTAAATTGCAATTACACTATGTAAATTGAAAAACTATGTACAACTGTTTATATTCATTTTATACGTACAAAGAAATTACACAGGTCAAATATGCAAAATATGTATCATTGCAATATATGTATATATCCAATTAAAATAGTTGTAGTTAATGTGTGTATGCTACAATCACTTGTTGCACACACCACTAGTCACTGTGACACCGATTAGCGCTTTCGAACGTACCCGTTCATCATCAGATCGTAACTGCCACAGTGGCAGTTACGATCTGATGATGAACGGGTACGTTCGAAAGCGCTAATCAGTGTCATAGTGACTAGTGGTGTGTGCAACAAGTGAGTGGAGCATAAATTATTTAACCACTAATAAAATTTGTAGTGTAACCATTAATGTGTATAGTTTGTTTAAACAGCTCTAAAGGTTGTATTACATTGGGAAAATTAATAATTTGTTGGTGGGTAGATATTTTATGGTTAACAGAAGCACAGGTGTAGTTCAGATGTAAATATAAATGTCACACTTTGAGATATTAAATCAAAGGAAAGACTGATGCATGCAACTAATTGTTGGGAAGTAATATTTATTTTGTTACAGTATTATTTGGAAGACATCACTACAATTATAAAAGATGAAATGATTTTAGAAGAAGTGGAAAAAGAGGAGAATACACAAGAGGTGAAGTTTTTTAAATATGTAATCAATCTTCCATCAATAAGTAGGTAAACAAGTGAGATTCATGATAGAGCAGTCTTCCATTGAAGGCTGTCACTTAATTAACAAAATATTTTTGAAGTTGATTATTTGTAGTTGAAAATTAGATTCAGTCTTAAAAAATGGAGACACCTGAGATATCTTGCATTGGTGGTGTCACCCAACAAGTTGAGTGCTAGTTGATTGGGGTTGGTGATTCAATTTCAGTTGCTAGTTTATACAATAACATTGAATTTCTTATACCAATCAAATGCTTGAATGTTGTCTTTTATATCGTTATTTCTTTTGAGCAATGGGTAGGTTGATGATTATTATCAACACTTAATTTGAATACATTGTAATATTACGTTAATAATTGAATGCATGAATCGAGTTTTGTTTTTACTCGACCTTTTTTAGCATTTGTCTTTCTGTCTGGTAGGGTATGTCTCACATTTACTTATGAACGCATCAACTGATTTTGGTAAACCTTGTGCTGTGTGTCTGTACCTCTACCCTAAAGAACCCTATTATTTTTTACGCTGATCTCAGAAAATGTAGGTGGGCAGGTGGCAAAAATCTGCGAGGGTAAAAGTTTTGAAAAAAATTACAGAAGTTCATGTAAATATCAAATCCATAACTATTATGAGTTTCATTTTTAAATATCTCAAAATTTTTGGGATGCCAGGGGCCAAAAAGTGATGGAAAATTCTAATAAAATCGCAAAAACTCAAAGGGCTTATTGGACATGAGGTATGTGGCATATCAAGAGGAGTATTAACTAAAATCTGAATGTAGTGGTGAGGTTTAGAAATTTAAATATTTTGGAATGCAAATTTTTCAACACAGCACCATTATTCCATTTTTGAATGGAATAAACAATTTATAAAAATCCAGTTAGGGTCAGACTAAAGAATATTTTAACTCAAATTAGATTGTTTAGAATTTTTAGACTGTATTGTATGCTTACTATACATTGTTGCTTTTCTGAACAAAAAAATAGCAGAGTAATTGGGATTTTCTTGTAATAAAAAATGATCTAATATAAAAGTTCATTCAGTAACAAATGTACTTTGTTCAAAATAGTGAGCAAGTTCTGCAGATCAGGAAGCATATTAGTGTTGTTGCATGTCCCATAGTTGTCTCTCACGCGTCCAAACAGGTTTTATGATTGAGAAAGGCTTACACAGAGTTGACTGTCTGGCAACTGTTATTTTTTTAGTCATGTGATAGCTCATTTTGTTGAATGTAGCAAACTGATTACAAAACTATACACACAGGAGAAATGCCACTGCATGTAAGCATGATACAGCATATCATTTCAAACAGGTTTATATGTCTTCATGTCAGATAATATACCAAGCTCCCACTGTTTTTGTGAAGTGTATAAGGTGTGTATTGTCTAGGCGCTTCATTCCTCCAATTTCTTGTACCGACTACTGCCCGTTTTCCTGCTGTTTAACTCTGGACCTGCAATCTCTTTGTAGATGGTCAGGTTCCCCATATCTAAAATACGTCAGTCTTTTATTATTCTTTCTTTCTTCATACTGTGGTGCCAAACTTTAGCTCTTTGTCCCTTGTTGTGTGTCAACACAACTCTTCATCATGTGTGCCATCACAGTCTTTTAGTGTGCACAGTTTATGATTTGCCCAACTAGACTTGGCAGCCTCAAACTGTAGAGGATGGACAAGGGCGTCTGCATTATTCTGGTATCTTTCCATTTGTAACACTTCTTGTAGTTCACTATCACTAACACCGACAGTAAATATCTTTATTGCAGATATTACTGAAAAATTCTGTGGTGCTTCAGAATAGGCCAGTCTAACTCGTAAAAACATTTTATTTGCCCCAGAAGCGGTTAAGGCTATAAAACAGGTTAATTACCTTCTGTCGCGCTTCTTAAAATCCAAATACAGGTTAATTCGAGTTTCGACAACTAATGTGTCATCATCAGATCCTCATGAATATAGTTAAAACTACATTTGTCGATGTTTACACATCTCGTCGAATAATAAAAACAACACATACATAGTACAAAAATATTAAATAATTCAACACACAGTAAAAACAAAATAAAACAATGAAACACAATACACGCGGCCGCCACGAACCTGCACAGGAACGCGTTACACAGTAAAACTAATCGATACCGACTAGACCTTCGATTAACTTTATCGATCTGACATAGCTAATTTCTCGTTCTATATCACTGACTATTGAATAAAATATTATTTTTATGTATTGATTTTTCATTTAAGATGCGATCATAATTCTCTTTAGTGCCTTTATATATCTCAAACCATTCGAGAGTGTCCAGTTTAAGTGATTTCTTGCATTTATGTAATATGTCCAAACTCTCCCTAATACTTTTTATGTTGTGATCTTGTAAACTTAAATGTTCAGCAAAAGTAGATCTTCCTATATTTGACTTAGAGCTTGGGATAATAAATATTATTTACAGCGAGATGGATTAGCAATAGGATCCCCACTATCAAGTATCCTGGGAGAAATTTATTTAAACCACATCGAAACTAACGAAATATTATCACCTAACAACAAACATTATAACAAAATCTTATTTTATCGTCGATATGTGGATGACACGATAGTGATCTATAAAGGCAATTGCAGACAATTAGAGCTGCTTAATAAATATTTGAATACCATAACAAACAGTTTGCAATTTACATTAGAAACGGAAAAGAATAATAAAATAAATTTCTTAGATTTGACTTTAACAAAAATAGATAACAAAATTAACTTTAATATTTATAGAAAACCAACAACCACAGATCATGCTATTCATGCCTCGTCTTATCATCCTTTTTCACACAAAGTGGCGTTTTTCAATAGCATGATACATAGATTGCTGTCATTGCCCCTCTCCACAGAAGACTATAAAAACGAAGTTGACATTATTAAACACATAGCGACAGCCAATGGATATAAAAGTAACATAATAGATAAAATAATAAATAAGAAACAAAATAGACCAATAAATATTGACGTGCCTAAAGAAAAAGTAAAATATATTGGAGTAGAGTATGGCTAAATGTTACATCATACCTTAAAAAACCAATTAAAAAAACAAAATGTTGTATTGGCTTCAAAAGCAAATAATAAGCTCGAGAACAAACTCAAGTTTAAAAACAAAAATAAATCTTTCGACGAATATGACGGTACTGGCGTATACAGGGTTAATTGTTCAGATTGTTCACAATTCTACATAGGACAAACGGGTCGTTCGTTCAAATCGTGTTATAAAGAACACATCCCAAGCTCTAAGTCAAATATAGGAAGATCTACATTTGCTGAACATTTAAGTTTACAAGATCACAACATAAAAAGTATTAGGGAGAGTTTGGACATATTACATAAATGCAAGAAATCACTTAAACTGGACACTCTCGAACGGTTTGAGATATATAAAGGCACTAAAGAGAATTACGATCGCATCCTAAATGAAAAATCAATACATAAAAATAGTATTTTATTCAATAGAGTCAGTGATATAGAACGAGAAAGTAGCTATATCAGATCGATAAAGTTAATCGAAGGTCTAGTCGGTATCGATTAGTTTTACTGTGTAACGCGTTCCTGTGCAGGTTCGCGGCGGCCGCATGTATTGTGTTTTTCATTCTGTTTTATTTTGTTTTTACTGTGTGTGGAATTATTTAATATTTTTGTACTATGTATGTGTTGTTTTTATTATTCGATGAGATGTGTAAACATCGACAAATGTAGTTTTAACTATACTCATGAGGATCTGATGATGACACATTAGTTGTCGAAACTCGAGTTATCCTGTATTTGGATTTTAAGAAGCTCGATAGAAGGTAATTAACCTGTTTTATAGTCTAACTCGTAAGTCAATACATGCTTCAAACTGTTGACAACTCTGTCTGAATGCTGTCACTTTGCTCTTAACTGAGTGCAGTAGAAATCACGCAGATGTTAATCATGATACTGTAATTCTAGAGCTGTAGTCAGTTTGCATAAGAGCTCTGGCTGTCAGGTGACACATTCTGTACTAGCTCTAAAGCAGGTCACTTAAAGCGGGAACAAGTGAAACCAATGATGTGTGCTTGTGTTTCAAATTGCTGAAGATACATTGTCCAGTGAGTGCTTCTGTCAAATGTTGGGGCCTTGACATGAATTGGCCCCACTGCAGGCAATGCAACTTTCTCTTATTTTATTTTGTATCTTTTTTGGACTTTACCATTGGTACAGTCTGTTCAGGAATTTGCTTGGAAACACAGGATTGTGTTTAACTGTTCAACTTATGTTTTTACCTGTTCTTTTATGTTTGTAATTCACTCCTCTACTACAGATAATCTTACCTGTTCCCCATTGAGATCACCGTGTAATTCACCCATGTCTCCACATAGTAGACCCAACTCTGCAGTAGTATGCTCTTGCAGATGTCTTTGTTCCTATATCAGTGTTCTGTTGCTTGCTTACTTTCTTCTGTTTGTCATTCTCTGTCAAGGAGGGATACTTTTATGATTCCTGTGCATCTCAGTATTTTTTATCCTGTCATTTCTCTGTTTTTTGTGCCTCATGGTGTCATAATTTCTCTGCTTCTTCTGCCTCCTGTCATTATTGTACCTCCATTTACAGGAGCAGCACTTGGAAAGTTTGCATCATTTGACTAGTATCCATTTTTTCTTTCAATTGCCACTAACAAGACTTTTACAAAGTGTTTGTTGTTTTTACTATTACAGGATCTATTCCACTTCCGACCCAAATGTTATGACAATCTCAGGGTCATCTTGTCAGTGGAAACAGATTAACTGACACCAGATGAAGTCACTAATTATAATTTTAAGTAGAAGCCAAACAGCAGTTAGGAATATCTTCATGCCTGAAGGCGACCAAGAGGCTGGGCAGAATGTGTATATCAAAGATCAACAATTTAGTTGAATTACAAATGTCAACAGAGACTGAATAATTATTTTGTATAATCTGTATTAATAGCTCAGTAGATTGTTAAAAGTAATATCATCATTAATAAATCCACTACGTTCCAGTAACATATAGCTCAACTACTTATTCTATACTAAACCTATACATCACATAGAATTGAGCACCACAATGTGTTTGGGCTTGATTAGTTGAAAAATTGGTAGAGAATTAAATTAAAAATTGTAAAAATTAAATGAATTCCTGGTTGAATAAAGCAAGTAAATAGTGGTGTATACAGGTCTAAATGGGTAAATTGGCTGTTTTGATATTGTGAGATTGGAATGGAAGATTATTTTTTATTGGGGGTTTAAAGCACTAGTAAATTTGTAAACAATTCTTGGTAATATCGACCTAGTAATTGATTGTGATACAAGTTTGTATTAATCACCCCCTCACACACACACAATGATACAAATTAACAAACATAGTGGCCTCACTAACTTCAGATATTGGTAATTCAATACGCAGTATAGTTTTAAAAATGTCCCAAAAGAGATGTTAGAGGCCATGTAAGTGATGATAAAAACCAACTAAATAAGCACAACGATCAACTACAAGAGCATGACTGAAAACAAGGGGAATTCATAAGAAGACAACTGGAAGGTTTTGGAAAAACATTAACAACTAAATATAAAATTCGTATAGACACATTTGAAACACAAATGATCTTGACTGAAATAAAACTGGATGAAAATTATCTAGCACATGAACAAAAGTTTACAGAACATGAAAAATAAACTGACAGACATTGACCAGACTCTCCATGAAAAAAAAAAAAAAAAAAAAAATGAATTGAAAATTTAGAATTGGGTGGTACAGTACAGGTGTAATCAGATCACCTATGTATACCATAACTTATTGGACATCGTCACAATAGTAAAATAAGGTAGAATTAGGTGGGCAGGTCAGGTAAATAGACTTACAGAGGAAAGGGTAGTGAAAAAAGTATTCATTGTAGGACCAGGAGGAAGAAGAGCAAGAGGAAGGTGGGTGGATGATGTAGATGAGACTTGAAATGACTGAGGGGTCAGAAGGTAGTGAAGAGTCGCACAGGATAGAGATTAGTGGAGATATGTCGTTCAGTAGGCCATAAGCTGTAGTATAGAATCGACTCACCATCCAAAGTTCTACAGGGATGAAAATGACAACCCAACAGAGTTCCTGAGGCAATATGAAAGGACGATTGACACTTGGAAATCAGGTGACTGACCAGGACATAATAAACTTCATTACAAAATATTGTAGACTCAGTGGCACCTCATGTGGTAGGACACATAGGTGTGCTCAACCGCAAGTTGAAAACTACCGCCTTGTGCATGACATCACTGTTGAACCAAACACACTGTTTGCACCTACATCAGCACACAACCGCTACATAAAATGTTCCTGATTTTTACTAATAATTTCCTCTGCTCACTCGTTAACTTCTATCAATATACTTCTCTTATTACTGGAACATTAAGCCAACTTTATAGGTCAGTATTGACTTTGGGTAGCATGCAAGGAGGCGTACATTATATTTGTGAACCAACAAAACTAACAATTTAGGCGTATTCACGATGGAAAATTTGTTAAAATTATCATAACCTGTTTACATATTTTAAAGAGGATATATATTTTAAACGCAAGTTAACATTATTTATGTAAATTATTAACAGATAGGCCTTCCTGAAATGTACTTATATTGCTGTACTAATGGTGAACTTTTGCATCTGTTTGGACAGTTTTCTTTTATTTACTTCTCCTTTTGAATAAAAAGATTTGTTTAGGTGCCAGAGTCTGATATATGTGTGCACAAGTATCAAACAAGTCACTGCTTCGTCAGAGATGTTAAGTCCTTGAAGGTTATCATTAGCAATGCATTCTACTTTTTGTATCACACCACTCTCCGGCACGTGTCAGTCTGCCCGTGAAACTTTATAAAACTTTCTTCAATTATTTTGCACAGTGGAATTTTTGGTCATTAGGAACTGGAAGGCCTCCTTTTGACATGATTGGTATCCATGGAAATTCCTTATTGCTTTCACAAACAGTGCTGCTTTTTTTACCTAGATCAGGAAAAATTTCTTGCAGTTTAAACATTATTATTTATTATTTTAAATTTATTATTATTATTATTTACATTATTATTATTATTTATAAATATTACATATTTATTATTTTTATTATATTATATTTTCATAATTTCCCACTCTGATTACATATCTGTTAATTGTCCAATAATTGTGTTGTAGTTCCACAAGATGCTTTTTCGCCCACACAACACGAGGTCGATACTATGCACTTAGCACATACATAGTATAGCCAATTCCCTGTACTTTTAACGTGCACACACTGTCTGACTGTTTGTGATATTTTTAGAACTTAACTCTTTGTAATTACATTTAACCCGAGGCACTGGTGACATTGTTTTTACTCCGCTACATTTTGTTATCAAGGCACGGCCTTCTTGAGTCACTGCCGCTGCCACTGTCATCCGTACTGCTTGGTGTTAAGATTATGACCGACTTACACTATACTTGCATGTCTCTCTCCCCGCTCCTGCACTATACTGGTTTTTCCACTCTCCTGTGATAAAATCGGCCAGTGCAGCTGATACAGAGCTCTTTGGGTGTATGAAACTGACTTTCAGCCATATACACTGGCCAAACAATTACGCACTTCCCAAGCCAGTACAAAAAATTCCATGTTCTTTGATGTTTCTCACACACGAAAATCTGTTTTAGCTTTATATTGAAAATCTGTTTTTGCAATGCTTAATGAAATGTACCAATACAAGGTCACACTTTTGTTTATTTAATAGGTCGTCTAAACACGCAATACTTATGTGTTCCTTACTGCATACAACAAATCCTTTGCTAACAAAGTAATTCCTGGCAAACTGAAACATGTGCGGGCATATATGCTAAAACAAAAACATTTTGAGAAAAGTCATATGGCTTTGAAAAACAGTTTTTGTGAGAGAAATATTAAGTTTCTTCTACAGTGCTCGATTTTCACCTCCCAAATCTGATGTGTTAGACACAACTTTAACAGTTTAATGACCGTGGTGGGCGTATTCTCATTTCTGCATAGGGTACCACAGTGGATGTATATGACCTCTCAAACGTACAGAAAAATTGTCTGTAGCCTAGATGACTGTCAGCTCATTTTTCTTTATGATGCGACCACTATAATCACTGGGAACACTAAAACGTATTTGGGCTCACATTTTCGATCTTTATAAAATTCTTGTTCTAGATGTTTGTTGATAACAGTTTGTTTTGTCATTCTGAATTTTATTTTCTTTGTCTCTTGTTATAAATGAATTGCACCGCCCAACAACGTTGCAAGTGCCAAAAATACAATTTTTCAAAAAACGGTAAAAACTTTTTTATGGGTTGTATATATCTTTTGGCTAGTTTTTTAGCCGTAATGTATTGTAACAATTTCGAAAAGAGTATTTTACAGTCCCACACGATTGTTGTTCACTTATTTTAAGAAATATATATAAAATTAACCTCCTTATAGAGCAACAACGTTGTAAGCGCCTGTCGGTTACAACGTTGTTGCACATCGTACCTATTGATATTATTTGAAACTAGCGATAAAATGAATACAATTTTCTAAAGTACATATTTCTTTAATGAAACTTACACACACACACACACACACACACATAAAATGTCAACTTAACAATCATTTTTTGAGAAAATGAGTATAAACATATTAACCTGGTCATTACAAATAAAAACTTTCAACATAGCTATTAAGACATTTAAGTATGTCCAAAACAATGTTTATTCACCTCGAAGGTTTTTATGAAATTCAACAAATTCCTCAGGAATATATCGACACATATCTTCCAAGTCAGTTTTCTTGGCCTGTTTAATTGGAAGGCGCTTGCCGTACAAGTTGTGAAATGGCGCTACTTCAACTGGTGGAAGGTTTCTCCCGCCCCTTCACTGAGTTTTCTTAGCAATACAGTAAACCCTCGATTTAACGGACTAATTGGGGCTGAGGAGTGTCCGTAAAATCGAAAGTCCGTTAAATCGCAAATTTTGTTTTTTGAGGATATATTTAAATCAAATAGGTCTATAACACTTGAAATTTTAATACTATTAATATCATGCAAATACCGTATTGTTCCAAATACAAGCCGCACTTTTTCTCCTAAAAACATGGTCGCTAATTTGGCCTGCATCTTGCATTCGCACGCTAACGAAATTCGAAGTGATACCTGACGTTTGGCGGGACGAACGCTTTTGGTATCTATGAGTTGTTTACTGCCTAAGCAACAGCAGTTTGCCTGGCTGTAGTTAACTCTGGCGTTATGATTTATGACTACAACCGAATGTTTTAACAGCAAACTGAAGAAAGAATAGGAAGATAAAGTGTAAGTGCGTGTGCTTGCACCCTTCTGTAGACAGCAAGACAAAGGATGAGTAGAGGGGGTGTGAATAACATGTTTCTAAATAACGGGTAAACTGCCAGTGTGGTTTTCTATTGTAACAGGGACAACATCGCTTATCTGTACTTTGTTTTCGTTCGGCGTTTTTGTAGTGCGTTTGCGGTATGAGTGATATTGTGGAGACTAAAGGCATGCAGTCAAATCAAATTAAATGTAACCTGTACGATGTGAATTATAAATTAATTGTGATACAAAATGTAGAAAAACATGGAATCGCGAAGCCGCAAGGAAATTCGATATTGATGAATCCTGTATTCAACGATGGAGAAAACAGAAGGAACGACTTTCAAATGCAAATACTGCGCGACGAGCATTCGCGGGACCTCAAGCTAGTGCATTGCAACAGGTGGCGGTTACAACGTTGTTGAGCTTACCTCAGTTGGGGACACTTTTCCTGGTACTGGCTTCTTCCATGATGATACGTACGGATTTCCCGAGTCCCTCGAAACTTATCTTATTCTTCCACGAAGACACACAAATCTTCCTTTTTCTTCCACTGTTTAAACATTTTTCGTCACCAAGTGACAGCATGACGCCTGACTGGGTAGGCACGTTAGGCGCTTACAACATTGTTGCTACCACGGAACTAAACATGCGGGAGATTGTAGGCTTATTTCAGAGCATCCAACCTAAACTTTCTCAAACAAAAAATACCCCGCGTTATTCAGAATGTCGTTTGCAACGTTGTTTCAACAAAACCTGCGTTTTGGAAATGTTGGCGCTTGCAACGTTGTTGGGCAGAGCAATTCAAATATCCTTAAGTATAGTGGTCATATCTTTATATCTTTAAGTATAATGATGAAGTTATATCTTTTTTAAGTTTTGAAAGTCATAAGTAATGTAAAATATCACTTGAAGTTAAAGGTGATTTCCTTTTCTGAATGCCAGATATATCAGCCTTTGAGTACAGAAGATTAATTTGGCAGTTTATTTTATAAAAATGAAACTAGGCAAATAATGAACTATAATGAAGAAAGACGTTTGACAATTTTGAACTATAATCTAATAACTGCAGTGACACATATTCCACTATACCTACTAAGAAAACACTTCCTTTTGTATAACGAAGTGAACGTGGCAAAATTGAAATAAGAAAAAAACACGGAAATTATACATGGATACTGAAAGGAAATATGAATATGAGAAAGAGTAAATGACTATAATATTTCTTTTTTGTACCACAATGCCAATCAGGTTGTTGTCAACAGACTTGCATATTACTGACATTATGTAATGAATTGGGTGGCATCATCCACTTACGATTTTCCAAAAGCCTAAACATGTGGCAAATGTCACACGCACACACAGAATGCTCTGAGTAATCAAATATTCTTGCAGTAGGTTCCCACAGCTGGCCAAAACCTTGGATAGGCTGCGAGCGATTAGACGTCGACAGAAAGAAAGCGGTCGTGTATGCCCTGGCTAAATACTACCATGGTTAAATATGCAAATGTCTGTGTATATATTGTAATAAAACTTTTGTGCGGGGTATTTAAAAATTAGTTTTTCTGTAATTCGTTCTATTACTCGTATAGTAAATGTGTGCGTGATGAGCGTTTTTTTAATTCGCTCGTTGCGTTCGTGGTATAGTATGGGTGTATAATTGATGTTATTAATCAGTTCAATTACTTCTGTCAATGTTATTTGCATGTAGCGAGTCGAGTTGTACCTTTTCTTACCATTTACGGGCAAACCGTACCTCTCGGCGTTTGGTTTGAATATTGCTGCCTCACCGCCTGATTGGCGCACACCGTCTTTCAGTGCCGACTTCGCTAACTGTAATGTTTTGTTGTTTTCACTTTAATAATTTTCTATGTATTAGCTTATTTTGTACGAATCAAACATACAGCGTTGCAGAACAATAATATTTATTAACCCTTTAATAATTTTCAGTTATTTAGTAGTACATTATTTTATCTTAGCTCCGGCTTTTACAATTGCTCAGTTGGCATGCTCAGTTGTCTGTATTATGTACACGCCGCTTGGCGAATACCGTTTGTTTACAATAAAATTTTTCACACAGGGCATGTTAATAAGTCCTTTTGGCTACGGAAGTATTGGATTAACGGCTAAAATGCACAAATTTATAATAATTCTTAAAACTAGGTACACAATATTTAATACATTCAAGTAAGTAATCATCAATGAGAGTTAGTATATTTTTTGGTTAGGATTTCGACAACAAGTTATGTTTATTAATTATTTATTATAGCTCAGTTTAAATGGTTATTAATTGATTAAAGTTCAATAATAGTGATATTATAAATACTTTCAGTTCTTGTTCAAAATAGTGATCAGTGAAGTGAAAATTGTGATTTGTTATTATGGATAGAAAAATTGGGAATTCGTTTTAGTGAGATTATTGTTTTATACTCATCGGTTCTCGTTTGGGCTTCCTTGATGCTCGTCTACTTCTTCCGGATGGATCTGGTCGTCTTCTATTCTTCGGATGTTCATCAATCTCATTCAGACGGTTTTTCCCATAAAGTTCGGCTTCGTACTCGTTCCGCAGTCGTTCGTTTTCTTGGGTTGAAGTAGGTCACTCCTGGTCTTCGTTCGGGATGAGTTGTCAGCTATTATTCTTGAAGTCTTCTTAATTTCCACGGATAATTTTAGTTTGTGAATATTGTAATGATAATTAGATTGTTAGGTGTTCCATGGACTGCTATTACTATCTTCCTTCCTTATGATTTCGGTCAAAATTTACTTATTTATGATAAAATTTGGGTTGAGAGCTGCATACATCCGCCCTCCGCGTCGGTCAATAATGGATTAACGAAAATTCAACGGTTTTTTGGCAATAAATTTCGGTTGCTATGGTTACCTAATAAATTATGCTAATTCTCATTGGTCATTAAAATTAAGTCATTGTTATATTCTAACGTCTTAATTTAGTTCAAATCTATAAAATATCTTCAAATTAAGATTTCTTTCTTATGTTAGTAGCTAGATTTTTTACATGAATACCATTGTTCATAATTTTTGATAAGGATCATTTTGATACCTCTCATGGTTACTTTTGAGTAGCTAATCACATTTTTGTTATTTTTCTTATTTATATTTCATATATATTTTATCTAAAACTGGGTGTTATTTATATATTTTGGTATTAGGTATACCTACTTAAATTTTTTAAACATTTGGTATATTCTGCTTTGATATTGGGCTATTGTTTGTCCTTAAATTTACGAAATTCTTCATTAACTGTTAGGCCTAGAGCCTAGATTTTCCTATACTACTATCTAACATTTCTTTGTAACTCCTTACCTTTATATTTGGTACTTTAAAACAATTTTTTAACAGAAACAAATAATAAACATTGGTGATTCTAACTACACCTCTTATTATAACAATAAACATTTTCTTGACAGGCTGAAGCCTGAAATAAACTTCTAACTACCTTTCTGTTTCCTTCTACTATCTGGTTAAACTGATAATTCATTACATTATATTGATTTTTTAAACAATAATAACACTCTTATTATACTACTATTAAACTGTACTTTACACAATATACTCTATTCCCTCATTCCTTCACTATAAAACAGTGTCTATCTTTCTTGTTTACCTTTCATTCCAATGACTTAATTCCTATCTTATTTTATAATTCTTATTAACTATTGCTTAACTTAATCACAGTATAATGAGTTAATCTTATTTACTAGCACAAAGTTTATTACAGGTCCTTCAGTTATTCTAATACAGTCTACTAACTAAAATACTTTTTTATGTTCACCCACTACACTTTTTCCTTCATAGAAGGTTTTTTTATTTATTCACTTTCACTTATTATATGTAACATGCTATAACTGCATGTCACCACTTTTGTATTAATACCCTCTTTCTTCCACTCACTGATATTATTCACTAGATTGTTTATTTATGTTAACATCATCATGGGGTTACTGGTTACAAGTATTTATTTTATTTTCCCTTCACTAATGATCACTTTTGGTTATTAACTGTGGCCTTTATTTGCCTCAGGGTATGATTTACTGGTTTTGATTATTTTTATCACTATTCATTTGGGTGTGTTTATTATTAACTCCCTATCTTATATTTATAAGTACATTCCTTCATTAATAAAATATACATAACATTACTATCTTTCTTATTTGTCATTATTACCCTAGGTACATCTCATCTATGTTCTAACTACATTAGTGCATTTGTTAACATCCATTTTATGGTCATTATTAGGGAATTACAATGTTCGCTATCAGTTTCTTGATTACATTTAGTTCCTTGGTTCCTTCTTCCTTGTTCCATTGTTCTTTCTTGTGTTTATCCAATCTATTGAGTCAAGTCATCGTCAGTTTATTAGTAATTTGTCATTTTGTCATTAGGTTATTAATCTCTGATTTTATAAGTTCTTGACCTTTATTCTTGTCTTCAGCTTCTTTGTTTTATAATTAATTATCCATGTATTTTTCACTACCTTATGTCATGTTACAATATGTATATACGTGTGTATGTGTGTGTGTGTGTGTGTAGGCGCGTGCGCACATACATATACACATACCTATATATTATATACATATCTGTTTATAAAATCAGATAGAACATGGGTTTTAACACTATTGTCTACTAATCCAGTGTTCTAGTCATTTATTATTACAGTTGCATATTCTTTTGTTCCAGGGTTACTTATTTACACCTGTGAATAATATTTGTACAGAAGTGGATCCGACTCTGGATTGTGAAGTATACAGAAGAAAGTCAATTCAAAATCAATCTGTCTTATCAGCTTTACCTGCGCAGTTAAACTGTTGCACAGCAGTTTCCAAAAACAAGAGTTATCAATGTGGATTTTATACAAACACATGTACTTGGGGAGACCATCCGTCACCACACAAGTTATTACATTCTGGCATTAAGAAATACCAGTGCGATGTTTGTTCGAAATCATTTACTCACTCAGGCAGTTTGTCAGTACACAAGCTAATACATTCTGGCATTAAGAAATACCAGTGTGATGTTTGTTCAAAATCATTTACTCACTCAGGCAATTTGTCACAACACAGGTTACTACATTCTGGCATTAAGAAATACAAGTGTGATGTTTGTTCAAAATCATTTACTCAGTTAGGCAATTTGTCACAACACAAGTTAATACATTCTGGCATTAAGAAATACAAGTGCGATGTTTGTTCAAAATCATTTACTCAGTTAGGCAATTTGTCACAACACAAGTTAATACATTCTGGCATTAAGAAATACCAGTGCGATGTTTGTTTAAAATCATTTACTCAGTCCAGCCATTTGTCAAAACACAAGGTAATACATTCTGGCATTAAGAAATACCAGTGCAATGTTTGTTTAAAATCATTTACTCAGTCAAGCCATTTATCACACCACAAGTTGAAACATTCTGGCATTAAGAAATACCAGTGCGATGTTTGTTCAAAATCATTTACTCGGTTAGGCAGTTTGTCAGTACACAAGCTAATACATTCTGGCATTAAGAAATACCAGTGTGATGTTTGTTCAAAATCATTTACTCACTCAGGCAATTTGTCACAACACAAGTTAATACATTCTGGCATTAAGAAATACCAGTGCGATGTTTGTTTAAAATCATTTACTCAGTCAAGCCATTTGTCAAAACACAAGTTAATACATTCTGGCATTAAGAAATACCAGTGCGATGTTTGTTCAAAATCATTTACTCATTCAAGCAATTTGTCACAACACAAGTTACTACATTCTGGCATTAAGAAATACAAGTGTGATGTTTGTTCAAAATCATTTATGCAGGTAGGCAGTTTGTCAGTACACAAGCTAACACATTCTGGCATTAAGAAATACCAGTGCGATGTTTGTTCAAAATCATTTACTAATTCATGCAATTTGTCACACCACAAGTTGAAACATTTTGGCATTAAGAAATACCAGTGCGATGTTTGTTTAAAATCATTTACTCATTCAAGCAATTTGTCACAACACAAGTTACTACATTCTGGCATTAAGAAATACCAGTGTGATGTTTGTTCAAAATCATTTATTCAGTTAGGCAGTTTGTCAGTACACAAGCTAATACATTCTGGCATTAAGAAATACCAGTGCGATGTTTGTTCAAAATCATTTACTCAGTCATGCAATTTGTCACAACACAAGTTACTACATTCTGGCATTAAGAAATATCAGTGTGATGTTTGTTCAAAATCATTTATTCAGTTAGGCAGGTTGTCAGTACACAAGCTAATACATTCTGGCATTAAGAAATACCAGTGCGATGTTTGTTCAAAATCATTTACTCACTCAGGCAGTTTGTCAGTACACAAGCTAATACATTCTGGCATTAAGAAATACCAGTGCGATGTTTGTTTAAAATCATTTACTCAATCAAGCCATTTGTCACACCACAAGTTGAAACATTCTGGAATTAAGAAATACCAGTGTGATGTTTGTTTAAAATCATTTACTCAGTCAGGCCATTTGTCTGTACACAAGTTAATACATTCTGGCATTAAGAAATACCAGTGCAATGTTTGTTCAAAATCATTTACTCAATCAAGCCATTTGTCAAAACACAAGTGTGCATGTGTCAAACATTCTGGCATTAAGAAGTAACAGTAAGATGTTTGTACAAAAATGTTCAACATGGTAGAATGTTGTGTCATGTATAACATATACTAACAGAAAATAATAACACATTTGTAACAAGTTTTTTCTTTGGGTATTTTGTCTGAGCGTAAATTAATCCATTATACTATTAAGAACCATCACTGTATAGTATGTAAGAATAATTTCTCCTATAATAATCTCCTGTAAAACCAACGATTTATTAATTTTGAAAGATATCACGTGAATATTAAAAATTGAAATTATAAAATTTAAAAACATCTTTTATAAGCTTACACTCTGTAAAAACATAACATACCATTGCCATTCAACACATAACTATATAATATTAATATCTTAACGTACATGCTGAACAAATTATACAAGTACTTTATATTGCATGGGTGTCTGACATTGACTCAGGTTTAAAAATAAATAGCAATTCATTTATAAATAATATTAACTTTACAAAAATAAAATTTAATTGTTGCTATAAAAATTTTATTAACAAGAAAATAACGTTTAATTGAAGACTATTATTTATTTCTAATGAGACACCCAATTTGTAAAATTAAACAAAAGATTGTTTTTTTTAATTTTTATTGTTAAACCAAACTTACTTTTTTTAACCACAATTTAAATTATGTGCATTATTTACATTTAAATCTTTAAGTCTTTACTATCTCATATTAATTGTTTTATGAGTTCTTTGCAATAAAATATAATAGTTCATTTGTTGAACTGCATACTGCCGAAGTTACCATTGTGCATGTGTGTGTGTGTGTGTGTGTGTGTGTGTGCGCGCGCGCGCGCGTGCATGCATCCGGAATGATGGCAATGACGATGGTGATGATGCTGATGCATTCTCGGTCTCTATGGCTTGTTGTTGATGGTTGGTGATGGTCCAGTGTTCCTTCATAAATCGTGGTGTATGGTGAAGATGTTCAAATCGATCAGCAGACCACCAGAGTGACGTCGTGTGAAGAATTCTTGAGTCTGAATTCACCGAAAATTGCTGGAAGTATCTATACTAGACGGCAAACTGACAGGTCAGACACTTTTTCTACTTGCAGAATTGTATCGATTTTTGTGTAGCATCTCTTTGATTAATGATCACTTTTTAGTCCATTTTCCCAATCACATACAATTTATCATAACGTGAGTGATTTCATTGTCTTTGTAATTTCTGACTGGTCACTTATGTATAACTCAGTTGTTAATTACGGTAGTAATTAATTTAATTAGCATTGTTGTTATTGCACTTTTCTGCAATAATTTTGCATCACCATATGCATTAAATGTCCTTAATCTAATGTTGTTTTTAGAATTGTGGTATGTCTTTGGTAACAGGTAAAAGTATCGGTATGGAGCACCATACATGACTTCCATGTACTAAGATTTATATTTTAAATCATTTACAAAATGAAATGTTTCCATAGAAACTACTTCTTTCCACTTATTGCTTCAGTCTTAACCACAGTACTGTGGTCACTAACGTATACCACCACATGTTATTACACTCGATTTTCACTGATGATGGCAGTTGACGGCACTGCCAAAAGAACTGATTTTACAGAAAATATTGGACTATGGCCAAACAGCCCGTGAAGGAATTTTAACAACAAACTACTACTTTGTTGCTGATAATATAGTACACATATAAAAATTATCCCCTCCCCCTTCAACTATAATTTCCCTGCTACGGAGTTTCACGTTGTACGTAATTGTACAATTATTGCTCGCTTAATAGTACAGGATTAGATAGATTGTACAAATTCTCAACTCTTAGTGTGTTTATTTACATTCATAGCAACAGCTATTTATTTATTTCGAGAAAATTGTTAGAGCCGTTTCCGAGAAAAAAAGGACATACATTTATTAATTAATTGAGCTTCAAAATTTTCTTGACTATAAGAACCTGCAAACAACGAAGTTTTTTCAATTTAAAACAACGATTAAAAACTCAGGACTAAATGTATTTGGGGTTTCCAGTAAACTGAGATGTCAACCACTTACAGTGGATAAATTTCAGTATTTGGTTTTTTTGCCCCTTAGGAGTGAAAGTTTGTAAAACCGTTTCTTAGTGAGCACCTAAGACCTATGATGAAGCTATATTCAAAGGTTCATTGATATCCATTCAGTGGTTTCAGAGATATCGTGAAACCAGAAGGTTTCAGAGGTATCATTCCGGGGAAGGCCCGTCGGATGACTCCCGTGCTATTTCCTACGCGGGAGACTTCCACCGATGCTATGGTAACCAGAATCTATTCTATTGGGTTGCCATAGTAACCAGATCTAATAGTTTTTCAAGACCCAAAGGACCCCCCAGAGGATCGTATCGAAAAAAACACCTGTCCTATGTTGGTTCTCCCGTTGCATAAAATATTTGTGCCAAGTTTGGTTGAAATCGGTCCAGTGGTTTAGGAGGAGATGTGGAAGACCCCAAAGGACCCCATCGAAGAAAACACCTATCCTATGTTGGTTCTCCTGTTGCGTAAAATATTTGTGCCAAGGTTGATTGAAATCGGTCCAGTGGTTTAGGAGGAGATGTGGAAGACCCCAAAGGACCCCATCGAAGAAAACACCTATCCTTTGTTGGTTCTCCCATTGCGTAAAATATTTGTGCCAAAGTTGGTTGAAATAGGTCCAGTGATTTAGGAGGAGATGTAGAAGACCCAAAGAACCCCATCGAAAAAAGCACCTCTCCTATGTTGGTTCTCCCGTCTCGTAAAATATTTGTGCCAAGTTTGGTTGAAATCGGTCCAGTGGTTTAGGAGGAGATGTGGAACATACATACATAGATACATACATAAAGTGGGGGGGTTTTGCCCCTTAGGAGTGAAAGTTTTTAAAACCGTTTCTTAGTGAGCACAAAACCTACGATGATGCAATGTTTAAAGTTTCATTGATTCAGTAGTTTCAGTAGTAATTCAGTAGTTTTTGCTCTACGTTGATTCTATTTCAGTCAGTCAGGCAAACGTTCCCCCCGTTTTCCACCTTTAAAGGTCGAATTTCCAAAAATCCCTTCTTAGCGGATACCTACATCACATAAGGAACCTACATGCCAAATTTCAAGTTTCTAGGTGTTATAGTTTCGGAGATTTCGTGATGAATCAGTGAGTCAGTGGTATTTCTCTTTTATATATATAGATTACCCCCACTCCGTTCAACTAACCTCTTCATTTATAGATATTTCATCTACATTTCTACAGTGGATTATTAAGATCTTATCAGGATACTTTATTTATCAAAATTAAGTACTTTACTATTGTTACAACAACAAATGTTTCAGGTAAACTGCCTTTTCCCCGTAACCGATCTTCACCAAAATCAATAGGCCTTGAGTCTTCTACAACTCAGGCACATATGTAAAAATTATTTGATTCCATTTGAATTTACGGCAGTTATCGTTCGTCATGAAAATATTTCTCTTGTTACAACATAAAATGTTGCAGGTAAACTACCCCTTTCCCTTAACCGATCTTCACCAAAATCAACAAACAGGCCTTGAGTTCTCTACAATTTAGGGATGTATGCAAAAACTTATTTGATTATGTTTGAATTTACGGCAGTTATCGTTCGCCATAGAAATAATTAACCTTGTTATCACAAAACGTTTCAGGTAAACTACACCTTTCTCTTAACTGATCTTCACCAAAATCAATAGGTCTTGAGTCCTCTACAAGGTTCATACTGGCATGGAAAGTAAGGGAAATCAAAATAAGTCAGGGAAACATTTTAAGATATGCCGAAATTCTGGGAAATTAAGTATATTTTTCAGAAAGTCAGGGAAACTTTTTACTACTAGTCACACAAAACGTATGAAGATGATCTATTTTTCCTTTAAAACACTGTACAACCAGATGGCTTGAAAATGTGCCTTCTATTGACAGTTTTAAGTATTTTTGATGATATAAAAAAATTTTTTGACAGCCGAAAATATCTCGATACAACCATTAAAAAATGTTCTGTTCAAACCAAAGATATATTTCTGAAATTCAAATTGGTTTTTTTTTAAATGCTTTCCTTGGAATGTGAACCATTTTTACGAAAGTTCCAAACCTCAGACCCACTTGGTCCATTCCTGTTCACAGATTTGCAAAGTCTCGTACAAAATTTGATGGAGAGATTTCTTAAATCCAGTAAAATGCCTACTACAACAACTAAGCTTTTTTCATTAGATTTACATGACAAAGAAAATTTGTGTGATGTAAAAAGTATTGATCTCGGATTTCATACAAAAAAACTTCTCAAAGTAGCCACTTCAAAAGAAAGTGATATCCTAAAATTCATACTTGAACGCCAGATTGTGCTAGTAAAAAATGACAGAAAAGATATTAGAAAGATGTCCTCTGAACTACAAGCCTGTCAAAGGGCTCTCATCATTGGATCCTAGTATAATTTTTTATCAGCCAGAACTAGGGAAACAAAGATTTGGTTTATTGCTAGAGGCATTGTATACCAATAACCGAATCACAGATTCTGTTGCTGAGAAAGCAAAAGCACAATACACTCGACTTTGCAGTGAAGCTCATTCTAAAATATTTTTGGATGGTGATTGATTGTCCTTCCAAGAGGCTTGATGATTTTTTTCTTCTTTATTACTTGGGAATCAATGTTATTCAGAATTGTGGCAAATTATTAAATTAGGACTGATATTTTCGCATGGAAATGCAACAGTAGAAGGAGGGTTTTCTGTAAATAAAACATTATTAGTGTAGAATTTGCAAGAACATAGTCTTTTTGCTCAAAGAACAGTGGAAAATTCTATAAGATATCATGAAATTATTCTTAAAGTTCCTATCACTCAAACAATGTTGACAAATGTAAGAGCTGCCCATAGAAGATATGAAGAACATTTCAAAGAGTCAAAACAGAACCAAAAAGAAGAAGAGAAGAAAAAGGTTGAAAAAATAAAATTATCTATAGAGATCAAGAAACTTGAAGAGCAGAGAAAAATGTTAAAACTGCAAGCTTTGAAAGAAGAAGACAATATAAAATCAAAAATTCAGATTCTTGAGAAGAAAAAGTTAGGCTAAATCTCCCCATTTAGAACTTTTATGATCACGGTCGACTTTATTTACCTAGGCTATGATAATTAAATTTGTATTCATGTATCTACTACAATTAGGTATGGAATTTTAGGTTACCTGTATCAAAGAGTGTTTTAGTTTTAAAGAATAGTACAGTCTATGTTGCTTTGTATGTTTCCTTTAGATTTTTTATGCAGTTTTTTGTGATATTTTAACCTAATAATATACATATATTGTAATTTTTTAATATAAGCTAATTAATTTTGTTATTGTTTTTTGTATAAATACAACTGTTTACTTTTTGGAAAAAACAAAAAGGAGTGCGTTGGACGGCTATGGGGAAGGTGGAGGCCGATTACTAAAAAAATAAATATTTATTTAAATTCATCCATGATGATGGACGATTATAATGTTAAGCATACTAAAGTAAATTTTCAATAAGATAATGTATGAATGTTTCATGCTTACAAATAAAAATAACTTTCACTAAAAATGAATATTTTAAGCTGAGTAAATAGGCTACAATAATGTTTAATAGGTAATTTATATATTGAAAAATTGGTATTGTACGCAAAAAATAACACATACGCTGGTCAGGGTAAATTTGCGGATTTGGTCATTGAAAGTCAGGAAATCAAATTCAAAATTTCAGTATGAACCCTGCTCTACAATTCAGGGATGCATGCAAAACATTATTTGATTCTGTTTGAATGTGCGGCAGTCATTGTTTGTCATAGAAACAATTACTCTTGGTAAAACATTAACAGTGACAGGTAAACTACCCCTTTCCCTTAACCAATATTCACCAAAATAAATAGGCCTTGAGTCCTCTACAACTCAGGCACATATGTAAAAAAATTTTGATTCTGTTTGAATTTATGGCAGTTATCGTTCTTCATGAAAAACGTTCTCTTGTTACAACATAAAATGTTGCAGGTAAACTACCCCTTTCCCTTAACCGATCTTCAACAAAATCAACAGACCTTGAGTTATCATCAATTGAGGAAGTTATGCACAAAGTGATTTGATTCTGTTTATATGTGCAGCAGTTATTGTTCATCATAGAAACAATTACTCTTGTTAAAACAAAATGTGGCAGGTAAACTACCCCTTTCCCTTAACCGATCTTCACCAAAATCAACAGACATTGAGTTCTCTATAGCTCAGGAAGGTATCCAAAACATTATTTGATTCTGATTGAATTTACGGCAGTTGTCATTCGTCATAGAAAAAATTACCCATGTTAAAACATAAAACGTTGCAGGTAAACTACCCCTTTCCCTAACCCGATCTTCAACAAAAACAATAGGTCTTGAGAAGTCTACAATTCAGGCCTGTATGCAAAACATTATTTGATTCTGTTTGAATTTGTGGCTGTTATCGTTTGCCATAGAAAAAATTACCCTTGTTTAAAAAAAAAGTTGCAGGTAAACTACCCCTTTCCCTTAACTGATCTTCACCAAAAACAATATGTCTTGAGTACTCTACAAATAAGGGCTGTATGCAAAAAATTGTTTGATTCTGTTTGAATTTGCGGCTGTTATCGTTTGCCATAGAAAAAAATCTACAGATAGACACACAGACACTTTTTGAAAAATGACTTTTTCATGTTTTGAGTGTAGTACAATCAGATTCTGTAATAATCTCGAACACAATTTTTTTGCCATCTCCATACTTCTATTTCCTTAAGGAACATGGAAGTAAAATGTATTAATTTATTTGAATCCTGTTAAAATCGCATTAATGACAAACCAACAATGTACGTGTCCCCTTGAAGAACTTTGCATGTGAAACTGGCATACACACACAGGCACACAAATGGTGTATTTACTCTCAGGGCAGGTGCACACTTTTGACAGGCCACAATCTGCACTGTACCGTACAATCAAAATAGTTTAAAACTGTTTCATATTCTTTTTTACACTAATTATGTACACAACATACCGCCCTGGGGAAATATGCAAATATATGTATTGTTGCAATATGTAAATTGGAACATCTCAATTTATATATTTTGTATTGAAGTATACTCAACGTAAATATCTAATAACCTGCCAGCTAGGTGGTGGGACTTTTGTGTTCATTATGTTAAGTCCCTTTTGTTGCACAATAAACTTTATGTGAGAAGAGAGGAGGAAGATTTTGTGGCATGGAATAAATGCTAATAAAAATTAATTAATTAAAAAAACAAATTTTTAAAATTTAAAAAGAAATATGTATTAAAATTGCCTTTTAAGAGAAGCTGTTTTACATGTATTAGTCATAGTTTACACTTTATAAATTATGCATAAATAATATGCAAACAAATAAAATAAACACAGATACAAACATGTAAATAATAAACAAATGCATATATATAAAAAACAGTTGTAAAATTGTTTCAATTACTTGGCTGTGTCTCATTAAAAAAAAACAATGTAGAATTCAAGTAATTGTTTTCAACGTTGCAAACCATACATCAGTTATATATTTATTATAAAAAAATGAGATGTTCAGTTACAGTACTTCAATCAAAAACAATATTTACTTTATTTCAATAAATATTATTAATGCACACCCATTTTAACTAACTAGAAAAATTACATGAAAACATGTTACAATTACATACTTAAGTTATATTAATTATTTAAATAGTTATAGTTACGCTACGTACAATTTAAAAACTATGTACAACTGTTTTATTTATTTTATACATACAAATAAATTACACTGCGTGAATATGCTAATATGTATCATTGCATATATTCCCCAGGTGGTTATAAATAAAGTTTGAATATCATTAAAATTTTATTTACATTGCAACATACGTATGTAAACAATATACATAAATTATTTAAACAATAGGTTTAAATAACAGCCTTCTTGTAAAAGTAGATAGTTAATTGTGTAACGGCCCCTATAAGGTTACAGCCGTTACGTAAAATTTAAAACTAGACTTGGCCTAGATGGAGCGAAAATGTGCTGGAGCCCAGAGTGACAGGACTTGCAATAAAACACTCATTGAACCGTAACAATCTTTTTATTAGTGCTTCCTCATTTCATAATCATAACATGTTTTACTACACTGTTCAAACGATTGAGTTCTTGTATTTTTCAAACAGAATTATCACTGTTGCACACCACTATATAAAAATTATATATATCGGAATAATTTTTATATAGTGGTGTGCAACAGTGATAATTCTGCTTGTGATTTTAACCACTAACACAACTTTCTTCATTAAACTTCTTGTATTTTTGATAGCAGTTGTTAGTTTTCATTTCATCCACAAATATGTATATATATATGTTTTATTAACATTTGTGCGTCCGTCTTAACAAATTTTATCATCGTCGTGGCATCTGTTAGATTTTGACGTCCGTATATCGGACGCCAAAATGTAATCCCTTATAGAAAATGTGTTCTGTAGAATAAAAGTTTATAAGTTCCACAAACACCCTTTATGGCCACATCGCTAACGAGAAATCTTAATTTTTTTTAACTTTCAACTCATTATTTTGGCACCACGAGTTTTTTAGTTTTTACCTGTGGGTGCCAAATTGACAGACTTTTGAAAATTGATATTCAATATGTAGTTCATGGTTTGTCCACCACGTAGTACTACCATTGTCTGTATACACTCTGCGCGCCTTTTTTTCATTTAGTTTGTAATCATTGTGGAATCCGTGGATATGGCAACACTGTCATAGCATAAACGCACAGGGTCAAATAACAAACGCAATCCAAGCCTGATTCAGACTGTGCTAAGTGGGTCAAAGATTGTCCTTTTTTAATTATTCGCTTGTGTTTCTCTCATATTCATATGTTCACTTATAAGTTCATTTTCCCACTTCCCTCATTTTTCTTTCTCTTACCTTCCCCACTTTTGATTTTATTCTCTTTATAAACCGTTTGATGTGTGCTTTTACAATAGTGCATATCATGAATCAAAAGAAAAAGTGGTAGAGGGAGAGGAGAGAGATCGGGGCGAAAACGTTAAAAATTTGATTCTTCACAACAGTTTAATTTTTCTGTGAAGAAAGAGAAAGTGTGTGTGTGTGTGTGTGTGTGTGTGTGTGTGTGTGTGTGTGTGTGTGTGTGTGTGTGTGAGAGAGAGAGAGAGAGAGAATAACACTTATATTAAAAAGTTATATCTTTCTGTCGAAGGGTTAGAGAGAGTTAAAACAAAAGGACACATGGTGTGGGAAAGAGTGAGCATGAGTGAGCGACAGGGAAGGACAGAGAGAAAGAGTAAGTGAGAGGGGTTAGTGACAGGGTAAAAATATTTAAAATTTGATTGTCATTTAAAATTTAATTTCTATTAGAGTATGATGGGGGGGAGGGAGAGAGAGAGAGTGAGAGAGAAAGAGGGGCAAGAAGGCAGAGAGATAGAGTAAAAATAACGAGTAGTACGTGCATTAGCGTTACTACCGAGACGTCTGAGGAGGGGGAGAGGCTAGTGAATGAATATCCGACTGTTAAGCTATGTTTATACTGCGAGAGAATTTTGACAGAAAATACGCAAGCAGTGTCCAGTAGGTGTTTGCACTAAGATGCCGTTTTTACCGTGAGGAGAGATTGTGCAAGTGCTCACTACGTGCTTGCACGAGCTAATGTCGTAATTTATTCCGACAGATGTATGAAACTCCGTTTAAACTAGACAGTAAGTTTGGGTAAGTAGTCCTGTCGCAACTTTCCCCTCCGAGCACTCTTTAGAGAGGTGTCAGCCATGACACGTTGTTTATTAAAACAGTAAATTAAAAATAAATAACTATTGTATGTATTTTTTTATTTCCCGGTTAAGTGATTGTCGATTTAGATAAAGTATTGATTTAGTAAAATACACTATGGGTTTAAGTGAAAAAATATATGATTTTCTTTTTGAGAGTCTAGGTTGAATTTTGATGTTTTTTATGAAGCATCATGTCAAGCATGTATAGGTGCTTGGTGACTGACAAACTAAACAAATGAAATATCTTGGCTTCATAATAGACAATAATCTCTCATAGAAAAGTTTTATTTGTAACCTGAAAAAATAGTTGTATACATTCTTACGAAATTCTATTTGTTACGAGACTTTTGTCCTGAAAATAACTATTCCTCGATAACATCCAGATATGTCTTGTGATCAATTCACGGCCGGGTAATTGGTTAGTTCGAATTGCTTCCTATAATTGTCATGTGTAAAAGTTTTCGTACTGATGACTAACAAAATTGTTTCATGAAGGTATGCAGCAATTGTCAGATGTAGTACTATCAAGGAGAACTATTTATAACAGAAACCAGCTCTTGTGTATACAGTTGAAGACATAATATTCAGTCCACTCCAAGAGTGTTTAATAAACAAACTCGATTTCATTCAGTGTGTGGCCTTGCATAAGTAGTCACAACTGTTATGTGATTATAAACACCAGACAGGTTGATGAACGAAAGAAGCCATGCTTTATATCCGCGTAAAAACAAGTGATATTTTTAAATAATGTCCATTTTAGATAATTTATTTACATTTTCTGATATACCTAATTATCATCAGTAAATTATACGTAACAGTCTAACAAGTATTTAGATTACTACTCCTACTTTATTACATATTTACACAAATATTCCAGAAATATTTCAGTGTTCACGTAAGTTTTGTAAGAACAGAAGTAATGATCACCTAATTTAGTGTTTATTAGTTTAAAATTCTTCAAGTTTAGCAAATATTCCGTTGCCAGTATTGTATTATTGGTATTAAGTTTATGACCTGGGATAAACGAGTGCGCACACCCATACACACATATAAACTCATGAGATTTCAACAATCTGATGTTGAAGACTCCAATCATGGATATTTGATAGATACAACCTTTTTTAGACTTTGCTTATTGTGGGAAACATTGTATAGAATACCGTAACATTAAACGAAATGTACCTATTTACTTTATTCTGCTGTTAAAATAAGATACTCAAATTCGATTGTGTTTTGTAATGTATTTGTATTAAGTATGAACTACAAAGTTTTAATTTAAATTAAGATTAAAAGTGCCGTTGATTCACAAGAATTTACTGTCGTGTTCTTCTATGATACGCTTTAAATAACGAAAACTCATATTTTAAAATTTACAATTCATGTCAAATCAGGTAGTAATTCAGTCCAGTTCTCGATGTGCCACTTTTAAAGAAGGAACATAATTCTTATTACAAACAATGAAGCTTTTTAGACCTGGTATTACTAGATGGTAAGTAAATAATCAAAATGTTTTATACAGTTTGTTAGTTCCTTGTCACTCAGTTCATTCTATTTATAATCAAGTTAAAAACATTCGCTAGCATTTTGTATTTAATTTCTTCAAAAAAAGAACACTTTTAAAACGGTACGGGTAGTTTTCATTATTGTTCTTTTGGAAAATAAGGGCATTACAGTCTGTGTTATAAATACCAATTTGTTTTACGTCCTCAAAAAATCAATACTGTGTATTCATTCACTAGATGTGTCTGTAGTATTGGCTTGAGCAGAAGCATGACAATCAGAAGCCTTTGATGTAGGCCTAATAACTTGTATTTAATTACGCAGCAGTTTCCAACACTATATCTGTGCGCCAATCAGATTAGACCTTTAATAAGGTTAGACTACCGTACTGAATACACGTTGACGCTGTGTAGTCACAATTAGTATTCATGAAACGCAGCTTGAGTGAATCGGCCTATCGTGTCGTTTTGCTGTCAGTATAGTCATTGTTTAATGATGTACAATAACATGACAAAAACGTAACTACACACATAAATTAATAACCACTGATGCCGACTGCCATCCTTTTGATCGAGTGTGTATTATATTGTTAACTGTTTACACATACATAATGATCTTTTTTACATACTTATTTGGCAATGAAAGTACTGCAATTGATAATTAAGTTCTTTGTTTGGGATTAGATTATAATTTTGTCTAGACCTAATTATGTAGCTGTGCCCTCTAATAATATATGTCCAAAATGTTTTATTACAAAATATGTAGCATGCACAGAATTAGCACCAAATAAATACCAAAACTGTTAGCTTATTATAACTATATTTTGTAACAATTTGTTACTATGCTTGTTATGTCCCAACATTAAAAGTTATAAATACATTTTTAAAACATTCCGTTTTTACACTGAGTATTTTATTGTGACTTGCACTTTTGTGTACAGTGTGATAAGTGTACTGAAAACATAGGCTATATTAAAGAAACAGCAAATAAGTATTTGACAGTACTGACTCTACTGAAGTATATATCTAAACAGTGTATGAACCCAACCTCATATTTTAATATATTTTATTACAAATTTTATGTGTCTTTGGATATCCAAATATTCTTGTACCCGAATTACTCTCGGTCCTAATTTGTTATGATACTGATACTCTACTTTGATGCAGATCATTATCAAGACATTTGTATATGCATAACTTATTTTTTCCCGCCTTATGATTTTTTTAAATTGAAAAACATTTTTACTCTGTTGTTTTCTTATTATTAGCTGTAACACCACTTTTAGGGTTTAAAATTCTAACTTGAATGTGCCCATAAGATTTTTAAATTTCAAAAAGATTAACGCTATCGGTTAACCAAATTATCGTAATTATTAACATTTTATAATTGTCAAATAGATAAAAAATACTGACTTATTCAATCAAACTGCAGTTTAACTTTGTATTAGCTACCTTTATTTTGAACTTTAAAGACTTCATTTTATTAGAATTTTGAATTTCTCAAAATTGTTGTTTATAATTCTTTTTAATCACAAATTTATCATTCATTACTTTCTCAAAATAAATATTTTTGTTAAAATTGATATAATTATGTACTCTGCTTGTAATGATCTAAACTGAAATATTCTCACTACACTTTACTTAGCTTTCTAATAAATCATCACATCAAGGACAACATTTCGGTAACTATTTTTTATTAATATATTAGTAAGGACCACATTGGATATCTTCACTAAACTCATTTACCACTCCATAAATTAGAGGAAAAGCAAATAAATGGAAACGTCAAAAGTAAAAACCATCATCATCAGCAAGGGTTATACAAAAGTAGTTTGTTCCGGCCCCAAGCAGATAGACTAGAGCTGGTTATTCCAATGCTTCTTGGGATGCCCCACACCTCTCCGTCGATTTCTGCGTACAATTCAATATTTGTTTGAGAATGCTTCAGTCATCGTTTCGGTTAAAAGTTCCAACCATTTTAGCCTATAATGGGCAGTCCTATCAAATATACACATAATATTCAGTTCCTGCAGTACATCGAGATTTCTTTTGCAATCAGTATTTGTGAAGAGTACATCATATATCACGCGTCTGAGACCGCTTGAAAACGACTGCTCTGGGATTTCGTTCTCAGAAGTCAAAATTCTCATACCCATAGACCTTGTAGAACTTCATGGGTGTTTCTTTACTCGTTGATTTAAAAAATGGGTTGGGTATTCGCTGTACCAGGTTAACTAGGACTTGTCCTCAAATTCTTAGTGTTGAATGAAGTAATGTTTGAAAGAAGCCTTCAACCTCTCTCCAGCCAAGACGGTTCTGCGGGGTGAAGTCCCATATCTTACAAGAGGTTACTCTTCTGATGCTGAACAGTATGGATTTAGACTGGAAGATCGATAAATATTTTTTGAAGATCAGTAGTAGCCAACAGTACCAAGTTGAGGCGTAAGGCAAATGGTTCTGGACTCTCTTATCTTTGGAATATTATAGGCGCAAATTAAGTTGGATTTATTGGGTTGTACTATTGTGTACAGGGATATTTGGTCTCTTTAGTATGATAAGATAGTCAGTTTATGTGAGACAACCTACAGAAATTGGGCTGGACGTTAAGCCCGAAGGTGGCAACCCCACTATCGCATTGCCGTGCGTTATGAAAGTAACATAATATTGTGTCAGGAGACACAATAGTTATCAAACTGTCACAAGCAAGATGTAACCGGAAGGAAAACGTCAAAAGTGCCTTCCGAAAAATTTTAATTTTGCGTATTTATAAAGTAAGGAAATTAGAATAAATTTGTAATGGAATGCTCTAACAGAAAACCTATATTTCGCTCACATTGTTTATAATTTTTCTCTCATTGTGTTCGCAAACTGTAATTCGTATTTTAAAATATCAATTAGCCTATAATGACATTATACATTTAGTTGACGTGGACTTTTGTAAACGAAGATATGATGCAAGAGAAACTTGTACTTTAATGTGTCTAAATAACACTGTTGTTTCTATGACATTTTTAAATATTTGTTTTCCTATAAATAATAGTTTCATATAATTGAAAGTAAATTAATAAAACAGAATGGAAAATTCAACACAATACAAAATTATGGGTGTAACGAGATATAAAACGAGCAGGCAAAAGGCTAAAACAAATGTTGAAGGTAGAAGAGAAATAAAGCAAAGATAAATAAGGAAGACTGATTCGAAAACACAAACTTAGATGGGAGAAGGTAGCATGTTATTTACTACCAGGGAATAACACACGAAACTGCATCAACCACAATAAAACTAACAATTGTTTTAATATAAATGAGGTCTTAGGCAACAATAAAAACGAAAGAGCGGATTCTTCACTGTGCACAAAACGTGTTAGCAAAAATAAATTGTTTGCCCCAGAGAGTCCTCTTTAGTTAGGAACTTTTAGACTAGTTATAATTTTTGTGGTTCAAACCCCTCTAATCGACAGCATATCTAGAAGAATCATATTCCCGTTTATTTAACACAATCCGCTTCGTGAAGCTATTCAGTAATCTGTTTTTTCAATTCAACGTTAATTATTACATTTTAATTTATAGTCATTATTAATGAAACTTTGATTTACTTTCACAGATTTACAAAATATTGTTAATGCCTTTATTTCAACAGCTATTTGTGAGCGGTTTGACAGTTGCAGTTTGATACATGCAGCAGGCTCAGATATTGGCCTGTGTTGAGTGAAAAACTAATTACTAGCTTTGGAGAGGGAATTGATCCCTTGAGATTGCCCGTAGATGTGCCACTGCCTAATTTTATTTGTAAGAAGTACCGAGGATTCCTATGCCGTACCCCATTGCAAACCAATGTTCACATGTGTTAGTCTCGTCTATACAAAGATTCTATAGATAATAATGGTTTATTTATAAAATTTAAAATGCTCAAGAACTGGTGTAGCTATCACGGAAAATAAAAGTGTAAGTGATGCAGTATTAAGCTAGCAGCGGGTTTCACTAGTTCTTGAACTACGCCCTTACAACTCTTTAACATGAATATATACAGAGCAAGTAAACGACTCAATTTCGGAGTTTGATGACACACATTAAGAAGAATTTTATGCAATACTGGAAAGAGACAGTAAAAAAACTGTTAACACAAAGAGTAACTATACTTATAGACTTTTAAATAAAAAAATTAAAAGAACGCCTAGAGAAGCAGAATTATGGAAAAAATGGATTAAGGTCACAAAATGAATAGGTGAGCAATAAATTTACTTCAGTTCTGATAACAACCTTTATTATTTGTAAGCCAGACATTCATCATCACGTAAGATAATGTGTTCATGACGTTTCCCTAGTGGTAGCTTTTCCAGTCAAGTAGACTACATCTTAATTATCGCTAGGTGGACTCTACGACATTTCCAAACAATTAAAGACTACGAGCTCCCCAGAGAATGATTTTCACAGTAATTAGATTCCTGCAGCTAAAGTAGAACTAAACCTGGAAAGGTGTACATCAAAATAAAGTCATACAAACATGGTGGTGTTTAAGAATAGACATGTCATATAAGCAAAATGCGGATATAAGAGTGAAGAGGAAAATTGTCGGTCGGCAATAAACCAATGAGGCATGCAGAGACCGCCTAGCTAAAAGTAAAAAATATAAGAAAAAACCTCTGGAGTAACCACAAACCCGTAATTTAAGTAAAAATAGTGTAACAATAGATCAATAAAGATATACGTGTAACACAATACAGACAGAAAACGGGACTACACAATTAAGAGACAAGTATCCTCAAATAAGCAAAGCCAGAATACATCAATGTAAGTACGACATGAATAAATACGTAAATAAAATCTAGAAGGATTAAAAACAAATAGAAACAAATATCAATTATATATGTGTTCAAACTTAAAACATTACAAGAATATTTGTAACAAGTAAAAGAATAGATGATGCCAATATAAAAGAACAGCGGAGAAGCTACTGCAAAAAACCTATTCAAAGATAAACGCATAGAAAGAGACTACAGTTAACTTTATGTTTGACCTGGAAATCAACATTACCATGCAATATTAATAACTAATGTTAATAATAGTAACTACATAATAATGTTCAGTTCAGCGGCGCAACAACCCATTACTGAGTCAAGGTGTCCTCAAAGGCATCCTCCAGCCTCCGCCAGTTGTCCCGGTCAAGTGCAGCTGCTCTCCAGTTCCGGGTCCCAAGGATATGGCTTGCATCGTAGTTCATACCGTCTTCCCAACGTAGTTTGGGTCTACCAACTCTCCTGGTGCCATAGATCTGTCCTGTGAGTGCCTTTCTTGGTTTTTCATTCTCCCCCATTCTGATCACGTGTCCAGCCCGCCTGAGTCTACCAAGTTTTATAATTTTCACAATATCTGGTTCATTCAGAAGAGTGTTCAGTTCTTGGTTGGTTCTTTTCCTCCATTCACCTCCTACACATATTGGACCAAATATACTGCGGAGGATTTTGCGTTCATGAGCCAGCAGGCTTGACTCAGACTTTCTAGAAATGGTCCAGGTCTCAGAACCAAAGGTGAGAACTGGGCGGATCAGTTTTTTATACAAAAGCAGCTTGATGCTCCTGGCAATTATTCTGCTCTCTTTGGGGTCTGAGACCAAAGAAGCACCTATTATCTGAGGTGATTCTTCGCTTTATTTCTTCTGTTGTTTCCCCATCGGAGTTAACTTTTCATCCTAAATAAACCAAGTTTTTGACTTTTTCGAAGGAATAGGTGCCAATTTGGATGTGCTCTCCTTCTCTAGCCTCCTGTCCTGTAGCCATGTATTTGGTCTTGATTTCATTTTATTATGAGACCCAGCCTACTTGCAGGACCTTCAAGAGCAAGAAAGGCTTCAGTGACTGCTCGAAAGGACCTCCCGATTATATCTAGGTCATCGGCGTATCCTAGGACCTGCACCAACCTGTTGAATACAGCCCCGGAGGAATTATTCCAGCATCTCTTATAGCTTTTTCTAAGGCAAGAACGAAGAGGAGGCAAGCAAGAGCATCACCCTGGAGAACTCCCTTTCCATAGTCGAACTCTCCTGATAAGTCATTCTGAATGTTCACCATGCCATTCACTGTCAGCATTGTCATCCTACACAATCTTATTAATTTCTTTGGTATGCCCAGTTCTTCAAAAGCAGTGTAAAGTTCTTTTCTGTCAATGCTGCCTTATGCATTTCTGAAATCTATGAAGAAGTGATGGGTTTGTAGTTTATGTTCCCTACCTTTCTCCAGAAATTGTCGGAGTGTGAAAACCTGGTCTATTGTCGATTTTCCTCTTTTAAATCCACACTGATATCGACCAATCACCTGATCAGCATGTGGAACATATAACTGTCTTCTGCCAGGCTGTTGGCAGTTTCTCTTCTATCCATATATCAGTGACAAGGTGTTGAAGGGTTTTAACCAGCTCTGGGCCACCGTTTGCGCAAAGCTCCACAGAAAGATCATCAGAACCAGGAGCATTGTTGTTTTTAAGGCTTTCTATTGCAGCTATCATATTATCTTCATCCGGAGGCTCGATGTGTTTATGTTCCTCTAGCACAGGTGGTACATAGTTGTTCACCTCGTCATTCTTAGAAAGAAGAGCTTCAAAGTTCTTTCCCCTTTTCTGTAAGTAGGGTGCCATCAGCGTCACGACAAGCTGTTGTCCTGGGCTTAAAGGGTTTCCTACCTTGGTTTAACTTATTGTAGAATTTTCTGATTTCAGTTTAATAATAGGAGTACGAACACGTCAGCCTACCAACACGTTTGGTGGAAAGGTAAAAACAGACAACTGTTGTACAGATAATTAAGAGGTTGCATTAGTTCAGATGTAGATCTGTATATATGTGTCAGCCAAAACAGTAGTACGTTTTGTAAACATACATGGCTGTGCCATTACACATTAGGAATGTTATTTGACCTTGAATACTCTTGGCGGGATTCAGATGAATGAGAAATCTTATCTCTGTGCTGGAGGCTGGAGACTTGTGGTGTTACGCTGAATAGACACAACACATTATCACTATACACAGCAGTGGCTGACGTGTATTAACCATTTCTGAGTTCCCGATGCCACAACCCAGATTAAACTGTGCATAACGTTTGTAGAAAAGGCTAGTGTCCTTCATACTTCATAAACACTTGAGAAATTTTATTGTTTCTTACAGAGGCACCCTTAGGGTTGTCCGGCAGGTGTAAATGCACTTAAGTTCCTTGGCTCATTCTTGAACAAAATTGAGGAAAGAAATAAAACGAATAAGGAGAGAGAGAGGGGGGAGTGAGTGAGAGTAAGAAAATGAGAGAGTTACATAGACGGAGGGCAGTTGTATACATTTTTTACCATACTTCATTATTTAGAAGTCACATGACATAATTTGCATAGAGCATCAATTAAACGTGCGGCAGCATGCTACATATAATGCGACAATACGTTACGTTTGTACAGTTCACATAAGTTTCTTTTTGGTAACTACTATATTACTTTTTATAATATTTACTTGAGTACTTTATAATTTATAAAAGAGCGTATTAAAATATGATTACAATAAATGCGTTGCGTTCATCAACATGAGTAAATGTGTGTTACACTGATTTTTGTAAGTATGTTACAATTGTTAGACTATGTCTTCATGTCAATGACCTTTCACGTTAGTAATTTATTGTTTAAATTGCACAAGAAAAATCTATACGCAAAAGGTTATACGAATAATTCTTGCCTACAGGTTGCATTACGGTACTCAGTACTAATTTATTCTATCGGGTTGACTTCACAGTGATATTGATGGAGTAACCCAGCGCACAAGACACTCATTTTCGTCAGTTAAATTATCAAACAGAATTATCACTGTTGCACACCACTACAGAAAAATTATTCCGATTTGCGCTTTCAAGCTTCTCAGCTCATCTGACGGATTTCCGATCTGACGATGAGCTGAGAAGCTTGATAAAATTTCAATATACTCTTCGTTTTCGAGTAGACGCCAAAACGTATACATTTTGAAAAGACGCCAAAATGTTAGAAAAATGTATATATATTGTAACGTACCAAATTGGCAGTTACATAAAATAACTATATAATGCGTCAAATAAAAAGATATCATGAAAGTATTTCAACATGCATAAAAGAGGGAACATGAGAATATGAACAAAGTGTGTATCTACGAACGTATATTGTTGAAACAACCCAACCAAGAAGAAGGAAGAGTAATAAGGATATCATCGAGTATAGAAGAGAGAGAAAATGACAATGAGCCAATATAATATGTTAGAAACCAGGCCCAATAGATCCAATAGTGAGGGGAAACAACAAAAGTAATTATTAAATTGAAGAGGAGCCAATAGATCCAAATAGTGAGGGGAAACGACGAAAATAACTGTTAAAATGAAGAGGATACGAATCAAGTACAACCAAAATGATGATGAAACAAACGAATTTATTTATTAGTATAAAATAATATGGAACAATGACTACCACGAATAAAAATATTGAAGAGTATAACAAGATTAAGAAAACTTTGATTACCACAAATAATGTATAACCCAGGAGAACACCGATAGTGAGCAACAACTAACCAGAAGAAGAAAGGAAGAAGAAGAGGAAAGGAAACATACCACGAAGAATGAAGATAATGTATGGACAGTACAAGAAATCAACATTCACAAGGTATACAAGGAAATAAAGTTAATAGTGACCGGAAGAAGTGTGATGAGTATTCGAAGATCAACTACAAAGAGACCAGTGTTTAGCATCATTGAGTGATCACAAACAATAACAGTGAAAACTTAATATAAGTGTGACAACCTGTGATATGATAACCATTTTTACCCCAAATAAACCACAGACAATACAAGTGGAATTGTTTATAACAGAGGAAAATGAGTAACCATTATAAGTGAAAGAATCAAGATTAACTAGTTAAAATGCACAGACAATTAGTGTGACAAGTTTAATCAAGATCGTAATATCATATAAATAATCATTAAGACCACCAAAAGAAATACGAGACAGAACAGTAAAATAATTGTTCATAGGGACTAGTAATAAAAGCTTTGTAAGCCTTGAAATGAAATGTGCCTGAATGCCATGGCAAGACAGGACAAAATATAAATGAATTCCAGAACAAGCAGTAGCAAATAAGCCAGTTTGTTAGGTATAAAACAATCAATGTACCAAAAACTAGGTGCAACCCACCAAGAAATGTAATCTTATTAGACTAAGAATACCTGTGTTATTGTTTCAACAAATAGTGTAAAAATATGTATAACTTAATAATTAAACCATTGTAGTAGAATGCCATGATGAAATGGTAATAGTAGAGTCAAATACTGCATAAGAATATGTTGCACATTGTTGTCAGACAACTGACACATAACCTCATAGAAAGTAAACCTACAACATAAAATCATGTATATTAGTTAAACCAAGCAAATATCAACAATTGTTTCAAACAAAGAATAGTTATGAATAATAATGCAAACCATTAAAATACCATGTATACTGAAATACACAGCAAATGAATCAGATTTAATATAATATCATAAAGCCAAATGAATAGAACCCCAATGTGACAAGATAGTTACGGTAGTCAAAAAGCAATATCAAAACTTATCGAAAGATTATGAAAAATGTTATCAGTAGTTAGAGAAATGTCTGATACTGCTATGAGAACACATCTCAAATGTAATAGTAGTAGTTTAATAATTGAAATGTTATAAACTAACTAAATGCACTTGTAAAACCAGATGTAAACAAACACTATACTATAAATTGAAGACCTTTCAGATAACGAAAAGTTAATAAATACATTAAACCAACAAAGTACAACAATTGTACACTATTTTAATTAATAACATTATATACCTTGTGTGATAAAATAATTAAAAAAGTGACAAATTAGAGAAATGAGAACAGAAGGTATTTTTGATAATACTATAAGTATATAAAAAATAACATTTTTGCAAAATAAAATGTGAACAAATGTAAATAAATGTACATATTAGTGTTAGGATGTCAAACATATGTAATAAGGTAAGGAATAATAGCGTTACATGTAATTATAAACAATCGAACATGGTCGCTATGGGCGCCATTACCAGATATTGTTTAAATTGTAAATATAACTATTTTATGTACTAAATTGAAAGAGAAATGGACTCGAGAGGTTTAGTAATAAATATTACAGTGCAATTGTAACGAAATATGGTGAAACAAACTTATTTATATTAAGAATCACCATATTAGTTTTGGAAATGGCTAAGTGAATTAATAATGAATGGATTTAGTTCTTGTTTAGACTTAAAATAAAGCCACAAGTGTCCGCGATTTAATGCCACTACCCAACCGACGATACGACAAAAGATAAGGAAGTTATCACAATTATAAACTTTTCAATCATTTTGAGTATCAATGCATACGTCACTCATAGCCTCGAACCCACGCTTAGAATTGTAAAAAATTAAAAGTTTTATTTGACCAAAGTGTTTTGGTGTTGAGAGTTTGACCTTTTGAACCAATCAAATAGCTTCAAATGACCAGACGAGAAGGAGACGCTTCGGTGAAGGAATCATTCGTTCTGTATCACTCAAGACGGAAGGTCCACGCAAGAAGTTGGCAAGATAATTTCAAAATGTGCGCGTCACTAACAGTAATAAGTCAACATACGCTAACCTATACACAACAATATATTATCGAGTGTCCAGTGCATTAAGTGAACAGTGAAAATAACTCGACCAGTGTATAATAAAGGTCGTGTTTTGTGTTTTAAATCAGGGAGTACTATATTTTAATTACTTTAAAAGAAATTGATGAAAAATAATAACTTTCGTTAATAAACGAAAGATATTGTTTTGGACTGCACTAGTCAAAAAATACTCAAGTGTTTAAATTATGATGAAAAATTGTCAGTGCCTAACAAATAAATTGTAGCACAATGATTAATTTAAAAATAAATATTTTACTATTGAATAATAATTGAGGAGGTCGGAATTAATTTAGATACCGATCATCAATGTATAGTATATAGTCGCTTACTTGACTAAACTTTTTGAATTAACAAATAATTGTTTTTTGTGCAAATATTTTGAATAACTGATAATTATACGTCAAATGACTTATAAATAGAATGTTTATGATCATATCATTAAGAATTTAATAAGTAATATACTTATTCCAAATAATGACTAGCATGTACTAGGTCAACTAACCTAGAACTGACGATTATAATTTTGTCACCAAGAAATAATTCTGTTCTTAAATAATTTTAACTGAAATGAAAGCTATAACAAGAGTTTTTTTCTCTAGATTTTTTCTCTTGTCAATACATGATTTTGATAGTTAATGAATAAATAATAATTATATTTTTAACAGTGCAAACCCCAGAGCACGTGTTTTGACCACAACTGCTATATGCGTTTGCTAAGCGTGCGATAGTACGATATATCGGTTATGGTACCGAGTTTTGTAATTTTAAATTGTGTTTGTTTTTATAGTAATACATAATTAAATATTGTTAATTGAAGTCACATCTTATAATCTGGTATCATGTATCTTCAAAGAACTCACCAATTTGGTAATATAACTGTATAAAGTGAACATAACCTCGTTCACCAAAAACATTGTACCATACATCAGTGTTACCAGCCTTGAGGTACAGAGATCTCAGGAATTGTTTAAAGTTATTATTGTTTGTAAAGATATTATTAATTGTTTTTAAAAGAGTTCATTGAATTTAAATAATTGTGAATAAATCCCCAATTTATTTACCAGTGGAACCGAGTTTTGATTTTTATTAATAGCAAAGTAGTTTAATTTTTCATGAACAGTTCTCTCATAAGGTGGCGGTAGTATTTGAATGACCAATATCATTCGAATTGCAGTTGAACTTTTAATTTATTTTTTATTGTGTATGTGCATTCTGTGTGATATTCAAAAAGAATATCTATGTATGTATATCCAGTGTTTTTGCAGTAGAAGAAGTCACCAACGAGAATATTAAAGACATCCACATATGGTAAGTGGGGAGGTTGACACAGTGAAGTGATAAATACTCTTTTAAACTACAACCTTTTTAAACGTGAACACTCATTCAGTTTTATTAATAATCAACATTCTAATAATAATAATAAATAGGCTAATTTAATCTAACGTTGTAAAGTTCAGTTACAATATTGTACTGCTGTTAAAATGCACACAGTACATAATAGGGAGATAATAAATTTTAAAAGAGAAAGGATGCAGATTTTGTATTGAATGTAAACAAGAAACATTGGGAATATCGACTTACTCAGTCAACATAGAGGTTGATTCCTATATGATATAAAACCATATTTAGTTATATGTTCAGAAAATAATATATGAAATTGGAATGAATGTTATAAGAAGAGTAAAGAGTAATAAAATTATAATTTAATAAATAACCAATAGAATTACGAATATTAGAGGTAAAATAAAGATGTTTAATAAGAAATAGAAAAATGATATATGTTTTAATAGGTATATGATAAACAGATGTAAAGAAATTAGGGAATTATCATAGGGGCAATTTTGTAAGTTGTTAAAAAATTGTATTGTATAGTGATGAAGAAAATGTTTATTAGTCTTCAATTAAATTCATTAAGAGTAACGTTATGAGTCTAATTTTATTTTCAATAAGATTAACATGAAGAGTCTAATTATATATCTAATAGTAACTACATGAAGAGTCTAAATTCATAAAATAACATTTGTACATCATCAAGTTAATGTAACAAGGAAAAGAAAATACAGTAAAGGAATTTAAATTTTGATACCAGAGTTTTGATTATAATATTTAATAAATAAATAATAATATGAGAAATATAACAATATCCTTGATAGAACGACGACAGAAGAGGAAAATCTTGGACTGAAGAAGAGTTTAAGTGGCCATAAAGGATAATTAAGTGTTCCGAGGAGACATCTGTGTTGCAGTAGTCCTGGAGAGCGGCATTCAGCGGTGAGAGCAATAAGAAATTTGTGTGAAGGAACAGATTGCCAAGCCTAATATTGCTTTTGGAAAAAGGTAAACAACAACCAGAAGTGAACCCGTGGCAGCTGGAAGAATTCAGAGTCGGTTAAGTTACATTAGTCTGTTATTTATTTTTTACATGGTTAATTATCAAAATACTACATATTAACTGAATCTGGTTTGGTTTAAAGAAAAGAAAATAATAGATACAATCGTAAATACGATCAAATAACTTAATAATCATTAACCCTGAGAGTAAGAGTTTCTTTACATGTACTGGTAAATAAAAAAACATGATAACAGTAGGTACATTTATTAATTGTATTATACTATTAAATAATTATAATACCTGTGTATTCTATTGTATTCTATCAGTAAAAAACAACAGTACAGATAATGGCGCCCATACGTGAAAGCAAAGATTTTCTTTAAGCCAGCACCAAATAACACAATTTTGTTAAAATTAATTAGCATAAAAAATTTCCTTGTAATTAAATTAAGTTAAAGATTGTAAAATGGCTAACAAACCAGAGCAACGATATGAATTAAGGAGTAATAGTGCTGAAGAGGAAGAAACTGAACAGGAAGTAATAGTAAGGGATGCCCAAGGGGACCAACCGAAGAAACCAACTCAACCAGTGGACGCTAATTTACAGGAAATTATGAGAATTATAATGGAAGGGAATAACAAAACCAACGAAAATTTCAAACAGATGAGAGTAGGTAGTGAAAACTTATTAAAACAAAATAATGAGGAATTAAAGAAACAAATGAGACTAGATAATGAAAACTTAGTAAAACAAAATAATGAGGAATTAAAGGAGACTATTCAACAACAAATAAATGGGGTGAATAATAAATTAGACCAGCAAAAGGCTGAAGTTGAGTTAATATTGAAAAATTATGAGGAAGGGAATGTTAGACAATTTGCAGAGGTGAAATTGAATATGGAAACAATGGAAAATAGGTTAGACAATATAGAAACGAAACAACAGTCACTGAAGGAAGAAGTAGAAGAGAAATTAGGAGAAAATAAACAAGAAGTCATGGTACGAGAGAATTGGTCAAACACAAACAGGAGGTAACGAGCAATATTCAATCCATGGGACAACAGTTGGACAGCAATAATACCAAAATAGAGGATACCATGGGACAATTAGTATTAAGGGTCAATGAAATAGAACAAAATGGTAATCAAACATGTGTTATACGAGAAGACAAGAATAATAGTCATGAGGTGCCACATATGAAAGGATATATAAAAAATCCTATGGAGTATTTAAATAGAATGAAGGAATATTTGCATAGTACCAAGGAAAATAGATGGGAGAGAATTAAACTAATGTTAGATCAGGGGTTCCATGAAATGAATGATTATTGGTGGGCTGCTGTTAGAAACATCTTGAATAGCTACCAGGAATTTGTGGACAGCTATAAAAATAAATATTGGACGCGATCCATACAGACAAGGGTGCGGGAGACCATAGTATATGGTAGGTACAACCCAAGCGTAGGACAAACACCGACCTCATATTTTTTATCGCATGTTTGCAGGGCACGATATTTAGACCCACCCATGGATGACAGATATGTGGTGGAAGCTTTGAGTCACCATTTTCCTGAAACAGTAAGCTTAGCACAATTTGCCAGTCAAGCCAATACTATAGAAGCGATGACGTTATTACTCACTGATTATGAGAGGAAAATGAATTATGACAGTCATGCTAAACAGGGAATATGAGAAGAGACAGCTACCCTAACAGATATCTGGAAGAACAAAACCGTGGTAGGAATCAAGTAGTAGAAAGGAACGACCAAAGAAATGTTCCAAGATACCAGGATAGGGAAGGTGGAAGAAATTACTACAGAAACGATAATCGGAATGACCGGAGATATGATAATAATAATAATTATTATTACAATAATAATTATAGGGGCAACCACGCTTCAAATAACTATCGAGCGAATTTTATACACCGAAACTATGATTCCCAAATCTACAATAGTCATTACCCGAGGGAGACTGATCGAAATGGATATTCTCGCAGTGAGGAGAGACAGAGTGAGGTGAACAACAATTATGAACAGTTAAGAAATAGAGAGCAACATAGTTCCCTTTCCCAGTCAGAAAATAGTCAACAGGAAGTAAGGAGAGAGGAGAGAGTAACCATAAATGAAAATCAGGAAAACTAGAGAAGACTGAGTGAGTGCAGTGGTCAACCACAGTCAAATAGCCGATCACTGTCTTGGATAACCAGTTTAGGTCAGGATTTTATGGACAACGAGAGAATCAATAAAAATGTAATTGAGAGTGATGTAGTGTCTATTACCGGTCAATATGGGAAAACCAATCAAAATTTTATTATTGATACTGGTGCCGAAATATCATTGATGAGTATGACTAAATACCATGAATTAAAGGAGATGGAAAAGGGAATCACGTCATCCGAAGGAAAGGCTAATAGAATTTATGAATTACCGGTGAGCAAAATTACTATAGTGGGTGTAACAGGACGAGCCAATCGAACTGCTCGCAAACAAATAATGATGAATGTACAATTCAATGGAAGGGTGGTACCATTAACATTTGTAGTATATCAAAATATAGAAACAGAAATATTGGTCAGATGTGATAACTTGCGGAAGTATGAAACTATTATTGATTTAGAAACTAATCGGGTGGTATTTACATACGATAAACAAAAAATACCTATAAAAATTATAAATAGAAATGAAGAGGTAAGGAAAATGGTCAATTCAACCAAATTAAGTGATAAATTTGAATACTCATATAAGGATAGACTAATCAATAGAAAGTCACTACAGCAGTTAACAATAAATAATCCAATGTGGGAGGAGAAAATGCAAGAAATCAGACAATTCTGTAATCATAATAATCAACTAAACAAAGAGCAAATAGATCAGTTAATGGAAATTTATTTGAAACATTATAAAGTATTTTCAAACAAACCTGGCAAAATAGTAGGAGTGCAATGTAAGTTACCACTAAGAGAAAATGTGGTGTTTAACAAAAGATCATATCCCATACCCTACAAATTAAGAGAGCAAGTACAGGAAGAAATCGACAAAATGCTTCGTGAAGACATCATTGAACTAAGTCAGTCAGAACACACTAGCCCATTAGTAGTAATTCCCAAAAAAGATAAGTCATTAAGATTGTGTTTAGGTGCACGTCAAATTAATCAGATGATAATTGCTGATAAGACGTCGCCTGAGAACATAGGAGAAATTTTAAAACGTTTTAATAACGTACAATTTTTTAGTAGTTGGGATGCTGTATCTGGATATTGGGAAGTAGAATTGCATCCAGAAAGCAGAAAATATGTGAGTTTCATAGTAAACGGTAGGAATTATCAATTTAAAGGTTACCTTTTGGTCTGGTCAATAGTGTGGCTATATTTATAAAATGTCTTGAAGTATTGGGTAAGGAGATTTTGGAATTTACTACAGTATATGTCGATGATTTGGTAATTGCATCAAGCAGTTGGGAAGAACATTGTCATCGAATTGATAAGGTACTTACCAGATTGGGAGAACATGGAATTACGCTAAAATTAGACAAGTCAACATTCATTGACAGCAAGATTAAGTTTTTAGGGTTTATAGTTTCGGATACCGGCATATCAGCGGATCCTGATAAAATACAATCAATACAGAATTTCCCATGTCCAAAAAATGTAAAACAATTACAAAGTTTCTTAGGTCTTTGTAATTATTACAGAAGTTTCCAAAGTAATTACTCCGACCTAACACATCATTATTAACATTTAATTTGTAAGAAGAATAAGTGGAAGTGGACCGAAAAGGATGAGGAAGTATTCAATGAAGTGAAACAGAGATTTTTACAGTGTGTCATGTTAAGTCACCCAGATTTTAGTAAAGTTTTTTATTTAAATTGTGATGCCAGTGGAGTAAGTTTGGGATCGGTGTTATATCAAGAAAATGACAAGGGAGAACCAAAGGTAATAGGTTTTGCAAGCCGTACACTAACTAAAGCAGAATTTAATTATACAATAACTGAAAAAGAGACATTGAGTGTGGTTTTTGCAATAACTAAATTCCGAACATACTTATTAAACAGTGAGGTAGTAGTACGAACCGATCATCAAGCAATAACCTTTTTTAAAAACTGTAAGATGTCACATGGAAGGCTCACAAGATGGATGCTCCAGTTACAAGAGTATCATATAAAATGGGAGTACTTACCAGGCAATAAAAATATAGTAGTGGATATATTATCCAGAGTAGGTGATCAAGAAGAAATAATGGCCAAAGAAGCATGTAAAGTTTTGGCATGCTTTAGGAATAAAAGAGAATTAAAACTCATCGTGGAAGAAATAAAGAAATTACAGCCAACCAATATTAGAATACAAAAGTTGAGGAAAAGGATGGAAAGCACTTCCAACACTACATCACATTATATGATTCATGAAGGAATGATGTTTAGGAACACCGACAAAAGAAATACTGATTGGAAAATTTTAGTGCCAGAAGAGGTATGTAATAAATTAATTGTTGATTATCATGAGAGATATGGACACCAAGGCCAGAAGAAAGTAGTGTCAGCACTCAAGGAACACTTTTACATGAATAAATTAGAAAAGAAAGTAATTCGATCCATAGAAACATGTGATATTTGTCAAAAAGTCAAGTTAGCTAATGTTAGATATGAGGGAAGGTGGATAAATAATCGAGCATTGAGATTGCTAGAACAAGTTTTTATTGACATTTGTGGACCATTCCCAACTAGTGGTAGGAGACGTAGCAAGTACGTATTGATTATCATGGACAGTTTTACTAGATTTACAAAATTATATCCCATCACTAAGGCCAATACTTACACTATAGTTAAAATAATTAAAGAAAAGTTTATAAAGGAGGTAGGATTGCCTAATAGTATTATATCTGATCATGGAACACAATTTAAAGGTGTCAAGTGGCAGAATGCTATGAGAGCCATAAAAATTCGTACGTATAAAACATCGGTTTACCATCCCAATAGTAACCCGGCCAAAAGAATGCTCAAAGAAGTGGGTCATTTATTCCGCACATATTGCCATGATCAACATAATAGATGGAGCGAATATGTTAGTAAAGCAGAGGAGTTTATAAATTTAGCCAATCATGATAGTACCGGTATGACACCATATGAGGCAATGTATAAGAAACGCCCACCCAGAATTATCGAAAGTTTAGTTGATTTTACATGGTTCACTCAACCACAGAAGGACATACAAGTTATTATGGAGAGTCGGATTAAAGTGAAGGCAGAGGAAAGAGCCAGACGACAATACAAGAAGAGATATAAACAAATAGATTATCATATAGGAAAGTTAGTACTGGTTCGTAACAGACAACTTCCCAGCAGTAAGGAGAAGTTGATGAAAAAATTATTTTTATGTTATGTAGGCCCATTCATAATTAATACAGTGAATGATAACAATACGGTAGTAATAAAACACCAGGATGGAAAAATTAAAGGAACCTACAATATTAATCAACTTCGCCCATATAAGTCAGATAAGAAATAAATGAATTCTGCAATAAAGAACAAATGAAATGTATGCCCCGGATTGGGAAGGTGAGGTCCGAAAGAAAGAGAATGTTTTAGTCATGTTTTTGAGTTTTTTAGCCATAAAATTAGGCACAATTGTTATTTAATATTTATTATTTTGATCTAAAACCAGTTGGTTTAATTAACGTTGTTTTAAGTCATAAATAAGTGTTTAAGATATCATGATTCATGATAATAAGGAACCATATTTGTAATATTAATAAAAGAAAAAACAAATTTGTTAAAAGAATTTTGTGAGGTACAAATACCTAATTAATCAGATGGTTAAATGTTAAGATTAGACTATGTTGGTTATTTCAAAATTTCATCTAAAATTGTATCTGAAATTATGAAATAAGGGAAGGTATTATGTACTACTGTTAAAATACACACAGTACATAATAGGGAGATAATAAATTTTAAAAGAGAAAGGATGCAGATTTTGTATTGAATGTAAACAAAAAACATTGGGAATATCGACTTACTCAGTCAACATAGAGGTCGATTCCTATATGATACAAAACCATATATAGTTATATGTTCAGAAAATAATATATGAAATTGGAATGAATGTTATAAGAATATTAAAGAGTAATAAAATTATAATTTAATAAATAACCAATAGAATTACGAATATTAGAGGTAAAATAAAGATGTTTAATAAGAAATAGAAAAATGATATATGTTTTAATAGGTATATGATAAACAGATGTAAAGAAATTAGGGAATTATCATAGGGGCAATTTTGTAAATTGTTAAAAAATTGTATTGTATAGTGATGAAGAAAATGTTTATTAGTCTTCAATTAAATTCATTAAGAGTAACGTTATGAGTCTAATTTTATTTTCAATAAGAGTAACATGAAGAGTCTAATTATGTATCTAATAGTAACTACATGAAGAGTCTAAATTCATAAAATAACATTTGTACATCATCAAGTTAATGTAACAAGGAAAAGAAAATACAGTAAAGGAATTTAAATTGTGATACCAGAGTATAAATATACAAATATAATTAATGAGACTACTACTTTCGCCTCACACTGGAGACGTCAATTTGTAACCGTAATGAATAAATGATATGAGGTCTCGCGAGTAAACAATATAACAAATTGTGATGATATACAAGCTCTTAGGCTCCGACTAGCATGCGTCAATTTTAGCAAATTCAATATACATGTATTAAACTTATTCAACCACACTGTTGTTGTTGTAAATCTGTTACTATTAATATGATATGTTGAACGGCGAATGATTTTGTATTCTGCCGCTCGCTCCCACTATACGTGCAGTTTCAATGACGTCACCCACAGTTGCCAACCGTTGTTGTGTCCGCTGTGCTCTGTGAACTTATTTTTAAATGAAACAGCAATAATAATGACGCAAATATAACACCAAACATATATCTTTATAGAAACCATTTATTCAGTGAAGCATTGGTTAATTCTTTCTCGTTTCTTTTTATGGTAATCACAATTGTGGCAAAATTATGCGTCTTTTTTACCAGTTGGTACAGTAGTTGCAATTCTTATTCAGTAGTCAGCTAGTCCAAAATAATGCATTGGTTATTATTTCTATTAAAATGAATTATCCCAGGGCGTATCTGGTTCGGGGATTACGTTTAAACAAATAATACTATTCTATCAATCAAAATACAAATTTCACAGTTCAAGGATATTACAAAATTTTAGTGTGTAAAGTGCACGCAGGCAGTCGAGTAGTGGTTGCTTGTTATTATAGGTTATGTCCAGTTTATGTGTTTATTAGTTATCATTAAAGGTTCTTATGGTGTTTAAAAAGGTGTAAAGTTCAATTCGTGTTATTTGTGAGTGTTCTTAGTGTTGGTGTGATATAGTGTCTGTAGTTTTAGTTTATTAATTCTTAGAAAGTCGTGTATACAAATGTTGGTGTTGACACATAATATAATAAAATGTTCGAATTCACCAGATCCTCTTCTTTAAATGGTTCTAGGACGAAGATAGGGTCCACGTCTGCTTCGGTTCTTCTCACTGGATCTCACTTCTTCTATTTCAAATGCTGCATGTTCCTCTCTTGGTTGTAATAGTTCGTATTATATACATCTATTGGTTGTAATAAGTCTGGAACGTGTTTTCACAGTTTATAGTTTAATTATATAAGACGTTTTACTAACGCGTCTGTACTCTATGACCGTTGTTAAAGAAGTCCTTTTTTATTTATCTGAAATTTTTGGTTGCTAAGGTAAAACTTGAAATCTGGTTGGTTGATTCAGATATACATTGTCATACAAATTCATTATTTCAATGTCTGAATTTGTTCAAAACTTTTAAATTAGTATAACTTTTCTGTACTGATTGGGAATTTAAAACTATTAGCATCATTATTTTGGTCTTTACATTTGTGACATATAGACATTAAACATGCCTACTTTTAATTAAGAAATACAGATGTTACATTTTTGCTATTTGAATTTTTCTTAAATAACTTAAAACGGATTATTTTGCTTCTAGATTTGTTGTGCATACTATTAACTATAAATCTATTCATCCTTCAATATTTGTTTTACAAAATTCTAACAGTATTTCCTAAAATTTACAAAAGTTGGTTTTACATGGCTTCATACAGTTTGCCATCCACAAAACATTTGCTATTCCGTTTATTTGTTCAAAAAATGTGATCACCCTTATATAACTACTGTCTGCTTTGTTATTTTTACTATTTCTCATTAATTTAGGATGGTTGGTTGTTTTACTGGCTATTCTGATAACATCATTACATGAACAATAACAAAACAATATATAATCAAATCAATTTAATGTCATGCCCACATGGCTATGGCTCTTATGGACATTGAATAAATAAGTTAAACTTTCATTAAACCTAAACAACTGTTTAACACATAGTAAGAACATCTCCTTTCAATCCATTTTGCTTTGATAACTAATTAATCCTTACTATTAATACATAACAAATATTTGAAAACAAAAGAGTTGTACTCTAACTCAGACATTTCAGTCTTGATTAATACTAGTAAACATATAATGAATATCTTATAATAAAAGAATTGTATTCCATCTCAGACATTTAGCCTTGATTGATATTATTAACCATAATAAATATTTAAGAACAACAAAAAACACAATACTCTATTTCCAACATTTAAGTATAGAGTTCATTGACCTTAATATAAACAACACATCTGTCCCTTCATTATTTAAAGTATTTCTTAAAATTAAATTTATGCAGTCTTGGCTGTTTTTATTTTATTTTGGGGATGTACCCTTTGTCACTTCACTGATTTATTGCGTGCTCTTATTTTCATTTTAATAAATGTTATTAGATTAAGAGTGGCCCTCACTTAGAAACATTTTTATACTCTGTTTTCATAATAATATTCTACCAAATATTATTTCTGTATTCAATACAAGACTTTAAACATGTATAAAGGCACTAATTCACTTAGTTCATGAATTTACACATTGACACTTGAAGTCTATTTAACATAATAAAATAGCTTGCACTGGTATTCTTTGATCTTATCTCTAATCAGTTTTATAGTCTTATAAGATTAAGAATCTTATTTATACAGGATTATTAAGATTTGTTTTTTCCATTATATAAATAATTTCCACTGGTTCACTTTTAATTCTACCTTTAGACACTTTTGTTACTGATTGTTTTGGTTTCACTGACACATAATATTCAGCTACTTCCTTATTCATTAAAATAGATTTAATACTACAATATATTGTATTGTATTTCTACTTGTCACATTCATTGTTTTTGTGTTTGGGTTTACATTTTTATTGTCATTAAAAGAACTAATTAATCTGTACAGTCTGTTCTGTTTGATTAATTATTGCTAACTTTTCCTCCATCACTTCACTCTTGTTATAAATATTAATGTGAATAAGTTATTATTTGTTATTCTCTGGACAACCTTATGTCCACTATTCATTACTATTAGTTGTATGTTTCATGTATCTATAATAAAGTTTGTTATATTATTTCATTACATCATTAAAATTAATCACTTACTAATATTTCTTTTTACATTGTATTGTATGTTTGGGCCTATTATCCCTCAATTTGTATTTTGATTATCTTTATGTTATGATACATTTTAATGAAACCATTTGTTTCCTTATAGTATTGGTACATAAGCTGTCTGTCTTTATAAGTATTATTTTGTCATTATTTAAAGTTCATGTCATAATCGGGGTATTCTGCATCACTTTGCTTAATCATTAATTTGGGTACGGTCAGTTGTAGTACTAGTCAGTCTAAAATAGTTATTCGTTCCTCTTCACTATCATTTTGAAAGATATTTTTCCTCTTGTTTAGTTTCTTATCTATGGTCTTCATTAAATCTGGTACGATATTAAGTTGTTCCAAATGTAATGTTACATACTACCCTGCCACCAAATTTGATTATTTTAATAAAATAGTATTTTTGTTGAAATTATCAATTATCTTATCTTTCATATTATCATTTGTTATTCTTTTTATGATCTGGTATATTTGTCTTTAATTATAAGTGTTCTATCCCTGGAACATGTTACTTCCCTAACAAATTAATCACCATATATTTTGGAATCAGTCGGGGGGCTCTCTTGACCTAATACCCCGCTGTCCTTATAATACATAATACATCAATAATATCGATTGCTGGAGCTATCTCATCAGTCAATCACATTTAATAATCACTAGTCTATTCACGACTAAATCAAATAAAAATAATATATTCTTGGGATGGTTCACTCAGTTTAACTTCTCAGATCTAAATATTTCTTTCCATTGATTCTTTCAGATGTTTATTTCCTTGTGGCGATATTAATAACATTTTGTATTTTCAATTGGTACTATCTTCTTTCCTTCTTTATCAGTACTGCTTAATCTTCATTTTTCATTCACTATCTTCATTCAATTAAAACATAACAAGTATCTGTATCTATAGTTGTTGTTGATTCTCTCACAATCATGATAGGTTATTTGTAGTAAATTCGTTTCTAGTTTTGTCTTATTTTCATCGTCGATTGTCTACATTTGTCTTTTCTTATTCATTTTATAGCACTATGGTTTCTTCTGATTCATGGATGTTGCATCTTTCTTTTATATTCCAATAATAAGTTCATAATTATATTTAATAAGAGGTGCTTATTTTGTTTTAGAATTTGGAAATTTATTCACATTTGTTTATTCACTTGGTTCATAATAACATTATCAAACTGTACTGTAAGTTGTCCTTACTATTTATTTGAATTTTGAGATTTATTCAAATTTGTTTAATTGGCTTCATTTACAATTATATTCTGGATTGGTAGAGTCGGTAAGATGATCTTACTACATTTTTGAATTTTGAGGTATTCAAATTCGTTTATTCGCTTCATTTAAAATTATATTCTGGATTAGTAACGTTGGTAAGATGAGCTTACTATATTTTTGAATTTTGAGGTTTATTCAAATTTGTCTATTTGGTTCATAATACATTTTTAAGGAAACTTGGTTGTATGTTCCTTTAATCTTTTTTGTTTCCACATCACTAATGACATAAGTATTATTGTTATTGTTTTTTACAACAACATATGGTCCATTATACAGTAATAACAGCTTTTTTGCTATTCCTTCCTTAGAACGTGGCAATTCGCGGTTTTTTAACAATACTTTGTCTCCAATCTTGTACTGGATCATTTTCTGCTGAATTATTTTATATTTTTTCCTTCTTTTCTCCACTTGTTCATTCAGTTTGCTGTGGAATCTCACGTTGTCGAACTGGTAAGCTGGGTTGTTTGGGAAGTTGATTATTTCACTAATTTCTCAGGGTGGTAGTCTTTCATGCATTATGGTATATGGAGTATCTTGTATTGATTCATGGTAAGCTAAGTTGATAAAGCTTTCTGTTTGTGTAATGTATTCACTCCACTTCTGGTGTTTATCGAAACAATATGTCCTGAGGATACGGCCGACCTCCCTCAGTACTCTTTCCGCCGGGTTGCTATTTGGGTGATAGACAGATGTTTTATATGTCTTGACACCTAGATCTAACAAAGTCTCCTTCCATACCCTTCCTCGAAACTGAGTTCCGTGATCAGTAATAATTGACCTTGGAGCTCCTAACTCTGGTATGTATTGTTGGATTACTATTTGCAGAATCTTTTTTGTAGTTGCCCGATTAATGGGGTATAGTTTTGTAAATTTGGAGTAATGGTCGAACATGATTATAATAAATTTATATTGTTTTCTCCCTCCACTACGAGGTAACGGTCCACATACATCTAAAAATACTCTCTCTAATTTACCAGTTGATGTAATTGGCTGCATTATTCCTTCTGTTTTTTCGTTATTGCATTTTGCCAATTGACAGATGTGGCACTGCCGAATACATTCTCTAACTCTCCTGTTGATATTCTTAATGCAAGTGTGTTCCTCAAGTGCTTTCATTACTTTTAATGCACCCATATGCCCATATCAACTATGGTAGTCCAGTATTAATTCTGTTTCTAAAGCTTTAGGTATCATCACCTTCCATGATCCTTGGTTATTATTTGGTTTGTAAAATAATATGTCTTCATGTAGACAATAATATGCAGTAATTTTTTCATCCTGTTGGATCAGTCTTTGCCTAAAATTGTTAATTTTTGTATCCTCTGTTTGTTGTTGTGAAATTGACTTCATGATGTTTTCCAAATCTGATTTGTTTTTTAAGATAGTATATACCTTGACGATTGTTTCTTTTTCCCCTTCAAAAGTTTGTTGTTCTATGTTAATCCGGGACAATATATCTGCAGCAATATTATGTTTTCCTGGAACATACTCCCAATTTATAAGGTATTTCTGTAGTGCGAGTATCCACCTTGCCAATCTTCCATGGTTAATCTTGCAATTTTTTAGGAAAGATATTGACTTATGATCGCTCCTCACAGTTATCGGGTATCCAAGAATATAGGTTCTGAATTTTCCACAAGCGAATACAACGCTTAATAACTCCTTTTCCGTTGCACTATAATTGCGTTCACATCCATTAAGTATTCTGCTTGCAAAACTCACCACCTGATGGTCTCCCTCACTATCTTCTTGATATAATACAGATCCTAAACTTATATCACTGGCATCGCAGTTCATAAAGAAAGGTTGGTTGAAATTAGGATGTTTTAATACAACTGAACTTAGGACATTATGCTTGATCATTTGGAGTAAGTTGTCTTGTTCCTGTCCCCATGACCATTTGTTCTTAGAGGATAATTGTGGAGAAAACTTTGCTGTCATTTCAGAATAATTTCGCTGAAACTTCCTATAGTAATTGCAAAGTCCCAGAAATGATTGAAGTTGCTTTTTATTTTTAGGACTTGGGAACTTCTGGATTGTTTCAATCTTTTCATTGGATGGTGTTATTCCTTGTCTTGTTAGGTTAAAACCCAGGAATTGGACTTCACTGGCGATAAGTTTGGATTTTTGAAGCTTTAGGGTAACGTTATTGTCTGATAGTTTTTGTAATACTTGCCCTACTCTGTCACAATGGTCTTCCCAATTCACTGAAGTAATCAACAAGTCATCAACATAGACTGTGGTAAATGGAATAGTATCTGGACCCAACACCTGGTCCATACATCTTACGAATACAGCTACTGAGTTTACCAGTCCAAACGGTAGTCTCTTGAACTGGTAGTTCCTTCCTTCGAAAATAAAGGCGACGTACTTTCGACTATCTGGGTGTAACTCCACCTGCCAATACCCACAAACAGTATCCCAGGTGCTGATAAATTGTTGCCATTAAATTTTTTCAATATCTTCTCAATCTCTCCGGGAGATGTTCTGTCATTAACTATGATCTTATTGATCTCTCTAGCATCCAAACAGAGTCGTACTTTGCCATCTTTCTTGGGAACGGCTATCAACGGACTAGTATATGGGGAACAGCTCAATAATATCTTCTGCTATCATTTTGTCTAGTTCAGTCCTCACTGCTTCTTTTAATGCATAAGCAACGGGATATGATTTCTTCTTAAAATTTACAGGCTCCTTGAATTGTAGTGTAAATTGATAATCTTTTACTTTGCCAGGTATATCAGAGAAAACATAGCGGTATTTATTATATATTAGTAGGGTAAGAATGAGAGTTCTAACGCGGAAGTGACGTCACAGCCCCCCCTTTTGGCGCGAAATTCAAAAATCCCTGTGGTGGGGGTAGACTTCCGGCGCAGCGTGTCGTCATGTGCAGAGGTTATGATGGACCGGGGGGGTAGTGGTGTGTCCCACGTGACCTCGATGGGCGTACCGAAGTTGTCGGCCATGTTGTCGGCGTTCGGCCATGTTGTCGTCGTCGTCCATTTTGCGTGGTTCCGTGTGCGTTGATTGGCGGAGGCGTGGCCGCCGTTGTCGACAAAATGGACGACGACCCGACCACGACGGGCGAGGATCAAGCTAGGCCGCCGCCCAGCGACGATGACGACGTCAACGACGACGGCGAAGGGCGAACGGCGAACATGGCCACGGCTGGTGTCCATGTTGGGAAAGCTGTGATGTTGTCGGATTGTGCGTGTGTGCTGGTTAAGGTTGGGCCACGTTGCCGGATCGTGGTGTGTTATAGTGTATGGTTTGGGTATATGTTTTGTTTTTCCGGAAGGGCGGCCATGTTGGAAAAGCGTCGACGTTGTCAACTTGTGCCACGTTGTCGGCTCGTGCATGTGTTATAGTGTACGGGTTTTGTATATGTTTACACTGCCGTTGTCGGCTCGGTGTTATAGTGTACGGGTTTTGTATATGTTTACACTGCCACGTCGACGTTGTCAACTTGTGCCGGCCACGGCTCGGTGTTATAGTGTACAGGTTTTGTATATGTTTACACTGCCACCATTGTTGCCAACTCATGAACTGTAAATTTGAATGTGTGCTTTTGTGGTAAGTATATATTGTAAAAATACAAAAAATGTGCACAGCATCGATGTGAAACTCTTGTTGACTGGCTATTGTGGTGTAATTGTTTTGATTGACACTTCACTTATAAAACATGCATGATAGAAGGAAAAAGGATAGTTGAAAAGAAAAGAAATAACTAAGCAAATTCAAAAAATTTACATATTTATATACAATATATATACCGAAAAAAATTACAAATACAATATATATATACAGAAAAAAAACATTATAAATAGACATATAAATAATATAATTTAATGAAAAAATAAATAAAAAGTTCAGTTTATATTACATTTTATATACAATATATATACAGACAAAAAAAACGGTTATAATATATATACAATATACAGAAAATAAAACATTATATGAAAAAAAACATCACGTTGTTCATATTTAATGTGCACGACCATCTGTAACAGAAACAAAAACAATATTAGTGATGTATAATTGATAGGCGTAGGATGGATTAGAATAATGTGTACTGTTACATACCTCAAAAATGCATGCGTGCATAAAATGGGTGTATTGGCCTGCTGAATGCATACACCCGACATTGCGGACATCCTGGCGGCGACCCCTCCAGTGCCACGGTTTGAAACCAGTTGATGATGCACAGATAGTGGTATGTGTGCCCACACATTAAGCCGAGGAGTCTCTGCCCCTCAGTATAATTTTCTTGGCACACACTACAAGATGTGTGCCCTAACATACCCTGAATGGGGCAGAGATCTCCACGGCTCCATCGCCACGTTGGAAATCTACTTCTGAGAAGTAGTCTCATCGTGGCGACTTCGCTATGCATCCTTGGTTCCACCGTGTCGATAATATCATAAAACACGCATGGCGCGTCTTCTGGAGGGGACTGTAATCGTGGATCGTACCGCATATGCTGTTGCTGAGGTTGTGGTTGAGGCTGCTGAGGTTGTGGCTGCTGTTGAGGCTGTGGGGATTGCGATTCTGGTTGTCGTGCTGTACTTATCCATTGCGGACGTGGTTGCGGCTGTTCCTGTGGTTGTGGCGGTGGTGATGGCGATTGTGGTGGTGGTGATTGTGGCGGTGTGATCGTTATTTGTCGTGCTTGTGGACGAATATCACTGGTGAAAAGAATAAATATAAAAATCATGTAAAAAAAAAACATGAAAGTATGTAGACATAAGAAGAAGACTTGCATATTAAATGTGATGGTAGGTAATTGTTGTTGTTGTTGATGCTCATCAACATTATTTTCATCATCATCATTATTAGTTCTTTCGTCAAGCAGTAACGTATCACTGTCACTATCATCGTCATCATAAACCATCATCTCATCATTGCTGAAAAAAAGTACACTTTTAATACCAGATGTAAACGCAATAGTACAAGTGAACGTTAATGAAAAAAAACGTACCGACTCGTGCCGGCTTCCTGAGATGCAGCAGCAGCAGCAGCAGCAGCAACAACAGCAGTAGCAGCAGCTGAACCGGTAGCATCACTGAAAAAAAAAAATACATTTGAATACCGAACGTAAACGCAATAGTACAAGTGATTGTTAATAAAAATGGTCTTACCGACTCGAGTTTTGTTGTGATACTGATGAAGGTCCCAATAAGGCCTGACGTAACCTTTGGGAACTATAAAAAATAAACAGTAAGTCAGTCGAATGTTGTATTCTGTTTGTACTCGTTAAATAAAAAAAAAAGTTGTAATTTACCTTCGAACTCGTCGCTGCTCCTCACAGACTCTTTTATATAATCTATTATCGCTTCCACTCATTCTGTAAAACGTAACAAGAAAAATGTTGTATAGTAATTTGCTAACATAATAATGTGTGTGTGTGTGTGTGTGTGTGTGTGTGTAATGTCTAATATTAACGTAAAAATATAGTAAGTACTTACATGCAAATTGAAAAATTATAATGAATGTGATAATACTTATTATGACGAAATGCTTATATATACGTATATGCTTGGTAGGAGTCTGCTATAGACAAAGTCCCCTTACCCTCAAAGTGTTCACCACACACACACACACACACACACACACACACACACGGCTTGCATCCTGTACGTAACAAAGCCCCTCGCCATCACAAAGTTCACACGCTGCGATAACATATGGCTAGTCAGCGAATAAAATTAACTGCACATGTGCATAGTGTGGGAAGGTCTCAGTGGGAGTCGATTACATCCTGTTATAAATATTAACCATTAATGTCTAATCGTCTACCTCACCTCTCCTACCAATTGAAAATTAAATGAAAGTAAATAAATAAATTTTATATTTGCAATACAAGTTTATTATTACCATGAGTTACTGCTCTGTGTATCTTAGTCTCTTCATGTTAGGACTGGTATCGTCATTGGTTAACGCACGTTTACACACTCTGTAGTGTCCGTACGCGAGTGTAGTTACACCATCGTCCAGTACGTACCTCTTATCGTCATAAGGCGACAGGGAAAGTTTTGTTACACGTTGCGTGTACAGCTTATGACGATCGCTTCGTATACACTCGGCAGAGGTGAAAACTGTACGACTATCGAAAAGACACTCGCTGTATAACTGATGACGTAACCTTTTTTTTATTGCCGTTCTTGGAACACCTTTCGCCACCTTTTTGTCGGTACAGTCGGACAACAGGAGCGAGTAACATTTAGCTCTGAGTCCGACGAATTCCCTGATGGGTTTCCCATTAGTTTCATCCTTGAACTTCCCCACGACTTTTTTGTTGTCGTCGCAATGACAAGGATGATCTGAGGGATAGTCCGACGTGTCGAAAAGGTGGAGATCCTCTTTCATATCCAAGTACACATCGTCAGTCTGTATGCTGTAAAGTAAACTGTCGGTATCAGTCATCAATAATGTTAATCGTTGTCCGTACTTGCTGACAGCGTACCGATAATGAAAATCGTACATTATCAATTTACTGACATCAAGTACTGTGAAACCAACATACACTGGACGGGAAAGGTATATAGTTCTGTTTCGTAAAGCCAATCCGACCAAGTCGTCGGTGTAGCGGATCATACGCTTTAGTCGTGGATTGGAAACAAGTTTCTGCAGCCGCCCTTTGGTAGAGACTAGTTGGAAGTCTATTCGTTTCCTTACGTTCTCCAGCGATTTACCATAGACAGCGTTGACCATCAGTTTGAAAAAATCTTTTTCAAAACTGTTGGTGGCTGCTGCTCTCTTTTGTGTGTTGAAATCGATAAACGGTTTCATCCACGCTTTCTGTTTAAAACTCAACACCCTATGGATCGCTTTCAATTTTAGACCAAGGTTCAGATACAACTTTAAATTTCGAAAATGAAGAACGTATTTTTGCTTATCGTCCAAAGTCGTTAGCAACTTGGGGACGGACGATGAGGGCGTTTCTGATCCGTTATACCCTTTTGTATAGTGTAGTCGTGTGTGAAGTCGTCGAGAGTACGGTGAAAGTATGTCAGGATTGACGCAGGAACGCACAGGTGCTAGTGGATAATCTGAGTGAAGATCATGAAGTTCGGATGGATAGTGTAGGTCGACCTCAAGTATGTAGCCCATGTCACTGTCATCACTCAGAGTACGTACGTCCAGTGAGTCGATCTCGTTACGATCGAGCCATCTAAAGTCACCGTAAGGGAGTGGCTGTGACATGGCTGCACCGTAAAGGTTGTTGCAGTCGGTGTACAATATGAAAGAGGTCGGCTTTGAAGCATCATACTGATCAGCGATTAGCGGGTTGTTGGCCTTGGCATAGCGGTTGGGTACCATGCTAACACCACCGCGAACGGCTGATTCAATAAAAAGATGCTGATCTATATCCGTCAACAGTTCCAGTCGTACACCGGTCATCTTTAACATCGCGTGCCAAGCAACGCCGGGAAGCGAGTAAAGATGAGCCGGATCAATCTGGTAGTACCGTATGGCCATCTCACGAAACGCCTCGAAGACGTCAGCCAGCAGCAGTACATCTGTTTTAAGATAAAGATCGTGATAATCACCCAGCGTGCGGATTCCGAAAGTCTGCCACACATTCTGTGCATGTGCGTAATCTTCGTCCAACACGGGTGATTCACTCAGCCTATTGAAAAGTGTTCGCGTGCGGGCAGACATGTTTCGTCGAACTTCTCGCTACCTGTCATGTAATCGTAAGGGTACACCCCCTTACGTAAGAGTAGCTCGAAGTGTTCTTCGAAACATTGCTTTGTTAAAGCGAAATCCGCACCGCTCGCGCGCAAGTTTCCAACAAGTGTATCCAAGGACGTGTTCAAAAATTGTAACGTGTCTACGAAACGTAGGGCACCCAACGTGACTGATACGAAGCGTTCACTAGTGGTAGCGATACAAGTGAGAGTTTCATCATTGTATTTACCCAACCCTTGTATCAAGTGATGTGCGTCGTAACCTCGTAAGTTATGGAAAAAGACAGGAATATGTTGGGCGGACTTGGAGTTGAGGTTACATACGTTGTGAGCTGCGCCAAGGTATCGTCCAGTCAGATGACAATGGTTGCGCACCTTGTCGTCATCAGTCAGCAGTTTTTCGCAGAGATGGCATACGACAGCATTCGTGAAAGATAATACGTCACGATCACTCATAGTCATAGGGATATTGGTACGCATGATCCTGTACAGTTCATGCTCTTCATCGATTAGTCTATCTAAAAAGGTTTCTATCACGTTCACACCGCGGTAAACGACCTGTGGTTTGAAAATGTTCCCCTCGTGGTCGACTATGAGGTAGGAAAAACCTGAAGGAAGATGTAACGACTCTGTTGTGGTGGACGATGTGTGTGGAGGAGCATCACAACGATGGCAAGGTACAATGAACGATTCAAAGTCTGCATATATAGCGAAAGGGACTTTATGACAGTACGTGTAATTTTTGAAGTACATAGCCTTCTCCTTCTCTTTCGTTGGTAAACGAATTCTTTGTTCACCATACGGTGAACAACGAGGGACATGTTCACTAAGGAGTCGTTCTTCACAGAATCTATGCAGACAGTAGTTGCAATAGAAAGAACGTCCGTTGTGTTTGGTTAGTGAAGATAGTAAGCGGCTAATATTTTTTATTAAACAGTAATGTTTTCGGTCAGTGGTGGTGAGAAGTAATAGATTAAAATGGTGTTGTCTGTCACTGAAAGGAGTTATTCTTAGCGGGTAAATTTCATTTTCTTCGTAACCAAAAACATTTATAGAAATGTCAGAATTGTCTCGTTCGAACTTCACAATATCGCATAGGCGGGTGGGATAAGTTATACCAGAAGTGGTGATACTGTGAATATGTGATTTGTATTTGGATACACGCTCGCTGTCTCTGTGTTGTGGAAACAGTGCGGCCAACACTGACCATATAAAACACATTTGATCGCCTGTATTGTTTACATTGATGATGGATTTAGTACAAGACAATTCAGGAGGTGTACGGATGAAACTGGAGGCGGCCAGCGGTTGGTATCGTGAGAGAACGAGTTCTAACGAGATTATATGATCCAACGCCCAACCGCTACCCTCACGAGTGAATTTATAAATCGATTCGATGATTTTTTCGTACGAAGCTTCTAAACGTTCAGGCAATACGTTCTGATCAGCGATCAATGTCGTATGACATCGTCCATGAAAATAGCCTTCACTCGTCACTTCTTCGTCCTCGTTCGTGTCGGCATTTACAATGTACTTGACAAATCTCGCTTTTAGCGCTATATGCCACTTTATAGTAAGCAAACGTGTCAGTTCGTTTAGAATGTCCGTACGTAACATATCGTGAATTTCATCGAAAAAGGTAATGACATCGTTGACACATTCTTCTTCTTCCTCTACAAGAGGTGTGTAAACGTACGACACCAACGAGCCACGCAACGAATGTTTACGATCAACAGAAAACGTCTGCATTGTTAGAATAACGATAAAAGCAAAATCAATTACTTGCTCACTTGAAGAACATTAGAATACTGATACAAAGTTAGAAAATAAGTAACATTTTATAAGCAGTGCGTGAAAGTTAGCCTGCACGAGAGTCGAAGGTGAACGCAGGCAGCGATCACCGCTCCACTTATACTATCTATGATGAGTGCGTGCGCAGCTATTTGTTCCCACTACTGTGCTTTATTTCATACCGACCAATTGACGACAGCAATCCCCACTACGATTGCGCGCGCAGCTACCACTGAGGAAGTGAAATGCAGCGCAACAAACCAACATTCTTGCTTCAGATATGGACGTGCACACATATTCTTTTGCAAGCCGATTAAAAAGCTTTTATAACATCCATCGTCGAGGTAACATTAAATTTTACGTGCGTAAATTTCCGAATACGAACGTGAGATTTTTTGACCTAGCCAAAGCCGGGTTTATTTATGAAGGCGATGATGATGTTGTAAGATGCTGCAATTGTAAAATACGAATTATGGATTGGATGGTGGGTGATGATCCTGTCCAAGTCCATAAGGCGTCAATGCCTACATGTAGTTTCGTTCGTGAACACTTGTAGAAGTCGACGCACGCAAAAACGGCTCTTTTCAGAGCCAACATAAACTCATGTACAAACATACCCGTTTGGGTAGTACTAGTAGTACTCTGTGTTAGTACTATACTAGTACTAATAGTACTATATATATTACTATTACTAGCACTACTACTAAATGTGTGTACACAATTCAATGTCTGACTGATGGCGTCAATGATAAAAAAATAAAACAAAAGATTTCATAAAAATTATACCTATTAAATATCATGACAATTTCGAAGCTGTATCACTTGCATCGCAGATCGATGACACAATTTATGTTTATCGATACGATGATGGGAAACATTTCACACTAACAAAACCGTTACGAAGCACGATACGTTCCAACTTGTGTTCTATGTATTTTGTGAAGAAAAAACGGTTTTGTGGTAACTACTGTACACGTTATAAGTTTGGTGTTGACAAATATCACGGACGTTGTTGGCGTCACATAAAGAAACGTAGCGGTTATCTCCCGCCGATCGTGCTGTTGATGATAATCTCTGATCGTATACACAACAAATCACGATGGCTTCATTTTATCGAAGAGTGTGATCGAAACAATGTACCGATTGAACTCGTGGTTTATGAAAAGAATATGTTCAAGTGTACAGTACGTCACGCGTGGAATTTTATTTCACGTTTCCGACCGATTCCTGAACTGTATCATGCCGTTCAACGTGTTCACGGCTTACATGATTCACACGGACAAATGAACTATGCGACTGTGTACACAGACATGCTCGCCTACGGAAGTTCAATCCCACACGCTTTGTGTTGCATTGTCATTACAGAGCGCACTATTCCGATACGTACAGCGATTGAAATATACAGAAGCGCGATTATGATAGCACCAAAGTGCGCAGTGGATCCTAGCTACAACGTAAGTTTTGACGTGCGCTGCCCGCCATCTTCGTTACCGACACTTGCGAGAGGGAAACAGTTCACATTGGTGAACAACAAGGCGCAGGGATTGTTTTCAGTAGCCTTTCTGAAGGAATCATTGCCTACACTCCGCAAGTATTGTGAATACTTCGGTCTGCAGTATTCACATGAAAAAGGGTACACAGTGAAAGATCGACGTTTATACGAACAGTGGCAACGATGTACAGGTGCTATGGCAGACGAGTTTTGGTTGTTGAACTCGTATCTTATACACCTGCATATGGAGTCGAGAAGTCATCGTCCGATCATAGAACTCAAAGCTAAACACATGTGCGAGCATCTACCCGTAAACGATAACGTCATAGTCGCGGAAATGCACGAGTATCGTGCCAACGTTATACGCAGCGTCATGTTCAAAGACATGAATTCCGTCAAGACCGTAAGAGCGTTGGACATGAAACAACACACGCTCATGAGATATTACATCGGTATGAGTCTCGTGCGTAATGGACGTATGAAAATCAGTTTAGCGCATGTTTTAACGTACTTACGCAATCACAAGAAGAACGCGTTGTTTTTCCGTTCGGTCGAGATGATATAACTGGACGTGGAGTGGAAATCTTACTACAGTCACGCGATGGAAAGCAGACGTACCAGAACGGTACCGAGGAGAGTTACATTCAGCACTGAGTTAACGCTTTACCACGTTCCGACGTATTGTGAATCACGGTTCGTACGATATGAGAATGAAACGACAGGTGAAGAACATACAGCAGAGCGTTCGCAAGACTATCGCGAAGGAGTTGCACAGACCGGTAAGAAGGAATTTTCCGAGACGTGCGGTGGAGTTAAAGGGACTTCACGACTTGTACCAAGCGGACCTGGTAGAGATGATACCGCACGCGAAGGTGAACAAGGGATTCAAGTACCTTATGACAATCATTAACGCGTTTAGCAAGTACGCGTACGCTGTTCCGTTGAAAACAAAAACGGGCGTAGAGGTCGCACGAGCTCTGGAACCGATTCTTCGTGCTAATAAAATGAAATATCTGCAGACAGACAACGGGAAAGAGTACTATAACAGTAGCGTACAAAAATTGCTGAGCAGATACGGTATCACACTCTATTCCACGTATAGTGAAAAAAAGGCCTCCATTGTGGAACGTTTTAACCGTACGTTGAAAACGCACATGTATCGTGCGTTCAGTGAACAAGGTCATTATCGTTGGTTGGATATGTTGCCGGAACTAGTCAACACGTACAACAACAGCGTGCACAGAACGATTGGAATGAAACCGTGTCAGGTGAAAGAATCCAACGAACGTACAGTGCTACAAAGGATTCGTGTGAACACAGCGAGGAGCATCGTTTATAAACGACCGAAATTCAAAGTAGGCGATCGTGTGCGTATAAGCAAACACAAAATGACATTCGCCAAAGGATACACACCAAATTGGACAAACGAGATATTTCTCGTTCATTCGGTGCGTACCGGCAGCGTACCCATTACCTATTCGCTAAAGGATCATACAGGAGAAGTGTTGAAAGGTGGTTTTTATGAACATGAAATCAGTAAATCGAACGTTGGTGACGTGTACTTGGTAGAAAAGATTGTACAACGTAAAGGCGATCGTGTAAAAGTCAGATGGTTAGGATTCGATGGTAAACACGATTCGTGGATACACAAGAAGAACTTGCTATAACAACTATTCGACTCATGGAAATAGAACCAGTATGCATCGATACGTTATGATGACAACATGCACGCTGTGTACAGTGTAAAAGACATTGTGTCACATCCTGGTTACGATGAGTACATCGTGAACACGACTGCAAACGACGTTGAACGCATGCGTAGGATCTTGACAGTGCACGAGTACTGGCAACGGGTTATCAATCGTGTGAAGAAATTCCGTCTTAACGAAATAGTACCAAGTGGTACCGGATTCGATCACTACAAAGAATGTGTTTGGTCGGATCCGAACTGTGAAACGGGTCCGGACACTTGTGTATGCAGTTACATATCTACCGACTGCTGCAATATAGTGCGACTATTAAATAGACTGTGCACGGAACGTCAACATGAAAATATTGCAACAAGCGCACAGATTAAAAATAAAGGACGTGGACTATTCGAAATTGTGCGGCGATGGTGGTGGGGGTGGTTGTGGCAGAAAAAAACGTAAACACGGACGTCTTCTGCCCGATACCGTTCGTTCGATCATCTGCGGACCTTCTGCGTGCGGGAAGACAAACGTCATGTTCAACCTGTTGTTCGATGTAAACGGATTAAGATTCGCGAACTTATACGTCTTTTCTAAATCACTATTTCAACCTAAATATCAGATGCTGGAGACCTTGATGACACAACTTTCCAACGAAGGAATGGGTTATCACGCCTACAACGATAACGAAGAGGTACCGCCTCCCGACGAGGTCGATCCTGATTCTATTATGGTGTTCGATGATGTGTCTTGTGAAAGACAACACAATATACGCAAGTATTTCTCTATGGGACGTCACAGCGGTGTGGACGCGTTTTACCTTTGTCAGACGTACAGTCAAGTGCCAAAACAGTTGGTTCGTGATAATGCCAATCTAATAGTATTGTTCAAACAGGACGATCGCAACTTGAAGCATGTGTATAACGATCATGTCAACACGGACATGAAATATGACACGTTTAAGAACATGTGCGCTGAAGCGTGGAAAGATCGTTATGGCTTTCTCGTTGTGGACAAGGATTCTTCTATCGACACCGGTAGGTACAGAGTCGGTTTCGATCGTTTCATAGTAGTCGCACCTAACGATTAAACAAAAAAAAAAATTGTCAAAAGTTTAGCTAAATACACGTGTCCTGCTGTCAACGACTTTAGTTGTCGTACTACCGTTTATCGAGATGGATGACAAGAAAAAACGATTAGCACGTGATATCGACACGATCAGTGATGACATACGGAAGAAATACCGTGCGTTAAAACATGGTATTCGTGAAGAAGAAGCAACGTTATCCAAAAGTTACAAACCGATTCTGGAACCGTTACAAAATATTTCACAAGCATTGCTTGAAAAGAAACGTAAAACAACAAATGAAAAGCCGATAAGAGTGAAAAAAATGAAACAAAAAGAAGAAGAGGAAGAAGAAGAAGAAGAGGATCCATTAGATGCAATTAGTAAGAGCGATGTAGGAACACCACTTCGTTCCCGAACGAAACCGTCTTTCCTGAAAACACCCGTGATAGCCGAAACATCAGGTGATGACGATGAGGACGATCCTAGTCAAAACATTGAAAAAATGTTAGACACACCGGAAGGAAGACGTGAAGCGCGTAGATATTTTCAGGACAAATACGACAGTGAATCGTTAGCGAACAAGTACATGCGTATGATCGTTTCGTCCGAACGCGATCGTCTGATGGACTATACGTACGGTGTAAGACATGAAAACGGAAAATGGATGATTGGTGATTCACAGTTCGAAATCGATAAGGACGATACGATTCTTATCAACGGTAAACGATACAAAGGTACACCTGGACTCTACGAACTTGTATTCATGAAGCATCCTAATGAAAATATTTACAAGGAATCAGATCTGAAAACGTACAAAGATATACTGCGTAACACCAACGCGCATAAGCAGTATTACTTAGCGAACGCACAGGTGAACGCGAACAGAGGTGTAAAGTATAAACGAATAATATCGCAACTGTTTCCATCGAAACGTACAGGACAGGGGCATAATAATATTGATACATCGTATATGACGCTAACGAGAAAAAAAGACAAAATCGATTACGTGCACTGGGACGATCCGAACGAACTGGTGGACAGATTGCGACTGTTAATGGCATCACAACGTGTTGGAAACAGTGGGCACACGAACGAAATCGTCTCCATAGTGGAAGAACTACGTGAAGCAGACATAATCGTATAACAAGAGCGGTATATATCATCTGACATTAGCAGCAGCAGCAGCATGGAATCGATCTTAAAGGACTCGTTAATGCCGTGTGCTCCCTATTCGATTCTGAAAGCCGATAAAGTATAAATAATACTGTCGTACACGCACCGGGGGACATTCCACGATTGGTTGTGACAACATGGATATCGTGCTACTGTTTATTATTGCGTGCACAAGCGCTGTCGTCGTCGCATCGTCCGTTAACGCTAACGATGTAGATTTCGCTATAGATTATTTGGTGCGATACGGATACGTGCCCGACGATAGTTTACGACTCACGGACAACACTACCATCGATATGGACGCCTACCTTCGCACGTTTCAAGTGAATTACAATTTAACCGTAAATGGAGAATTGAACAATGAAACGATGAATCTGATGCGTGCGCGGAGATGTGGTAACGAAGATTTCGTGTCGTACACCTTACGAACGCCGTGGGCCAAGAAACGTCTGTCGTGGCGATTCTTTCACGGTAGCGTCAGCGCTATAGAAGCGTCGCGACAAGCGTTCGCTGTGTGGCAGAAACATTCGAATCTGGAATTCGAATATCGACCCAACGACATAAACGCAGACATGGTTATCGCTATGAAATATTTTAAACACAGGTGTCTGACTTCCAGGTGCACGATCTGCGGGTACGATTTGGACGGACGAGGAGGTATACTCGCTCACGCTTACTACCCGCCCGATTTACCGTATAACACTACTGAAATACATATGGACTACTACGAGTCGTGGAATTACACAAACGCAACCGAAATACCGGACGATCAGACCAGTTTTCTTCAGGTGCTAACGCACGAAATCGGACACGCGTTAGGACTGTCACATTCCCTCGAGAGGGATTCGATCATGTACCCGTTCTACGTACCACGCTCGGACGGACCGTTCGACCTGAGAGACGACGATATAAGAGGCATTCAACGCTTGTACGGGAAGCCGCCGCCGCCGCCCGCTACGACGACGACGACAACGTCAACGTCGACGACGACGTCAACGACGACGACGACACCGACAACGAACGAGACCGTGCGGACGACAACGGATTTATGTCGACTAAAGAACGTTAACCAATTTTTAATAATCAACAGACATCTGTATATCGTGCACGATAACTTTTTGTGGACATTGGATATCGAGTCGAAGCGAACGGGCGAGAGTCCGCTTCTGTTGACGGATTGGTTGACTTTCTTACCGCCGACGTTCACCAACGTTTCGGCGATGTACCAGAGACCGCGGACCGAAGAAGTGGTGCTTTTCATAGACAACTATGTATACATGTTTGATATACACAGTCTGCAGCCGGTGAACGGGTATCCGCGTTCAATCACAACGCTCGGTGTTCGCACGATGACTAAAATAAACGCTGCAATACACACGTACACGGGTCGAACTCTTCTGTTGTACAACGATATGTATTACAGTGAGATAGACGAGTGCACGTTCACGATCAAGAAACATGGTTATGTTAAAGATCGTTTTGTCGGCTTACCAGAAGCCGTTGATAGTGCGTTCCGATATATCGACGGAAAAATTTATTTCTTCAAAGACACACACGTATACGTGTACGATGAATTTCTAGATACGATTGTAAAAGGAAAACATAACGACGCACTATCCGTTGTCGGAATAAAATGCATAGACAGTACGATCGTATCAAAACTAATCGATTTATTACGTGAATACGTATAAATGTCGTGCACAACGAACGAGGCGCATCATTCACGAGATGAGTGTCGACAAGTTTGGCAGACACCAGAGCGCTGTCAGAGCGCGAAGAGAGACGCGACGCAGTCTGCGAGAGGATATTGGTATCACAATGACCGAGGACGGACACTTTGATGTAGCGGGAAAAAAAATACATAATTTGGGCGAACCGCGCGATGATAGCGATGCCGTTTCACTGCGCTTTGTGCGTGACAATTGTCTGTTAGCTGGCGATTCGTCGACGGCGGCGCAAGGAATAGATGCGAAAGGTCGTAAGCTCGTCAACGTCGGCGCTCCTGTCGATCTCGCGGACGCTGTCAACAAGCAGTACGTAGACTACTCGTGCTTACGTTTCACACAATTGGTACCGAACAAGAAGAACGGGGCTGTCGTCGACGCACGAGACCATCGCATACAGTCTCTGAGGGAACCGATTCGTGCGAGAGACGCCGCGACCAAAATATACGTGGACTCGAAAATCATACCGAAGGATACGAACTCTAACCTAATGGTCGGCAATGTGCGGATAACACAGTTAGCTCCACCCATGAACAACAAGGACGCAGTGAATTTGGAATTTTTGAACCGACACACAATCACCGCGGTAAACGATGCTTATTTCAACGCGCAAGGAAAAACCATTCTAAACGTTGGCGATGGTGGCGCACGGGCCACAGATGCAGTGAACGCGCGTCAATTGGAGGACGTGAAGCGGTACGCGAAGAGCGAAACGTACAAACTCGCAAAAGTGTTCCAACATCGTTGGGAGAAAGTGGTATCGTATATCTATAAATTGCATACACGCGCAGCGCGTACTTCACTTGGTGCCGAAGAGGCAGACTTACTACTTATGAACAAGACGGAGACGAGCGTGTTGATTAGTGATCTGGACAAATCCAACAACGAGCAAGATTGGAGATCTCTTTATCGAGAGCAAACGAAACAGTAGTCATGTATGAACTACGTAGCCGTGTTGATAAAAAAAAAGGGGGGCGTGGTCTTATCGGAAAAATAGTTAAAAGCGCGGTACCATTCGTCGCGAAGTCAGTACCTACACTGATCAATCGAGCGGTGGACGTATTACCGGTAGAACTACATCTGCCTGGCTACAGGTTCTGCGGACCAGGAACGAAACTAGAGGAGAGATTGAGTCGTGGTGATCGAGGAATCAACGAGTTGGACGAAGCCTGTCGCGAACACGATATCGCTTACAGCAAGTACAAGGACAACGAACGACGAGGTATAGCGGATCGTGTGCTAGCCGGTAAAGCGTGGGAACGAGTTAAAGCTTTGAATTCAGGCATCAGTGAAAGAGCGTACGCAGCAGCCGTAGCAGCAGCAATGAAGGCGAAATCTGCGTTAGGCAGCGGGCTATGCTGTAGTGGTGGTGGTGGTGTGCGTAAACGTCGACGTCGCACCAGACGACGCAAGCCGGTTCGACGCACGATAATCAGGAAGAGGAGGAGGACGACGACGACAACAGGGACAGGAAAACGACGAAGAAGGAGTGGTGGTAAAAAGGCTTCAGGACTCTATCTTCGACCGTACCGAAAAAACTAATCAAAATACCCGTGCGTCCATTGTCCGATCATGATCTTTATGAGTACACGAAACGATTGCGTATACCCTATTTCAGAGGTGTGTACATGCGCGACGCACTTCCTAGTACATCACCGTGGGTGAACGAAAGTGCGATCGTGAATCTGGACGATGCTAGCGGACCGGGCACGCACTGGGTATGCTACAAGAAGCGAGGCGACAGAGTCTGGTACTTTGATGGATTCGGCAATCTACGTCCACCTGTCGAGCTAATGCGGTACTTTGGATCGAACGTGACCGACGTTCATTACAATTACATGCGAAAACAACCGTCGGATACAGTCATCTGCGGACATTTATGTTTAGAGTTTTTGACATCGAACGATCAGTAAACTACAAGATGTCTTCGCTTACGGTCACCGTCACAGGAACGGATCCGAGCGCACTGGTTTGTGACTTTTTTCCACCGCTTGAATTGACGGACGGTGAATGGTACGCAGGACTGCTGGACTTTACCACGTACAACTCTATACCGAACGTGGAGAGTGGAAAAAACAATGTCTTTCCTGTACTAAAGGGAGCACGTAAAACGTTAGAGCTTGTCAATATACCGACCGGTGTGTATGAAATCAGTGATATTGAAACATACCTGAAAAAAGAACTAGCAGACCCGAAATTTTCTCTACGACCCAACAACAACACATTGAAATGTGAAATTTATTGTTCATACGATATCGATTTCGGATGTACGGAACACACGATCGGTACCATGTTGGGTTTTTCCAAGAGCCGCAAGTTAGAAGCGTATATATTACACACGTCGGATGCGCCTGTAAACATTAACAAAGTGAACGTTTTGGAGATAAGGTGTAACGCTGTTCAAGGTTCATACAAGGCGGGTCGAAACGAGCATATATTGCACTCGTTCTATCCAACAGTTGAGCCAGGATTCAAGATAGTCGAAACGCCTAGAAACGTCATTTATTTTCCGCTTAACGTACTACACTTGTGTAACGTTACAGTGTCCGTACACGATCAGGACGGTGATATTGTGAATTTTCAAGGGGAAGTCATCACCGCACGTATACATTTGAAACGTGTGTAGTAATCATGGGAATTTATTTCACCGAAACCTCCATGATGATGAAGAGCGGAGGTAGCGACGGCTTGCACTGCAAGATAAAAGAGGACAACACTTTTGGAAAAGGTATCAGTAGACGTTCGTCGTTGACACGATTAACAGCAACTAACCGACGCTACCTGATTTCACTAGGATTCAAACTCAAGAGAAACAAGTAACATGACGGACAGCGGTATAGTCTTATCGGTTGAACGTCGACCGTTCTTTGAAGACAACATCACACATTATGAATATCATCCTCATGCACCGTACGCGTCGGCGTCACGATATGGAAATAATGATGAGATACGCATACCTATCCTGCAACAGGAAGTCTTCACTTTACCGATGGAAAGTTTCCTGTACGTTGAAGGCAAGTTGAGCAAAAAAACCACTGCCACTGGTAATGTGAACGTGAAAATGATAAACAATGCGATTGCGTTTCTCTTCGAAGAAATCCGTTACGAATTGGCCGGCGTGGAAGTAGATCGTACCAAGAGTGTTGGCATCACATCCACTATTAAAACCATACTATCTGCCAGCAAGCAGGACATTGTTTCGATGCAAAATGCCGGTTGGGTTGCTCCTACAGCTGACGAGCTAACACCATCTGGTAAAAATAATGAATTCAACTTTTGCATACCGTTGAGGATGCTGATGGGATTTGCTGAAGATTTCACACATGTTATTTTAAACATGAAACAAGAACTGATACTATTACGCACTTCCACTGACGTTAACGCTCTGTTCTCGTCTACGGATGCGCCCGCTAACGCTGATATAGAACTAACAAAAATCTCTTGGATGATTCCGTTCGTGTATGTGAACAATGAAGTACGGATACGATTATTGGATATCATACGCAAAGACCTACCACTATTCTTACCGTTTCGTAGTTGGGAACTGCACGAGTACCCGGTTTTACCAACGACTGACAGACAGACTTGGACAGTGAAAACAACTACACAACTGGAGAAACCGCGGTACGTGATACTCACCTTCCAGACCAGCAGAAAGAATAATCTGAAAAAACATGCCGGCGAATTCGATCACTGCAATGTGACAAATGCGAGACTCTTTCTGAACGACAAATACTACCCGTACGATAACCTGAACCTGGATATCGATAACGGACGTTATGCATTGCTGTACGACATGTATACACGATTTCAAAAGTCATACTACCACAGAAGTCAACCCAACGTACTTCTAACGCCTACTGAGTTCATAGCAAAAGCACCGTTATTCGTCTTCGATTGTAGCAGACAGGATGAGTCGCTCAAGTCTTCACCAGTCGACGTCAGATTGGAATTCGAGTCATCGAGCAATTTCCCCGCTCAGACCGCGGCCTACTGCTTGATACTGCATGATTCGCTCAACGTGTACACTCCGTTATCCAACACAGTGCGCAGACATAATTAAACATTTACTATAAATTATTGTTTTTTTTTTTTGCTGTAAATATAATGTTGCTTTTTAGAATGTAATGTATGTGTTACATGTATGCGATTTTTATTTAAAAAAAAAATGTAATCAATTTTTATGTATTTGCTGTAAATAGAATGTAATGTATGACTTACATGTATGTAATTTTTTATTAAAAAAAAATGTAATCATTTTTCATGTATTTTATTTTGTGGAGGGGGAAACGATTATCCTCTTCTTCCTATTTTTTTTTGCTCAGTGTTTCATCAACACGACTCGCGAGAGGACGCACAAGATGCTTTCACACGATTTCGATGATGATGATACCAAACCCAAGAACGACCGCTATTTCAAACAATGCGGTGAAGCGACAGCAACAACAATCAAGTCCTTATCACCAGACGATAAAGAAGTGCAAGTCATCTTAATTCAAAAAATCACATCTCCGTACCCGCGTTACAGAAGCTTGGAAAATCGTTTAAAGAGTTTTAAAGAATGGCCTGTATCGTTAACGATAACACCTAAAGAATTATCAGAAGCGGGTTTCTTTTACACTGGATGCAACGATAGAGTGATTTGTTTTTGCTGTGGAGGCGGATTAAACAAATGGGAACGTGGAGAATATGCTTGGATGGAACACGCACGTCATTTCCCTGCGTGCTCTTACGTAATGTTAATGAAAGATAAAAATTTTATCATCAAGGCACTGGGTATCGTTACCGAAGCGCAAGCACCAACAGCAATAGCGACAACAGAGAACGAACAACACGTCGACACTATCAAGGAGAATATAAAAAACATAGAAGGAAGCTCTAATCGTGATACAATGTGCAAAGTCTGTTACGCACAGAACGTGGAAGTTGTACTTATTCCCTGTCGACATTTTATCACATGTGTGAATTGCGCCATAACCCTACATACTTGTCCTTTATGTAGAACCACATGCACCGCTTACATGAGAGCGTATTTCTAGTTCATTTTCACACCTTAATTTAATCGATTAGTGAACACAAGGTTTGAAAATATATGCTGCCGTGGCAAAAGTGTTTAATCCAAGTCCACTAATATCGCATACCTCAGTGTTTGAACAGCACGCGTTGAAGACGGACGCATGGAGCTGTTATCTCCGTACCAGTACATACGCTGTAGTGAATTAAAGCACACAATACTATACCCTATAGACATTTTTGTATACAACATTTTGACCTGTAAATTTGTTGCACTGATCCGTGACGAAAATATAAGGTACAAAATAAACGTTCCAAAAAAATTCTTTACGAGCGTTTCACAACATACAACGTGTCTGTTTCGTAAGACGGACGGATCTGCAGCGTTCTTAGTAACACCAAACACATTATTTATAACGAAAAAAGGATGTGCGAGGATAATCTAGCAGTCATCCTTGACTTTCACTGTTTCATCGACAACGATGGAAACGAACTCGTTAAGGAACTATCCATTATGGATGTCACTGCATTTGCCAGCAGACATTGGATATTTTCACCTCCAGCAAACATGATTGTTTCGAATCATAAACATGCGAGGACAAACAGATGGTTAACAGAGCATTATCATGGACTAGCGTGGACGGACGGGGACACATCGTATGAACATCTTGTGCCGATATTAGAAAAATATACATTTCCTTTTAAATTTGTGTTCGTAAAAGGATTGCAAAAAAAAAAATTTTTACAGAAGCGTATCGTACATTTTAATATTATAAATTTAGAAGATTTCGGTTGTCCTAAACTCGATCAATTACAATCAATACATGGAACAGTCTGTCTCGTGCACCACTTACTTCCAGAAATATGTACAAATACTAGAGTACACGCTTTACGCGAGTGGGTTGTATCAGATTTTAGAGTAATCAATATGTTTCTAATAAATTACTAATTGAAAACATTATTGTTTAGCGCTTACGTAAAACAAATTAACCTTTCTGACGATTACATCACTCTGTATAGTCATATAAAAAAAATTAGATTCACCGACATGTTCTAACACGCATGAGTGCTGTTAATTAAATCATTCTGTCTATTCATAAAAAAAATAACCGAGTCGTCTCCTCTTCCCCGCCTACCCATCGAGTCGTGAGAAGTCAAGTCGTATCCTGTTCACACGGATAAAAATAAACGCTTACTGTACGATAAAAAATTTAGCTTCAGCAACATGTTCTAACACGCATGAGTGCTGTTAATTACATCATTCTGTCTATTCATAAAAAAAAATAACCGACTCGTCTCCTCTTCCCCGCCTACCCATCGAGTCGTGAGAAGACAAGTCGTATCCTGTTCACACGGTTAAAAATAAACGCTTACTGTACGTTATGTAGTTCCCCCTCTCTGGTTCCACCTCCACAACTACCTCCCTATTTATTCCGCTGTGCGCGAGCGTTATTCGTTCAGTCCTTGAGAGACGCGCGAGACAAATATAAAATTCTTTATTTTAAAATGGCATCATTCACTGAAAAATTTGCAACTATTAGCGCAATTGAATATAAAAAAATAAAAGAATTAATAATCGGTGTAAAATATCCGATAGAAGAAATGCAGAATATAGACGCGAAGTACGGGAAAGCCGTACTCGTCACTCTTCAAGATTATAAAGACCCTAAACTAAAATATCGCGTATATCTACCTAAAAGATACGCGAGCGTTTTCGAAGATGATGAATTAAAAGATTTAGTACCGTGTTCGCTGCATCTAATTTTTCGTGGAGAAAAGGATAGAGCGTACATAGTAGAAATTGTACAGTAAGACCGAATGGACATACTCACTTACCATGTATAATTTTCATTGTAAATACACATAATTGTCATTAGCTGCACGTACAATTATATATTAACATGTACTTAGTTGTATTTTAATTTATAATATATTGTGCTTACACATATATTTCATTTAATTTAATTATATTTAATTATCAATGTATTTACTGTATATCTAGATAATAAAACAAGGCTTACATGGTGTACATTTTAGAGTAAGCCTGGATAGACATCTTCAAAATTAACAAATATATTTGTTCAAAATTGTCATTGCACACGTACACAAATAGTAAATATAATGTGCTTAAACTTATTTATTTTAATGTAATTCAAAACAATTATTAAAACAATTACAAATAATAAATTATTATGCGTAATGAATTTATAAATTAAAATCTAATTTGCTTACACATAATATAAATGTATACAAATGTATTTATTAGTTTTACTTATTTGTAATTCATACACAATTGTCACACATGTTTACATATTAATTTTTGTCATTACTGTGTACGTCATCATATTTTAATTTGTAATTACTTTATTTAGATGAATATTGTACACAAATGTCATATTGTATATGTTTACATATTATGTATTTTGTACTTGTCACCACTGTTTACTGTTACATAATATTTATTTTAAATTGTAATATATTTTGATTACTTGTATTTTAATTAAATAATATTGCTTTAACATTTTTATTCTATATTTATTTCACAAATCCTTGAAAGATTAACACTAATCATCACTCAATATACAAGCTAAAAGAAATGTTGCGCAATGTGCATTCATGTGTTATTACATATAACTAATTTAAAAAATCAATATTATTAAACAATAATTGCTTGATTAGAAATTACAAAAATTATTTTAAAATAAAACTTACCTTGTACGAGCTCTAGTTGAGAATTGCTTGATTATATTATATTTTAGAAATTAAAAAATTATTTAAAAATGAAACTTACCTTGTACGAGTTCTAGTTGAGTTACTGAATGTGAATCTCGTCGAACGAAAAATAAAAAAAATTATTTAAAAAATGAAAATTATTTAAAAAAAAAATGAAACTCACTCTGTACGACTGAATGTGAATCTTAACGAACGAAAATTAAAAAAATTATTAAAAAAATGAAAACTTATTTAAAAATGAAAAACTCACACTGTACGAGTTCTAGTCTCGTTGAACAATGTGATGATGTGAGCAATTCGTACAGCGTATATATACGCTATCTCAAGGATGAACGCGAAAGCAGCTGGTATCAACCAGAGCTGCTACACGTGCAGTCAAGGACAACCATTTAGCTTGGCTTTTCTGTTTCGACGACAAAAAAAACCTAGAGCTACTACACGTGCAGTCAAGGACAATCACTTAGCTTGGCTTGGCTTTCTGTTTCACACAATAATTTATGTACGGTCATCACTTCGTTCACACACACATTAACAAATGCGCAGACAGCTGGAGCCCAATTAAAATATTACATCACCAACGACTTGTGTTCTTCAAATTATGTACGGCTATTAAAGCCTCAGCTCTCACGCTTTGATAATAGATGGCTAGACAATTACATCATCACCAGCATGTGTACATATGCTCAGATAGCCAATTATTATTCATTAGTTAGTCAACGGCTAGGGTTCTGTTATTAAACAAATGGATGTACGCACACACAAGCGCGCACAGACAGCTGGAGCCCAATTAATAATATTACATCACCAACGACTCGCGTTCTTCAAATTATGTACGACTAATAAAGCTTTCGTTCACACGCTTTGGTAACAGATGGGCACACTTTTCATATAATGTTTTATTTTCTGTATATTGTATCCGTATATATATATATTGTATTTGTAATTTTTTTTCGGTATATATATTGTATATAAATATGTAAATTTTTTGAATTTGCTTAGTTATTTCTTTTCTTTTCAACTATCCTTTTTCCTTCTATCATGCATGTTTTATAAGTGAAGTGTCAATCAAAACAATTACACCACAATAGCCAGTCAACAAGAGTTTCACATCGATGCTGTGCACATTTTTTGTATTTTTACAATATATACTTACCACAAAAGCACACATTCAAATTTACAGTTCATGAGTTGGCAACAATGGTGGCAGTGTAAACATATACAAAACCTGTACACTATAACACCGAGCCGTGGCCGGCACAAGTTGAAAACGTCGACGTGGCAGTGTAAACATATACAAAACCCGTACACTATAACACCGAGCCGACAACGGCAGTGTAAACATATACAAAACCCGTACACTATAACACATGCACGAGCCGACAACGTGGCACAAGTTGACAACGTCGACGCTTTTCCAACATGGCCGCCCTTCCGGAAAAACAAAACATATACCCAAACCATACACTATAACACACCACGATCCGGCAACGTGGCCCAACCTTAACCAGCACACACGCACAATCCGACAACATCACAGCTTTCCCAACATGGACACCAGCCGTGGCCATGTTCGCCGTTCGCCCTTCGCCGTCGTCGTTGACGTCGTCATCGTCGCTGGGCGGCGGCCTGGCTTGATCCTCGCCCGTCGTGGTCGGGTCGTCGTCCATTTTGTCGACAACGGCGGCCACGCCTCCGCCAATCAACGCACACGGAACCACGCAAAATGGACGACGACGACAACATGGCCGAACGCCGACAACATGGCCGACAACTTCGGTACGCCCATCGAGGTCACGTGGGACACACCACTACCCCCCCGGTCCATCATAACCTCTGCACATGACGACACGCTGCGCCGGAAGTCTACCCCCACCACAGGGATTTTTGAATTTCGCGCCAAAAGGGGGGGCTGTGACGTCACTTCCGCGTTAGAACTCTCATTCTTACCCTACTTATATTGATATTAACTTTTCTATTTGTTGTGTAGTTAAATTACATTCATTTTGTTCTGACCGAAATTGTCGGATCTCTTCTGATTTTTCCAACCATAAACTGTCTTCACTCCCAAAGTATTCCCTTCTTATATTCCATGAATCATCTTGATTATTATTGAATTTTCTTATACTATTGCATGAAGGTACATTTTTATTTTCTACTAATTTTGCTGTCCATTCTATATTGTCCATTTTTAACGACACTATGGCCTGTCTCATGTCAATTATTGCCTGGTATTTTCTCAAAATATCACAGCCTATTAGTAGATTAAATGGTAGATTACTAGCTGTTAGAAAGATCATAGGTATAGCTACATTTCCGCTGGTCACTGTTAATGATACCTCTTTTCTTATTGACTTGTTTTGCCTTCCGGTGGCTCCGATTAAAATTATATTCTGGATTGGTAAAGTTGGTAACATGACCTTACTATATTTTTGAATTTTGAGGTATTCATTGTTACCGATTAATGACAGGTTTGCGCCCGTATCTATCATGAATCTTGTGTCTAGTCCATTCACTTGGGCGATAATATAGGCGATCTCATTATTCGAACTATTGTGTGTTATCGTGTCTTCGTTCAGTAGTTCTTCTCTCACATTTTTTAAGAAGTGATTGTGCACTATCGTCATTGTATCGTCAGTCATTTTGTCTCGTCCTAGTAAGTACCCAAATTGTCGGTTCAGTGATGGGACCTGATGGTTTTTCACTGCCGCGGTCCGTTTAAATCAGGGCTGATCTCCTCAGTCCTGTTGTCTGGTTGATCGGGTCTGTCTCTATTTTGTAACTCTTGTACCTCAATGGCGTTATTATCGAACGTCACTGAGTTTCTGTTATTCCTGTTATCGTCGCAGCTCCTACTTCGCCTATGTTCATCACGGTAGTGCTGGTTATTCTCCTCCTGAAAACTTCTCCCATGGTTCCCATTATAATTCGTTCGTCCCTGGTACGAACGTCTTCCCACATCTCTATCGTCAATGCTCACATAATTCACATGTCTTCGATATGTATGGTTTTGGTTGTTGTTATTGCCATTATTATTCTGTCTGTATCGGTTATCGTAATTGTTGTTATAACCTCGGTTGTTCTGGTAACGGTTGTCTCTATCATTGGCACGCTGGTACCCATTATTATTATTCGTAGGGGAGCTACGGTAATAGTGGTTGTTGTTATTGTTGTTATTATTTGCCGCATTATTTCGTGGATAGTTGTTATTGTTATTGTTGTTTTGGTAGCCATGTTGATAGTGGTTACCGTTGTTGTTGTAATTATTTTTCGGTCTTTGCCCGTTGTTTTCATATTGGGCGTCGCGGCGACCATTATTTCTATTTATTTCATCGTTCCTTCGTCTGACTGGAGGAAGTTCTTCTCCTGTTCCATCTCCGCTAATAATGTCGACATCTCCTCGATGGTTTGTATACGTCCGTTTATTCGGCCTCTCGTAATTTCCCCACCATAGTGGTAAGCTAATAGCCTCACTAAACATTCGGTAGGAATTGCAGGCTCTAAATGTCTGGCTATGTTTATTTTTCCAAGAAAATATGCGGTCGGAGTTTGCTTGCCGTGTAGGTCATATCGGCCCAATCCTATGTCACTTCTTATCATATGTTGCGTGGCATCAGACCAATACTTAGATTTGAATTGTTTTTTAAATTCTTGGAAATTGTGTATGTTCGGCCGCATCGCCGTCCACCAATTGTCATAGACTTTTCTGAACATTTCGTCCAGCATACTCCTAATCACAAACCATCTGTCTTCTCCGGTTTTGGCTATTTTCTCTTCTACCCGTTCTAAGAATAGCATGGGGTTTCTTCTATAATTTTGGAAATCGATCACTTCTCGATTTTCCTCACATGTGGTATGGGCACCGGTACATTGTCTGTTTTTTAGAGAGTTAATTTCATCTCTATGGGCAGTTGTTTGGTCTTGTACTCGATTAAGACTAGTACCCATGCTTTCTAATCTTTCTCCCATCACTGCTTGATTGGTTCGTATATTTTCTATTCGTCCATTCGTTTCTTCCCGGACGCTCAGTATCTCTTGGTTCATCCGCTCACACTTTTCCTTGGTCTCGGATTCTACCCTTTTAATTTCAGACCGGTTCTTCTAGCTTCTTGTCCCATTCTTCCTGCAATTGCCGGTTATTAATTTCCATCTTGTTATTCCACTCTTCTCTTAATGACCCTTTGTGTTCATCCAATTTTTTCATAGTCTCTTGGTAATTTCCCTTCAATTCTTCCCTCAATGCTTTATTATTTGCGTCAATTTTCTCCTCCATTTTCTTGCTATTCTCTTTCAATTCTCCCATTTTTTCTTCAATTTTCTTATTAGTCTCTCCCAATTTTCAGCTCAATTCCTCCATAGACTGTTTATTGTCCTTCATTTCGTCCATTAGTTTCTTATTACTCTCCTCCGTCTTCTTACCCAAATGTTCCTTCAATTTTTCTAAGTTCTTATTACTATTTTCTAAGTTCTTATTACTCTTCTCGCTTAATTCTTCCATTTTCTTGCTGAAGTCTTCCTTCATTTCGTCCTTTAGTTTCTTATTACTCTCCTCCATTTTCTTACTACTCTCCTGCATTAATTCCATCATACATTTGAACATTTCTTGCGTCTTCTCGCTTTCTGTTTGTGTGGTTTCTTCTGGTTGTTTCTCCGGATCCTTCCTTGTTATAGTTTCTACTTCCTCAACCGCTGTTGCTTCCTTGTCTTCCATGTTTAATTCGCCTACCTTCTCGGTTTCGGCCGCTCGTTTGCGCGATGTTTCTCGCTTCCTCATTTTTGTTTATTTTTGATTGTTTAATTATAAATTATAATTTAATTTATCGCCTCATACGTTGGTTCGCCAATTTGTAACACGCAATCTGTGTTACTACTTCTTATTTTAATTTAATGCCTCACGTAGGAATCGCCAATTTGTTACAAATATAATTAATGGGACTACTACTTTCGCCTCACACTGGAGACGTCAATTTGTAACCGTAATGAATAAATGATATGAGGTCTCGCGAGTAAACAATATAACAATTTGTGATGATATACGAGCTCTTATGCTCCGACTAGCATGCATCAATTTTAGCAAATTCAATATACATGTATTAAACTTATTCAACCACACTGTTGTTGTTGTAAATCTGTTACTATTAATATGATATGTTGAACGGCGAATGATTTTGTATTCTGCCGCTCGCTCCCACTATACGTGCAGTTTCAATGACATCACCCACAGTTGCCAACCGTTGTTGTGTCCGCTGTGCTCTGTGAACTTATTTTTTAAATGAAACAGCAATAATAATGACGCAAATATAACACCAAACATATATCTTTATAGAAACCATTTATTCAGTGAAGCATTGGTTAATTCTTTCTCGTTTCTTTTTATGGTAATCACAATTGTGGCAAAATTATGCGTCTTTTTTACCAGTTGGTACAGTAGTTGCAATTCTTATTCAGTAGTCAGCTAGTCCAAAATAATGCATTGGTTATTATTTCTATTAAAATGAATTATCCCAGGGCGTATCTGGTTCGGGGATTACGTTTAAACAATTAATACTATTCTATCAATCAAAATACAAATTTCACAGTTCAAGGATATTACAAAATTTTAGTGTGTAAAGTGCACGCAGGCAGTCGAGTAGTGGTTGCTTGTTATTATAGGTTATGTCCAGTTTATGTGTTTATTAGTTATCATTAAAGGTTCTTATGGTGTTTAAAAAGGTGTAAAGTTCAATTCGTGTTATTTGTGAGTGTTCTTAGTGTTGGTGTGATATAGTGTCTGTAGTTTTAGTTTATTAATTCTTAGAAAGTCGTGTATACAAATGTTGGTGTTGACACATAATATAATAAAATGTTCGAATTCACCAGATCCTCTTCTTTAAATGGTTCTAGGACGAAGATAGGGTCCACGTCTGCTTCGGTTCTTCTCCCTGGATCTCACTTCTTCTATTTCAAATGCTGAATGTTCCTCTCTTGGTTGTAATAGTTCGTATTATGTACATCTATTGGTTGTAATAAGTCTGGAACGTGTTTTCACAGTTTATAGTTTAATTATATAAGACGTTTTACTAACGCGTCTGTACTCTATGACCGTTGTTAAAGAAGTCCTTTTTTATTTATCTGAAATTTTTGGTTGCTAAGGTAAAACTTGAAATCTGGTTGGTTGATTCAGATATACATTGTCATACAAATTCATTATTTCAATGTCTGAATTTGTTCAAAACTTTTAAATTAGTATAACTTTTCTGTACTGATTGGGAATTTAAAACTATTAGCATCATTATTTTGGTCTTTACATTGGTGACATATAGACATTAAACATGCCTACTTTTAATTAAGAAATACAGATGTTACATTTTTGCTATTTGAATTTTTCTTAAATAACTTAAAACGGATTATTTTGCTTCTAGATTTGTTGTGCATACTATTAACTATAAATCTATTCATCCTTCAATATTTGTTTTACAAAATTCTAACAGTATTTCCTAAAATTTACAAAAGTTGGTTTTACATGGCTTCATACAGTTTGCCATCCACAAAACATTTGCTATTCCGTTTATTTGTTCAAAAAATGTGATCACCCTTATATAACTACTGTCTGCTTTGTTATTTTTACTATTTCTCATTAATTTAGGATGGTTGGTTGTTTTACTGGCTATTCTGATAACATCATTACATGAACAATAACAAAACAATATATAATCAAATCAATTTAATGTCATGCCCACATGGCTATGGCTCTTATGGACATTGAATAAATAAGTTAACTTTCATTAAACCTAAACAACTGTTTAACACATAGTAAGAACATCTCCTTTCAATCCATTTTGCTTTGATAACTAATTAATCCTTACTATTAATACATAACAAATATTTGAAAACAAAAGAGTTGTACTCTAACTCAGACATTTCAGTCTTGATTAATACTAGTAAACATATAATGAATATCTTATAATAAAAGAATTGTATTCCATCTCAGACATTTAGCCTTGATTGATATTATTAACCATAATAAATATTTAAGAACAACAAAAAACAATACTCTATTTCCAACATTTAAGTATAGAGTTCATTGACCTTAATATAAACAACACATCTGTCCCTTCATTATTTAAAGTATTTCTTAAAATTAAATTTATGCAGTCTTGGCTGTTTTTATTTTATTTTGGGGATGTACCCTTTGTCACTTCACTGATTTATTGCGTGCTCTTATTTTCATTTTAATAAATGTTATTAGATAAAGAGTGGCCCTCACTTAGAAACATTTTTATACTCTGTTTTCATAATAATATTCTACCAAATATTATTTCTGTATTCAATACAAGACTTTAAACATGTATAAAGGCACTAATTCACTTAGTTCATGAATTTACACATTGACACTTGAAGTCTATTTAACATAATAAAATAGCTTGCACTGGTATTCTTTGATCTTATCTCTAATCTGTTTTATAGTCTTATAAGATTAAGAATCTTATTTATACAGGATTATTAAGATTTGTTTTTTCCATTATATAAATAATTTCCACTGGTTCACTTTTAATTCTACCTTTAGACACTTTTGTTACTGATTGTTTTGGTTTCACTGACACATAATATTCAGCTACTTCCTTATTCATTAAAATAGATTTAATACTACAATATATTGTATTGTATTTCTACTTGTCACATTCATTGTTTTTGTGTTTGGGTTTACATTTTTATTGTCATTAAAAGAACTAATTAATCTGTACAGTCTGTTCTGTTTGATTAATTATTGCTAACTTTTCCTCCATCACTTCACTCTTGTTATAAATATTAATGTGAATAAGTTATTATTTGTTATTCTCTGGACAACCTTATGTCCACTATTCATTACTATTAGTTGTATGTTTCATGTATCTATAATAAAGTTTGTTATATTATTTCATTACATCATTAAAATTAATCACTTACTAATATTTCTTTTTACATTGTATTGTATGTTTGGGCCTATTATCCCTCAATTTGTATTTTGATTATCTTTATGTTATGATACATTTTAATGAAACCATTTGTTTCCTTATAGTATTGGTACATAAGCTGTCTGTCTTTATAAGTATTATTTTGTCATTATTTAAAGTTCATGTCATAATCGGGGTATTCTGCATCACTTTGCTTAATCATTAATTTGGGTACGGTCAGTTGTAGTACTAGTCAGTCTAAAATAGTTATTCGTTCCTCTTCACTATCATTTTGAAAGATATTTTTCCTCTTGTTTAGTTTCTTATCTATGGTCTTCACTAAATCTGGTACGATATTAAGTTGTTCCAAATGTAATGTTACATACTACCCTGCCACCAAATTTGATTATTTTAATAAAATAGTATTTTTGTTGAAATTATCAATTATCTTATCTTTCATATTATCATTTGTTATTCTTTTTATGATCTGGTATATTTGTCTTTAATTATAAGTGTTCTATCCCTGGAACATGTTACTTCCCTAACAAATTAATCACCATATATTTTGGAATCAGTCGGGGGGCTCTCTTGACCTAATACCCCGCTGTCCTTATAATACATAATACATCAATAATATCGATTGCTGGAGCTATCTCATCAGTCAATCACATTTAATAATCACTAGTCTATTCACGACTAAATCAAATAAAAATAATATAATAATATATTCTTGGGATGGTTCACTCAGTTTAACTTCTCAGATCTAAATATTTCTTTCCATTGATTCTTTCAGATGTTTATTTCCTTGTGGCGATATTAATAACATTTTGTATTTTCAATTGGTACTATCTTCTTTCCTTCTTTATCAGTACTGCTTAATCTTCATTTTTCATTCACTATCTTCATTCAATTAAAACATAACAAGTATCTGTATCTATAGTTGTTGTTGATTCTCTCACAATCATGATAGGTTATTTGTAGTAAATTCGTTTCTAGTTTTGTCTTATTTTCATCGTCGATTGTCTACATTTGTCTTTTCTTATTCATTTTATAGCACTATGGTTTCTTCTGATTCATGGATGTTGCATCTTTCTTTTATATTCCAATAATAAGTTCATAATTATATTTAATAAGAGGTGCTTATTTTGTTTTAGAATTTGGAAATTTATTCACATTTGTTTATTCACTTGGTTCATAATAACATTATCAAACTGTACTGTAAGTTGTCCTTACTATTTATTTGAATTTTGAGATTTATTCAAATTTGTTTAATTGGCTTCATTTACAATTATATTCTGGATTGGTAGAGTCGGTAAGATGATCTTACTACATTTTTGAATTTTGAGGTATTCAAATTCGTTTATTCGCTTCATTTAAAATTATATTCTGGATTAGTAAAGTTGGTAAGATGAGCTTACTATATTTTTGAATTTTGAGGTTTATTCAAATTTGTCTATTTGGTTCATAATACATTTTTAAGGAAACTTGGTTGTATGTTCCTTTAGTCTTTTTTGTTTCCACATCACTAATGACATAAGTATTATTGTTATTGTTTTTTACAACAACATATGGTCCATTATACAGTAATAACAGCTTTTTTGCTATTCCTTCCTTAGAACGTGGCAATTCGCGGTTTTTTAACAATACTTTGTCTCCAATCTTGTACTGGATCATTTTCTGCTGAATTATTTTATATTTTTTCCTTCTTTTCTCCACTTGTTCATTCAGTTTGCTGTGGAATCTCACGTTGTCGAACTGGTAAGCTGGGTTGTTTGGGAAGTTGATTATTTCACTAATTTCTCGGGGTGGTAGTCTTTCATGCATTATGGTATATGGAGTATCTTGTATTGATTCATGGTAAGCTAAGTTGATAAAGCTTTCTGTTTGTGTAATGTATTCACTCCACTTCTGGTGTTTATCGAAACAATATGTCCTGAGGATATGGCCGACCTCCCTCAGTACTCTTTCCGCCGGGTTGCTATTTGGGTGATAGACAGATGTTTTATATGTCTTGACACCTAGATCTAACAAAGTCTCCTTCCATACCCTTCCTCGAAACTGAGTTCCGTGATCAGTAATAATTGACCTTGGAGCTCCTAACTCTGGTATGTATTGTTGGATTACTATTTGCAGAATCTTTTTTGTAGTTGCCCGATTAATGGGGTATAGTTTTGTAAATTTGGAGTAATGGTCGAACATGATTATAATAAATTTATATTGTTTTCTCCCTCCACTACGAGGTAACGGTCCACATACATCTAAAAATACTCTCTCTAATTTACCAGTTGATGTAATTGGCTGCATTATTCCTTCTGTTTTTTCGTTATTGCATTTTGCCAATTGACAGATGTGGCACTGCCGAATACATTCTCTAACTCTCCTGTTGATATTCTTAATGCAAGTGTGTTCCTCAAGTGCTTTCATTACTTTTAATGCACCCATATGCCCATATCAACTATGGTAGTCCAGTATTAATTCTGTTTCTAAAGCTTTAGGTATCATCACCTTCCATGATCCTTGGTTATTATTTGGTTTGTAAAATAATATGTCTTCATGTAGACAATAATATGCAGTAATTTTTTCATCCTGTTGGATCAGTCTTTGCCTAAAATTGTTAATTTTTGTATCCTCTGTTTGTTGTTGTGAAATTGACTTCATGATGTTTTCCAAATCTGATTTGTTTTTTAAGATAGTATATACCTTGACGATTGTTTCTTTTTCCCCTTCAAAAGTTTGTTGTTCTATGTTAATCCGGGACAATATATCTGCAGCAATATTATGTTTTCCTGGAACATACTCCCAATTTATAAGGTATTTCTGTAGTGCGAGTATCCACCTTGCCAATCTTCCATGGTTAATCTTGCAATTTTTTAGGAAAGATATTGACTTATGATCGCTCCTCACAGTTATCGGGTATCCAAGAATATAGGTTCTGAATTTTCCACAAGCGAATACAACGCTTAATAACTCCTTTTCCGTTGCACTATAATTGCGTTCACATCCATTAAGTATTCTGCTTGCAAAACTCACCACCTGATGGTCTCCCTCACTATCTTCTTGATATAATACAGATCCTAAACTTATATCACTGGCATCGCAGTTCATAAAGAAAGGTTGGTTGAAATTAGGATGTTTTAATACAACTGAACTTAGGAAATTATGCTTGATCATTTGGAGTAAGTTGTCTTGTTCCTGTCCCCATGACCATTTGTTCTTAGAGGATAATTGTGGAGAAAACTTTGCTGTCATTTCAGAATAATTTCGCTGAAACTTCCTATAGTAATTGCAAAGTCCCAGAAATGATTGAAGTTGCTTTTTATTTTTAGGACTTGGGAACTTCTGGATTGTTTCAATCTTTTCATTGGATGGTGTTATTCCTTGTCTTGTTAGGTTAAAACCCAGGAATTGGACTTCACTGGCGATAAGTTTGGATTTTTGAAGCTTTAGGGTAACGTTATTGTCTGATAGTTTTTGTAATACTTGCCCTACTCTGTCACAATGGTCTTCCCAATTCACTGAAGTAATCAACAAGTCATCAACATAGACTGTGGTAAATGGAATAGTATCTGGACCCAACACCTGGTCCATACATCTTACGAATACAGCTACTGAGTTTACCAGTCCAAACGGTAGTCTCTTGAACTGGTAGTTCCTTCCTTCGAAAATAAAGGCGACGTACTTTCGACTATCTGGGTGTAACTCCACCTGCCAATACCCACAAACAGTATCCCAGGTGCTGATAAATTGTTGCCATTAAATTTTTTCAATATCTTCTCAATCTCTCCGGGAGATGTTCTGTCATTAACTATGATCTTATTGATCTCTCTAGCATCCAAACAGAGTCGTACTTTGCCATCTTTCTTGGGAACGGCTATCAACGGACTAGTATATGGGGAACAGCTCAATAATATCTTCTGCTATCATTTTGTCTAGTTCAGTCCTCACTGCTTCTTTTAATGCATAAGCAACGGGATATGATTTCTTCTTACAGGCTCCTTGAATTGTAGTGTAAATTGATAATCTTTTACTTTGCCAGGTATATCAGAGAAAACATAGCGGTATTTATTATATATTGATATTAACTTTTCTATTTGTTGTGTAGTTAAATTACATTCATTTTGTTCTGACCGAAATTGTCGGATCTCTTCTGATTTTTCCAACCATAAACTGTCTTCACTCCCAAAGTATTCCCTTCTTATATTCCATGAATCATCTTGATTATTATTGAATTTTCTTATACTATTGCATGAAGGTACATTTTTATTTTCTACTAATTTTGCTGTCCATTCTATATTGTCCATTTTTAACGACACTATGGCCTGTCTCATGTCAATTATTGCCTGGTATTTTCTCAAAATATCACAGCCTATTAGTAGATTAAATGGTAGATTACTAGCTGTTAGAAAGATCATAGGTATAGCTACATTTCCGCTGGTCACTGTTAATGATACCTCTTTTCTTATTGACTTGTTTTGCCTTCCGGTGGCTCCGATTAAAATTATATTCTGGATTGGTAAAGTTGGTAACATGACCTTACTATATTTTTGAATTTTGAGGTATTCATTGTTACCGATTAATGACAGGTTTGCGCCCGTATCTATCATGAATCTTGTGTCTAGTCCATTCACTTGGGCGATAATATAGGCGATCTCATTATTCGAACTATTGTGTGTTATCGTGTCTTCGTTCAGTAGTTCTTCTCTCACATTTTTTAAGAAGTGATTGTGCACTATCGTCATTGTATCGTCAGTCATTTTGTCTCGTCCTAGTAAGTACCCAAATTGTCGGTTCAGTGATGGGACCTGATGGTTTTTCACTGCCGCGGTCCGTTTAAATCAGGGCTGATCTCCTCAGTCCTGTTGTCTGGTTGATCGGGTCTGTCTCTATTTTGTAACTCTTGTACCTCAATGGCGTTATTATCGAACGTCACTGAGTTTCTGTTATTCCTGTTATCGTCGCAGCTCCTACTTCGCCTATGTTCATCACGGTAGTGCTGGTTATTCTCCTCCTGAAAACTTCTCCCATGGTTCCCATTATAATTCGTTCGTCCCTGGTACGAACGTCTTCCCACATCTCTATCGTCAATGCTCACATAATTCACATGTCTTCGATATGTATGGTTTTGGTTGTTGTTATTGCCATTATTATTCTGTCTGTATCGGTTATCGTAATTGTTGTTATAACCTCGGTTGTTCTGGTAACGGTTGTCTCTATCATTGGCACGCTGGTACCCATTATTATTATTCGTAGGGGAGCTACGGTAATAGTGGTTGTTGTTATTGTTGTTATTATTTGCCGCATTATTTCGTGGATAGTTGTTATTGTTATTGTTGTTTTGGTAGCCATGTTGATAGTGGTTACCGTTGTTGTTGTAATTATTTTTCGGTCTTTGCCCGTTGTTTTCATATTGGGCGTCGCGGCGACCATTATTTCTATTTATTTCATCGTTCCTTCGTCTGACTGGAGGAAGTTCTTCTCCTGTTCCATCTCCGCTAATAATGTCGACATCTCCTCGATGGTTTGTATACGTCCGTTTATTCGGCCTCTCGTAATTTCCCCACCATAGTGGTAAGCTAATAGCCTCACTAAACATTCGGTAGGAATTGCAGGCTCTAAATGTCTGGCTATGTTTATTTTTCCAAGAAAATATGCGGTCGGAGTTTGCTTGCCGTGTAGGTCATATCGGCCCAATCCTATGTCACTTCTTATCATATGTTGCGTGGCATCAGACCAATACTTAGATTTGAATTGTTTTTTAAATTCTTGGAAATTGTGTATGTTCGGCCGCATCGCCGTCCACCAATTGTCATAGACTTTTCTGAACATTTCGTCCAGCATACTCCTAATCACAAACCATCTGTCTTCTCCGGTTTTGGCTATTTTCTCTTCTACCCGTTCTAAGAATAGCATGGGGTTTCTTCTATAATTTTGGAAATCGATCACTTCTCGATTTTCCTCACATGTGGTATGGGCACCGGTACATTGTCTGTTTTTTAGAGAGTTAATTTCATCTCTATGGGCAGTTGTTTGGTCTTGTACTCGATTAAGACTAGTACCCATGCTTTCTAATCTTTCTCCCATCACTGCTTGATTGGTTCGTATATTTTCTATTCGTCCATTCGTTTCTTCCCGGACGCTCAGTATCTCTTGGTTCATCCGCTCACACTTTTCCTTGGTCTCGGATTCTACCCTTTTAATTTCAGACCTGTTCTTCTAGCTTCTTGTCCCATTCTTCCTGCAATTGCCGGTTATTAATTTCCATCTTGTTATTCCACTCTTCTCTTAATGACCCTTTGTGTTCATCCAAGTTTTTCATAGTCTCTTGGTAATTTCCCTTCAATTCTTCCCTCAATGCTTTATTATTTGCGTCAATTTTCTCCTCCATTTTCTTGCTATTCTCTTTCAATTCTCCCATTTTTTCTTCAATTTTCTTATTAGTCTCTCCCAATTTTCAGCTCAATTCCTCCATAGACTGTTTATTGTCCTTCATTTCGTCCATTAGTTTCTTATTACTCTCCTCCGTCTTCTTACCCAAATGTTCCTTCAATTTTTCTAAGTTCTTATTACTATTTTCTAAGTTCTTATTACTCTTCTCGCTTAATTCTTCCATTTTCTTGCTGAAGTCTTCCTTCATTTCGTCCTTTAGTTTCTTATTACTCTCCTCCATTTTCTTACTACTCTCCTGCATTAATTCCATCATACGTTTGAACATTTCTTGCGTCTTCTCGCTTTCTGTTTGTGTGGTTTCTTCTGGTTGTTTCTCCGGATCCTTCCTTGTTATAGTTTCTACTTCCTCAACCGCTGTTGCTTCCTTGTCTTCCATGTTCAATTCGCCTACCTTCTCGGTTTCGGCCGCTCGTTTGCGCGATGTTTCTCGCTTCCTCATTTTTGTTTATTTTTGATTGTTTAATTATAAATTATAATTTAATTTATCGCCTCATACGTTGGTTCGCCAATTTGTAACACGCAATCTGTGTTACTACTTCTTATTTTAATTTAATGCCTCACGTAGGAATCGCCAATTTGTTACAAATATAATTAATGGGACTACTACTTTCGCCTCACACTGGAGACGTCAATTTGTAACCGTAATGAATAAATGATATGAGGTCTCGCGAGTAAACAATATAACAATTTGTGATGATATACGAGCTCTTATGCTCCGACTAGCATGCGTCAATTTTAGCAAATTCAATATACATGTATTAAACTTATTCAACCACACTGTTGTTGTTGTAAATCTGTTACTATTAATATGATATGTTGAACGGCGAATGATTTTGTATTCTGCCGCTCGCTCCCACTATACGTGCAGTTTCAATGACGTCACCCACAGTTGCCAACCGTTGTTGTGTCCGCTGTGCTCTGTGAACTTATTTTTTAAATGAAACAGCAATAATAATGACGCAAATATAACACCAAACATATATCTTTATAGAAACCATTTATTCAGTGAAGCATTGGTTAATTCTTTCTCGTTTCTTTTTATGGTAATCACAATTGTGGCAAAATTATGCGTCTTTTTTACCAGTTGGTACAGTAGTTGCAATTCTTATTCAGTAGTCAGCTAGTCCAAAATAATGCATTGGTTATTATTTCTATTAAAATGAATTATCCCAGGGCGTATCTGGTTCGGGGATTACGTTTAAACAAATAATACTATTCTATCAATCAAAATACAAATTTCACAGTTCAAGGATATTACAAAATTTTAGTGTGTAATGTGCATGCAGGCAGTCGAGTAGTGGTTGCTTGTAATTATAGGTTATGTCCAGTTTATGTGTTTATTAGTTATCATTAAAGGTTCTTATGGTGTTTAAAAAGGTGTAAAGTTCAATTCGTGTTATTTGTGAGTGTTCTTAGTGTTGGTGTGATATAGTGTCTGTAGTTTTAGTTTATTAATTCTTAGAAAGTCGTGTATACAAATGTTGGTGTTGACACATAATATAATAAAATGTTCGAATTCACCAGATCCTCTTCTTTAAATGGTTCTAGGACGAAGATAGGGTCCACGTCTGCTTCGGTTCTTCTCCCTGGATCTCACTTCTTCTATTTCAAATGCTGAATGTTCCTCTCTTGGTTGTAATAGTTCGTATTATGTACATCTATTGGTTGTAATAAGTCTGGAACGTGTTTTCACAGTTTATAGTTTAATTATATAAGACGTTTTACTAACGCGTCTGTACTCTATGACCGTTGTTAAAGAAGTCCTTTTTTATTTATCTGAAATTTTTGGTTGCTAAGGTAAAACTTGAAATCTGGTTGGTTGATTCAGATATACATTGTCATACAAATTCATTATTTCAATGTCTGAATTTGTTCAAAACTTTTAAATTAGTATAACTTTTCTGTACTGATTGGGAATTTAAAACTATTAGCATCATTATTTTGGTCTTTACATTTGTGACATATAGACATTAAACATGCCTACTTTTAATTAAGAAATACAGATGTTACATTTTTGCTATTTGAATTTTTCTTAAATAACTTAAAACGGATTATTTTGCTTCTAGATTTGTTGTGTATACTATTAACTATAAATCTATTCATCCTTCAATATTTGTTTTACAAAATTCTAACAGTATTTCCTAAAATTTACAAAAGTTGGTTTTACATGGCTTCATACAGTTTGCCATCCACAAAACATTTGCTATTCCGTTTATTTGTTCAAAAAATGTGATCACCCTTATATAACTACTGTCTGCTTTGTTATTTTTACTATTTCTCATTAATTTAGGATGGTTGGTTGTTTTACTGGCTATTCTGATAACATCATTACATGAACAATAACAAAACAATATATAATCAAATCAATTTAATGTCATGCCCACATGGCTATGGCTCTTATGGACATTGAATAAATAAGTTAAACTTTCATTAAACCTAAACAACTGTTTAACACATAGTAAGAACATCTCCTTTCAATCCATTTTGCTTTGATAACTAATTAATCCTTACTATTAATACATAACAAATATTTGAAAACAAAAGAGTTGTACTCTAACTCAGACATTTCAGTCTTGATTAATACTAGTAAACATATAATGAATATCTTATAATAAAAGAATTGTATTCCATCTCAGACATTTAGCCTTGATTGATATTATTAACCATAATAAATATTTAAGAACAACAAAAAACACAATACTCTATTTCCAACATTTAAGTATAGAGTTCATTGACCTTAATATAAACAACACATCTGTCCCTTCATTATTTAAAGTATTTCTTAAAATTAAATTTATGCAGTCTTGGCTGTTTTTATTTTATTTTGGGGATGTACCCTTTGTCACTTCACTGATTTATTGCGTGCTCTTATTTTCATTTTAATAAATGTTATTAGATAAAGAGTGGCCCTCACTTAGAAACAATTTTATACTCTGTTTTCATAATAATATTCTACCAAATATTATTTCTGTATTCAATACAAGACTTTAAACTTGTATAAAGGCACTAATTCACTTAGTTCATGAATTTACACATTGACACTTGAAGTCTATTTAACATAATAAAATAGCTTGCACTGGCATTCTTTGATCTTATCTCTAATCAGTTTTATAGTCTTATAAGATTAAGAATCTTATTTATACAGGATTATTAAGATTTGTTTTTTCCATTATATAAATAATTTCCACTGGTTCACTTTTAATTCTACCTTTAGACACTTTTGTTACTGATTGTTTTGGTTTCACTGACACATAATATTCAGCTACTTCCTTATTCATTAAAATAGATTTAATACTACAATATATTGTATTGTATTTCTACTTGTCACATTCATTGTTTTTGTGTTTGGGTTTACATTTTTATTGTCATTAAAAGAACTAATTAATCTGTACAGTCTGTTCTGTTTGATTAATTATTGCTAACTTTTCCTCCATCACTTCACTCTTGTTATAAATATTAATGTGAATAAGTTATTATTTGTTATTCTCTGGACAACCTTATGTCCACTATTCATTACTATTAGTTGTATGTTTCATTTATCTATAATAAAGTTTGTTATATTATTTCATTACATCATTAAAATTAATCACTTACTAATATTTCTTTTTACATTGTATTGTATGTATGGGCCTATTATCCCTCAATTTGTATTTTGATTATCTTTATGTTATGATACATTTTAATGAAACCATTTGTTTCCTTATAGTATTGGTACATAAGCTGTCTGTCTTTATAAGTATTATTTTGTCATTATTTAAAGTTCATGTCATAATCGGGGTATTCTGCATCACTTTGCTTAATCATTAATTTGGGTACGGTCAGTTGTAGTACTAGTCAGTCTAAAATAGTTATTCGTTCCTCTTCACTATCATTTTGAAAGATATTTTTCCTCTTGTTCAGTTTCTTATCCATGGTCTTCATTAAATCTGGTACGATATTAAGTTGTTCCAAATATAATGTTTCAATATATATATATATATATATATATATATGTATATTTTAGCATGACAGATTATCCACATTATAATGAATGGAAAATGATCATAAATAAATATCAATTAAAATAAAATCAAGGAAAAATCCAAATAAAAATATATAGGTACCACAATAAAATACAATCATAATTTGAAGAAATAAAAATAAAGAAAAAACAAGAATGCAACAAATATGAGTAATGAAAAATAAACCAAAAAACTAAAATAAAGTAAGGGAATACCCAGGTAGGATAGGAGTAAGTAAGGAAAATACCCAGAACAAACCAACGTACATAAGAAAACTATTTTGTATTGAAGAAACAAAGAATGAGAATCAGTAAGTAAGGCAAAACCCAGAACAAACCGACACCCCTAAAATAAAGACTGTTTTTCAAGAAACAAGCTAGGATATGAATAAGGAATTAAATACCCTGAACAAACCGAAATACCTAATAAAAAGGAATGATTTTGAAGAAACAATGTAGTAGGATAAGAAGACTACAAGAAATGCCCAAAGGAAACCCAGTAAGAAGAAAATAAAGACCCCAAAAGAGATTAAAAGTCACAAATGAAAGTATAACACCCAAAAACAGAAACTAATGTAAAGTCGATGTAAACAAAAGTTGTGAAACTTACCAAGTGTTTTTATATATTTTACAAAACCTTTGTAAACAAAAGTGTTTAGACGTATAAGTACAAGTGCACCCATGAAAGTTATTTTATAATGAAAAAGAAACAAATCTTAAGAATCCTCTATAAATAAAATTCTTGATAATATAAAAACTATAAAACTGATTAGTGATAGTATCAAGAAATAACAGGGGACCAGTGCAAGTTATTTTATTATAATAGATAAACTTCAAGAAAGTGTATTAAATGCTTAAACTAAGTAAATGTGTACCTTTGAACAACTTTAAAGTTTTTAATTTAACTTCAGAAATAATATTTGGTAGTATAGTAGTATGAAAATCAAATACAAATGTTTCTAAGAAAGTGCCACTATTTGTCTAACAACATTCACTAAAACGAGAAAGATAAATCAAGAGCAGGTAATTAATATGTGAAGTGACAAGGGATACATTCCTAATATAAAATAAAAACAGATAAGACTGCACAAAATTAATTTTAAGAAATAAGTTAAAAATGAATGGACAGATGTGTTCTGTTTCTATTAAAGGCAATGAACTCTATACTGAAATGTTGGAAATAGAGTGTAATGTTTTATTATTCTAGAATATTTGTTATGTTTAATAGTATTAATCAAGGCTGAAATGTCTGAGAGTGGATACCATTCTTTTATTATAAAATATTTATTATGTGTTACTAGTAATAATCAAGACTAAAATGTCTGAATTTGAATACCACTTTTTTAATTTCAAATATTTGTTATGTATTAATAGTATGATTCAATACTAAATGTTCTTGTAGTTAGGTAAGGAAATTTTAATTAATATTGTATTAGAACAGAAGGTCAGAAGGGGTATAAACAAGTTGTATTATCCAAAACTTTGTATGTAAAAACAGATAAAATCTAGGCCAAATGGTAAATCTCAACAACATTATAATTGATGAATTAAGTCAAGCCAACTAGTTAAACTGATGAAATTTATAGAAGGTAAATCAGTCACAGAGTATTATAACTGAAACTATACTTTAGAAAGATATTGTAAAAATATGGGAAGAATTATTGGAAAAAATGCAAATGTAATAACTGGAAAAATCAAAGGGGGGAATCACAAATTAAAGAATAATATTTAAAAAGATAACCAATTAATAAAATTACAAGAAATGAAGGGAAGATAAACATTTTATTTCAATCTGAGATTTAGTACAATCATAAATATAATATATAAAATGGCAAACATTTTGAGAAGAACAGGAAGTAATTTTTAAAGCCTACATTTAAAAATACAGTATATATGGCTTTTGAAAGAAAAAACTTTGTAAAAATATCTTATTTGGTATCAAATCAAGCAGAATGAACTAAAGAAAGAGATTATGTATTTAGTAATTAATAACATTAAATAATAGCAAAAATATATTCAGTAATATAATGTAAATTTCATACATGTAACGGAAACAAAAAAGATTTAAAACAATGTATTGCTAATATTAAATTGGCTAAGACGTTTTCAGATGATGAAGGAAGTTAGAACAGTTGATTATTAGACTTTGTCAAGCACACTTGAACGAGATCTTGCTAAATATTAACCTACAGCGAAGACAAGTATGGCGTTCGTTAACTAAGCCTAGTCTACGGTGAAAATCGCGAATTTCAAAAAACTTAACTTAAACTTTAAATTCAGTGAAAACAACCAATACAAACATTAAACTAAAGTAATACGGAACAGAAAAAGAGTGAATTAATTATTTAAACCTATAAAACCAATAATTCTGAATAACGAGACGAACGGTGCAATTTTTGACCTTATTGACAAAAGTGAATTAAAACATTATCCAACACATTTTACCGAGTGAATCACAGAACACTCAACCAGGACCACTCCACTAACACCAGAAAGAATAATCACTGCTGCTGAGATGAGGAAACATTGAAAAGACAACATTTATTGGAAGAAATTTTCGTCGAGCCGATTTCATTTTAACAGAGGCAGTACTGAAGCAGCCATCTTGAGTCCTACAATTCATTTCGAGCTCTGCCAGTTTAGTCGTCAAGACGACAATGGTTCAAAATTTTACTTTGATAAACATTATATATTAAATCATAACTTTGTAATTCTTAATTCTTAAGCTATTTACTTGTAAGTGTTATACTTTCCTGACCTTACCCTTTCTCTGACTATATAATATAACCGTTCAAAGAACCTGATAATTAATATTAATAATGTATGTAAAACATAATCGATCGCCCTGAGAACGAGTCAATGCTAGCTGTGGAATAATCGATTTATAATCAATATATAATTAAAATTGTTAATAAATCTTTAAATTCTGTAAAATTGGTTTCTGTTTATTTATAAAATTTATAAATAGAAATAAAATAGAATAAAATTGAGATACGGACTATACGAAAGGCGGCCATTACCAAAGTGGAAGGAGTATACCTAAATCAGAAGAAGAACCGTCAATCGATTAGTGCTGGAGATAATACAATTAACGCAGAAATTAATTCTAATTACTAAAAGTGATATAGTTGACAGAAACAGTAATAAAAGATTTAAAATTTTACACAAAACAATCACGAAAATTATTTACTAAATACTAAATAAATAAAACCATTAAAACAATATTTTTCAAAAAAAAACAAAAACACCAAATTTATTATTTTGGTAAACAAACAAATAATTTTTTTATTTTGTAACGCTTGTGTTACAAAATTGGCGTCCAACTGAAGGGGCTTCAATTAGTGATTGATAGGCCACTATAACTTACCCAATTACTAATTTTAGCTTGGCAGCGGTTATCCAGTCAGAGGAATAAGAAAAATGCAACGTCGAGCAACATCGAAGAAAAGGGCGGCAGAGGCCGAAAAGGAAATTAATATGGAAGACAATGAGGCAATGCCAGTGGAAGATGTGGAATGATACTACCTCCGATCGAACCAACCAAACAAATATTACAAATGAACAACCCGAGGTACCCACACAAACAGGGGACGTAATATCCCAGATAAACAGGTAGAAGGGTCCACACGAACAGAGAATGGGGACATACAAGAAATGTTCAGGCTGATGATGGAAATGAGTAAGAAAATGGATTCCACAAAGGAAGAAATCAAATCCACAAAGGAAGAATTGAGTGAATTGGGTAATAAGATTGAAAACACCAATAAGAGAATTGAGGAAAACAGTAAGAAGATGGAAGAGAAGATGGAGAAAAACAGTAAGAAGATGGAAATTGACAACCAACAGTTGAAGGAGGAGTTAAGGGAAAATAACAAGAAAATGGAAGAGAAGTTGGAAGAATTGAAAGAGGATAACCAACTATTAAGAGAAGAATTAAGGGAGGTTAACCAGGAAAATCTGGACAAGTTAGACGAAAGGATAGAGTTGCTAAAGGAAGAGTTGAGCAAGGAAGCCAACGATAATAAGGAATACAAAAAAAGGAAGATAGAAGAGGAAACCATAGTAATAAAACAACAGATCAGGGAAGTTGATGAAAGATGTAACCAGACCGAGCGGGAAGTACAGGAATTCAAGGAAGTGGTAAACACCAAAATAACCAATATCGAAGAACACAATAAGACCAGTTGGAAGAAAACCGAAAGGAAACACAAGAAGAACTAGGGAAGGTACGTAACCAAGTTACGGAAAGGTGCGACGGAATAGAAGATAAAAGCCAGATAAAAGTGATACAAGCGATGACTGAATTGTTGGAAAATTATGAGAATGAAGGGTACTATCGGCAAAGCAGAAGGAGGAATGATCGGCCGGAAACCAGAAATAATCAATACCCAAATAACAGTAATAACCATAACGGCAATGGCTACCAAGGGAACCGAAACAATTCCAATTATTATAATAATAACAACAAAATAATAATACATATTGTGTTGTGGTCTCCAAGTTGCATATAACTAACTATATTTAATATTACCTTGTGTATCCAGGTACACTGGTGCTCCTCCTTGCAACTTCAATGTTTCTTTAAAAAACTACGCGTTTCGGGACTTATGGTCCCATCATCAGGTTGGTAAAAAACAAGAATCACTCACATGGAGTACGTCAACTTAATAAGATATAAATAAAAATAAAAAGTTTCACTCGCACATACCGCGTGTATACAATTACACAACTACACGATGCGCATCGTATCGGAACTTGCAAGCGATAAAGGTAGATAAAGGTAGAGACAGTGCGACGCGTAACGGTTAGTCGCTTGCAAGTTCCGATACGATGCGCATCGTGTAGTTGTATAATTGTATACACGCGGTATGTGCGAGTGAAACTTTTTATTTTTATTTATATCTTATTAAGTTGACGTACTCCATGTGAGTGATTCTTGTTTTTTACCAACCTGATGATGGGACCATGAGTCCCGAAACGCGTAGTTTTTTAAAGAAACATTGAAGTTGCAAGGAGGAGCACCAGTGTACCTGGATACACAAGGTAATATTAAATATAGTTAATAATAATAATAACGTTCCTAATAACCAAAATGCAAATAGGAATAATAACGGTTACCAAGGTAATCGAAATAATTATTACCAGAATCCGAATATTAATAGTCAGAGAAACCCAAACCAAAATAATACCGAACGGTATTATAATAATAATAGAGGGTACCCACAAAACAATAACAATAGGTTTTCCCAACCCAGGGTAAATTTCATACGAGCCGAAGACAACAGCCAACGAAGATACACCCATCAGCGGCATAACAGTTTCCACGAGTATGATGATCGGTGGAGAAGCAGAGAACGGGATAGTCCGAGGTTCAATCCACCTAGATGAAATACCAGTCTAGATGATCCAGAACGGCAACCAAACTGAGAACAACCATTTGAACATTGCACGGAGCGGCAGGAACCCACTCAAGGTTTCCCGACTGACGCCTCGGTCGGTCCTAACATTAATAACAACGAAAATGAGAATTTAAACGGGAGGAGGCAGTGATGAATTATCATGACCCTTCACTGCTCCTATCTCGTGGGTATCAACAAGAGTTGCAAAGAGCGACTAACTCTAATAATATTACAATCATTAGTTGCAACTACCTAAAAAATATTAGAAACGAACTATTGGAGGAGGACGAAACTAGCCTCAATAGTCTAAACAATGAAATAATATACATAAATTCGGAAGTAGAAGGAATCTTCGCCCAATTAATGATCGATACAGGTGCGAATGTATCTATAATTAACACAACCGAATTGGAGAGAATCCAAAAAGAATGTGGTCAAATATTGCCGACATTACCGGTAAATAACATTGTATTAATAGGTGCCACTAGTCGCCAAAACAAAACGATCAGAAGGCAAGTTTCAGTAAACGTGATTAGCAAGGGTATAGCTATAAACATGGTATTTTTAATTGCGACAGGATTGCCCTTTAATATATTGGTGGGGTGCGATGTACTAAGGAGGAACTCCACTATCATCGATTTACGCACAGAAAAGGTATCACTGTTTGCAGAAGGGCTGACCTGGACGGCTGATTTAGTAGGTAGCGAGACAGTACTTTCCAGCAGTATCCACCAACAAATTCGAAACATAAACTATATCGAAAATAACTCCATAATTAACCCCATAATATACGACAACACGGACGAGGATTTATGGTCACAAAAGATACAGGAAATAAAGGATTTCCGGGGCGGAATCACAAGTGAAAAATTGCCCATACACCAAGCGAATCAGTTAATAAGAATATATGAAAAGTATCGCTCAGTATTTTCAGACGAACCCGGTAAGGTAAAAAATTACCAATGTACACTTCAATTTAGAGAAACACTGGAGTTTAACCGAAAATCATATCCCATTGAGCATTCACGAAAGGAGGCTGTAAGAGCAGAAATAAACAAAATGATTAACAGTGACATCATAGAGAGTAGCCAATCTCCATTCACCAGCCCTATCGTGGCTATTCCTAAGAAAAACGGTCAAGTCCGGCTTTGCTTGGATGCGCGCGAAATAAACAAAATGATCATCAATGACAGAACATCGCCCGGTGAGATAGAAGAAATCTTTAAACGATTCCACGGTACCAAGTACTTTAGTACCTGGGACACAGTATGCGGTTACTGGCAGGTGGAGTTACACCCACAGAGTCGTCAGTATCTGGCATTCATATTCGAGGGGTGCAATTACCAATTCAAGAGATTGCCCTTCGGACTTGTGAATTCAGTAGCCATCTTTGTGGCCTGCATGGACCAGATACTTGGACAGGAAGCACTTCAGTTTACCACCGTGTATGTAGACGATCTACTGATTACCTCAGAAACTTGTGAGGAACACTGCTACTGCATGGAACATGTACTTGAAAAATTGGTTATAAATAACATCACCCTTAAATTAGAAAAATCCAAGTTCATTGCCAGAGAAGTTCAGTTCTTGGGGTTTAACTTGGATGACCAAGGAATCTCACCGTCAGCAGAAAAGGTGGAAGCGATCCAGAAATTCCCTGCACCATAGAATAGGAAGCAATTACAGTCATTCCTGGGACTCTGTAATTATTACCGCAAGTTCCAGGAACAATATTCGGAATTAACCGCAAGGTTTCAACCACAATTATCTTCTAAAAACAAATGGATCTGGGGTCAAGAGCAGGAAGTGACTTTCCAACTCATTAAGGACAAATTTTTGAAAACAATATTTCGCCACCCAAATTTTAAACAACATTTTTTCTTAAACTGTGATGCCAGCAACATCAGCCTAGGAACGACACTGAATCAAGAAGATGAGAAGGGTCAACATCTAGTGATTAGCTTTGCGAGTAGGTCTTTAAACCAGTGCGAAAGGAACTACAATGTCACTGAAAAAGAATTGCTGAGTGTAGTATTTGCTTATGGTAAATTCCGCACCTACATCTTGGGTTACCCAGTTACCGTCTGAACAGACCATAAATCCATATCATTCCTAAGGAGATGCAAATTGAGTCACGGCAGACTGACCAGGTGGATACTTGCCCTGCAAGAGTACGATCTATAATGGGAATACATCCCGGGAAAAAAGAATGTCGTAGCAGACGTGTTATCACGTATTAATGTGGAAAAGCAAACTTTCGAGGGGGAGAAGGAGAGCATACTCAAAATCTACCACATTATTAGCACCAGAGCCGATTTAGCAGCATTATTAACTAACATTAGCACCCACCAGCAATCTGACCCGAAATTAAAAAACATAAAAACTCGATTGGAAGAAGGAGATGAAACAGTAGCTCAATATTACCAAATAAATAAAGAAATCTTATTCATTAAAACGTCATTAAAGCAGGAGACCTGGAAGGTGATTATTCCAACCCATATTGAAAAAGAAATGATAGTAAATTATCATATACGGTATGGGCATATGGGCGCCTTAAAGGTGATTAAGGCTCTGGAGGAGAGCTGTCACATAAAAAACACAAACCGGAAGGTGAGGAGGTATATCAAATACGAGAAAATTATCATATTTGCCAACTGGTAAAATCAAACAACGAGAAAAAGGAAGGCATTATGATTCCAATAACATCCCAGGTGAAATTGGAGAAGGTGTTCTTAGACATCTGCGGACCATTTCCCCGTAGTGGCGGTCGACACCGATATAAATACCTGATAATAGTAATGGATCATTTCACTAAATTTATTAAGCTATACCCAGCTAATCGGGCAACTACTATGAAAATTCTGGGAGTAATAACAGAACAGTATATCCCAAACATAGGGAAACCATCTTCGATCATCACGGATCATGGAACCCAATTTAAGGGGAGAAAATGGCGGGATACCCTATTATCACTGGGTATTCGAATGTACAAAACATCGGTCTACCACCCGAGTAGTGATCCGGCAGAGAGGGTGTTAAGAGAAGTGGGGAGGATATTGAGAACTTATTGTCACCATCAGCAGAAAAAATGGCAAGAATATCTAGCAGCCACAGAGGAATTCCTCAACTTGGCATACCATCCAGCTATAGGAATTACCCCATACTCCGCCATGTACGAGAAACCACCCCCACAAGAGATCAAAGAAATCCTAGAGTTCCCTATGAATAACGTTTATAAGTTCGACAAGGTAAAATTCTACAACAAAGTGGCCGAAGACCACGAGAAGCAGCAAACCAAGTATCAGAAGGCGATTGGTAAAATAATAACTTATAAAATAGGAGAAAAAATACTGTTGAAAAATCGTGAACTACCCAGCACGCTAGAAGGAATAACGAAGAAGTTATTGCTACTGTATACAAGACCATATATAGTGTCCAAAATAAATCACAATAACACCTATGAAACAAAGGAGATGGGTTCAGAGAAAATCAAAGGCGTGTACAACCAGGCTTCCATAAAAAAATATTATGAGGAGTAGAATTTATACAAATAAATTTAAAAAATAGTAAGAGCAACTTACAAACAATTATTTATGAAATAATTTTGAAAATAAAGAAAAGGAATTTAGAATTTAATACGACTAAATTCTAAAAAGAAGTAAGAGCAACTTACAAACAATTATTTATGAAACTCATTTTTGAAATAAAGAAAAAGAATTTAGAATTTAATACGACTAAATTCTAAAAAGAAGTAAGAACAACTTACAAACAATTATTTATGAAACTCATTTTGGAAATAAAGAAAAGAATTTTGAATTTAAATCAACAAATACATTTAAAAATATAGTAAGAACAACTTACAACCAACTATTTATGAAATAATTTTGGAAATAAAGAAAAGAATTTTGAATTTAAATCAACAAAATTTAAAAATATAGTAAGAACAACTTACAACCAACAATGTATGAACTTTAATTTGGAGATGAAGAAAGGAATAATGAAAAAACTACAAAAAATTAAAAAAAAAAAGATCAACTTACAAGTATTTACAGAAATAATTTTGAATGGAATAATAAAAACCACAAAACATAAAAGGAAGTAAGAACCACTTACCACCAATTATTTATGAGAAATAATTTGGAATGGAAGAAGTTGAAGTTAGAATGACCACTACCACATAAGATCAACTTGCCACAATTATTAACAGCATTTAATATTCAGTAGTTATTTAATTACCCAAACTCTAAAAAACGATAAGAACCACTGATACAATTAAAATGAATAAACTTGTTTTGGAATAAAAATAATAAAACCTTTACGCAATACAAAGAGAAACAATGACCACATAAATATTATAATTAAAGAATTCATTTGGATAAAAACAAGAGCGAAATAATTTTGAAAAAGAAAAAAGTATATACCTATAATATAACTATGATAATAAATTGAATGTCAAATATAATAAAGACAATTAGGAGAATAATTGCAAGAACGTGAAACCAGGGGAACAATTCATAAGAACTAAGAAAAACAAAAATATAATAACATATATGCTACCAATAACCAGAAGAAGATTGTAATAACAACAAAAGAATAACAGAGAATTCAAATAAAAAACTCTACACTTAATAACTAGTGATAATTATATTAAAAGAACTTCCAACCATAATAAGAAATAATATATCAGCAGAGCTAACAATTAAGAAGAATAACTGAGAAGAAAAAGAACTGAGATAGAAATATTAACAAATCTGAGCAAATACGAAGTGAGGTATCCAAAGATATTTTTTAATAGTCATAAAATAGACTATTCTTATCTAATTTTTATTAATGACTGTCTGTAGATAATTCCAGCAGTATTATTATGTTTTGAGCAGAGATGAATTTCCTCTGATCTCAATGAGTAGTGTAGTATGGCCAGCAGAGTATATGTAGCCACAAGTGCCTCTCTGAACTGCCCCAGCTCACGTGTTAGGGAATGTTAGGCAATGAATATCCCAAGGATAAAACACCAAGTTAAGAAAAAACGAAAATAAATAATAATAAACCTCAGATAACAATAACTATCAAAGAAAATCAATTTGAAAAAAAAAAATATATATATATGTAAACTCAAATATGAAGAAGCAAAGATAGAAATGGGAAGGAAGTCAAGAAAAATAATATCTAATAAATATCATAAGCAATTATTTCAGACACACTCAAAGTATGGTCTGAACTAATCACTTCTGGAGGAGAGCAATCTGTAGCATGACAGATTATCCACATTATAATGAATGGAAAATGATCATAAATAAATATCAATTAAAATAAAATCAAGGAAAAATCCAAATAAAAATAAATAGGTACCACAATAAAATACAATCATAATTTGAAGAAATAAAAATAAAGAAAAAACAAGAATGCAACAAATTTGAGTAATGAAAAATAAGCCAAAAAACTAAAATAAAGTAAGGAAATACCCAGGTAGGATAGGAGTAAGTAAGGAAAATACCCAGAACAAACCAACGTACATAAGAAAACTATTTTGTATTGAAGAAACAAAAAATGAGAATCAGTAAGTAAGGCAAAACCCAGAACAAAACGACACCCCTAAAATAAAGACTGTTTTTCAAGAAACAAGCTAGGATATGAATAAGGAATTAAATACCCTGAACAAACCGAAATACCTAATAAAAAGGAATGATTTTGAAGAAACAAGGCAGTAGGATAAGAAGACTACAAGAAATACCCAAAGGAAACCCAGTAAGAAGAAAATAAAGACCCCAAAAGAGATTAAAAGTCACAAACGTAAGTATAACACCCAAAAACAGAAACTAATGTAAAGTAGATGTAAACAAAAGTGTTTAGAGGTATAAGTACAAGTGCACCCATGAAAGTTATTTCATTTTCTTGGATTTTGTTGTCCATGACGTGTCCGTTACTTAACTAAATATCACTATAATATTGACGACTCGGAACACTAAGTTTTTTATAAGTAAAAACGTAAAGTTTTACCTTACAGCCTAAACCGGCTTTCACCTATAGAAGGCTTCATCAGAGGCTGTCGTAAGTAGCGCTGTTCGTCTTGTTGTTGGCGACGAGATAGTTTTTTGAAAGATCGAAGCTGTGTGTGTGTGGTGAGATGTGTTCGAATAATGCGTGCGATTTGAATGTGTCTGTTGGTTTAGGATGTCGTTTTTATTTGTTTTTGTGTGTTTGTATATTTCTAATTGTTCTAGAGTGTCTAGTTTTCGGCCTTTTGTGTGTACGTGTAGTATGTTCATGTTATTGTCGATGTTTTTATATGTGTGGTTTGCTTCAATGAGGTGGTTTGCTTCAATGAGGTGGTTTGTGAAAGTAGATTCTTAGTGGTGTGGAGTGCTTTTGTGTGTTCAATGTATCTCTGTTTGAAGCTACGTCCTGTCTGGCCTATGTAGAATTTATTGCAATTTGAACAATTTAGCTTATATACACCGGGTAGATTGAATTTGTTTTGTGCTTTGGGCATGCGTTTTGATAGTGTGTGTTCTGTTTTGTTAGTAGTTTTGTAAGCGATTCTGTATCCTGCTTTTTTGAATTTGTGGGCAATTTTTTCTGTTTGTTTGTTGATGTATGTTAGTGTTATGAATTTGTTGTTTTCTGTCTTTGTCTGTTGTTTGTTTTGTGTTTTGTGTAGGAGTTTACTGACTATTGTTCTGTCATAACCGCTAGATTCTGCTAGATATTTTATCGTGTTTAGTTCGTCTTTGTAGTCTATTTCATCTAAGGGGATGTTGTTAAGTCTATGTATCATGGTTCTAAAAGCAGCTAGTTTGTGTTGTATTGGGTGATTGGAGGTGTTGTGTATTAGTGTGTCAGTTGTAGTTGGTTTTCTGTATATACTGAATTTGTGCCTGTGTTCTAGTTTTGTGATGGAGAGGTCTAAGAAGTTTATGGTATTGTTCTGTTCGTATTCGGCAGTGAAGGTTATGTTTTTATGTATTTTGTTTATGTGCGTTAGTAACTGTTCACATTGTCTTTTGTTTCCCCTGTATAGTATTAGAATGTCATCAACGTATCTGTGCCAATATAGTATTTTATGTGAGTGTCTGTCATTGTTTGTGAGTATTTTTGTTTTTTCTAAGTGTTGGAGGAAGACTTCTGCTAGAATGCTGGATATGGGGGAGCCCATGGGTAGGCCATCGTTCTGTGTGTAGTATTTATTGTTTCATTGTATTGTTTATTGTATGTATTGTAGTATTTAAAGCTTCAAACAGAGATACATTGAACACACAAAAGCACTCCACACCACTACAGAATCTACCTTCGCAAACCACCTCATTGAAGCAAACCACACATATAAAAACATCGACAATAACATGAACATACTACACGTACACACAAAAGACCGAAAACTAGACTCTCTAGAACAATTAGAAATATACAAACACACAAAAACGAATAAAAACGACATCCTAAACGAACAGACACAATTCAAATCGCACGCATTATTCGAACACATCTCACCACACACACACACACACAGCTTCGATCTTTCGAAAAACTATCTCGTCGCCAACAACAAGACGAACAGCGCTACTTACGACAGCCTCTGATGAAGCCTTCTATAGGTGAAAGCCGTTTAGGCTGTAAGGTAAAACTTTACGTTTTTACTTATAAAAAACTTAGTGTTCCGAGTCGTCAATATTATAGTGATATTTAGTTATTTTATAATGAAAAAGAAACAAATCTTAAGAATCCTCTATAAATAAAATTCTTGATAATATAAAAACTATAAAACTGATTAGTGATAGTATCAAGAAATAACAGGGGACCAGTGCAAATTATTTTATTATAATAGATAAACTTCAAGAAAGTGTATTAAATGCTTAAACTAAGTCATTGTGTACCTTTGAACAACTTTAAAGTTTTTAATTTAACTTCAGAAATAATATTTGGTAGAATAGTAGTATGAAAATCAAATACAAATGTTTCTAAGAAAGTGCCACTATTTGTCTAACAACATTCACTAAAATGAGAAAGATAAATCGAGAGCAGGTAATTAATAAGTGAAGTGACAAGAGATACATCCCTAATATAAAATAAAAACAGATAAGACTGCACAAAATTAATTTTAAGAAATAAGTTAAAAATGAAGGGACAGATGTGTTCTGTTTCTATTAAAGGCATTGAACTCTATACTGAAATGTTGGAAATAGAGTGTAATGTTTTATTATTCTAAAATATTTGTTATGTTTAATAGTATTAATCAAGGCTGAAATGTCTGAGAGTGGATACCATTCTTTTATTATAAAATATTTATTATGTGTTACTAGTAATAATCAAGACTAAAATGTCTGAGTTCGAATACCACTTTTTTAATTTCAAATATTTGTTATGTATTAATAGTATGAATTCAATACTAAATGTTCTTGTAGTTAGGTAAGGAAATTTTAATTAATATTGTATTAGAACAGAAGGTCAGAAGGGGTATAAACAAGTTGTATTATCCAAAACTTTGTATGTAAAAACAGATAAAATCTAGGCCAAATGGTAAATCTCAACAACATGATAATTGATGAATTAAGTCAAGCCAACTAGTTAAACTGATGAAATTTATAGAAGGTAAATCAGTCACAGAGTATTATAACTGAAACTATACTTTAGAGAGATATTGTAATAAGATAGGAAGAATTATTGGAAAAAATGCAAATGTAATAACTGGGAAAATCAAAGGGGGAATCACAAATTAAAGAATAATATTTAAAAAGATAACCAATTAATAAAATTACAAGAAATGAAGGGAAGATAAACATTTTATTTCAATCTGAGATTTAGTACAATCATAAATATAACATATAAAATGGCAAACACTTTGAGAAGAACAGGAAGTAATTTTTAAAGCCTACATTTAAAAATACAGTATATATGGCTTTTGAAAGAAAAAACTTTGTAAAAATATCTTATTTGGTATCAAATCAAGCAGAATGAACTAAAGAAAGAGATTATGTATTTAGTATTTAATAAAATTAAATAATAGCAAAAATATATTCAGTAATATAATGTAAATTTCATACATGTAACGGAAACAAAAAAGATTTAAAACAATGTATTGCTAATATTAAATTGGCTAAGACGTTTTCAGATGATGAAGGAAGTTAAAACAGTTGATTATTAGACTTTGTCAAGCACACTTGAACGAGATCTTGCTAAATATTAACCTATAGCGAAGACAAGTATGGCGTTCGTTAACTAAGCCTAGTCTACAGTGAAAATCGTGAATTTCAAAAAACTTAACTTAAACTTTAAATTCAGTTAAAACAACCAATACAAACATTAAACTAAAATGATACGGAAAATAAAAAGAGTGAATTTATTATTTAAACCTATAAAACCAATAATTCTGAATAACGAGACGAACGGTGCAATTTTTGACCTTATTGACAAAAGTTAATTAAAACATTATCCAACACATTTTATCGAGTGAATCACAGAACACTCAACCAGGACCACTCCACTAACACCAGAAAGAATAATCACTGCTGCTGAGATGAGGAAACATTGAAAAGACAACATTTATTGGAAGAAATTTTCGTCGAGCCGACTTCATTTTAACAGAGGCAGTACTGAAGCAGCTATCTTGAGTCCCACAATTCATTTCGAGCACTGCCAGTTTAGTCATCAAGATGACAATGGTTCGAAATTTTACTTTGATAAACATTATATATTAAATCATAACTTTGTAATTCTTAATTCTTAAGCTATTTACTTGTAAGTGTTATACTTTCCTGACCTTACCCTTTCTCTGACTATATAATATAACCGTTCAAAGAACCTGATAATTAATATTAATAATGTATGTAAAACATAATCGATCGCCCTGAGAACGAGTCGATGCTAGCTGTGGAATAATCGATTTATAATCGATATATAATTAAAATTGTTAATAAATCTTTAAATTCTGTTAAATTGGTTTCTGTTTATTTATAAAATTTATAAATATAAATAAAATAGAATAAAATTGAGATACGGACTATACGAAAGGTGGCCATTACCAAAGTGGAAGGAGTATACCTAAATCAGAAGAAGAACCGTCAATCGAGTAGTGCTGGAGATAATACAATTAACGCAGAAATTAATTCTAATTACTAAAAGTGATATAGTTGACAGAAACAGTAATAAAAGATTTAAAATTTTACACAAAACAATCACGAAAATTATTTACTAAATACTAAACAAATAAAACCATTAAAACAATATTTTTCAAAAAAAAAACCAAAACACCAAATTTATTATTTTGGTAAAAAAACAATTTTTTTTTAATTTGTAATGGGTTGTTACAATATATATATGTATATATGTATATATATTGTAGCGTGACAGATATTCCACTAATAATTAATTCAATTAAGATCATATAAATAATTAAATTACATATAACCAAGAATTTCAAATGAAAATAAAATTACACTTCAAAGAAAAACTCCACTATAAAAGTAAAAAAGTAATTCAGTAATAAAAAAAGGCAACAGTAAAATTCAAGCCAATAAATTAAAAAGAAACATATATTAAAAAATCAGGAGATTACCCACGAGATTAGGAGCAGGTGATAAACAAAATACCCCAAACACCAGAAGAAACAAGAAGAGGAGATTAGGAGCAGGTGATAAATATAATACCCCAAACACCAGAAGAAACAAGAAGAGGAAGTTTAGTAGCAAGTGATAAACAAGATATCCCGAAACAAGAAAGAAGAGTAAAGTTAGCATCAGGTGATAAAGAAGATACTCCGAACCCAAGAAGGAAGAAGAAATTTAGAAGCAGACGATAAAGAAGATATCCCGAACCAACCATCGGACAAAATAAGACAAAGTACCTTGGTTTACCCAAGAAGGAAGAAGAGAAGAAAGGAAGATAGCGGATGGGAGAACCACAATAAAAACCTATTATTAACTACCATTAACCCCAAACCAAATGTTAATACCATTAAAGAAAGTATAACACCCCAAAACCTTATGAAATTGTAATTAATTATAGACAAAAGTATTGAGTAGTATGATAAGAAGTGCATCAACTAAAGTTATTATGTGGTTAAAAAATAAACAAATCTTCACAGTCCATTATGACTAAAGGTCTGGTCTGAGAATAATAAAACTCAAATATAAGTCAGAACCAACAGTGAATGTGTACCAGTGGAAGTGTTTTTAAATGTAATAAACTTCAAGTTGTAGTGTAACTATAACTTAAACAAGGTGCTATGAAATAACTTTTATATTTTATAATTAACAGGTAATGAAATATTAGAATGGAAAATATTTCCTATATTTCATAAATAAGGTCACTTTGTTATCTCAAGACATTCATAGAAATGCCAATAATAAAGAAAGTATGTGGGGAAAATGTTTACTGTACAAGGGGATTTTAGATAATAATAGTATAATCAGAAAGGACTGAAAATAGATTAAGTTTTAATAGAATTAAGAAGTTTAAATGGCTGATAATGTTCAAAGCCATGAACTCCATTTTAAAAGAGTTCCAATAGAATAAGGTCTATATTTAGAGTAAGATGTTTTAGTTATATAACAGCATGCATACAAATTAAAATGTTTAGGTATGGATGATGCATTAATTTATAAAATGTTTTAAATGTATGTTCAGAATAGTTCCAGCAAACATGTCTAACTTTGAAGACTGCTAATTAATGTCAGATATTATTTTTTGTATAAGTAGCATGAATTAGATGCTACACATATAAATAATTATGTAAACAATTTTATTTCTGTTATGTTAACTTTTAAAAGTCAGAGGAGGAGTAGAATTAACTTTATTTGAAAAAACCATATATGTAAATTACTAAACTCTAGGCCAAATAATTAATTCACAAAAATTAATATAAACCAGTTAATTCACCAATGAACCATGTAAACTAACAAGATTTATGTAAGGTAGATCAATTAACAACTACTGTAAATGATCCTATGATTTAAAAGATTAATATAGTAAAATGTCTTAAATTATTAAAATTTTTGAAATGTAAAAATTAACTATTTCAAAGGAGAAATAGTAAATTAATGAATTATCACTAAAAGACAGTTCAAATGTTAAATTTATAAGGCGTTAAGGAAAGGGAAAGATTTGTGACCATCTGAAATTTATTATAATTATATCTAGAACACCTAAAATGGCAGGAATTGTGTACAAGAACGGAAACAGGTTTTTGGGCCTAGATTTCCAAAAAGACAGAAATATAGTAATTTTAACAAAAATCTCAACAAATATGGACTATAACATATCAAATTAAACAGAATGAGATAAATAAACCAATTATGTGGTTAATAGTTCATGAAAGCGAACAATAAACTAAAAATATTCCATATATAATGTACCATATAATTATGTACATAGGAAATGAAAATTATTTTAACAATAACAACGGGTACAACGAAAAAATAATAGATAATATTTAAAAAAACAAAAGAGAAAGAAGAGTAACGCTATTAAAAATAAAATTAAAGATATAAATAATAGAAATGAGAACCTCGAAACAAAGGCACGCAAGTTCATTATGGTGGCACCTTATACGCATTTCATGCCAGGAATTTTTAAGTCAACCATTAATAAAGTCAACAACATAGTTGTTTCCTATAAGACCAGTAATAACATCTTAAATAATCTCCGCAGCCGTGAACATACCAGTCTTGAAAATGAAACAGGAGTTTATAAGCTAGTCTGCAACGACTGTGAGGCTTTTTATGTGGGCCAGACGGGTCGAGGTTTTTTGAAAAGATTTTCTGAGCATAGACCCCCTACACGAGTTTACACCTTTGACAACATCAAGTCAAATTTCGCCAGGCACCTTATAGACAATAATCACAGTTACATGGATTTTAGCTCGAATCTAATACCCCTTCATTTCTGCAATAAAGGGCGTTATTTGAACGCCCTTGAAGAATACGAGATTTATAAAGCACATAACAACGCCAGTACCAAGCCACACGTGTTGAACGACCAATTACAATATAAATCGAATATACTGTACGATACCGCTATGCGATATGGTCGAGATAAAACCTAGATTTCGTCAGTACGGCGCGTGTTGTCTTGCATGGCACACCTAACATTGACGTGCTCATTTTAAAACAAGTTCTGTACATGGTTTAGTGCCGTATTGTGTTTTTAATATTTTGACACATGTCATCATTGATGACATGCATTAGTTTTATAAAGTTCTGATGATGAGGCAAGTGCCTCGAAACATGTAAACAACAAAATAACAACATCACAGAAAGGCCATAGACGGTGAGTTACAGTATATTTGGTTAACAAACACGTGGCTTGGGACTACAATAGGAGTTATTCCATTTAAATTAAAATGAATAATAATAGTCATGATAACGTAGTACGCAGATTTCAGAATATTAAAACACAATTGCATAAGACCATTCTGCATATTAATTTTAATAAAGCATGTTTGAAAAATAAGGTTATTCCAAATTACGCTATTATAAAGTTTAAAGGCTCGTCTATTGCAGATATGAAAGCTAAAAAACATGCAGAGATTTTTAGAATTAAAGAGGAATTGAGGTCGTTATATATTAAAAAATCACTTCTTAATTCTAAATTGTATGGAGCACACTTACAACTACTTAATAACGTACATCCAGCTGCACTAGATCATTATCTGGAATTTATAAACAGTATGATAGAAGTAGTTGTTTACAATATGCGTACGATGCAGCTTAACAAGTTACAAAGGTTAATAGATGATCAAATACCTAAAACCAGTAATACTAGTTGTGAACACGTATTCCATACACGACTATGTAATATGACTTCGATTGAATTAAATACTGATGAAGAAAATCTTTTAAATGAAGGACTAAAATACAATCTCCCATTACATAAACCGAACTTCAACATAAGGCACATTCTAACTGAAGTTGCTAGTGCCGAAACTGTGATTATAGCAATTAATGAACAAGATGAAGCACAGTTCATAATAAATAACAAATTTAACAAAATTATATGTTACCAACTTAATAACGTAGCCGACTTTCTCCTATTCCTTCTATGATCAATTATAATGCAGAACGTAGGATTTTAAAAACATTAAAGAAAAAACTATCTGATTATCAAGCCCTTGTCACTAATGCAGATAAGGGTAACACCCTGGTTATTATAAATAAGAATGATTATGACGAGAAAATACGCGATTTCATTGCAAATAATAATATCACCCTGCTACCCTCTGACCCCACGGATTTATATGTAAAACGTCTTAATCCTAGCTTAAATATGTGTACACATCTCTTTGATGAGCGTACTAGACGGTCTTTAAAACCAATTAATTCTAAAGCGCCTGTTTTATCAGGTCTGCCAAAGCTTCACAAGGAGGGGATTCCTATTAGACCACTAGTAAGTTTTACCACTGCACCCGGTTACAAAGCAGCTAGAAAATTAGTGAGTATATTAAAACACAATTTACATTTGAATATGTGAAGTTACTTTCTTAACACACATTTACAAAACAATATAAATTTCCCACTTACCTTAAATTTGGGTCCAGGATTCCAGCACGAACTGTGAATGTAAACGTGATTTTGAGTTTGTTAAAATAACACACTCGATTCTCATTAAAATATAAAAAGCTTCAAATTTTATTAAAATTTAGTTCATTTTATATTCCTTTAAATTTATTTCGTACATACTTTCTCCCAACTATTGGCACATTATTATTTCGCTCAACTGTGCCTTAATACATTGCTTACAAGCGTTTGTTAGCCATAATATTATTACCATACATTTATACTTCATATTCTACTTGTTAATTTCTAAATCTAAATAAGGCGAACCCAGCTTGCTCACACTCAACTCTCATTCCATTTTACCCCCCATTTATTTATTTTAGTCAATCATTAAAATAATTTTGATTTAATACGGTTACTTGCTGTAGTAGCGTCTCCCCGACCTCGTGGCGCATCACACGCAAAGTTCTCTTTTCGGTGTCCAAAAGTTTGTGATTTCACACTTCTTTATTTCTCACTAAATACTGCACTCACTGTTCATTTTGATACATCGTTTCACCACTTCTGTTCTCTTTCAATTAATAATAAAAAAATTTATTGATGAGCCACGTTTGGTAGCTGCCTGGCCAGGCGGAGCATGGGTAATGACTGCTGGGAGCGTTAACCAAATGGCCCCCTCCAAAATCGGACAAGACGGAAATTACCAATGCCTTCTGGGGTTAAAAAGTTCGTCACTGTACAGGTAACATGGGTTGTCCAGGTGTATTGGACATTGACGAAATTTTGAGGCCAGTAGTCACGTCACTCAAATGGGTGTGGTTTGTCCGTATTTCCGTCAGCAACCTAGCATGTGGCAAACAAATTAACAATTTAGCCATGTTGGTTGATTCCTGGTTGAGGCGTCTTGGCGTCCTGTCTGCGCGCGTGCTGGTGTTGTGCGCACTAGTGTGTCACACACATTTGATTTCTTGGAATTGTAATGCATCTTGCCACGCCCGCTTGCAAAAATTACAACGTTGTTACTGCGTTCTTTGTTTGACTGTAACCGTTTTACGTAGGGGACTTGCTGCCTTATTTATACATTGATTAAAATATGAAATAAAATAAAACACCCCATTTTGCCCCATTACAATACCCCCCCCAATGAGAGGTCTTTTGTCGAGACAGAAGCATTCTCATTGCTACCCCTAAGAGGATCGGTGAGGATATGGTGCCACCAACCCCCCGTTAGTTCTTAACACATCATGGGTAAACTACCTCCCTAGTTCGGCGACTATGGCTGCACCTGAACGAGATTACTGGACTTCTCTACTCGAGATCCCAACACCATAAATTCGGACAGATACGCACCATAATGCACCTAACCTTCTATCATTCCACCCCAAAATCCAAACCCTGGCATTATACCATGCCCCATCCTCCACCGATGTGTTCCCCCTTACATGCACACTGGGTCGCTTTTGGCAAGTACTGGGTGCGTACACAGACTCATTTCTATATTCTGAATAAATTCAATTTTCTACTAATACATTTACAAATTTTCTACTTCAACTCACTCCTAAAAGATTTCATTTTTCAAATTCAACTTCTTTTCGCAAATTAACTTTACGTTTTCAACTCAAAATACAACAGCTAATTAAATTCAAATCATTCAAGTTTCGTTCAAAAATTCATTTAAGTTCAAACTTAACCTGTTATATTACCATTTCTTTCACCAAAACAAAAAATAAAAAATCTTTTACATGAATCTACTATTATTACTTACTAACTGCTAACGATCATAAAAACACAAATTGAACATCTTATTAAAACATGAATTCACTTACCCTAACATTTGTTTACATATATATACTAAACAATATTATTCAATAAACACACTAGTAATACACATAAACAATAATATACTTGAAACTCAAAACATCATCTATATGGCAGGCATAAAAATAAATTTTTTTTTCTTTTCAAAAAATTTTAATTTACCAAAATATCTCTTTTATCAATCTCCAAAAAAATTTAATATCATTTAATTCAATCAAGCAACACCATTGTGTGAACTAATTATCAGAAAATGGTTCTGGCTCTAACATCAGTCATCAGCTGATCTCTCTGGGTCAAGTGAACGACCTTGACATATATACACTACACAAAGCTACACTGTAAAATATATGATACATCTTAAAAATTTTTACCTTCAAACATAATACAACATAATCCAATAGAACATTCAAAATTAACCTGGTTATTATTATCTTACAATAAACAATAAAATTTACATTTAAATTGACCAAAAATTACACATTTTATAGCTTTATATTATTCTCAAATCCTATTAAAATCTGTCACTTGTTTCAATTATTTTTCCATTGTAACTATGACTTTACTTCTTTAACATTTTCATTCTCAATTAGTTTGGGTGACTCAATTATTCATAATAATTTGATTTGCTAACTTGGCATTTACATATAATCTCACCCCCCTTCTGACTCTAATACTCACTTAACAGCTTTAACTAGTATGACACCCATCTATCAAAACATCTACCAATCATTCTCTACCTCTACCTTACTACTCAACTCATTTCGAATCATTCTACCCTTATAACAAAAATACTCTCTACCCCTTTGTACTCAGGATGTGTGTTCCCTTCCCAATGCGCATTCCCTTATTTGGCTCCTGGATCCTCCCTAGGTAACCCTTTCCAGCACATATCGGTTCCCCTCCCGCCACAACGCTTTTCTTTGAGGACTCCTTATCACACCACCCCCCTTACAAAATCACCATCATCTAATTACTCTCCCATTACCTCCCTTTCATCTACAAAATATCACCTGGTTTAGTACCCCAATATATTACTCATTACTCTACATACTTTCCCCATAGCTACTGTGTCACTATCAATACTCAACTTCTACATTACGTTTATTCACAATAATATTGTTCTCTCTAACACCACTAAACTTGGCCTTGATTGACTTAAATGCCCTACTTAAACAATTACTATCACCCAAATTCTAACCTTCACTACATTTCACATTTTAACTCTGAAAAGTCAAAACTATCTCAAATTACTTTCACTATTTATTTAAATCTTTACCCACATTAAAATCTATTAGTGAAACCTTTAATTATTGAAAAATCTGCAAATCATTTATAAGTGACATATTACCTATATAACCCCAGCAATCAGCTGATGTTCTTGGTCAGGTGAATGACCTTACTCTAAATACATTTCACAATTTATACAAATTACATGTTTACAATCCTTACCCCTAACACACAGCATACAATTAATACAAATACACAAAACTACATAGTTATCATCCTACAATGTTATCTGAATTCATTCCAATTAAATCTGGCACTTAAAATCATTTTGCTCTCATAGGGACATACATCGCTACTACATTGAGACATAGTCATAGCAACAGTTACTGAACAGCTCTTTGGATTGTCAACCCCCAACTCTCTCTATAGAGTCGTGTTATAAGCTGACTGCCCACTGTTTATAGAGGTCGTCACCCTCTCACTGAATTTTCAGCTACCCTCCTACTTCATCATTTACTAAAAGTCCCCCCTGTATACCCCCTGGCTTTTAATTGTCAGCTCCTTTTCCACACACACTATTGTTTCCTGATGGTGGACTGTGGCGTCCATTTGCATCCCCAAGAACTGAAGTTTACATATATAAGTTATAGACGCTGCCTATACCGTTCTTGGTTCAGCGTTAAATAAAAATTCGGTATTACTGATGTCCGAGGACACCAGTAATCCTACTAAAATGATTCACACATGCTTAATACTGAACTATCGACACCTTCGACGATAGCCGCTGTTCCATAGTTATGTAGTTTCCCCTGTTTTACCCCCCTGTCAATTTCAAAGTTCACCAATTTTGTATCTACTTACATAATTCCACGGCCAGGGTCTGGTGAAAGCGTGACCGCCCGAAATGTGGGGAAACTACCAAAAGACATATAAGGCTCACACTAACACCGTTACTACAATTCACGGAAGGTCAACTCTTATATGTTTGGGTATATTAATTACATTCATGTTTACATTTTAGATTCATCTCCATTTTAACTCTTAAACATAAAACCTTTCACTTTTCTTAGCTCGTACTACGAATTTCATAATTATATATGGTCACTTATTTACTAAAATAAACTATAGCTACTGACATAAATTTAAATTTATAAACATTCCAAATTATATATTGATAAGTATTTACATTGGAGGCTAATTTTATCCTTAGCTTGATAATTCAGTAATCGCCCAAAAAGACGGGGGTTTCACTGGGACGTGCTCACGCACGGGCAGACCCACTACGTGATTCACGTTCTCTTTCTATTACCCTTAACACAAAACCCACTTCTCTTACTTTCCCATTTATCCTAACCCGCTGTCTGCTCTTGCACGAACTCATCCCCGCAAAACTCATCTTTTTTAAATATTCTGCAACTGCAGCCATTGGCTAAATTCATTTTCACCAGTGACACTAAAAATATATGTGAACACACTGCCTTGTTAAAATATAGCCTCCATAACTATTTACAGTCACTCTAAAGCAGTGCTGGTACGTGATATGGTACACCTAACCGCTGCACCTTGAGTGTAAAATTATAATTTATATCACGTACCTTATGGGTCCCCCTCCCCGTTCAATAATGTGGTGAAATTTCTACTCTTTACCAATTTTGGTGGAGCCAGACCATCGTCGTTTCACCACCCGAAGGAAGTTCCGCCAACCATGGTCCGCCTCTAAGTGCCGAAACCCACGGCCAGGACTGTTAAGGTCGTGACCGCCCGAAAATGGGGGAGAGTCCCTTCTGAAAACATAAAATAACATGTTAAAATTCAAAATTTTTATTTTGACCAATATAATTTCAAATTCGTAGCATTCTGCGTGCCCACTATCTCCTGCGTTATTTGGTTGCGTAGTACATAGGCGTTGTTCATTTTTATTTCTACAATCTCATAAGGTCCTTCATATAATAGGAAAAACTTCTTTCTTTATCTTGTGCGCTAGACAAATCATGTCTCCTTACCAACACCAATTGGCCTACCTCGTATTTGACCCACTTACCCTTTTCATCCTGTTTCCGCTTTCTTCTCTCTCCCTTGATGAGTAGACTCTCGTTTGCGAGTTGTATTTTTACATTCCTGTCGATATTTCTTTCTTCCGGTGGATATTCAAAAAGTTGTTCTAATATTCTGGGTGGACGGGTTCCCTTGATTAGTTCGTACGGTGTAAACCCTGTAGAATCGTGGGTAGTGCTGTTTAACCAGTCCTCCACTTTCCTTACGTATAAAGGCCATTCTGAGTGTTTGGAGTGATAATACGCCCTGAATATCCTGTCGATTTCTCGCATCACCCGCTCTTCCTGGTTCGACTGTGGATGGTAAACGGCCGTATGCTTGGGTATGATGCCTTCCCAGCCAAGAGTCTGTCTCCACTTACCGCTGATGAACTGTGGTCCATGATCGGATAAAATTACCCTCGGCTTACCTATATTTATCATGTAATCCTTGGTGATCTTTTCGCTTAACACCTTGCTAGTAGCTCTCTTTACGCTGTACAACCTAACAAACTTAGAAAAAGTGTCTGAAACAACAAAAACATATACCACTCCCCCTCTACCTTTAGGCAATGGCCCATACAAATCTACAGCAACTAAATCAAACGGTCTTTCTACTTTTATAAAATTCATTTCCCCTTCAATCCTATAATTCACTACTTTTGACTTTTGACACAAATCACAAACTCTTAACACTCTTCTAACTCTCCTCTCCATATTTTTGAATACACATGACTCTTTTAAAACATTTGTACATTTTTTCGCACCAAAATGCCCATATCTTACATGACAATCCCAAATAATTCTATCTACTAACTCATCAGGTATCATTAACCTCCAATCCCGTTCACCCCCTTCTACTTTCTTAAACAGAATGCCCTGATATATTTGGAAATGTGTATTGTACTCTGACCCATTTATATCTGCTTCTAAACTAGCTATTATTTTACCCAATTTATTTTCTGATCTCTGGATGTTTTTAATCTCCCTTAACTCCTCCCCAAAAATTCTATCTTCCCTCGTTAATCAAAAAATTTCTATTTCTTTCAGATCCCTCCCTGTTTTATTATCCATGACATCTATTCTGGAAAGAGTGTCTGGTACTTTGTTATCTGTTCCCTTAATGTATTCCCATGAAAAGTGATATTCTTGTAATGCTAGCACCCACCTGGTTAGTCTGCTATGAGTCAACTTACACGTGTTCAAAAATGATAAGGCCTTATGATCTGTCCTGATGACGGTTTGGTTTCCTAGCAGGTAAGTGCGAAATTTCTTCACTGCGAAGACGATGCTCAGCAACTCCTTCTCTGTCGTCGTGTAGTTCCTTTCTGCTGCCAATAAAGTCCTGCTAGCAAAAGCTATGGTCCGGTGTTCCTGATCCTCACCCTCCTGGTAGAGTTCTGCGCCGAGGGCTATGTTGCTGGCATCTGTCTGTAAATAAAACGTTTTCTGAAAATCAGGGTGATCCATCATTATCATATTTATAAACTTCTCTTTAATTTCATTAAAAACAATTCTTTCTTCCTCGCCCCATCTCCATTGTTTACTCTTCTGTAAGACCGCACTTAGTTTAGAGGTAACCTGCGCATAATTTCTCTGAAATTTCCGATAAAAGTTGCATAATCCTAAAAAGCTTTGTAACTGTTTAATATTTTTTGGTTCTGGAAAACGTATGATAGCTTCTACTTTATCTGGGTTTGCTAAAATACCCTCTGGAGTGATAATAAAACCTAAAAAATGTATCTCAGATTGTAGAAATTTTGACTTCTCCCAATTAACTGTTAATCCCCCAGCTTGCAATTTATTTAATACATATTCTATATGTTCTAAATGTTCTGAGAATGTTCTTGATGCTATTAATATGTCATCAACGTATACAGTTAAAAAATCTAAGTCCTTAGGTTGGAGTATCATATCTAAACATTTTATAAAACTGGCTACGCTAGTGTTTAATCCGAATGATAAACGCTTAAATTGATAGTTCTTACCATTGAAGAGAAATGCAGTATATTTCCAGCTCTCTGGCGCTAATGGAACTTGCCAGTACCCTGCTGTCAAATCTAAAGAGGTCATATACTTGACTCCGCTAAATTTCTGGAAAATTTCATTCATAGGTTCCGGTGACTCCCGGTCAGGTATGATAATTTGGTTAATTTTTCTAGCGTCTAAGCACAATCTTACCTTTCCATCCTTCTTGATGACCACCACTAATGGATTCGAGTATGGCGATATAGATCTTTCAACAATGTCTCCTTCCATCATCTGGTCCAACTCCTCTTGTACTGCTCTCCTCTTTGAAAACGGCACTGGATAACTTCTCTGCATGTAGGGTGAGTGTTCTCGAACCTTCAACTCGCATACGTAGTCCCTGGCTTTTCCAGGAAACTCAGCAAACACATCTGTAAAACGTTCAACAACTGCCCACAACTCCTGTCGTTGGGAATTCCCTACAACTACACCCTCATTAAAAAATTCATCTGCCCTATTTTCCCAGACTCTCTCATCATTCTCTACACTCTCACTCTCTTGGCATACATTCACTCTTGTTTCTATAATTCTCTTGCCTACACGGTTTTGTATCATCTTTACCCCCGTAACTCTAACTTCATCTAACACTCTCTTAAAATTAACCCTGACTGGTTCACCCCTCTTTTAAATTCTACCACTCTCTTGCTAAAATCGATTACTGCTTTATTTCTCTCCAAAAAGTCATTTCCCAAAATTGCATCTAAATTCAATCCCTTAACCACTAGAAAGGTATTCTCAAATTCAGTTCCATTAAGGAATATATTTAACTGTACTTGTTTTAGTAACTCTTTTACTCTGTACTCCAGTTACCCCCACTACTGTTACGCCCGCAACTGGTAATGATGGAATATGTTTATTTACCCCTTGTAATTCTACCATTACATTTTCTGAAATCACTGATATCTCACTTCCTGTGTCTATTAATGTTTTGAAATTCTTACCTTCGATGTTGACGACTACCTCCGTCAATCCGGTTTTGGTTTCTGTCATTTCTGCATCGTCCTCCTCCAGTAACTCCTTCGCCATGTCCTCGATAATTATATTACTTTGGTAGTTACACTCCTCTTGGACCCCAGGGTTCTCCTTCGACAATGGCTGGGCCCGGTTCCCCATTGTCTTCTAGTTTCCCGTGGATGGACCTGCCACGGCTCGGTTATATCCTCCTCTGCCTCTGTTGCCGTTTCCATTTCCCCTCGGCGCTCCTCTGTTGTTCTCTGCTCCTCTCTGCGGCTGATTTTGTTGGTTGTACGTTCTCTCACTGCGTTGACATTCTCTCGCCTTGTTACATCTAAAACATGTTGTTCTTATAGCATAATTTTCAACATTACACTCTGCACATCGCCAACCCTCACCTCTATTATCACCATTTCCCCCACGTGCCCCTCGGTGAAAGTTCGGTATTCCCCTGGGTTGATTATAATTCCCATTGATGTGTGACGCTGGTGTGTTTATACGCCTACTCATATCCCGTTCTCTTATGTTCTGAAATATATCTAATATTTTTTCTAGTTCAGTAATTTCCATAATTTCTCGCGTCATTAGTGTAATTTGTATTTCTCTCGGCAAATGCTTACTTATGTGGCGGACAAATGACTGGAACGGTAGCGGTGGCTGTAAATATTTTGCCTCATTGTATAATCGCATTACGTGCATAGTCACGTTACCCCCGTGGGTCCCAAAATTACCTGATCCCATAATTTTACTCCGTAATATTTCTTGTTCTTCTTCCGACCAATACTTATCTCTAAAGGCCCTCTCAAAACTCGGATAATCTACCCAGTCGGTTTTGTGTACCTCCACCAATACCGCTGAATTTCCTCTAAAACATTTCATTATCTTTAACAACTGTACTTCCCAACTACTTCGACAAAACTGATTAAACTCTTTCACTCTATTTAAAAATTGTATGGGGTGTACCCCCCTATTTTCGCAATTAAACAACTTTAAATCAATATCCATATTTATATCTCTGGTAATCATGACTTGTTCAGCAACATTATTAAGTTTTTTACTTATTGCTACATTCAATTCATCTTTAACATTAACTATGCTCTGCTCAATTAACACAAATTTATCATTATTTAAATATTCAAATTGTTTATTACTTTTATCTATAGTATTTACTGTATCTTGCATAGCTTGTATCTCTGATTTGCAATTACTTTCTATTTCATTTATTTTGAAATTAGTATTAATTTCATATGTCTTAATGTTATCTCTAACTTCTTCTATTTTCTCTACTGCATAATTAAATTTATCCTCACTATCAACGTTACACTCATTTATTTTACCTTCAAAATTGTCTTTTATTTCTTGAATTTGCTCATGAACTTGTATTTTGACTGTATCTGACACTTGTTTGTTTACGTTAATAATATGATTATTTAATTGTTCGTTTACTGATCCTATCACTTGTTCTCTAATTGTGTTAAAGCATTCATCCATCTCATTTAGACGTTTATTCATATTAACCTCAAACTTAGCATTTTGTGTACTTATTTCGTCAAAACGACTATTTATAACATCAAATTTACTATTCTGTATATCAAAACTACTCTTGACTTCACTAACATCACTGCTCAATTTATCAAATTTATTCTTTTGTTCATTCACATCCTTCGATATTGTTATTAACATATTCATTACATCATTATTAAATTGACTATTACATTTTGTTGAGGTTGGGATTAATTGAACTCCCGAGTCCTCAGTCACATTGCTTTGATCTGTTACATTTAATTCTACTATTTTATCTTGACCCACACTTGGAGTCGAATGTACCTCAAAATTATTCATAATAACTGTCAACTATTCAATTATATGTTGTCAATTATTCATCGAAATTGTCAACATTGGTTATTTCATTCACATCGTTTTCATTATTTCCTGCCATTTTTAAGTTGTAAATTTACTGACTTTTGTTTAACTAATTCTTAATTTACATATACAACATCTTATATTTAATCTAACATATATGTAATGTACCAAATTTGGTAGTTACATAGAGTAAACAATTATTACGTCAAGTGACGGGAAATCATGAAAATAGTCCTAAGTACATAAAATAATGGGAACAAAAAGTGAGTATCTACAGATATATTATTGTAAAATTCCAACAAAGAAGAAGGAAGTGTAATATAGCAACATCGATTACAAAAGAGAGAAAGAAAATGACCACAAGCCAATATAAAATGTTAGAAACCAGGCCCAATAGATTCCAACAGTGAGAGGAACCAACAGTGAGGGGAACCAACAAAAAATAATAACTATGTAAAATGAAAAGAAGACAACAGAATTCCAACAGTGAGAGGAACCAACAAAAATCATGACTATGAAAAATGAGAAGAAGAGACAACTCAAGAGCAACCACAATGATGGCAAGCCAACCAATCTATTTATAAAAAATATAAATACTATGGAACAACGACTACTACAAATGGAAATATTGATGAAGACGTTTAAACCAAAAGAAGAAAGGAAGAAGAAGAGCAACGAAACATGACATGAAGAGTGAAGATAATGTATGGGCAATACAAGAAATCACCATTCACCAAGTATACAAGGAACTATACTAGTGACCGGAAGAAGAATAACGATTATCAACTATGAAAAAACAGTGTTTAGCATATTTAAGAAATCACAAACAGTAATAGTGAAAACTTAATGTAAGTGTGAGAACCTGTAACAAGTTAACCAATTTTAACCCAAATGAACCCCACAGACAATACAAGTGAGAAGATTTATAACAGAGGAAAATGTGTTACCTTTATAGTGGAAACATCAAAGATTAAATAGTTAAAATGCACAGACAATTAGTGTGACCAATTTAATCAAGATTGGAATCCAAAATAGATAATCATAAGACCACCAAGAGAAATGTAAGATAGAACAGTAAAATCATTGTTCATAGAAACTAACCATAAATGCTTTGTAAATTTTAAAATGAAATATAACTGAATGCCACGGCAAGACAGAATAAAATATAAAGAAAGTCCAGAAGAAATAATAACAAACAAGCTAGTTTGTTAAGTATCAAACAACCAAGGTACCAGAAATTAGGTACAAAACAACAAGAAATGTAATACCATTAGATTAAGAATACTTGTGTTATTGTTTAGAAGAATAGTGTAAACATGTGTATTAATCAACAATTAAACCATTGTAATAGAATACCATAATGAAGTCATAATAGTAGAAGCAAATACTGCATAAGAATATGTTGCACATTGATACATAACCCCATAGGGAGTGCACCTATAACACAAAATCATAAATGTTAATTAAACCAAGCAACCATCAACAATTGTTTAAGTCAAAGATTCATTATAAATAATGATGCACACTAATAAGTAATATTTTATACTGAAATACACAGCACATAAAGCAGATGAAATATGATAGCACAAAGCTAGATGAAAAGAAACCCAATGTGACAAGTTAGTTAAGCAAAATACATTATTAAAACTTGTTAAAGGATTACTGAAAATGTTACCAGTAGTTAGAAAAATATCTAGTACTACTATGAGAACAGATCACAATTATAATAATAATAGTTTTATAATCAAATTATTGGAAACTAACTGACTATGAATGTATAGCCAGATGTAAACAAATACAATGTGACAAGTTAGTTAAGCAAAATACATTATTAAATCTTGTCCAAGGAGTACTGAAAATGTTACCAGTAGTTAGAAAAATATCTAGTACTACTATGAGAACAGATCACAAGTGTAATAATAGTAATCTTATAGACAAATTATTGAAAACTAAATGACTATGATTGTGGAATCAAATGTAAACAAACACTATGTAACAAGTTAATTAAGCAAAATGCACTATCCAAACTTGTTCAAGGTAAATAAAAATGTTATCAGTAGTCAGAAGGATATCTGATACTACTATGAGAACACATATCAAATGTAATAATCGCAATTTAGTTCTTGATTTATTAAAAAATAACTGACTGTCATGTCATAGCCTGATGTAAACACACCCAATACTAAGAATTGGAAAGCTTTCAGATAGAGAAAGACTGATAAAAACACTAAATAAACAAGGTACTATAGTTGTACACTATTTTCATTTGTAACATTATATACCTTATATGGTAAAATGATTAACAAAGTGACAATTTAAAGAAAAAGAGAACAGAAGGTATTTTGATAAGACTATTAGTATATGAAAAACAACATTTTTCATATAACAAAGTGTAAACCGATGTAAATAAATGTATATATTATTGTTAGAATGCCAAACAAATGTCATTAGATAAGAAATAATAGTGTTATAAGCGATTATAAATAATCGAATATGGACGTTTGAGGACGCCATTACCAAATATTGTTTGAATAGTAATTGCACCTATTATCTGTATTAAACAAACGAGAAATGGACTCAAAACATTTAATAAGGAGTGTTATTGTGTAATTAGAGTAAGATATGGTGAAATAAACATTAATATTAAGATTCACCATAGGAATTTGAGAAACAGTTGTAGTGAGTTAATAATGGACGGATTTTATCCTTGTTTAGACTTTATTTAAAGCCAAAGGTGTCCGCGATCTATTGCCACTAACTATTCAATGATACGACGATTAATAAAAAGTTATAGCAATTATAAACTTTTTAATCATTTTGTGTATCAACGCTTACGTCACTATAGTCTCCAACCCATATAAGAAATTGGTAAAAAATTAAAAGTTTTATTTAACCGAGGTGTTTTGGGGTGGAGAGTTCGACAATTTAAACCAATCAAATGAATTAAAATAACCAGACAAGCCGGAGACGCTTAGGTGAAGCATTCAGTCATCATTCAGTCATCAAGGAGTCTACCAGCATAATTCGACGAGCAAGGTCGATGAAGAAATGTATTAAGTTGTATTTAAATTGTGCGCGACACGTTCATAAGTTACGCTATACACACATAACCTGTACACAACATAGTAATACGAGTAAATATCACTATAATATGATAAAATTTTATCACATGATAAAATATCATTATAGTGATATTTAGTTAAGTAACGGACACGTCATGGACAACGAAATCCAAGAGTAATACGAGTGTCCAGTGCGGAGTGAATTCAAATAATAAACACGGCTAGTGTATAATAAAGGTCGTGTTTTCGAGTGTTGTGTTTTATAAAAAAAACAGGGAGTACTATATTTTTATTATTAAAAGAAATATAATGGAAATAATAATTTCTGTTAATGAACGGAGAATTATTGTTTGGGTACTACTCTAGTCAGTAGTATCAAAGTGTATTAATCATGATGAAAATTATCAGAATTAAATAAAAGAATTATCTTGCATTTTATTAATTAAAAAGAAATAAATGTTTTACGATTTTATCGTAATTAAAGAAGTCAATATTAATTTAAATATTACAATGTGAGTGTAATGAATAGTCACTCATTTGACTCATTTCGTTTGATTCGACTAATAAATAATTTTTTTCGAAAAATATTCTAATTAACTGATAGTTATGCATCAGATGCATTATGAACAATTTTTTTAAAAACTCTTTTAACCTCAAGGCTGGTAACACTGAGATTTGTTACAATAATTTTAGTTAGCGAGGTTATGTCCTCTTTACACAGTTAAATTACCAAGTTCGTGTGTTCTTGGAAGTTGCATGATACCAGATACAAGATGTTATCTTTTCTAACAATATTTAATAAAGAATTAATACAAAAAAAAAAAACAAATATTAAAATAAACGTCGGTACCATAAAATCGATAACTATCGTACTATCGTACGCTGAATATAATGGACACAGCAGTTACTTTAATAACACGTGCTTTGAGCTGCACTGTTAAAAATTACTATTATTATTTAATAGTTGGTTATAAAAATCATTTATTGGCAAGAGAAAAAAATCTATAATAAGAAAAAACTCTTGTGATAGCTTTCATTTGATTTATATTACTTGAGAACAGAATTATGGAAAGGTGACAAAGTTGTCGTTATTATTTCTAGGTTAGCTAACAAACGTAAGTAGTTATTGTGGATAAGTAAATTATTCATTGAGTTCTTAATAATCTAAATACATATATTTCATTCATAAGGCATCGTTATTTCATTCATAAGTACATTGTTTTGTGTACTTTACGTAATTTTTACGTACTGTTACTCAACCTCCGAATCACGTTATTCACTGTAGGTGCGGAATTTTAATTTCCAAAAAAAAAATTAAAACTCGTTCCAAGTTCGTGGCGCCATGTGTGAAGTTACTTTCTTAACACACATTTACAAAACAATATAAATCTCCCACTTACCTTAAATTTGGGTCCAGGATTCCAGCACGAACTGTGAATGTAAACGTGATTTTGAGGTTGTTAAAATAACACACTCGATTCTCATTAAAATATAATAAGCTTCAAATTTTAATAAAATTATTCATTTTATATTCCTTTAAATTTCTTTTGTACATACTTTCTCCCAACTATTGGCACATTATTATTTCGCTCAACTGTGCCTTAATACATTGCTTACAAGCGTTTGTTAGCCATAATATTATTACCATACATTTATACTTCATATTCTACTTGTTAATTTCTAAATCTAAATAAGGCGAACCCAGCTTGCTCACACTCAACTCTCATTCCATTTTACCCCCCATTTATTTATTTTAGGCAATCATTAAAATAATTTTGATTTAATACGGTTACTTGCTGTAGTGGCGTCTCCCCGACCTCGTGGCGCGTCACACGCAAAGTTCTCTTTTCGGTGTCCAAAAGTTTGTGATTTCACACTTCTTTATTTCTCACTAAATACTGCACTCACTGTTAATTTTGATACATCGTTTCACCACTTCTGTTCTCTTTCAATTAATAATAAAAAAATTTATTGATGAGCCACGTTTGGTAGCTGCCTGGCCAGGCGGAGCGTGGGTAATGACTGCTGGGAGCGTTAACCAAATGCCCCCCTCCAAAATCGGACAAGCAGGAATTACCAATGCCTTCTGGGGTTAAAAAGTTCGTCACTGTACAGGTAACATGGGTTGTCCAGGTGTATTGGACGTTGACAAAATTTTGAGGCCACAAGTCACGTTACTCAAATGGGAGTGGTTTGTCCGTATTTCCGTCAGCAACCTAGCACGTGGCAAACAAATTAACAATTTAGCCATGTTGGTTGAGGCGTCTTGGCGTCCTGTCCGTGCGCGTGCTGGTGTTGCGCGCACTAGTGTGTCACACACATTTGATTTCTTGGAATTGTAATACGTCTTGCCACGCCTGCTTGCAAAAATTACAACGTTGTTACTGCGTTCTTTGTTTGACTGTAACCGTTTTACGTAGGGGACTTGCTGCCTTATTTATACATTGATTAAAATATGAAGTAAAATAAAACACCCCATTTTGCACCATTACAAATAATAATCGAAGTTTGATTAATAGTTGTTATTTCGTTGAAAAAGTGAAAGACCTGATGATTGAACCCCACTATAAACTTATTTCTTTTGACATTGTGAACTTGTACACAAATGTACTGGTGAGTGTATTAAGAACTAACCTTGTCAACACCAATAAACTGGATGCTAATTGCATAAATGAAATATTAGAATTGTTGGGAGTGATTTTGGACCAGAATTACTTCACACATAACAAACAGTTTTTCAGACAGCTGGAGGGGTTGGAAATGGGATCCCCACTCTCTAGTATTCTCGCGGAGGTGTACTTAAATTACTTTGAAAATTCTTTCTTGTGTGCAAACCCTACACATAATTACAATGTGGTGTTCTATGGTAGATATGTCAACGACACTTTTATGGTGTATAAAGGCACAAATCGTCAAATTGACAATCTCCACAATTACTTGAATGGTATTAATAACAAAATACAGTTTACTTTGGAGAATGAAGTTAGAGGTCAATTACATTTTCTGGATTTGACAGTAACTAAGGACATTGTTACTAAAAAACTACGTTTTAATATATTTAGGAAGCCCACAATGACTGACGCTATCATACATGCCTCATCGTTCCACCCCATTTCACAGAAATTAGCTGCATTCCATAGCATGATACATCGCCTATTGTCTATACCCCTTGGCATCGAGGATTACATCGAAGAATTAAATACCATTAAAGTCATTGCATTTAACAACGGGTACAACGAAAAAATAATAGATAACATTTTAAAAAAACAAAAGAAATAGAAGAGTAATGCTATTAAAAATAAAATTAAAGATGTAAATAATAGAAATGAGAACCTCGAAACAAAGGCACGCAAGTACATTACGGCACCTTATACGCATTTCATGCCAGGAATTTTTAAGTCAACCATTAATAAAGTCAACAACATAGTTGTTTCCTATAAGACCAGTAATAACATCTTAAATAATCTCCGCAGCCATGAACATACCAGTCTTGAAAATAAAACAGGAGTTTATAAGCTAGTCTGCAACGACTGTGAGGCTTTTTATGTGGGCCAGACGGGTCGAGGTTTTTTGAAAAGATTTTCTGAGCATAGACCCCCTACACGAGTTTACAACTTTGACAACATCAAGTAAAATTTTGCCAGGCACCTTATAGACAATAATCACAGTCACACGGATTTTAGCTCGAATCTAATACCCCTTCATTTCTGCAATAAAGGGCGTTATTTGAACGCCCTTGAAGAATATGAGATTTATAAAGCACATAACGATGCCAGTACCAAGCCACACGTGTTGAACGACCAATTACAATATAAATCAAATATATATTGCACGATACCGCTATGCGATATGGTCGAGATAAAACCTAGATTTCGTCAGTACGGTGCGTGTTGTCTTGCAAGGCACACCTAACATTGATGTGCTCATTTTAAAACAAGTTCTGTACATGGTTTAGTGCCGTATTGTGTTTTTAATATTTTGACACATGTCATCATTGATGACATGCATTAGTTTTATAAAGTTCTGATGATGAGGCAAGTGCCTCGAAACATGTAAACAACGAAATAACAACATCACAGAAAGGCCATAGAAGGTGAGTTACAGTATATTTGGTTAACAAATAGTTAACTATTAGTTAAATAGTATTATAGTTAAATATTTTTATGTTGAAAGCACACATTCAGACTGAGTAGTCCAGACAGTATAACATAATAAAGAAATGTTTTTTTAATTAAAATTAATAATATTATATCTATGATATATGCTTTATGTTGGTGATGAGATTACAGCAAACAAAGAAACTTTGAAACCATGTATAATGAGTATCGTATGACGAAGTAATCATTATTTGTATATTATTATTTCTTGATATGTTTGTTTAAATTAAAAATGGGAACATTTTGGATTTCCTAAAAAGTCCACTCTTATTATAATTACACCTGAACCCCTAATTACACATACACATTGTTAGAAATGTTATTTACCGTTGTATAATTTTGTCGCTCATGAGCGTGCGCCCGACACACATTTTATAATGTTGTATTGTTGTAATTTATATATATATATATATATCAATCTGTATCAATCACAATTAACTAATATTATCAACAATAAAAATTAATCAAGCAGTACACAAGTGGATGCATTTTAACACGGTTAAGAATATATAGTAACGTTTTGTATAATGTATTACAACAATAAATTGATACAAATTTATATGTAATTTAATTTGTTTAGCCCCACGTTCTTTGGGAGCCATTTTTATACAAAAAAATTTATTATATAATTTAAATTTGTGGAGCCCCACGATCTTGGAGCGCCATTTTTTATACAACGATACAATAGTATTAAATGTAAGCGTGTCGTGCCACACGTCAAGGGCGACAAAAAAAATGTAATAAGTTATATATTCTATGCAATTTAATTGGTACATTAATTGAACTCGTACACTTTATATAACCTTACTGACAACATGTACGTGTATTTGGGGTTCAGATGTAAATATAATAAGAGTATTTTTATTATCAGTATTAGAGTATTTTTCATTATTAAAATTATTCATAAACATCATTAATTTGTCGGTCACGATATTGCTCATTATTTAATGTTTATATCTTACGATATGCAATATTACACATATTTAAAAAAATTCTTATATGTAAACATGTTAAATAATTTTTATTAATTTATTATAAAATTAAAATATTCTTATATTGAAATAAATTGTCTTATCACAGATCTGACCTCTACTAGCTCAGTCTATACCAATATTTTGACTTCAATTTAACTTTATATTAATTTCTTGTAGACTGGCTTTTGTTTTAATATTCAACTTTAAATTAATCTTTTGAAATCGTCTTTATGAGCTCTTTTGTTTTTATAAATCATTTAAAATGCATTAAGCATGTCACCTCAATTTCTGATGATCTTACGACTGTTATCCGGGGTTCCAGCGTTGTCTAGAGTTAATTTTCCATTCCTCTTGTCCTGGCGTGGTCCTGGATATGCCTAGGGTCCAGCATCGATCCATGGCAGCTTCCCTGGATACGTCTAGAGTCCAGCATCGATCTACGTCAGCTTCTCTGGATACGTCTAGAGTCCAGCGTCGATCTACGGCTTCCCTGGATATGTCTAGAGTCCAGCGTCGATCCACAGCATATTTCCTGGATATATTCTTGATAGACTAACTATTGCTGTATTTACTTTTCCCATAATCTTGTCGTGACTTTAATAAACGTCATTTCGTTTGTTACTGCGACTTGTAATAGGATAAAAAATAAACTGTTTTGCCGACGGAGAGCACGTCTGGCTGCAAGTGAGTCTTGAAATGAAGAGAAGGGTTTTTGGTCGAACCCTTAATTTATACCCTCTTGAGATTCCGCGCTGGTCAGCTCCAAAATCGTCCTGTCGATACCTGCGTATCTCGTGACAGCCCCCACTACTGAACCTTTTCATCTATTTGCAATTATTAGCAAATAGCACTGTTTTGCACAGAATCGAGATAGCACAAATCGTAGCTACTTCGATTAATCACTCACTATATTAATTTGAGCATCTTAGGGTAATTTGCGTATTCTTTAGCACGTTTATTTTGCACTGTCTTCGCATAACGTGTTCTATTAATGTCATCTTTTCACTGGGGATAACTATAATTTTTACCCACACTTTGGTGCCTTTGGTTTGATCATACATTAATTAGTTTTCTCACAGTGAATTAAAACAATTATTTTATTAATTACTTGGGGCGGGTTGCTGAGTTTCCTGTCTATGCCTGCTTCACTCACACACACAAGATAACGTGTAACACACATACAATTGAGCAGGTGTTCACTGCGTCTTGGAACAGGTTAATTGCTACCCTAATCTAACAATGAAATATTTCTGCAGTCTCAGACCTGTCCATTTACCCGTAACTTATACAAATTATACAAAATTTACATTTATTTAAATTAATGCCTAATACAGCTGTGGCTGTATCGTTGCATTATTCCTCTGCCTGAGAGAAAAAATTTAATAAATATTTATTTATTAAATTTTTGTCTATTTGTTCTAGACAAATACAATCATGTTATATTAACTTAACTTAAGTTTACATTGTTAAACAAACACATAATAATGAGTAAGTCAGCCTAATGTTCACCGTGGTGGTATGTAATATTTACCCCCCATTACACAGCTGATCGGTGAGTTGACCTCGTCCTGCTTCAGTATTTATTTATTAAATTTTTGTCTATTTGTTCTAGACAAATACAATCATGTTATATTAACTTAACTCAAGTTTACATTGTTAAACAAACACATAATAATGAGTAAGTCAGCCTAATGTTCACCGTTGTGGTATGTAATATTTACCCCCCATTTACCCCAATCAGTGGCCTTGTCCCACTTTTACTCTCTCTTCTCATTATTCATATGTTGGAATATATTTATGCAGTAGTATCTTCAGAACAACTTTGGTTGTGGGTCGCATAATTGGATACAGTTGGACTGCCTTGGAAAACACATCGATACATACCAATATGTGCTTTACACCTCGACTTGATCATGGTAGTGGTCCCACTGCAATTAGCTCTCCCTTGTTCCCCTTCTGGATGCTCTGCATTTCTACGTATGTGTATAAATTCGGTCCTTAATTTTACATTATCTTACTCATACATTCTTACCTTCGCTTCTAATCTTCCTTAACTCTTTTCTTAACATGACATTACTTTATCTTTCTTAACTTTTCTTATATTACTTATACAATACGTTAACATTCATTTCCTTTTATTAATTTTTTTAACATTACCTTTCTGATCGCTACTACTTTCCTGAAATACACTTCCGTAACAGAATACTCTTTTAGCTTTGTAGTGAGTCGCATGATCGGCTACAGAGGAACTGTCTTGCGAAACAACGATATTTTTTTTTCTCGAAGTCCTTACTCCTAAGTAATCTCTGCCCTTTTGACTTTTCACTCTCGCTTTCTTCTGTGTCCTTGTATCTCCATTAAGTGTTCGCTTGATCAGCCGTTCTGACAATTATAGCATTGATTGCTCATCTCTAATCCTTTCTTTTTACCAATAACAACACTAACATCTTTTACCATTGCTTTCTTAAATATTTCTCTACACTATCATTCCTTACCATTAATAATACATTTCTTAATTAACCCTTTAAAATAATATTCCTTTCATTTAGCATAACACTCCTTATCATTTAATTCCTTATTTTTTTTTACTAATATTTCTTTTTATTTGCTATCATATCCTTAATAAATAACATTTCTTAATTATACTCTCTTATCTTATTATTAATAATTAATAGTAATATTATTTTTCTCATTTAAAAATAATTATTTATTTTCATTTGCCTTGAGTTCTGAGTTGCAGTGTCGTTAGATATGACACCCCTCTTATAACCATTGTTTGTTGCACACAGGAAATTCATTGTACTCACCGTGTAAACAACGTCCGCATTCCATTCTATCGCTGCGACATCCGTTTTGATCGTATAAGTCACCTGTTCGTCGCTGCGTTGAATTGTTGCTGCCTGTATCGCGTGATCCACTTATCTATAGGGTGAAAACTTTATTCTCCCTCTCTTTCTCTCATTCTCTCTGCATTGCTGCTCTTGATGAACGCATTTCTTAATAGTTCGTATGCGTTTTACATTGGAACATTCTTTTGTGCGTCGTTTATGATAATATTCATCGTAATTACTATACTTACAGTTATATGTATCGTTCACTTTATATTTCTCGTGTGTATACCTACCGTCATATTTACTACAATTTTGTGTAGTGTTTCGTATAGATAATTTACTACATTTCTCATTAGGTCTACAGTGATATTTTTCTCCGTGAGTGTGGTGCCTTAAGTGTTTCACCTGTGTCATCTTATGTGACTTACTAGTGTGTGTGTGTGTGTGTGTGTGTGTCACAGTTGGGATATCGCTCTTAATAAGGTACGTTTTATTAACCTTTATTTGCTTCTCTTCCTTAATGTTAATTACTTTTTTATATTTATCGTTAGTAATCACAAACGTATTTTCAACTTGTATGAATTCTTCACATATTAGCTCCGTTTGTTTATCAATTATTCCACAGACATTTTCTGTTATCGTGTCAATACGTAAGTTAGTATCAACAATTTTTTCTGTTAATTCTTCTAAACTCTCCGTGATTTTTATAGTATCCTGTTTAAAATTTTCAGTCTGTTGTTCAAGTTTATTTTCTAAACTTTCTGTTTGGCTCTTATTAAATTCTTTTAATTCATCTATTCTAGCATTTAAATTTTCTGTCTCTTTATTTAAATTTTCTGTCTGTTTTGTGCTTAATTCATCGACCCAGGTACGCATCATTGTCTGAAATGCCTCCATGTCTAAATTTCCTGGAGTCGTCATGTTGAATTATTTTGTATTTAAATATTTATTTATAATTTATTATTATTAGTGAACCGTATGCAAGCTTTTATTTATTTATTTTTGAACTGTTATTATTTATTTATTTTTATTTACTCATGTTACACTTACACCTGTTTATTTTGTTGAGCGCCAGTTGTGTTTCAGTACACAACAATTAACATAACATACATTTAATGTTTACTATAAATAATTATTACATATAATATTAGTTATATCATATAACTCATCAAACATTGGTAATCATAGAGCATACATTAATTATTAAATGTAGGCGTTTCGTGTCCCATGTTCATGGGCACCATTTTTTATATAACAATATGTTGATACAAATTTATATGTAATTTAATTTGTATAGCCCACGTTCTTTGGGAGCCATTTTTATACAACAAATTTATTATATAATTTAAATTTGTGAAGCCCCACGATCTTGGAGCGCCATTTTTTATACAACGATACAATTTTATTAAAAGTAAGCGTGTCGTGCCACACGTCAAGGGCGACAAAAAAAATGTAATAAGTTATATATTCTGTGCAATTTAATTGGTACATTAATTGAACACATACACTTTATATAAACTTAATAACAACATGTACGTGTATTTGGGGTTCAGGTGTAAATATAATAAGAGTATTTCTATTATCAGTATTAAAAACTAATATTTATTATTTTTTCATTATTAAAATTATTCATAAACATCATTAATTTGTCGGTCACGATATTGCTCCTTATTTTACGTTTATATCTTATGATATGCAATATTACACATATTTAAAAAAATTCTTATATCTAAACATGTTAAATAATTTTTATTAATTTATTATAAAATTAAAATATTCTTATATTGAAATAAATTGTCTTATCTCAGATCTGACCTCTACTAGCTCAGTCTATACCAATGTTTTGACTTCAATTTAACTTTATATTAATTTCTTGTAGACTGGCTTTTGTTTTAATATTCAACTTTAAATTAATCTTTCTATACTTCAAATATCTAATTACTTTACTATTTATTTTGATAATAAACTCTACTCTCTTTACTTTAAATTCTCTTTCATTTATTACTGCTTTTATGTATATGCGATAGCTCATTCTTATGAATAAACATTTATTTACATTTTAACATTATTACTATATATAAACTTTCTTTGTTTCAATTTACTGTCTTTTGAAATCGTCTTTATGAGCTCTTTTGTTTTTATAAATCATTTAAAATGCATTAAGCATGTCACCTTGATTTCTGATGATCTTACGACTGTTGTCCGGGGTTCCAGCGTTGTCTAGAGTTAATTTTCCATTCCTCTTGTCCTGGCGTGGTCCTGGATACACCTAGGGTCCAGCATCGATCCACGGCAGCTTCCCTGGATACGTCTAGAGTCCAGCATCGATCTACGGCAGCTTCCCTGGATACGTCTAGAGTCCAGCGTCGATCTACGGCTTCCCTGGATACGTCTAGAGTCCAGCATCGATCCACAGCATATTTCCTGGATATACTCTTGATAGACTAACTATTGCTGTATTTACTTTTCCCGTAATCTTGTCGTGACTTTAATAAACGTCATTTCGTTTGTTACTGCGACTTGTAATAGGATAAAAAATAAACTGTTTTGCCGACGGACAGCATGTCCGGCTGCAACTGAGTCTTGAAATGAAGAGAAGGGGTTTTGGTCGAACCCTTAATTATACCCTCTCGAGATTCCATGCTGGTCAGCTCCAAAATCGTCCTGTCGATACCTGCGTATCTCGTGACAGCCCCCACTACTGAACCTTTTCATCTATTTGCAATTATTAGCAAATAGCACTGTTTTGCACAGAATCGAGATAGCACAAATCGTAGCTACTTCGATTAATCATTCAGTATATTAATTTGAGCGTCTTAGGTTAATTTGCGTATTTTTTAGCACGTTTATTTTGCACTGTCTTCGCATAACGTGTTCTATTAACGTCATCTTTTCACTGGGGATAACTATAATTTTTACCCACACTTCGGTGCCTTTGGTTTGATCATACATTAATTAGTTTTCTCACAGTGAATTAGAACAATTATTTTATTAATTACTTGGGGCGGGTTGCTGAGTTTCCTGTCTATGCCTGCTTCACTCACACACACAAGATACACGTGTAACACACATACAATTGAGCAGGTGTTCACTGCGTGTCGGAACAGGTTAATTGCTACCCTAATCTAACAATGAAATATTTTTGCAGTCTCAGACCTGTCCATTTACCCGTAACTTATACGAATTATACAAAATTTACATTTATTTAAATTAATGCCTAATACAGCTGTGGCTGTATCGTTGCAGTATATTGTAATGTTTTATTACAAACAAGGTGATTTCCTTAAGTATTGTGTTTTGGTTTTGTTTAATTTGAATTAGATTTGATTATTTTATAAACCTTTTAATTTTATTCTCCTAGGAATTTATCCAATTTATTTTAATTATGTTGATTTGAGTTCGTTTAAAAAAAAATTATCTATTAAAAAATATTAATTATTATTTGTTATCATTGGTTTTTTATAAAAAAAATTCATAAAAGAAAAGTTTGTTTACGTTTGGTTCGATCGTAATATCCAATTGGCTATTATAGGTTATCTGCTTAATTCCTTGTTTACATTAAGTTCCAATCACCAATGTGGGTTCACTCTTCTTTTATTACTCAAAAATCCTTAAATCTTAATTTATTTTATAATTAAAACTTATTTAAAACCAATTGATTATATTTATTAACCTTTATTTTATTTAAATTCAGTTTGACGGACTCTTGGGTCGAAATAGCTTATTGCCTGTATCGACTCCTTCACTCAGTTCGATTCTTAAATAATATTTTTATTTATAATATTAAATCTTGGGTTCTTTTATGACTGCTATTGAAAGTTCAGAAATGCATACACGAAGTACCATATATCACAATCATTTAAATCTTATCTACTAATACAAAACAGAATTAATTTTACGTAAGTATGACAAAAATAATAATTTAATTCAAATTACCACAAGAAAGTGTCATGGCGTCTTTACACAGAGTTCCAAACAAAAACAAGATGCGCGCTTGTTGTTCACCTAACTTGATGTGAAATTCTTTACCACCAGTTTCTTTCAAATAAAATAATTTATGCAATATGTCCACTGTGTTTATATTAGTTTTCTTTTTTACTTTTTTCACTAGTGTTCTGTTTAAAGCGTTTGTTGAGTTAATTTTGGTGTTGTGTAGTTGTAACTGTGATATATTAATAAGGTTATTTTCTCACCATCTAGTTGATGTACTTATTCACCTTAAGTTTATTTTTTAAGATGTTCTATTTACATGTTCTTGTTTTGATTTATTATTACTATTTTATATTATCTTCAATTTTTCTTCCATCTAATTTATATTCTGGTTTTATAATAATTTTACTTCTTTTCTTCAACTCAGATTTGATCCTTTGTTATAATTTTTAGCTCTTGGCTACACAGAGCTGACCTGTACCTGTATTTATGTCTAACCATAGAATAAATATTTTTCTTCTGCCCTCGTTGAGTTTGACCAAAATTAGCTAAATTCCCATTGTTCAAAACGCTGGGTCACTAGGTCATGTGACCATTATTATTTAAATTTACAAATTTTATGTTTCCTACTCACAATTACTCCCTAATTAATATTGAATAAACTTAAACTTACTTTACATCATGATCTTCATAAAATTACAAATATTCTGATATCTCACATGCCATGTGTGAGTGTTATAATAATGGTTTCAACAATTTTGCCAAAATTCTATTCACTAGGCCAGTACATACTTTAGCATTTATAAAGTTATTTTACAAATTCATTAAACTATTATAATGCTGTTCTTGATTTCTTAATAAGGTCTAAATTAATGGTTTTGCTATTTTTTTACTGGTTTATGGTGACATCATTTAATAGTCACTTTACAATGAAATTATGTTGTTTTGCCCTATGTTCTGGCCATTTCTTTAGTACAATCTTTGTGTTTACAAATATTGTGTAGTCTGTTGGCTAAATCCCTTTTGACTAATTATAATTGTTACATAACATAAAAAAATAGGAGCATAAACATGAATTAATAACATGATACTTCATTATAACTAACTCCAATTGACATTAGGCCATTAAAATGAAACTTCAACAACAGTTTACTATATAATATTAAAATCTTTTTAACTATCAGATTATTATTAAATGTCTTTTCATATCATTTTAAATTAATAATATTGGGTTTTATCTCTGTAAAATCAGAAATCACATATGCTGTGTATTAGCACACTAATAGTCAGTTTTACTTAAATACAATGATAATAATATGAATTGACAACTTAGAATACTAATGGCTCACAAATTAAAATATGATAGGTAGTCAATACTACTACTATCTGAACTCTATTTATTACCTAGTTTATTGCACTTTGGTTGAGTTTGTTATGTACACTTGTGTTCACTGATAATTGCTGTTAATTGCCACATAGTCCAGTCGCCAGAGATTTTGACTTGATAAAAAATTGGGGCAAAGCAATATTTGGTGCACGTGTTAAATAAACGTTAATAATTAGTATAAAAAAATCTTTGCATGTTTACCTTTCTAGGGTTTTCTGAAAATGGTCTGGAAAAATCGTAAAGACAGATTTTCTTAAAGCACTCCGTAAATATGTACAGTTGGAAGAAATAAAAAGGTGTATATTGAAGAGCAAACAATTTCCTTCAGAAAGTCTCCTTACATATTTTTACGTTAATGGAACTGTTTTCCTGAAAATTGGTAATGATGAGCGCTGCGTTTTAAAAAGAGCGTTTGCCCCCGATCTTGCGTAATTCGCTAAATTAGCCAGGCGCATCTATTCAAAAATATCATAACTTTCTTTAATCTAAGCATAGCCAGTTAAATAAAGGCTAGTTTTGAAGGGGAACAGTATAGCTTTCAAAATTTGTTGATTTTTACATAAATATTTTATTTGAACATAAAAAATATAGTGTATAAATATTTACTGTAGATACAAAAAGAAGTGAAACCACAAAATTACAAGTACTATACAATAAAATTTAAAAAAATAGTAGTTCTTTACTAATTTACCTTTAAAAGAGATAAACTTTTTATTTTATAATAATGAAAACTACTTTTGAAGTTGTTATTTAAAAAAAAAACACCTTTTCAAAAGTGAGTATTTCGACGTATTTTAAATTTACTCTAAAATTCAGAGTTTATCTGCCTTTATTAATCTTAAAAATAGAGATATCGAAATACAAAAAATTGTATTTGAAAGCTGCAAGTGTTCTGCATCAAAAACTATACTCATGAAAATTAAAATCATTTTCGAAATTAAAAAAAATAAATAAAAATTGTGTATACTAAAAAAAGGTGCCTCCTTTGCGTTACATACATGTATCTTTTAAGTGGGTTTATTTGAGTACTTGAAATTAACGTTACAGCTACTACAATACTAAATCTATCTATTCATGTTATTTCTCTTACCTGATTATACCTATACTCTAAAAACAAGACCCTAGAAAACAGGCAAAATTTTTAAACGGCGCGGCGTTCTATTCCCCTCGAGTGTGCAACTGTAAATGTAGCTGCGCGCGCAACACCCATTGTTGTGGTGTGCCATACGAACATCTGCTATACAAGAACGGAGCAGTAACGCAGTTGATATTTCTTCAAAGGTTATAATCAAAACATTACAAATATTTTTGTTTTTATCATATAAAACAGGTAAAAAAAATGCAGTTTAAAGTTTTTATTTACACTTTTTATACATGCTAATATTTATTTATTTGTGAGCACGTGTAGTGGAGTCAAAATAAAAATCAAATGTGAATTATTTTGGGAGTCGATTTTTTGTGTGCTAAATTGGTTAATGGGATCAAGTTGAGCTAATAGTTAAGTTTTGTGTAAAAACAACCCGTTTATTTTTTTATTAACAATTTAAGTTGCAAAATAGCGTTTTTATAAATATCTTTGGACCTAACAAGCCGATTTTAATGTGAATTTTTTTCAGTATTCTATAATAAATTAAGAACATTTCTAGCCTTAATACGGAAGTCGATGTTATTATTATTGTTAATAAATAAATAAAGTGGCGATGGCGTTTATAAACAAATTGCTGTTGTTTTAACACAAATTAATGAAAGTTGATAAAACTTGAGGGAAAGGTAACCTTTGTGGAGTACTATAAACCCCAAAAATTTCATATTGAAATGTCGAATATTACCTCAAAAAAATCGCAATTCACAAAAAACTTTGAGTGCTCATAAAGTACGGCAAGATTGTGGCACAAAGGTGTACGACGGCTTAAATTAAAGCTTATTAAAAATACTTTCGGGTGGTTAATTAACAAAATTTTTTGGCCTTTCTGACACCATTTTTTGACCATTTAAAAAAATTAAACGTAGACATGGATAGCCTCAAAAAAAGATGAAAATGAAGAAAAAAGAAAAATCTTAAAATCTGCAGCAGCAATTATTCGAAACGATGTTAATCTGAAGAAAAGTAATACAGAATTTTATCCTCCAAGTGATAATATATTCCAAAATATTAATGAGAATATCCCAGAATCCCTTCAGTTTCTGATAGAAGAAATAATTTTAAAAAATAAAAAAGGTGATATTAGTTCATATGAAACAAAATGCACAGCAATTACTCATTCAATTATGAGTTGCATAAGACCTAGAACCTTTCTATCACCGTTGCAAGTTGGTCTGTCTGTAATGTTGCACAGGAAATTTGCTTCAAAACGAATTATAGATATATTGTCGCATCTGGGAGTGTGTTCATCATACAAAGAAACAACACTTTATGAGGATAGTGTATTGCTTAGTCCACGTTCTCTATTTAGATCTGGTTGTTTTGCACAATTGGCATTTGACAATTCAGATATTAACATCAATACTATAGACGGGAAAAATACTTTTCATAGTATGGGAGGTATTATGATTGTAAGTCCCAGAGATTGTTATTATAACAAAGTTCCCTTAAAACGATTGACAGTTAAGCCTACTGCAAAAGAAATTAGCAAAATTGACAAAATACCATTCCAAATTTTTGAAAATATTAATACACATGCACTCCAAAACATTGTTTTTGAAAAAGTAGATAACCCGAGTTTTAATAATATAGATTTTTCTAATGCTGACTTGCTTTGGATTTATGGAGTGACCAAACCAGGCATTACTGGCTGGAATGCCTTTATGTCCAAGCTTTTGGAAAATATGACGTATACATTATCTAGAATTGTTTGCTTGCCTTTTGTACACTCTCCTCCAACTGAAATACAATATACACCATTTTAAAATACGCTGTAAACTAGTGAAAACTTAAATCTATTTAATTGTTTTGTTACTTTCGATCAACCTTTGTATCAGAAAGCGTTTAAAATGGTCCAATCCTCACCTGATGATGATATACATAATGTAATTGTTCGACTTGGAGGATTTCATCTGCTTATGTCTTTTCTTGGTTCAATCGGTTATGTGATGGCAGGAAGCGGTTTAAAAGAAGCATTAAGCTGTTACTATGCGCCAGAAACTGTAGATAAGATGTTAGATGGCCATGCTTATGCTAGAGCAGTACGAGGCCACACATTAATTTGGATAGTTTTGTGTAAAAAGATTATTGAGGAAATGAATCTTTCAGAAGTTGAATATTCAAATATGAAATCTTTACTACAAGAATTTTTAGATGACAATCTTACTTACAAAGAAGCACAAGATCATAATTTTTTTAACATCTTAAATGGTAAATTTCTAGAAAAAATTATTGAAATTGAGGAACGCGGTAAAACTGCAAAATTATGGATACAATACATACGAATGATCTCTATTGCAAAAGCATTTGCGCGCTCTGAAAAAATGGGTAATATAAAAATTCAATTACAAGTTATTCAGCAAATGTTGCCATAGTTTTATGCGACTGGACATTTTAATTATACGAAATCAGCCTTATTATATGTACAATATGAACCAATTTATAAAAGAATCTGAAAAACTTTTCACCTCAATGCAAAACCAAAATTTAATTCCAGAAACTACCGCTTTAAAAATTAAAGAACTTCAAAATTTTATAAATAACAGATTTTGTACTGTAAGACGAACTGAGAAATTCTGGTCAGAAACTCATACTGATATGACAATCGAACAGGACTTAATGAGAGTCATGAAAGTTGATGGTGGTATGATTGGACGGGGAGTAACTACCAGTACTGCAAATAAATGGATTTTAGCGATGCCATATACACATGATATCTGCGAAGAAGTAGAAAATTTTTGTGGTATACAATTTTCTACTTCCGATCAGCATGTAGATGCTAGAGATTCTCGAATAAAACGAGATACTGAAGATATTCTCAAAATAAAATCCTGGTTTGATTGTCACGAGACATTTCCTTATCAAGATTCAATAATGTCTATATCTACTGGAGTTACTGGCGGTAATAATATTAACTGTCATAATGCTTTTGAGGTTGGAAAAGCAGGGTTAGAAGAAATTGCTGGTACAAACTTCCATAAAGTTTCGTTTAAACGAAAAAATAGAGTACTGTCATTAAAAAGTGTTAATAGTAGTCTGAAAATTCAAGAGGAAATTGTCCCTATAGATCCAATGTTTATATTTCAACGCATTTGTGTAGCAAGAAAAAGTGACGACGAATTAAAAGATTACATGCGTTATGAACTTGCACCGTACCCAACATCTATGTTTTACGAAGGTGTATTTCGGAAAACAGATAAGTCTAAACTATATGATATGTTTGAAGTGGACCGCACTGAGATTAACCTTGAAGATTGCATTTACGTCATTGATGGTGGTATGTTACTGCATAGAGTAGTATGGTCAAAAAATGACAAGTTCAAATGTATTTTTCAAAGATACGTAAATTATGTCAAGAGACACTTTGGATCAAAAGTTACTGTAGTTTTTGATGGCTATACAAACAATTCTAACAGCATCAAAGCTATGGAGCGTTATCGCCGTACCAATCAAAATTCCTCTTTAGATATTTTATTCTATGAAGATATGTGTGTCACAGTGACCCAAGAACAATTTCTTTCGAATAAAACTAATAAAACTCGATTTATTGAAATTCTAACGAGATATTTGGAAGAAGAAAGCTAACGTTAAACAAGCTGACGATGATGCAGACTTATTAATTGTGAAAACAGCCTTAGAATTATATGATAAATTATATGCACGTCAAATTGTTACTTACATTGAAATTCCCTTTAATTTGATACCCCACGTGCGGTATTTTCATATTTTCCATTTTTGACATCACCCCTCCGCCAATTCCACTAATTTATTGAGCCCAAAATTTTTAAAAACCAAAATTTTTAATAGTGCGTATATGCATGTCACATATGATATTTCATATTTTCCATTTTTGACACCCCTCCATTACAACCCATTTATTGAGCCCCAGGGCCCAAATGTATTCAATAGTACGTATATGCATGTAAAATTGTTACTTGCATTGAAATTCCCTTTAATTTGATACCCCACAGTATTTTCATATTTCATATTTTTCATTTTTGACATCCCCCCGGGCCCAAAACACCTATCTTATGTTGGTTCTCCCATTGCGTAAAAAATTTGTGCCAAGTTTGGTGCAAATCGGTCCAGTTTCATATTTTCCATTTTTGACCTCCCCAAAAACCACCCATTTATTGAGCCCCAGGGCCCAAGCATTTTCAATAGTGCTTATATGCATGAAAAATTGTTACTTGCATTGAAATCCCCTTTAATTTGATACCCTACATGCGGTATTTTCATATTTTCCATTTTTGACATCCCCCAGGGCCCAAAACACCTATCTTATGTTGGTTCTCCCGTTGCATAAAATATTTGTGCTAAGTTTTGTTGAAATCGGTTCAGTGGTTTAGTAGGAGGTGTGAAATATAAATACACACAATGACTTTTATGTACGTATATTAAGATACACATATTTAATAATATTATTCAACAGAGGAAGATTTGTTAAAATTGACCATTCCGTCTATCGATTTAATACTCCTAACGATGAAATAATAACAAAATCGTTATTTTGATTTTATTACTATTAAAATTTGAACTATTTTAAACAAAAAGAACGAAGACTTTATCATGATCCAATGGTTTATTTAGTAGTAAGAAAAGAAATTCACGGAATGTAAACGTTTTTATCGATTTTACCGCGCGCTGCCCTTAAATAAGGTTTTTTTTTAAAGCCTGACCTTATAAACATGCAAAGATGATTTTAAACCGATATTTAGACCTTTTTCAATAACTATACCAAATATCACTTTGCCTCAATTTTTTACGAAATTTTACCATTATTTTTACTCTGGCGACTGGACTAACAGTCCTTTCTGTGTTTAGCAATTATCAGTTCTCACTTTTTCTCACTCACTGGTTATTCCGCTCACTCTTAACTCTAAAAATACATAGTTCTTTCCTTATATTATTAATTACACTCATCGTTATTAATTGTATGGTACTTCTTTTTGTAGTTTAGGTACTTTTTGTTTTATTTCTTTTACCCAGGTTATGAAAATGGTTTAATCAAGGGGTTATTTTGTATTATGTTTTTATTGTACATTAGGTCTCTCCTTTTGTCGCATTACAATATCCGCAGGACTTGTTCTAACAAATTTTTAATCATCACAAATATGAAATACTGTTTACATGTGTATGCTCTCTTGTTATGCTTTGAAAACTGGTGGAGTGTTGTTGTAGAGGTTTAAGAAATGGAATCCTCCCACCTGTGCTTTTGAAGAATGGTAATACCCGTTAGAGCCTATGAGGAAGAGTGTGGTGATGTGCTGGCGAATTCCGAACTCTTGTTTGTCTCCTTCTAGGGAGGTGTCTTTTTAGTGTTGTGGAGCATCTCTAAGTCTGACAGTGATAGGAGAGCGTTCTAGAGTACAGCTCTGCCGATGGTGACGGATGTTGTCATCATCTCTGCATTCCCCTTTCTCTCGGCTGGGCAAGGACCCTAAGGCACTTTATAAAATTACGAACTCATAGTAGTAGAACAAAATTATCTGCCATGCCGTGAGACCTCGAAACGTGCAGTCGAAAGGATGGCGATGAAATGAGAACGAACTGCTTGTCTTGCTAGCCCACCAAAGGTACAGAAAAGAGACTTGTTACAGAATGTTCAACCTAACTATGGCCAGCAAGGAATCAGCTGTTCGGTCAACCGGCTAACTATATCGCGTCATCATGCCGATCGAGTCAGCATTGTGCCTCGCCATGGCCACACAGTGGCGGCATTTCAAGTTTAACTCATGCCGGGAAAATTCAAATCCCGGCACACCCTCACTCCAAAAGGGCAACATGGTTGCCTCAAAAATCACCTCAAACCACAGCCACTTGGTCACCAGGACACTCACACTCCTCTTGGCTGCCTTGGGAGAATCTCAAAAAAATTACCGCTCTTAGGAAGACAGAGGCTCCAAGGAAAACTAAACAAGAACTGGAACTGTGTGGGTGCATGTGTGCCTGAGTGTGTAAGTGTGCGGTAACTGTATGCTGACTTGATCAGGGTCAGCAGACAGCGACAAGAGACAGAAGAAGCAAAGAAGAAAGACAAGAATCCGTACCGGTAATAGAGATCTGACCTCCTAAGGCCTCCCCAAACTCACAAACTGAGAACTCAGGAGCCAAATTAATACATAAACCAGGGCAACCTGTCCACCACCACTCACATACTTATACTACAAGGCAAAACTTCAACCTTGATATGTGGGTGGTTAACTTCTCTACATCACTACATCCCGGGGTCACCCAACTTCACCGCCACTGACGAAACCAACCTCTGAATGTGGTCTGGTCCGGACCAAATGATAACACAACTTGGAAATTATTCACAGAATTCTGGCGTAGCTGAGATGATCGGGTGGAAACCAAAACCTTCCACCTTAATTTCTGACATTTTCAATCTTTATATACAAAACAAACACAAAGGTTGTTCTCCTGAAGATAGGTTAATAGTAATTAATGACTAGCTATTAAAGATGTCCACTATTCCACCGCCCCTTCCCAAAATCAACGAGCTGAATGTTTCAAAACTTAACTTTACACAGAAAAACACCAACTGAAATAATCACAAAGTTGTAACATGCTAAACCAAATTTCCTAACCTAACCTTCTACCGACCAATGCTCCATATTATTATACATTGATAACAGATTGATTGATCCAGGATGCTCACTCATCATAGATTATCTCCTGAGCCAACGGGACTCTTTCCAAAACGAGGGCGGATAATAAAGATCTCTGAATTATTACACCCAAAATTTAATTATTAAATCAGCTGTCAAAATTTACATAATTAACAAAGACACAAACGACTATTTAACACAACACATCACAAAAGAAAGGAAAAGGAAAAACTTGACTCCATTCAAGTGGCCTCAGGAAGCAAGAGAAGGGTGAAGACGAAAAGCAGAGCGAGCTCCCCGAATTCAGCAATCAAGAATACACTCAACAACATTAATACCCAAAAAAAATCACCATAAACATAGACACACAACACAATATAACATTGGAATAAATATAATCACGACACCCAATAACTAGGTATAATTCATTAAATAATTGGCAAAATTCAAATAATTTTATAAGTCAAGGCTCATATAACTCAGTCACTAACGAGGGTGCCTGGTCCGACCATAAGCGCATTCAACAAAAATTAAAATACATATATACTGCAGGTTAACTCATATTGCCTCGATAACTCAACAATCAAATTAAAACATGCGTGTAAACACGTCAGGGCTGGAAGATCATATGAAGACAGGGTATGTTTCAACAATTTAGGTCTGTACCCAACAGGGAGGACATGTTATAACCTACTTCCGACAAGGTCTGACAGAACCTGGGCATGCCAAACAAATTTTTTAAAGGGTACATCCAACGAACATAAAACCCCAAATGGAACGTACTCAATATCCCACATAAGTAACTTTTGGATGAATATACACACCATATAACATATAAATGTGTGTGACCCCCACGGAATTGCATATGTTACTTTCGGTATACAATTTGATAGTATTAATGCTTAAAAATAAGAAGCGATTATAACATTAAAGACATATCTTGCCCTAACTATAACAGTAGTAACCACATTTTGCAACACAATATGAACATTTCTAAATTCATAAACACATTAACACTAACAAGACACAAACACTAATACCTTTTTTTTTAACTCGTTCCATCCCAAAAATTGTAACAGGTACATATATTGTTACCTTCAGTACGGGAATCCTCCCGTATCAATCATAAGCCTCACTGTTGGGATCGCCAATTTGTTACCTTCAGTATGTTCTGGTTATTTATTTATTTAAATCGTACTATCTAAATTGTACTTTGTTAATATTTTAAGGATATGTATGTTGTCAGGGTAATATTAGTTGAACACCGATTTGCAATCAAATGTTGCAAATAAAATGTATTTGTAAATTGGTAAGTATTATCTTAAAACAGCATAAAGGTTTCTTTTTCAGCTATAATTCTATCTCCTTTAATCTTTTATTTAACAGAAGATTGGGACTACTAAAGCTCAGCAAGGCAGATTCAAATCGGGTGCCATACTTTCCTTGTTGAGAGTGTTACCAACCTATGCTAGTTGATGAAAAAATTAACATTCATTAATATGGTGTATATAATATCATATACCTTTATTTATCCATTAAATAAAGAAAAGAAAACCTTTTATCTGTTGTTATTGAACTCAAATCGTTTATCATTCTTTTTTCAATTTCTTTTAAAAGACAATTATAATTATTAACAAAGTCTGACCAGCTGTTCTTTAAATATGCTCAGAATGGCAGCAGTAGTATCTCTTATGTCTCAAGGAAAACACATTTGCATTTTTTATAATTGCTAAATAAAATACAAATAGAATGTTATAAGTTAGGTCCTGTTGACTACGATATAAACGACAAATATGTTAGGAAAAGTACCAAAATACATGGGATTATAATAAATTACAGTGTCTTAACAAGAGTACATTAAGAATTATACAATGTTCAGTGTCTACATTATGCTGATTTATGTGTTTTTAATGTCTACTACACTTTAAATGGTTGTATTACCATATATTAATAGTTTTTACACTGAAAATAAGATTATTCGTTAATTATTTTCACAGTGAAGGTTCAAAATAGTTTAATAAAAAGTGTAAACAGTGTCTTTGAAAAGTGTAACTTAGGCCATGAATGAAATTTTCTGCAGTTTAGTTATTTATCAAAAATACTTCCCTTCCTGGATTGGTTGATTTTATTTCTTCATATGTTCCTTGGTTTACTTCTTTTAAATAATGTTGTACTTCTTTCTTCTATTTATTTAGTTTAGTAATATTATTTAACTTTACTTTAGGTTCACTGATATGAAATTTACAATATGTTGGATTAGTCACTCTTATTTTTATATCAACCTTTCTCGTTTAGATCTAATAATGCACTCCTCTTTATTCAATTTATAATATCTCAGTTGCTAAGGCCGATGGAGGAGAAAATAAACGAAAATTTCGATGAAAAAATAGACAAAATGGAGAAAAAAATTAATGAAAATTCGAGGAGACAGAATAAGATTGTAAGAGAAGATATTGAAATATTGAACCAGAAAATCGAAGGCAATAACATAACATTAAAGCAACAGGTCAATGAGAAAATGGAGGAACACAGTAATACCTTAAGGAAGAACCAAGAATCACTACAACAACAATTGACGGAGGACATCCAAAAAAGTAATGAAGAACTGAAGGAAGAATTGAGGGGACAATTGAAGGAGGACCATGAGAAGAACAAAGAAGAGTTAAAATGTCAATTAGAACAACAGTTAGAGGGATACTGTGAAGATATCAAGAGGAAGTTCTCCGAAACTAATGAGAAAATAAAAACAACCAGTGAAACGGTAGCGAAGGCTCAGGAAGAAATATTAAGCAAAATTAAAAGCAGTCGAGGACGACGGCAAAAACAGGATAGAAGAACTCCAAATAATAACAACAGTAGAATGCACAAGAAATAAACAGGAGGTGCTCAAGAAGCTGGAGGAGAGGCACAAGGAAATACAAACAGATATAAGTGAACGTGTGGAAAGGGTATACACCAACATCAACAAAGTAGAGGGACAGACCCAAGAGAACAGGGAGAAGATCCAAGGAATAAGCCAAAGGGAAATGCAAATGCAGGAAGAGCGGGACGCACTGAGGGAGAAACCCTGCCACAACACCCACGTTATCACCAGCGAGAACAGGGAGATAATCAATTTTCGCAGTTACCGGCGTAACCCCATGGAATTCCTCAAAAGAGTGGAGGAATTAATCGAAAAGAATAGGGAGACGAGATGGACAAAGTAAGAAGCCTCATTGATGAGATGTTCAAGGACACCGACGACAACTGGTGGATGGCCACTCAACCGGAGATAAACAGTACACAAGAATTTAAGACACAATTCTGAGATAAATACTGGTCTGAGTCCACCCAAAACGTAGTTAGAAACGACATCAGCAATGGGAGGTATGAACCGCAAGCAGGACACACCCTAACGTCTTACTTTCTAGGGAAGGTATGCTTGGCGAGGAACCTAGAACCAAGAATACCTGAGGAATCGTTAGTGATACAGCTGGGGTACCACTACGAGGATGCAGTACAAAAGGCCAGGAGACAGGGTCAAATAAAAACCATCCAGGGAATGGCGAGCTTGTTGGAGGACCACGAAAATGATGGCCAGTACAAAAGGAACCGAATGGTTAACCAAAGATACAACAGGTGGAGTGAAAATCAAAATGCGCCTAATTACAACCTATCGAACAACAACCCCATATAACAACCGGAACAACATGAACCGGAATGTCAATGACCATCAAGGTAACCAGCCGTATAACAGAAACCAACCGAATTATAATCCAGGTAACCAACCATATAACAGGAACGACCCAAGCAACAATTCCACAAACAACAATTACAGGGGAGCAGGACCGAACCAACGTCCTAACGGCCACCCAATAATAACAATTACTATGGCAACCACTTGAATCCGAATTACCAATACAACAGGGGAACCGGGAATAACCAAAATAGAGGCGACGTTCGACGACAAGTTAACTTCATTAATGGGAGAAGTCGACCAAACCAAAGGAGGTATTATCCAAATACACAGGCAAACTCCTGGTACAATATGACCTCAAATAATAACCCATTCCAAGAGAATAGAACTACGGAAGCGCCAAGGAATCAAATAAGCGTTCAACCAGGACCGATAAATGAAACGGCGGCGAACCAGTCCGATAGTCTGGCCAACAATGCACAACCACCTTTAAACTAAAAAGGTCAGTGAAAAACCAAATATACCCTTCACATGACCAATCACTTGGGTTGCTACGACGAATGACACAACACAAACATAAAATAATAACAATCATCTCCAGCAATTACCTCAAAAATATAAGAGAAGAGCTCCTTGAAGAAGAGGGCAACCAACTGCCAAAACCGAACAGTGAAATCGTGCACATAAAGGCTACCATAAACGGGACAATAACCATCATAATGATCGACACGGGATCAAACATATCCTTGATAAACCAGACAGAGCTAGAGCAAATACAAGCTAACTCCAAGATACCAATTCCCACTCTACCAATCAATAATATCATTATAATTGGTGCAACTGGTAAACAAAATAAAACAGTAAGAAAACAAGTTTCATTGGAATTGAACAGTCAAAACGTAACAATACCCATCGTTTTTCTGGTAGCAAATGGACTACCGTTCAATATGCTCATAGGGTGCGATGTGTTAAGACAACACTCGGCAGTAATCAACCTACAACAAGGAATAGTGTTGTTAACCTCTGAAAGGGGAATATGGTCTGCAAACATTATAAACTTCAACCCTACACCAACAGCTTTGAATCAGGATCCAGGTTTAAAAAACTATTATTGCCAAACACATGAACCATCAATAATTATGACTGATGAAGAGGAAAACAGAGAACTATGGGAAAAGAAAATCGAGGGAATCAGAACATTCCAAAGAAACCGACCAGAACAAGAAATAACCAAAACACAGGTTGAAAATTTTGTAAAAAGTTATAATACATACCAACACGTTTTCTCCAATACTCCAGGCAAGGTCAAGGGATACCAATGCAAGATTAATTTCCGGGAACCAGTAGACTTCCATAGAAAATCCTACCCCATAGCATACTCCCTAAAAAACGAAGTCAGAGCGGAAATAAACAGAATGATGGAGGAGGACATCATTGAGTATAGCCATCCTACCCCATAGCATACTCCCTAAAAAACGAAGTCAGAGCGGAAATAAACAGAATGATGGAGGAGGACATCATTGAGTATAGCCAATCTCCATACACAAGTCCCATAGTAGCTATACCCAAAAAGAGTGGTAAAGTCCGGATCTGCTTAGACGCCCGGGAGATCAACAAAATGATTATTAACGACTGAACTTCGCCGGGAGAAATTGAAGTGATTTTAAAAAATTTTCATGGAACGAAATACATATGTACCTGGGATACCGTATGTGGGTACTGGCAGGTGGAGCTGCACCCACACAGTAGACAGTATATGGCATTTATCTTCGATGGGAGGAATTACCAATTTAAAAGGTTACCTTTCGGCCTCATCAACTCCGTCGCAGTGTTCGTAAAGTGCATGGACCAAGTCCTAGGTCAAGAGGCTCTGCAGTTCACAACAGTATATGTGGACGACCTACTAATAACGTCATCAGACTGGGACGAACACTGTGAACGTATAGAACAAGTGTTGAAAAAACTATCCAACAACAACATAACTCTAAAGTTGGATAAATCAAAGTTTATAGCCAAAGAAGTAAAATTCCTGGGATTTAACCTAACAGAGCAGGGAATATCTCCGTCCCAAGAAAAAGTAGAAGCCATTCAGAAATTCCCCACACCTAAAAATAAGAAGCAGTTGCAATCCTTCTTAGGTATATGCAATTATTACAGGAAATTTCAAAATAATTACTCTTATCTAACTGCAAAATTTTCCAAACAACTCTCAGCAAAAGATAAGTGGACCTGGGGAACTGAGCAAGATGAAGTATTAACTCTCATAAAACAAAAATTCCTAGAAACAGTAATGCTGCATCAGCCCAACTTTGAACAACCCTTCTATTTGAATTGCGACGCCAGTGACGTCAGTCTGGGCGCTGAACTGTACCAAGAAGATAAGGAAGGACACCACCTGGTCATCAGCTTTGCCAGCAGAGTATTAAACAGTTGTGAGCGTAACTACAACGTTACAGAAAAGGAGCTGCTCAGCATAGTGTTTGCATGTGGAAAATTTAGAACCTACATCTTATGGTACCACGTTACAGCCAGAAGCGACCATAAGTCAATATCATTTCTCAAACAATGCAAATTGAGTCATGGTAGACTTACCCGTTGGATCCTCACTCTGCAAGAGAACCACATCACGTGGGAGTATATTCCAGGCCGGAAGAACGTAGCGGCGGATGTATTGTCCAGAATAAATGTAGAAAACCAGACATTTGAAGGAGAAAAGGAGAAAATCGCCAAGGCGTATTACATATTAAAGGATAGGAAGGACCTGGAAGAAATCGTAAGTGAGATAGTACTACAACAGAAGCAAGATGTCAAATTAGCAAACATACGAAGGAGACTGATGGAATCTGAAGAGATTATTAATAACTTTTACTGCCTACAGAAAGATATATTGTTCAGTAAGATTAAAAAGAATCAAGGAACATGGAAGTTAGTAGTTCCAAATTCTCTAGAAAACAAAATAATTAAAGACTACCATGTCAGATACAGACACATGGGAACATTAAAAATGGTTAAAGCGTTAGAAGAAGAACTATTCATTAAAAGTATAACTAGAAAAGTAAATAAAAACATTAAAACATGCACAATATGTCAGATGGTCAAAACCAATAACGAAAGAAAAGATGGAATGATGATACCCATCACATCAAATACCTAACTGGAAAAAGTATTTCTTGACATATGTGGACCATTCCCACATAGCAGAGGGAGACATAGATCCAAGTTCATAGTGATTCTGTTGGACCATTACACTAAGTTATACACTATAAACAGAGCAACAACAAGGAAAATATTAGAAATCATAAAAAACAAATACATTACAGAAATTGGAAAGCCATACATGATAATAACAGACCACGTAACACAATTTAACGGGAGAAAGTGGAGAGATGAATTACTGAAATTAAACATAAAAACCTATAAAACATCCGTATACCACCCGAGCAGTAATCCCGCAGAAAGAGTGTTAAGAGAGGTGGGACACATTTTAAGAACGTACTGCCATGATAATAAAAAAGAATGGCAAAAATATTTAACTTCAACTGAAGAATTTTTGAATATAAGTTACCACCATTTTATTGAGAACACACCATATTCAATGATGTTTGGAAGGAAACCACATCGAGAGATACAGGAGTTAATAGACTTTCCAACCAACCCAGAAGACCCGTATGATGAAAATAAATGTTACAACCGAATCATGGAGAAAATAGAGAAACAAAAAACTAAATATTCTCAAAACCAGACCAAAATAATTAAATATAACGAAGGAGAAAAAGTATTAATCAAAAATCGTGAACTACCTAGTACACTTGAAGGTATAGCCAAGAAACTATTATTATTATACATAGGACCCTATGTAATAACAAAGGCAATGGTAACAATACATAAGCAATATAACAACAAAAAAGATAAAAGGAGTGTATAATCAAATTTCTATAAAAAAGTTTTACGAGGAAACATAAACAATAATAAACAAATGAAGAATTATCAAATTCAAAAGATGTAAGATCAACTTACAATAATATTTCGATGACATATGAAGTATAATATAAAACGAAGGAATAAGTTACAAACATTCCTATAAAGTAAGAACAACAAACTTACAAAAATCATTTAGAATAATATTTGAGACAAAACAAATAAAGTGAAAACAAGAATTAATAATACAAGAGAATTAGAAGGGAGACCAATTAAAATAAACAAAAAGTAAAATCAAGCAAGAACTGCTAAGACAAATAACTAAAATTATAAAGAATATAGAGTATTCAGAAAAAAAATGAACTGGTATAAAAAAAATGTATAAAGCAAAAATACAGCAAATGGCTAAAGCAAAATAATGGTAATCAACCAAGAAAAAGAAAAAAGATGTCTAAGATAATTAAAATGATCACAAGAAGAAGAGAAAAACAAACTAATGAAAAGTTAGAAATAATGAAATTAACAACTAAATAAATAAAAAACAATCAACTGTGTGAGTAGATAACAGATATAGCAAACGTACAGCAGAAGGAAGAATGAGTAAAAGGTTAAAAATGATCTAAAAAACCATGAAGTGGACAATCGCCAAAATATTAATGAAAGTCACAAGATGACAAAAAAAGGTATTTAAGATTGACTGAGAATAGGTCCAGCAATCAAATTAACTGAGCAGAGATGATGTTCCTCTGGTCTCAGAAAAAAAGGTAATAATGGAAGAAACCAGCTACTGAAAAGTTAGGGAAAAAATTATATAAAAGGGAGAACCCACTAATAGAAGTAAATAAAAACGGATCTAAATAAAAAGGAGTGGATCAAGTAAGAAGAGAAATAAGGAAGAAAATATAAACAAGAAGAAAAGGAAAAAATTATATATAACTGATAATTTTATAAAAACTGTGCTAGTGTTTTACCAAAATGATCAATTTTGAAGGAGAGGCATTACGTTACAACACAAATAAGCCACCCCAATACCAGGGATAAAAACGATGAATCAACTATATAAAATGTTTAAACTAAAGAAAATAAAATGACACTAACCCAAGTGATTGACTCAATACAACCAAATAAAATGAAACCAAATGAGAAGGGGAAAACCAAAATAAAATGAAATTAAAAGGAAATAAAATGAAATCGAAGAAGGAGGAAAATGAAAATGAAACAAAACAATTATAAAGGAAATAAAATGAAATCAAATGATAAGACACAAACAAATGATATAGAATAGAAAAAGGAGAAATGTTACACTCAAATATAATAATGCAAAAGAAACCAATAAATAACAAATGTAAAAGATAATTATTATTATCACCTAAATGATCAATGTAAATGATAATTGAGAAAACCCAACAAAGTAATGAGAAAACTAAAAGTACACTAACCAAAGAAATAGAGTTTAAATGTAATAAAGAACTCTATAATGACATGAACTTATTAGTAGTATAAATAACCTTTGTAAAGAGAGAGATAGTGAGAAAGTAAACATAAATAAGTGACAAAGAGAATGTAATGTTAGGGATTACCCACTAATAACACTTAAAATAAAATTTAAGAAGTGCAAAAGTGAAAGTGTAAACCCCAAAATAATTAGAAACCCTATTGATAGGTGTGAACACTTAATAATCGGTGATGGACACTAAATGATTAATGGTGAACAATATTAGTAAATAAGAATCTTGTTATTAATAGCATTAAGATTAATTGTAAATGGAAGATACAATAATATTCAAGGAAAGGAATCCCATGGAAGGTCAAAAGTTAGTGTTACCATGGTTAGAGAGTAAAGTTAATATAAGAAAAAATATAGCAAAGAAAATAAGAGCAAAATCAATAAACACCCCATGTTCTAAGGGATAGTCAATTAGGTAAATTTAAATGCTGTGATGATGTTTATCACCCAAAAAATAAGTAAGAATGAAACGAAGTGTAAGCAAACGTTACCTAATAACTGTTAAAAAATTGTTTGATTTAATCTATGAATAGGATATGGCTGAAGGAATTATACAGACCATAGGCCTAGATGTTATGTTTTATGTAATAGAGAATAGTAAGTAATAGCCAAATTATAAACAATGGCAAAATAAATAAATAAAAAGATAAATTAATACAAATCTAATAACACTGGAAGGGCAGTTAGGAAATAATTAACAAACCATAATGTAGAAACTAATGGGAACATACAATTATTATAAAAACAGATCCAAAACAAATCAACAAGTAGACAAATCATTTATAATACCAAAACAAAACATGTATGAGGGTAAATTAAAAGGTAATTAGTCTAAAATAAGTAAAAATAGCCAATTACTACTTAGGCCTATGAAATGCCTAACTGTAAAAAACAAATAACTACAAATTGTAAGAAATTAACAAGAATATTAGAAAATCCAAGGCAAATAACTAGTCAAGGATAATTTGTGAATCATATTAAAAGATAAAAGTTAGATTAAGAACTTAAAATAAGAAAGAAATGTAATTAACAAATATCAACATAATTGTCCAAACAATAATACATAAGAAAGCCCAACCTTATGGGATGTTAAAATGATCTTTGAAAGAAAATACGAACAGTAGTGATAATCCTAGTGCGCAGGCTTTCACGGCCGGTGTCATTACGATTATTTTCTAAAACTTCCGGGCTGAAAGGCCGTGGTCGATTGCTTAAAATGCTGCTAAACGTTTCGGCCGCACCACCGGTGGCCATCTTCAGTAGCAAAAGAAAGAAATGTGTTCGAATGGATGATACGCCGAACACGTCTCCCAATGGACTGGGAACAAGCAACAGTGAGTTGCATTGCATTGCATTATGGATGCGGGGTCTCTTTGCACCCGTGGCTTGATTGCAGCATCTGGATCGTGTCCAATGGCTGCCAGAAGTAAACATAGTGCTGGTACATGTCGACAGGTTACCTAAAACTGGAAAAGGAAACCGCCAACCAGTTAACTGAGAAGGCGGGGGAGGAGAACTTTTATTTGTTTAATGCACTGCCGCTGGTACCGATTCGAGCAACAGATGTTGCCCGTTTCAAGTCCAGTCAGCAGACGCCCTGAGGGCGTCGGTCGCTCCCCGCGAGGCGGAGAGCCTCCGTGCCAGTGATTGATGACAGCGACAAGCAGCCGGCTCAGCGTGCTAGGAGGTGGACAGGAAGGAGAGAAGGACAGTTTGGTGAACTACTCTGGTCTAGGACTGATGATTACTTGTGTTTGTTTAATTTAAAGAGGATGGCGTTATGGCGGGTCATCAAGAAGCGCCCGAGGGCGCTTGACCCGAATGGGCGGTGGTGGTTCGGATGCACTGATGGTTCGTAGGTACGGGAAGGTGGAGGTCGAGGCTTTAGCAAAGAGAGTTAGAGCCAGCGACCGGACAAAGGAAGTCAAGGTAGGAACACGGAGACCCCTTCGAATCACGTCGTTCCTTACAAACCAAGGAGACCCCGTCAAGGATCGGAGTGTTCGGGACTGGAAAGCTTCCAGCCTACATCTGTTGGTGGTGGATAAAAGAGACCACCAGGCGGGTGCCGCATAGGTCAATACAGACCTGAGAAATAGTAGATAGATGGTAAGTTTCGTGCGCATGGCCAGGCGGCTGCGACACGAGAGGAAAGGAGATAATTTGGCTCGGACGCCGCGAGCCTTGGCAAGGGTTTCCGTCACGTGGGCGTTGAAGCAAAGGCGACGATCTAGCCGAACGCCTAAATACTTCACCGATTCTTTGTAGGCGATGGGTCTCCCTGCTAGGGAGAGGGGCTGGCATCGGGAGATGGACTTACGGGTGAAGCAGATCGCCTCGGATTTCTCCGTGTTGATCGTCACCCGCCATTTCCGTAGCCAGTCCGGGAGCTGGTTCAACTGACGCTGCAGCTTTGTACTCGCAAATCGCGGGGACAGGGAGCTGCAGTGATACATAGCATCGTCAGCGAACAAAGACAACGTGACTCCGGGCAAGACAGGCAGGTCGTTCGTGTACACAAGATACAGAACGGGGCCGAGGACAGATCCCTGAGGTACGCCGGCGGCGACGGGTCGAACTGTAGAACAGGACCCGTCGACGCTCACCCTGAAGGTTCGGTCGCTGAGATACGACCGGAGGAAAAACACTATGGTCGATGGTAGAGGGGAATTGGCAAGTTTGAAGAGAAGACCTTCGTGCCAGACTTTATCGAAGGCCTTGCTCACGTCCAACAGTACGGCGGCCGTAGCCGCTCGCCTGTTGGTGGCGTCTGACAAGTGCGTAACAACGCGGACCAATTGAAGCGTGGTCGAGTGCTCTCTGCGAAACCCGAACTGTTCGCTGCGGATGAAACCATCTAGCAGCGGCGAGATGCGAGCCAGCAGGAGACGCTCGAACACCTTCGAGATGACTGGCAAGAGAGAGATTGGACGATAGCTTTCAGGAAGCATGCGAGGCTTCGGAATCATTACGATGTTGGCTGATTTCCACAGGCGGGGAAAGTACTGTAGCCGGAGACAGGAGTTAAACAGCTCAAGAACGAGGTCAACGCCTGAGGCCGGGAGATTTTGTAGAGCAGCGGCCCCGATCCGGTCAGGACCGGGGGCGCGACGGCGATTTAGTCGGCAGATAGATGAAACTAGTTCATCCCTGTCGAACGGGAGGGCTGGGATTTCGGGAGGGCGTGAAAAATGTCCAGATAGGAAGTCACGGACTTCTGCCGAGTGGGCAGGGTCCGAGACGCCTTGGTGAACAGTAAATTGCACCTCCATGCAGTCGGCGAAGACCTCGGCCTCGCCTTCTGATGAAGATACAACCCCGTTGGGAGTTTCAAGTGGGTTGCGAGTTCTCTTCTCGCGGGTCAGTCTACTCGCCGCTCTCCAGACGGAGGCGTGGTCGACTTCAAGAGACTCAAGGTATGAGTCCCATCGATCAGAGTTTACGTCCCGCAGTAGCTGCTGGACGTAAAGAGACTGGGCCTGAAAGCGCCTTTTGACGCCGGGATCACGGGTTCTTTGCCATCTGCGGCGGAGATTGCGCCGGAGCCAGATGGCGTGGAGTACTTCCGCAGGTAAGGCCGATTTACGATGATTCACCTCGAGAGTATATGTGTGTCGATCCATGACACCTTGGACCAACTCCTGAAGATGAGTGGCTCGGAGATCCAAATCGTCACAAGTGACGATCGGGTCCGCGGGGAGTGATGGTAACCGCCGTGAGAGCTCATCGTGGTAGGAGCGCCAGTTGACTCTCCTAACAGTCTGAGCGGGAGGTCGGGGTGAGGCCGACAGCTCACGGGCAGTTATAAAAAGGGGATTGTGATCGGATGAGAGATCCGACACTGACGAGACCTGGATGTGATGGGTCACGTCCTTGGCTATGACAATGTCAAGGACGTCCGGTCGATGACCGGAAAAGGGGAAGTGAGTAGGGTCTTCAGGGCCGATGACTTGAAGTACCGGGTCGTCGGAGACGAACCGATACAGAGATTTTCCGTAGGCGTTGGCTACCCTGCTGTTCCAGGAGGGATGCTTGGCATTTAAGTCGCCGGCTACGATGGTTGGTAGGGGATGATCGAGGAGAGCGTCCCACTCCTCGGGCGGAGGAGGTAGCCGCAGGCCGGGCCGGAGATACGCCGCAACAACGCGCAACTCCGATCCGCCAGCATCTATCGCCACCGCACAACCTTCAACAAGAGATGTATCTAAAGGGGGTAGTGGCCTGTGGGATATCCGCCTGTGGACTAAGACGGCTGTCCCCCCCGAGGGGCGACAGCCAGGCCGTTGGGGACGATCCTGACGAAAACAGATGTAAGATGGCAGGTTGAAGGTATGGTAGCGAGCCAGATGAGTCTCGCAAAGGAGGACGACATCAGCGTCGTACTCCGTTACGAAAGTCATCAGTTCAGATCGTCGAGGGACTACCCCATGGGCATTCCACGCAACGATCCTAAGACTCCTAGCCATTCAAAGGAAGAAGAGGAAAGAGGGTAGACAGGGATTGAAACACCAGGGCGAGAACCGTGGTTGTATCTGGAGCAGACCTGATGTTGTTTACCAAAGTTTCAGCCCAGGCAGTCAGGGGGTCCACCGGGGCCCGGGAAGATTCCCGAGATTCCGGAAGACGGACCTGGCTGGCCTCGGCCGGTGTTGCAGATGGCGCAGGGCTCGGGGACGGACGTGGGGTCTGCTCAGTTGGGAGCTTAGGTTGATGGCTGGGGGCGGGCGGGGCCCGCTGAGGTTTTACAGGCAAGGCCTGTGGAACTTGTCGCTGACGGCGACGAGTGCGCTTTGGTTTGTGGCTCCGAGGAGCGGAAGGCGGGACTGATGTTGCGGCCACAGCCGCGTATGAAGGTCCGGGCGCTCCGGCAGGCGCCGGGACAGAAGGGACTGCAGGCGGCGCCGAAACGTCGACTGCAGGCGGAACTGGGGCCCTGGGAACAGCCGGAACTGCTGCCGGGGCCTGAGATGATGCTCCGGAGAGAGGTGAGAAGGCCTCTCTGCGGTTAGGGAGGGGACCTGCAACACGGCCTGCCTGCGCGCCAGGGCGAGCAGGAGTCCGCTGCAGCTTCATGGCTGATATAAAGTCCCTACATCCTCTATAACTAGCCGGATGGTCCCCGCCGCAGTTGCAGCAAATGGCCGTGAACCCCGTCTTGGGCTTATCACACCCACGATGAGGTTCAGTACATCGCACGCAACGCGGAGGGTGATTACAGAATAAGCTGGAGTGGCCAAACCTCTGACAGTTAAAACACTGCGAGGGTCCTGGCCGCGGGTCAAAAGTACGAACTTGCACCCGAAGGTGCAGGAAGTTTTGGAGGCCATAGACCTCCTCGAACTGGCCTACTTTGAGTAGTTTCACTAGGAAACTATTCACAGGACGGCGATCTTCCCCCTTGCCAGCATGCAGTACACTTACCGCCGTCGGCGAATAGCCTAAAGCGACAAGCTCCTGCCTGATGGTATCGGGGGCGGTCCAGGAAGGAAGTCCGGAGAGAACAACTTTAATTTCGCGCTCTGAAGGAAGCGCGAAAGTATGGAAGGAGATCTTCCGATCGGTAAGAAACTGTTGGACCGATCGGAAGTCCGGGACTGTTGTGGCCGCAATTCGAAGCGAGGAGCCTTGGCACCTGGCCTCGAGTTTGGCCGAAGGAAGCAGATTCTGCAGGGAACGGAGAATTTCCCTATAATTGCGATTGTCGGGAATGACAATCGGAGGAATTTTAGGCTTAGACACAGATTGAGAGGGAGACTGAGTCGGATGGCTGGCGCTGTTACCGGGACTAGATACCCGATGCGTAGCAGCGGCCGGTGGCGGGCTGGCGACTAATTTTCGCTTGCGTTTGGCAGACTTGCCCTCCACAAGCGAAAATTCACCGTCCCCCGTCCCCACACTACACATCGACGCACAATCATCACTTTCACTTTCACTTATTGTATGGGAAGGTAGCGGGGTAGATTGAGGACCGGTACCGCAGGTTTCCATTAAGGTTACCAGCGGTGCCGGCAAAGGAACGGGCGTTGCGTTCGACGCCATCTCGGGATTAACCGAAATGAACGTCGAAGACGCAAAAAGGGCTAGGATAGAGTAACTTTCACCAGCACTGAATCACTACACTGACAGACAAAGAACACGAACACCAGACGCGCACTGCACACGAATCACAAAAACACACGCGCACGACACAATACACTGATAAAATGATGCACAATGATGATGATGAACACAGAAGAAGATATGGTGAAGAAATCACTTTGATAGAATTACAAACAACGGTAAAAGTCACTGGCAAAATTGCCGTACAAAGTGACGCAGCCTACCCTGGCAACAGCTCTAGGTAGACTACAGTGAGTTGCTGCTACGATGCCTCTATTTATAACATTTTGTCCGCTTCAGGTGTATCGCACGGACCAATGAGAAGCCAGCTCGTCATACTCAATTCTGATTGGCCATGGAAAATAGACCATGCCAGACACTATTTAAGGAGATGCTTTCACCTCGGCAGCGGCTGGACACTGAGGAGTGGCAAACTGTGAGTAGCCGGAAACGGCGAAACATTGGCGACTCCGCGGGGTCCGGGCGGTCTTCCCAGCTGGGTCCTGCCACGGATAGACCCGCTACGGCCACCTCTCTACCTACCCCGCCCCGGCGGTTGCCGCCTCTGATCTTTGACCGGCCAATTGACTGGGACAAGGTCATGCGGCGACTTCACCGGGCCGCTCCTGCGAATACCCTGACTGCAGTTTGTCAGGGTGGCCGCTCCGTCAGAATTGAGACCACGACCATCGACAGTTTCCGGCTCGCCCAGAAACTGCTGACTGATCGTGGTATCCCTTACTACACCTACGCCCTGCCGGAGGAGAGGGAACTCAAGGTCGAGATCATCGGCATCCCCGCCGATGTTCCCGAGCCTACAATCTCGCACGCCCTTGAACTTTTGGGCTTTACTGTCAGCTCTGTGACTCCTCTCTTCTCCCCCGGCAGACGCATTCCCAGAAATGCCTTCCTTGTGAAAATCCTCAAGGTAGGGAATTTCCAAGCCATTTACCAGGTAGACTCTCTCTTTTACCTCCGGGTAAAAGTTTCAGCTTTCGAGTCCCGACCCGGACCCAAGCAGTGCTACAACTGCCAGAGGTACGGACACAGCAGTATCTATTGCCATTACCCGACACGCTGCATTCGTTGTGGTGAAGGTCATCACAAGGGCGATTGTCCTCGTGAACGTACCGCCACTGCCACGTGTGCAAACTGTCGTGAACCTCACCCGGCAAGCTCTCGCCAGTGCAAGCACTATCATGACGCCCTAAAGCGTATCACCAAGGCCCACAAGCCTACCCCACCTGCCCCCAAGACACCCTCAGCCCCTGCATCTGCCGCCCCGGCGGCTCCAGTTCCGGCTACCTCGTCTGCGCCTGCAGCCGCTGTAGTCCCCCCGACCTGTCCAGCGCCTGCCGGAGCGCTCAGTTACGCGGCAGCCGCCGCCTCCGATGCATCTTTCCCTCCTTTGGCCTCGTCGCGAAAGCAACCCGCGCCAAAGAAGAAGACCGCCATCCTCACGCAGCACAAGCCCGCTGCAACTAAGTCAGCATCTGCCCCAGCTCCCAAAGAGTCTCGGCAGCCTACAACTACACCTCGGCCCGATAATGGTATCATGTATCGAGTGCCCCCGCCCACGCCGCAGGCGCCATCGACGGAGGAAGGGTCCTCGGATCCGACCTTTGCCGATCGTTTGCGTGTCTGGGTTGAGACCCTCATCCCTCAAATCTTGGCTGCCAAGGACGTCCAGTCTCTGCTAGTCACCATTCTTACCTCCCTCATGACTCTCCTGCCTCTCAATGTCTAGGCCTCTTCGGCTGGTGGCATGGAACGCGTGTGGTGTTCCGTCTCGCCGAGCCGAATTGGCTAACTTTGCCACTGAATATGACCTCGATGTCATCCTCCTCTCCGAAACTTTCCTTACCCCTGCTGCTTCCTTTCAGCTTCCGGCGTACACTACATATCGCACGGATAGGCCCCGGCTACAACCCCCCGCTCGTCCCAGCGGGGGTACTGCTATTCTCGTCCACAGGCGCATTGCCCATCGTCTCTTACCCCCTCCAGATACTAGGTATTTGGAGACGACGGCGGTGGCCCTCTGGATCGGGGATCGGGAGGTTAGCCTAATTTCGGCGTACCTTCCTCCCGGGCCCGGAGGGCCTCCGCCGCCTGAGGAGTGGGACGCCCTCCTCGACCACGAACTACCTACTATAGCTGCCGGAGACTTCAACTCCAAGCATCCCTCTTGGAACAGCCGTGTCACGAACCCGCGTGGCCGCTCGCTCTACAGCTACGTTCAGCGTCATCTGCAGGTCTCAGTTATTGGTCCTGACTCACCGACCCACGTGCCCACTAGGGGCCTTCCGGATGTCCTTGACATTGTCATTGTCAAGGACCTGGCCATTCCTATCACTGTCAGTGCTGTATCGGACCTCTCGTCCGACCACGACCCGGTACTTATCACTGTTCGTCCCCTGTTGGACACACCTCTCCAACCCCCCTCTCGTCCACGGAGAGTCAACTGGCGCTCCTATCATGACGAACTCCAACGGACAGTGCCATCTGACCCCCCGGCCCCCATCGCCTCTACGGCTGATGCGGACCGTATGGCCGACTATCTTCAAGAAGTCGTTACGTCCGCTATGGACACACACACCTATCTTGTCCCAGAGACAAATCGCCGGTCTCAATTACCTGAAGAGGTGCTCCTCGCCATCCAAACTCGGCGCCAACTCCGCCGGAGATGGCAACGAACCCGGGATCCTGCTATCAAACGCAGACTCAACGCCCAATCTGACCTTGTCAAGCAGCTTCTGCTTGATGCCACTGCACATCGTTGGGACTCGTACCTCGAGTCTCTTGAAGTCCGGCCCGAGTCTGTCTGGCAGGCTGCGAGTCGACTTAATGGCGACAAAAGGACACGCCATCCCCTCAGATCACCGGACGGCATTGTGTACTCCGCGGCCGGCAAAGCTGAAGTCTTTGCCGCAACCATGGAGGAGCAATTCACCGTCCACGGAGGCGTCTACGACCCCGTCCACTCGGCCGAGGTCGCAGACTTCCTATCTGGATATTTTTCCCGCCCTCCAGCTGACATCCCTGACCCGTTCGACCGGGCCGATGTTGTCGCGGCTATTGGTCGCCTTCGCCCTAAGAGGGCGCCCGGCGATGATCGTATCGGAGCGGCGGCGCTACAACACGCTCCCCCTAGCCTCATCAACTTGGTCCACGAGCTGTTCAATGGATGTCTCCGGCTTCATTACTTCCCCAGCCTGTGGAAGCGTGCGAAAATCATCATGATCCCCAAGCCTCGCAAGCTGCGTATTGACCCCTCAAACCATCGACCCATCTCACTGTTGCCAGTCATATCGAAGGTACTCGAGCGCCTCCTGCACGGTCGGTACGCGCCTCTGCTGGATGGTTTCATTCGGCAGGAGCAGTTCGGCTTTCGCAGGGAGCACTCGACGACCCTTCAACTCGTCCGGGTTGTTACCCATTTGACGGACGCCTACAACAAGCATCTGTCCTCCGTCGCTGTATTGCTCGACGTGAGTAAGGCCTTCGATCGAGTCTGGCACGAAGGCCTTCTCTACAAACTGGCCCACTCCCCCCTTCCTGCCTCATTCGTTCATTTTCTCCGATCGTACTTGTGCGATCGTATCTTTAGGGTATGCGTCGAAGGGCCGTACTCATCCGTCCGACCAGTCGCCGCAGGCGTACCTCAGGGATCTGTCCTTGGCCCCGTTCTGTACCTCGTGTACACGAACGACCTGCCTGTTCAGCCTGGAGTCACTCTCTCGCTCTATGCGGATGACGCTATGTACCACGCCAGCTCAGCGAGTCTTGATTTCGCAGCTGGCCTGGTGCAACGTCAGCTCGCCGTACTTCTGGGCTGGCTAAGGAAGTGGAGGATGGCGGTCAATGCGGAGAAATCCGAGGCGATCGCCTTTTCTCATAAATTAACTTTCCGCTGCCGGTCCCTCTCCCTTGAAGGGAGCCCAATCGAGTGGAAACGGACTGTAAAGTACTTGGGCGTCACTCTTGACCGACGCCTAAGCTTTGCACCTCATGTCTCTCTGAGTCTCCAGCGCGCCAGAGGCGTCAGAGCCAAACTATTTCCCTTTCTCTCTCATCGGGGTTCAGTGCCTGTGCGCACTAAACTCACCATCTACTTGCTCTTTCTTAGGGCAATCCTGACTTACGCAGCCCCCGCCTTTTGGGTACTACTCAGCCCATCCGTTGTCGCCCGTTTGGAAGCTTTCCAATCCCGAACCCTCCGCTACATCTCCAACTCTCCCTGGTTTGTCAGAAATGATGCCATCAGGCGAGGGTTGAAGGTTCCTTCGCTTACCGAATTCGTTCGGTCCCTAGCCCTCAACCTATTCTCCCGAGCCTATGTCTCGACCCATCCCCACATCCGTCGACTAAGCACAGATGTCGGCCCACCACCTAGACGACACAAACGCCCCCGAGCTTTGCTCGACGACCCCCCCATAAGCAGTTACAGAACATCTGCCCAATCCCCCCGACCTTGAGTATTTTCACGCTCCTCCTCCTTCCTTCTTTCTCTTGTCCGTGCTGGCGCTCGGCGACAGACTGGAGGGGGGTCTGCGCTCGCCCTAGGTGTGCTTAGTGCCACCTCTGGTGGACGCTGCCTCCTCCTACGCTCTCTCCCGTGCGCCGACATTGCCGCTTGGCAGCCCTCGGAGACATTTCCTGAGCGGCTAGGGGCGCCCTACCCGTTGTGGGAGGGTAATTCCTGCTTCTCAAGCGAAAGGTCTTCGAGGTCTCCCCCATTCAGCCGTCACGGGTCTCTTCGAGGTCCCAGGGTCTAAGAAAAATCGAACATCCTGTCCCTCCAAAATAAAATTGATGGAGGTTCCATTCCTATGAAAGCGCGCGATCGCTAGCCAAGGTAACAGCAAGGCAACATGCAGTCATCGGGTATCACCCGGACACTGCGACCACCGGAGCACGACTAGCTGCTGCTCCGTACACCACTGGACCACTGGACCACTGGATCGGCAGCGGCAGTGCATTAAACAAATAAAAGTTATACTCCCCCGCCTTCTCAGTTAACTGGTTGGCGGTTTCCTTTTCCAGTTTTAGGTAACCTGTCGACATGTACCAGCACTATGTTTACTTCTGGCAGCCATTGGACACGATCCAGATGCTGCAATCAAGCCACGGGTGCACAGACACCCCGCATCCATAATGCAATGCAATCGGCGGTTCATAGCGACGGACGCATTCTTATGAATATGGATGGACTCCAGATTCAGGCGAGTGAAGTAACCCCGGACAGAAGACAACACGCGGGCTTCATCAAACATCACCCGGTGATCGTCGTGGGACAGAGCGTGTTCAGCAACTGCGGACTTTTCCGGCTGGCCCAGGCGGCAGTATCTCCGATGTTCAGAGAGGCGCGTCCGGACACTACGCTTCGTGGTGCCTATGTAGACCTGGCCACACGTACAAGGAATACTGTACACCCCGCACGACGATTGTGGATCCCTGGCGTCTTTCACCGGTCGCAGGAACTGTTGGATCTTTTTGGTTGGCTTAAAGATCGTCCTGACGCCCCGCTTACTCAGCAACCTGCCGATGCGGTCAGTCACGCCACGGATGTAGGGCAAGACAGCAGAGCCAACAACCTCAGGCAACTCCGACTGGTCCGGCCTACCAGATCTTCTCGGCCGGGCAGCTCTTCTAACCTCCGCAGCAGAATAGCCGTTGGACTGCAGTGCTTTCTCGAGATGCCGAAACTCATCTTCGAGATACTGGGGCTCACAGATTCTTTTTGCCCGGTCTACCAGAGTCTTCAGCACCGCCCTCTTCTGCCTAGGATGATGATTGGAGGTCTTGTGCAGATATCTGTCGGTGTGCGTTGGCTTCCTATAAACTTTATGTCCCAAGCTGCCATCGGTCCTTTTCAGGACCAACACATCCAGAAAAGCCAATTGATCACCACTCTCGCGCTCCATCGTAAACTGTATGCGCGGGTGTACAGCGTTCAGATGTCCAAGGAAGCGTTCCAACTCTTCATCCCCATGGCTCCAGACCACGAAAGTGTCGTCCACATACCGCAACCAACACTTCGGCTTCAGAGGCGCAGATGAAATTGCCAACTCTTCAAATTTCTCCATATAGAAGTTTGCAACCACAGGGCTGAGAAGACTTCCCATGGCGACGCCATCCAACTGTTCATAGAAGCCGCCATTCCACTGGAAGTAGGTCGTTGTTAGGACCTGCCGGAACAAAGCAGTGATGTCCGCCGAGAACAGGTCACCCAAATACCCCAAGACCTCCTGAACAGGGACCATGGTGAAAAGAGAGACCACATCAAAACTTACGAGAACATCGCCAGGCTCCAGCACCAACTCCCGGATCCTCCGAAGGAAATCAGAAGAGTCCCGGACGAAAGAATCCGTCTGCCCGATGTGCGGCTTGAGCAATCCAGTGAGGTGCTTTGCCAAGGTGTAAGTAGGCGAGCCAATAGCACTGACGATGGGCCTCAGCGGAACGTCTTCCTTGTGGATCTTCGGTAAACCATAGAGACGAGGGGGAAGGGCCTCCGAACACCGGACGGCCGTCTTCACATCAGGCGCCAGAGAAGATTGCTTAACCAAAGAATCCGTTTTTCTCAGAACAGTTGTAGTCGGATCTTTGTTCAGCCTCCGACAAGTGGCCGGATCTAATAAACCTTCAATCTTCCGCTGGTAGTCTTCGGTGTTCAAGACCACAGTGTCACTCCCCTTATCCGCCGGCACAACGACAATGGATTCATCCCTTTTTAATTCCCTCAAGGCTCGCAACTCCGCCGACAGAAGATTGCATTTTGGCGGAGCGGCCCTTCTAAGGGCCCTAGAAGCCTCCACACGCATTTCATCTGCCTGGTCTCGGGGCAGTCCTCGGATGCCTGCCTCCATGCTCGCCACCACTTCCTCCACCGGCAGTGGAGAAAAAAAAAAAAAATTCGAGCGGTTCGCTTCCCAGAACATCAGGGGAAGAACACTGGATAGTGACAGGATGGACAGGATGGTTGTAAACCTATCGAACCGTCAACTAACACCACATGAGACCTCGGTGTTAGCCAAAGGTGAGAAGTTTGCAGTTACCCCGAAGACAGTGCGGGTACGGGTGGCGTGACTTTTTTTTTTTTTTTTCGCTCTGGGCTTTGCGGTTGTGCGTCGCAGAGACGAACCGCACGGGAACTGAGTTCCGAGCTACCATCTGGAGCTCCTGCCTCGTGGCCCTGCCCAAGTAGGGCGCGTGCTCTATAGCAGGCCTTTCTCGGCTGTTGTGCTAGCCTACGCTAGCGCAGTATACACCGAGGGCGTTTCCACGAATCACCTGGGCGTATACGGTACCTTCCCAGCCCAGTCACTAGAGGATTGCCTGGGAACCTCGCCGCACGTGCATAAAATTTGCGTGCAAGCCGCCTGAAAGTGTCGTCTAAGGAGCGGACGCCAAGTCCTCTCCTTAGAAGGCGAGATGAGAAGCGACGGGGGACTTTGGCCGCTAGCCGAAGCCCCCTGTCGAGGACGCTCTGCAATTTCTTTTTATGCATTGCGGCAAGGTAACCCCAGACCGGGCAGGCGTAGGTAATGACCGGCAGCAGATACGCGCCGACGATCATCCTACCCAATTTCCTGGTCATGGCTGAGCTGATCAGGAGTGGAAACAGTGCGCACAGGCGAGTGGATGCTCGCTTAAGAACTGTCTGTGCGTGGGTACGCCAGGTGAGCCGACGGTCAAGGTGTAAGCCGAGGTACTTGACCTCGTTGGACCAGCGCAAGTACGTTCTGCCGATACGTAGTTGCCTAACGGGGTTCTTCCGTCGCTTGGAGAATTCGACGGCTACACTCTTGGTGGCGTTGAGTTGCACTCTCCAATTCTCAGTCCAGTCCACGAGCGTGTCGAGCTGGCGCTGCAGTCGTAGGACGGCCCTTTCCTCATGACGATCGGCCGTAAATACGGCTGTGTCGTCAGCGAAGAGGGCCATCTGGACTCCAGGCTGTCTCGGCACGTCGTTGACGTAGATCGAGAACAGAAGGGGGCCTAGAACACTACCTTGAGGGACGCCGGCTGTGATTCGTCTCTCGGAAGAGACAGAATCGCCAACTCTCACGCAGAAGGTCCTCTCCGTCAGAAAGCTAGCAACCAGATGGAGGTAGCAGTCCGGGAGCTGGACTTCCCTAAGTTTGAATAAAAGGCCATCATGCCATACGCTGTCGAAGGCTTTCTCAACATCTAAGAAACAGCCAACGGTCCGTTCTCTCCGACACCCGGCTTCCGTGATGCTTTCCACCAGTCTCATCAGTTGATGAGTGGTCGAATGCCCCACACGAAAGCCGAACTGTTCGGGGACCAGCACGTCAAAGTTGGTTAGATGCTCTCGTACACGACGCTGTACGAGGCGCTCAAAAACCTTGGACGTAGCGGAAAGTAGGCTGATAGGCCGGAGGTTTTCCGAGCGGGTGGTATCCTTTCCCTGCTTCGGGATCACTATAACCGTCGCCTTTCTCCATTTCTTGGGAAAGTAGGCCAGTCTGAGACACGCGTTGAACAAATCAGTCAAGAATTGAACTCCAGGCTCGGGAAGAAGTCGTAGAGCGGTGTTGGTAACACCGTCCGGGCCTGGAGCCTTTCTTGGCTGAAGTTCAGCGAGCCGATCTGAGACCTCTTCCAAAGAGATGGGTTCGGGCTCCGCCGTGATCGGAAGAGACAGAAAGTCTTCCACAGCCATCTCGACTTGTTCGTCGAAGTCCCAGTCCATGGGCGGGTTGGGAGCGAACTGACGCTCGAAACACAAGCCCAAGTACTCGGCCTTCTCCTCCGGGCGACCCAGGAGTCGACCGAACGGTCCAACAATGGCGGGAAGTGGAGGTCGGCGCCTCCGTCCCGTCAATGCGGTAGGTATTCTGTACGGGTGAGATTGCGGGTCCGCATCCCCCGTTCGGGCCACGTCGAGTTCCCAACAGCTACGTCGGAACGCCTTCAGACTGCCACGCAGTCGTCCGGTGAGCCGATTGTATGCTGCCTTATCGGCCGGATCACGGGTCCTCTGCCAACGTTTCCGGAAGTAATTCCTCTCGCGAGCGAGAAGAGAGACTTCCTCAGGGATGCGTTGGTAGTCAGGCGTGAAGCCAGCTCGCGTACGTGAAGACACGCCTATAGCCGAGATGATTGCCTCTTCGATTCCCGCAACTGCTTCGTCTAGGAGGCGAACGGAATCGAGTGGGGCCGCTGGCGGCAATCTACGGCACAAGGCCGGGCCGTAGCGATCCCAATCGATGACCTTCTGCTTGTCAGAACGTGCATAGGCGTGCTGGGTAGCGACGTGGACCAAGATGGGGTTGTGGTCGGATGTCAGCTCCGTAAGTGAGAATACCTCGACCGGACAGACAATTCCTTGGGTCACCGCGATGTCCAGAACATCGGGAGCCGCGTTAGGCAGTGACGGAAAGAACGTGGGTTGCGCTGGACCAAACACCATCGCCCGGCGCGATTCAACAAAACTGAGCAAGCGCCTCCCGTTCGGAGTAGTCAGGCGACTATTCCAAACGCGATGCTTGCAATTCAGATCGCCGGCCAAAATTACCCTTCGATGGGAATCGAAGATGACGTCCAGGTCGCTGACAAGGAGTTCAGCTTGTGGGGGCTTGTAAGCTGAGACCACGAGGACGCCGCCAAGAGCTCCGTGGACCTCAATGGCGGTGGCCTCTAGGTTGGTAAGCTGCGGCAAAGCGACACGATGATGACCTATGGAGGTCCTCACCGCGATCGCCGTGCCGCCTCCTCGTCGGCCAACTCGGTCATCCCGATAAACCACGTAATTTGGTAATCGAAACCGGTTCGCCGGGGTCAGGTGGGTTTCCCCGAGGAGAAGTACGTCGGGTTTGAACCGAGCCAGGAATTCAAGAAGGTCGGAATGCTTGGTACCGATGTTGTTAGCATTCCAGGCTACGAGCGAGAGATCTCGTCTAAGGGCTCGGTTCATAGAAGACCTATGACTTCGCAGGCTTCCACCAAGAGCATGAATCTCTCAGTTGGGTCAGCAGTTTCCAGGCGGGCTCGGATGGACCTGAAGAGAGATGCGACTTTCGGGAGGTCGTAGCTAGACAGAAAGCCGCGGACGAACTGTGCGTCATTGGAACTGACGGACTGGGTGGTTTGCCTGGAAACTGAGGCCGCATAAGAGCGACCAGGTGTTACGGCAGATCGGGTCATGGTGGAAGCCATAGGACCAGGGCCAGACGGTTTTGGATCAGCGGCAGGAAAAGTACGCTGTTGCGCTTCGTCGGACTTATACCGGGAAGCAGGACTTTTCTTGGGCTGTGGGCAGGCAGGAGCTCGGGGCCGAGCATCCGGTGTGGGTATCCCTTTGTTCCTGGGTTTGATGCCTGCTCGCGGAAATCGCGGAGGTGGCAGGGGCGGCGAGGCTACCTCTGGTTCAGAGGCGGGAGTAGGAGGTTCCGCGGAGGTGGAGGGTTCATTCTCCGGCTCCAAAACCGAGATAACAGCTACTGGGCGTGTCTCTGCTGTGGAAGGAGACGCGGTACGTTTAGTTGCCTTTGTAGGGGCTGGAGGTGGAGCCGGAGAGGGCGCGCGCCGTGCCGGTTGTGCCTGAGGTTTAGGCCTAGCCTGCATTTTAGGCTGTCTAGGTTGGGGCTGCATAACTGGCTGCCGTGGCTTCGGGAGGGGCCCCTGCGGCTTTTGCTTCCGCAGGAGCTCCGCCTTATAGACCGGGCAGTTTACGTTAGACGCTGCGTGGCCTTGACCACAATTTATGCAGCGAAATTTGGTTTTGTCTGCCACAGTGCAGGCCTGTGTTGAATGTCCCAGAGAACATCGGAGACAGGCCGGGGCATTGCGGCAGACGTCGGTGTGGTGGCCGAACCTCTGGCACCGGTGGCACTGCGCGAGCTTGCCCTGGGGACGACTGGTTTCCACCCTGACGCGGAAGCCAAACAGCCGCGTCAGGTGGAAAATTTTGTCTGCAGCCTCGCCCTTCTCGAGCTGGAGACGGACGAGCGGGAGAGGGACTCGGGTCTCTGAGTGAGTGAACAGGCGGAAAATTGCCTGCACCGGGTACCCGAGGTCGCGGAGTTCCATAAGGATCTCCTGAGGATCAGTGTGCGCGGCAAGCCCTCGCAAAATGACAGACAAGGGCTTGACTCGCTTAGGAGTGAAGGTATGATATTGGAGGTTATGTGCTTGGAGGAAAGCCTCGACCAAGCGATAGTCCTCGAGCTGGCGGACGACAATCCTGACCGTATCACCGCCAAGCAGCTTCAGGTCAAGCTTGTCGGCCGACAGGCCGTGGGCCGCGATCAGCCGTCTGTATAAGGCGGCGACATTGGATACGCTATGGACGTACAGGGGCGGCGCACGACCAACAGCGGCAGCAGCCGGAGCTGCTGTCGAAGTAGTCGGAACCGCGACCTGTGGGCCCTGAGAAGGTCCAATGTCCATGGCCGAGGTCTGTGAGGAAGTGGATCCAGGTGCGTGGGTCCTCTTGGGCTTCTTAGCCGGGCGATTTCGCCGACCAACGGTCGCGAACTCGCCCGACTCGTCTGCCGGCAGAGGGGGAAGCGGGTTGGGGAGAGGATCGTCCGTCTCCATCGCCCGAGGCGAATCGGGCGAGTCGCCCAGATGGGGTAGCAAGGCGGGGCCGAGCGACTCGGCACTTGGGCCGTTGCCTGTAGAAGGCATGCTGGCCAGGTGCGACGGCTGCCGGGCAGAGACTGCTAGGCAGTCACTGCCAGACGCCAGGGATCTCGGGTCCGGCCGAAGCCGGATTACCCGCGCGTCTTCCTTGTTCACGACGATGCGGGAGGAGCTGGGCTAACGACCAGCTTCGTTGAATACCAGTCCTTACCAAGACTGGTGTCCACTGGCCCCTTTACCCCGGCGATATCCTAGCTCGCTTACCACTGGTGGGGGCTTGCAAGGATCGTCCGGGGCAGCGCTACCTAACAGTCGTGAACAAGTTAGGAATTACACACTGGAAATGCGGCACTCACCAGGTGAGCCCAGAGCAATCCACTTCTTTCCTGTCCGGCAAGATGTTGTTCCGGCGCAGGTGGTCCTTACAAGGGCAAACTTCGGCCAGCTGCTTCTTCTACCAGCTACTAAGTTCACCGGCAGCAGCTGGCTTGGTTCCCACGAAGAGAAGAGTTATTCCTCGTCGAAAGGCGAGGTGGCCGAAGGCAGCAAAGCCGTAGAAGGTCCAGCGAAGAGAGCTGAGAAGAGCAGTCCAAGGAGAGCGTCCTGTTCAGATCAGAAGCTGGAGCAGAAGTGCCTCGTCTGTCTGTCTACGATTCTGTCTTCTCTGGGTGGCGTGACTTTTTTTTTTTTTTTTTTTTTTTTTTTCGCTCTGGGCTTTGCGGTTGTGCGTCGCAGAGACGAACCGCACGGGAACTGAGTTCCGAGCTACCATCTGGAGCTCCTGCCTCGTGGCCCTGCCCAAGTAGGGCGCGTGCTCTATAGCAGGCCGATTCTCGGCTGTTGTGCTAGCCTACGCTAGCGCAGTATGCACCGAGGGCGTTTCCACGAATCACCTGGGCGTATACGGTACCTTCCCAGCCCAGTCACTAGAGGATTGCCTGGGAACCTCGCCGCACGTGCATAAAATTTGCGTGCAAGCCGCCTGAAAGTGTCGTCTAAGGAGCGGACGCCAAGTCCTCTCCTTAGAAGGCGAGATGAGAAGCGACGGGGGACTTTGGCCGCTAGCCGAAGCCCCCTGTCGAGGACGCTCTGCAACTTCTTTTTATGCATTGCGGCGAGGTAACCCCAGACCGGGCAGGCGTAGGTAATGACCGGCAGCAGATACGCGCCGACGATCATCCTACCCAATTTCCTGGTCATGGCTGAGCTGATCAGGAGTGGAAACAGTGCGCACAGGCGAGTGGATGCTCGCTTTAGAACTGTCTGTGCGTGGGTACGCCAGGTGAGCCGACGGTCGAGGTGTAAGCCGAGGTACTTGACCTCGTTGGACCAGCGCAAGTACGTTCTGCCGATACGTAGTTGCCTAACGGGGTTCTTCCGTCGCTTGGAGAATTCGACGGCTACGCTCTTGGTGGCGTTGAGTTGCACTCTCCAATTCTCAGTCCAGTCCACGAGCGTGTCGAGCTGGCGCTGCAGTCGTAGGACGGCCCTTTCCTCATGACGATCGGCCGTAAATACGGCCGTGTCGTCAGCGAAGAGGGCCATCTGGACTCCAGGCTGTCTCGGCACGTCGTTGACGTAGATCGAGAACAGAAGGGGGCCTAGAACACTACCTTGAGGGACGCCGGCTGTGATTCGTCTCTCGGAAGAGACAGAATCGCCAACTCTCACGCAGAAGGTCCTCTCCGTCAGAAAGCTAGCAACCAGATGGAGGTAGCAGTCCGGGAGCTGGACTTCCCTAAGTTTGAATAAAAGGCCATCATGCCATACGCTGTCGAAGGCTTTCTCAACATCTAAGAAACAGCCAACGGTCCGTTCTCTCCGACACCCGGCTTCCGTGATGCTTTCCACCAGTCTCATCAGTTGATGAGTGGTCGAATGCCCCACACGAAAGCCGAACTGTTCGGGGACCAGCACGTCAAAGTTGGTTAGATGCTCTCGTACACGACGCTGTACGAGGCGCTCAAAAACCTTGGACGTAGCGGAAAGTAGGCTGATAGGCCGGAGGTTTTCCGAGCGGGTGGTATCCTTTCCCTGCTTCGGGATCACTATAACCGTCGCCTTTCTCCATTTCTTGGGAAAGTAGGCCAGTCTGAGACACGCGTTGAACAAATCAGTCAAGAATTGAACTCCAGGCTCGGGAAGAAGTCGTAGAGCGGTGTTGGTAACACCGTCCGGGCCTGGAGCCTTTCTTGGCTGAAGTTCAGCGAGCCGATCTGAGACCTCTTCCAAAGAGATGGGTTCGGGCTCCGCCGTGATCGGAAGAGACAGAAAGTCTTCCACAGCCATCTCGACTTGTTCGTCGAAGTCCCAGTCCATGGGCGGGTTGGGAGCGAACTGACGCTCGAAACACAAGCCCAAGTACTCGGCCTTCTCCTCCGGGCGACCCAGGAGTCGACCGAACGGTCCAACAATGGCGGGAAGTGGAGGTCGGCGCCTCCGTCCCGTCAATGCGGTAGGTATTCTGTACGGGTGAGATTGCGGGTCCGCATCCCCCGTTCGGGCCACGTCGAGTTCCCAACAGCTACGTCGGAACGCCTTCAGACTGCCACGCAGTCGTCCGGTGAGCCGATTGTATGCTGCCTTATCGGCCGGATCACGGGTCCTCTGCCAACGTTTCCGGAAGTAATTCCTCTCGCGAGCGAGAAGAGAGACTTCCTCAGGGATGCGTTGGTAGTCAGGCGTGAAGCCAGCTCGCGTACGTGAAGACACGCCTATAGCCGAGATGATTGCCTCTTCGATTCCCGCAACTGCTTCGTCTAGGAGGCGAACGGAATCGAGTGGGGCCGCTGGCGGCAATCTACGGCACAAGGCCGGGCCGTAGCGATCCCAATCGATGACCTTCTGCTTGTCAGAACGTGCATAGGCGTGCTGGGTAGCGACGTGGACCAAGATGGGGTTGTGGTCGGATGTCAGCTCCGTAAGTGAGAATACCTCGACCGGACAGACAATTCCTTGGGTCACCGCGATGTCCAGAACATCGGGAGCCGCGTTAGGCAGTGACGGAAAGAACGTGGGTTGCGCTGGACCAAACACCATCGCCCGGCGCGATTCAACAAAACTGAGCAAGCGCCTCCCGTTCGGAGTAGTCAGGCGACTATTCCAAACGCGATGCTTGCAATTCAGATCGCCGGCCAAAATTACCCTTCGATGGGAATCGAAGATGACGTCCAGGTCGCTGACAAGGAGTTCAGCTTGTGGGGGCTTGTAAGCTGAGACCACGAGGACGCCGCCAAGAGCTCCGTGGACCTCAATGGCGGTGGCCTCTAGGTTGGTAAGCTGCGGCAAAGCGACACGATGATGACCTATGGAGGTCCTCACCGCGATCGCCGTGCCGCCTCCTCGTCGGCCAACTCGGTCATCCCGATAAACCACGTAATTTGGTAATCGAAACCGGTTCGCCGGGGTCAGGTGGGTTTCCCCGAGGAGAAGTACGTCGGGTTTGAACCGAGCCAGGAATTCAAGAAGGTCGGAATGCTTGGTACCGATGTTGTTAGCATTCCAGGCTACGAGCGAGAGATCTCGTCTAAGGGCTCGGTTCATAGAAGACCTATGACTTCGCAGGCTTCCACCAAGAGCATGAATCTCTCAGTTGGGTCAGCAGTTTCCAGGCGGGCTCGGATGGACCTGAAGAGAGATGCGACTTTCGGGAGGTCGTAGCTAGACAGAAAGCCGCGGACGAACTGTGCGTCATTGGAACTGACGGACTGGGTGGTTTGCCTGGAAACTGAGGCCGCATAAGAGCGACCAGGTGTTACGGCAGATCGGGTCATGGTGGAAGCCATAGGACCAGGGCCAGACGGTTTTGGATCAGCGGCAGGAAAAGTACGCTGTTGCGCTTCGTCGGACTTATACCGGGAAGCAGGACTTTTCTTGGGCTGTGGGCAGGCAGGAGCTCGGGGCCGAGCATCCGGTGTGGGTATCCCTTTGTTCCTGGGTTTGATGCCTGCTCGCGGAAATCGCGGAGGTGGCAGGGGCGGCGAGGCTACCTCTGGTTCAGAGGCGGGAGTAGGAGGTTCCGCGGAGGTGGAGGGTTCATTCTCCGGCTCCAAAACCGAGATAACAGCTACTGGGCGTGTCTCTGCTGTGGAAGGAGACGCGGTACGTTTAGTTGCCTTTGTAGGGGCTGGAGGTGGAGCCGGAGAGGGCGCGCGCCGTGCCGGTTGTGCCTGAGGTTTAGGCCTAGCCTGCATTTTAGGCTGTCTAGGTTGGGGCTGCATAACTGGCTGCCGTGGCTTCGGGAGGGGCCCCTGCGGCTTTTGCTTCCGCAGGAGCTCCGCCTTATAGACCGGGCAGTTTACGTTAGACGCTGCGTGGCCTTGACCACAATTTATGCAGCGAAATTTGGTTTTGTCTGCCACAGTGCAGGCCTGTGTTGAATGTCCCAGAGAACATCGGAGACAGGCCGGGGCATTGCGGCAGACGTCGGTGTGGTGGCCGAACCTCTGGCACCGGTGGCACTGCGCGAGCTTGCCCTGGGGACGACTGGTTTCCACCCTGACGCGGAAGCCAAACAGCCGCGTCAGGTGGAAAATTTTGTCTGCAGCCTCGCCCTTCTCGAGCTGGAGACGGACGAGCGGGAGAGGGACTCGGGTCTCTGAGTGAGTGAACAGGCGGAAAATTGCCTGCACCGGGTACCCGAGGTCGCGGAGTTCCATAAGGATCTCCTGAGGATCAGTGTGCGCGGCAAGCCCTCGCAAAATGACAGACAAGGGCTTGACTCGCTTAGGAGTGAAGGTATGATATTGGAGGTTATGTGCTTGGAGGAAAGCCTCGACCAAGCGATAGTCCTCGAGCTGGCGGACGACAATCCTGACCGTATCACCGCCAAGCAGCTTCAGGTCAAGCTTGTCGGCCGACAGGCCGTGGGCCGCGATCAGCCGTCTGTATAAGGCGGCGACATTGGATACGCTATGGACGTACAGGGGCGGCGCACGACCAACAGCGGCAGCAGCCGGAGCTGCTGTCGAAGTAGTCGGAACCGCGACCTGTGGGCCCTGAGAAGGTCCAATGTCCATGGCCGAGGTCTGTGAGGAAGTGGATCCAGGTGCGTGGGTCCTCTTGGGCTTCTTAGCCGGGCGATTTCGCCGACCAACGGTCGCGAACTCGCCCGACTCGTCTGCCGGCAGAGGGGGAAGCGGGTTGGGGAGAGGATCGTCCGTCTCCATCGCCCGAGGCGAATCGGGCGAGTCGCCCAGATGGGGTAGCAAGGCGGGGCCGAGCGACTCGGCACTTGGGCCGTTGCCTGTAGAAGGCATGCTGGCCAGGTGCGACGGCTGCCGGGCAGAGACTGCTAGGCAGTCACTGCCAGACGCCAGGGATCTCGGGTCCGGCCGAAGCCGGATTACCCGCGCGTCTTCCTTGTTCACGACGATGCGGGAGGAGCTGGGCTAACGACCAGCTTCGTTGAATACCAGTCCTTACCAAGACTGGTGTCCACTGGCCCCTTTACCCCGGCGATATCCTAGCTCGCTTACCACTGGTGGGGGCTTGCAAGGATCGTCCGGGGCAGCGCTACCTAACAGTCGTGAACAAGTTAGGAATTACACACTGGAAATGCGGCACTCACCAGGTGAGCCCAGAGCAATCCACTTCTTTCCTGTCCGGCAAGATGTTGTTCCGGCGCAGGTGGTCCTTACAAGGGCAAACTTCGGCCAGCTGCTTCTTCTACCAGCTACTAAGTTCACCGGCAGCAGCTGGCTTGGTTCCCACGAAGAGAAGAGTTATTCCTCGTCGAAAGGCGAGGTGGCCGAAGGCAGCAAAGCCGTAGAAGGTCCAGCGAAGAGAGCTGAGAAGAGCAGTCCAAGGAGAGCGTCCTGTTCAGATCAGAAGCTGGAGCAGAAGTGCCTCGTCTGTCTGTCTACGATTCTGTCTTCTCTGGGTGGCGTGACTTTTTTTTTTTTTTTTTTTTTTTTTTTCGCTCTGGGCTTTGCGGTTGTGCGTCGCAGAGACGAACCGCACGGGAACTGAGTTCCGAGCTACCATCTGGAGCTCCTGCCTCGTGGCCCTGCCCAAGTAGGGCGCGTGCTCTATAGCAGGCCGATTCTCGGCTGTTGTGCTAGCCTACGCTAGCGCAGTATGCACCGAGGGCGTTTCCACGAATCACCTGGGCGTATACGGTACCTTCCCAGCCCAGTCACTAGAGGATTGCCTGGGAACCTCGCCGCACGTGCATAAAATTTGCGTGCAAGCCGCCTGAAAGTGTCGTCTAAGGAGCGGACGCCAAGTCCTCTCCTTAGAAGGCGAGATGAGAAGCGACGGGGGACTTTGGCCGCTAGCCGAAGCCCCCTGTCGAGGACGCTCTGCAACTTCTTTTTATGCATTGCGGCGAGGTAACCCCAGACCGGGCAGGCGTAGGTAATGACCGGCAGCAGATACGCGCCGACGATCATCCTACCCAATTTCCTGGTCATGGCTGAGCTGATCAGGAGTGGAAACAGTGCGCACAGGCGAGTGGATGCTCGCTTTAGAACTGTCTGTGCGTGGGTACGCCAGGTGAGCCGACGGTCGAGGTGTAAGCCGAGGTACTTGACCTCGTTGGACCAGCGCAAGTACGTTCTGCCGATACGTAGTTGCCTAACGGGGTTCTTCCGTCGCTTGGAGAATTCGACGGCTACGCTCTTGGTGGCGTTGAGTTGCACTCTCCAATTCTCAGTCCAGTCCACGAGCGTGTCGAGCTGGCGCTGCAGTCGTAGGACGGCCCTTTCCTCATGACGATCGGCCGTAAATACGGCCGTGTCGTCAGCGAAGAGGGCCATCTGGACTCCAGGCTGTCTCGGCACGTCGTTGACGTAGATCGAGAACAGAAGGGGGCCTAGAACACTACCTTGAGGGACGCCGGCTGTGATTCGTCTCTCGGAAGAGACAGAATCGCCAACTCTCACGCAGAAGGTCCTCTCCGTCAGAAAGCTAGCAACCAGATGGAGGTAGCAGTCCGGGAGCTGGACTTCCCTAAGTTTGAATAAAAGGCCATCATGCCATACGCTGTCGAAGGCTTTCTCAACATCTAAGAAACAGCCAACGGTCCGTTCTCTCCGACACCCGGCTTCCGTGATGCTTTCCACCAGTCTCATCAGTTGATGAGTGGTCGAATGCCCCACACGAAAGCCGAACTGTTCGGGGACCAGCACGTCAAAGTTGGTTAGATGCTCTCGTACACGACGCTGCACGAGGCGCTCAAAAACCTTGGACGTAGCGGAAAGTAGGCTGATAGGCCGGAGGTTTTCCGAGCGGGTGGTATCCTTTCCCTGCTTCGGGATCACGATAACCGTCGCCTTTCTCCATTTCTTGGGAAAGTAGGCCAGTCTAAGACACGCGTTGAACAAATCAGTCAAGAATTGAACTCCAGGCTCGGGAAGAAGTCGTAGAGCGGTGTTGGTAACACCGTCCGGGCCTGGAGCCTTTCTTGGCTGAAGTTCAGCGAGCCGATCTGAGACCTCTTCCAAAGAGATGGGTTCGGGCTCCGCCGTGATCGGAAGAGACAGAAAGTCTTCCACAGCCATCTCGACTTGTTCGTCCAAGTCCCAGTCCATGGGCGGGTTGGGAGCGAACTGACGCTCGAAACACAAGCCCAAGTACTCGGCCTTCTCCTCCGGGCGACCCAGGAGTCGACCGAACGGTCCAACAATGGCGGGAAGTGGAGGTCGGCGCCTCCGTCCCGTCAATGCGGTAGGTATTCTGTACGGGTGAGATTGCGGGTCCGCATCCCCCGTTCGGGCCACGTCGAGTTCCCAACAGCTACGTCGGAACGCCTTCAGACTGCCACGCAGTCGTCCGGTGAGCCGATTGTATGCTGCCTTATCGGCCGGATCACGGGTCCTCTGCCAACGTTTCCGGAAGTAATTCCTCTCGCGAGCGAGAAGAGAGACTTCCTCAGGGATGCGTTGGTAGTCAGGCGTGAAGCCAGCTCGCGTACGTGAAGACACGCCTATAGCCGAGATGATTGCCTCTTCGATTCCCGCAACTGCTTCGTCTAGGAGGCGAACGGAATCGAGTGGGGCCGCTGGCGGCAATCTACGGCACAAGGCCGGGCCGTAGCGATCCCAATCGATGACCTTCTGCTTGTCAGAACGTGCATAGGCGTGCTGGGTAGCGACGTGGACCAAGATAGGGTTGTGGTCGGATGTCAGCTCCGTAAGTGAGAATACCTCGACCGGACAGACAATTCATTGGGTCACCGCGATGTCCAGAACATCGGGAGCCGCGTTAGGCAGTGACGGAAAGAACGTGGGTTGCGCTGGACCAAACACCATCGCCCGGCGCGATTCAACAAAACTGAGCAAGCGCCTCCCGTTCGGAGTAGTCAGGCGACTATTCCAAACGCGATGCTTGCAATTCAGATCGCCGGCCAAAATTACCCTTCGATGGGAATCGAAGATGACGTCCAGGTCGCTGACAAGGAGTTCAGCTTGTGGGGGCTTGTAAGCTGAGACCACGAGGACGCCGCCAAGAGCTCCGTGGACCTCAATGGCGGTGGCCTCTAGGTTGGTAAGCTGCGGCAAAGCGACACGATGATGACCTATGGAGGTCCTCACCGCGATCGCCGTGCCGCCTCCTCGTCGGCCAACTCGGTCATCCCGATAAACCACGTAATTTGGTAATCGAAACCGGTTCGCCGGGGTCAGGTGGGTTTCCCCGAGGAGAAGTACGTCGGGTTTGAACCGAGCCAGGAATTCAAGAAGGTCGGAATGCTTGGTACCGATGTTGCTAGCATTCCAGGCTACGAGCGAGAGATCTCGTCTAAGGGCTCGGTTCATAGAAGACCTATGACTTCGCAGGCTTCCACCAAGAGCATGAATCTCTCAGTTGGGTCAGCAGTTTCCAGGCGGGCTCGGATGGACCTGAAGAGAGATGCGACTTTCGGGAGGTCGTAGCTAGACAGAAAGCCGCGGACGAACTGTGCGTCATTGGAACTGACGGACTGGGTGGTTTGCCTGGAAACTGAGGCCGCATAAGAGCGACCAGGTGTTACGGCAGATCGGGTCATGGTGGAAGCCATAGGACCAGGGCCAGACGGTTTTGGATCAGCGGCAGGAAAAGTACGCTGTTGCGCTTCGTCGGACTTATACCGGGAAGCAGGACTTTTCTTGGGCTGTGGGCAGGCAGGAGCTCGGGGCCGAGCATCCGGTGTGGGTATCCCTTTGTTCCTGGGTTTGATGCCTGCTCGCGGAAATCGCGGAGGTGGCAGGGGCGGCGAGGCTACCTCTGGTTCAGAGGCGGGAGTAGGAGGTTCCGCGGAGGTGGAGGGTTCATTCTCCGGCTCCAAAACCGAGATAACAGCTACTGGGCGTGTCTCTGCTGTGGAAGGAGACGCGGTACGTTTAGTTGCCTTTGTAGGGGCTGGAGGTGGAGCCGGAGAGGGCGCGCGCCGTGCCGGTTGTGCCTGAGGTTTAGGCCTAGCCTGCATTTTAGGCTGTCTAGGTTGGGGCTGCATAACTGGCTGCCGTGGCTTCGGGAGGGGCCCCTGCGGCTTTTGCTTCCGCAGGAGCTCCGCCTTATAGACCGGGCAGTTTACGTTAGACGCTGCGTGGCCTTGACCACAATTTATGCAGCGAAATTTGGTTTTGTCTGCCACAGTGCAGGCCTGTGTTGAATGTCCCAGAGAACATCGGAGACAGGCCGGGGCATTGCGGCAGACGTCGGTGTGGTGGCCGAACCTCTGGCACCGGTGGCACTGCGCAAGCTTGCCCTGGGGTCGACTGGTTTCCACCCGGACGCGGAAGCCAAACAGCCGCGTCAGGTGGAAAATTTTGTCTGCAGCCTCGCCCTTCTCGAGCTGGAGACGGACGAGCGGGAGAGGGACTCGGGTCTCGGAGTGAGTGAACAGGCGGAAAATTGCCTGCACCGGGTACCCGAGGTCGCGGAGTTCCATAAGGATCTCCTGTGGATCGGTGTGCGCGTCGAGCCCTCGCAAAATTACCGACAAGGGCTTGACTCGCTTAGGAGTAAAGGTGTGATACTGCAGGTTATGCGCTTGGAGGAAGGCCTCGACCAAGCGATGGTCCTCGAGCTGGCGGACGACAATCCTGACCGTATCACCGCCAAGCAGCTTCAGGTCAAGCTTGTCGGCCGACAGGCCGTGGGCCGCGATCAGCCGTCTGTATAAGGCGGCGACATTGGATACGCTATGGACGTACAGGGGCGGCGCACGACCAACAGCGGCAGCAGCCGGAGCTGCTGTCGAAGTAGTCGGAACCGCGACCTGTGGGCCCTGAGAAGGTCCAATGTCCATGGCCGAGGTCTGTGAGGAAGTGGATCCAGGTGCGTGGGTCCTCTTCGGCTTCTTAGCCGGGCGATTTCGCCGACCAACGGTCGCGAACTCGCCCGACTCGTCTGCCGGCAGAGGGGGAAGCGGGTTGGGGAGAGGATCGTCCGTCTCCATCGCCCGAGGCGAATCGGGCGAGTCGCCCAGATGGGGTAGCAAGGCGGGGCCGAGCGACTCGGCACTTGGGCCGTTGCCTGTAGAAGGCATGCTGGCCAGGTGCGACGGCTGCCGGGCAGAGACTGCTAGGCAGTCACTGCCAGACGCCAGGGATCTCGGGTCCGGCCGAAGCCGGATTACCCGCGCGTCTTCCTTGTTCACGACGATGCGGGAGGAGCTGGGCTAACGACCAGCTTCGTTGAATACCAGTCCTTACCAAGACTGGTGTCCACTGGCCCCTTGACCCCGGCGATATCCTAGCTCGCTTACCACTGGTGGGGGCTTGCAAGGATCGTCCGGGGCAGCGCTACCTAACAGTCGTGAACAAGTTAGGAATTACACACTGGAAATGCGGCACTCACCAGGTGAGCCCAGAGCAATCCACTTCTTTCCTGTCCGGCAAGATGTTGTTCCGGCGCAGGTGGTCCTTAGCAGGGCAACTTCGGCTAGCTGCTTCTTCTACCGGCTACTAAGTTCACCGGCAGCAGCTGGCTTGGTTCCCTCGAAGGAAGATATTCCTCGTCGGAAGGCGAGGTGGCCGAAGGCAGCAAAGCCGTAGAGATGGTCCAGCGAGAGAGCTGAGAGAGCAGTCTAAGAAGAGCAGTCCTGATCAGTCCAAGGCTGGAGCAGGATCGGTGGCGTGACTTGGTGAAAGCATCTCCTTAAATAGTGTCTGGCATGGTCTATTTTCCATGGCCAATCAGAATTGAGTATGACGAGCTGGCTTCTCATTGGTCCGTGCGATACACCTGAAGCGGACAAAATGTTATAAATAGAGGCATCGTAGCAGCAACTCACTGTTGCTTGTCCCCAGTCCATTGGGAGACGTGTTCGGCGTATCATCCATTCGAACACATTTCTTTCTTTTGCTACTGAAGATGGCCACCGGTGGTGCGGCCGAAACGTTTAGCAGCATTTTAAGCAATCGACCACGGCCTTTCAGCCCGGAAGTTTTAGAAAATAATCGTAGTAGTGATAATATTTAATACATAGAGAGGAAGACGGAAGAACAATAGCAATCAGAAGATATACAGTAATTTTGAATAAAAACTCAAATGTGATAACAATGGGCTTATGTCAAGCTAAGCCAATCAAGAGCAATCAGTAACCATGACAACGGAACGTTGGTTACAAATTTTCCGTTAAAACCTATTATTCCATAAGTGACGCTCATCAAGAATAGACGCCAGGCCGTGAATGACCAAAATTTTAATATAAAACGTTTAAAAAGTAATCCAAATTCAAAAGGATGAAGCCTTAAGAAGCCGATGAAAGAAGAGAACATTTAACTGATGCCTAGGAACAATTAAACCAATTCTAAATCAATAAATTTCTACAACTAACATGGAAAAGATGCCAGACGTACTTAAGCCCCAAGACAATTGAAAATTGACGACTGTTGAAGACCCCATTCCATTTCAACTGAATGACAGTTCACAACAAGTCGACTGATTTGATAAGGGTATTATTAAATTACCCGAATTTCTGAAACAAATTCTCTTTAAAATTTTCTCACAGTAATCTGAACTCTCACTATAAACTGACGATATTATATCTTTCAAGGATTAATAAAAAATAAAACACTGAAATTTTGTTAACTAGTAAAATAACCTGTATGAAAAATACGAACTTTTGAAACACACTTTACCACACTTCAGGAACAAATTATAATTACACATTATATTATTTAAGTACAACTAATGTAAGGTAGTGTACTTTATTGTAATCATTATTAATATTTCTTTCGTAATCACAAGAATCCAGGATTTTAACGTAATAAATTGTAAACAAACGGTAGCAGTCGCCATGATCGACTGAATATTTCGTTCAAAGCCATTTCGCCAACCTTGAGATTTTGTCTTATAATAATTGCCGGTGCAAATTTGTTTAATAACAAAAATATAATTTTATATATTACTGAATAAATACAAATCGCAATAAAAGAAACTAGTACAGATTTGTAACCACTGTTTTTATTTCATAGGGAAGTGCATTACATAAATTGTGTATTATTTAGCAAAGAGGACGGTAAGCGCTCACGTCGGAAACTCGGCGAACTATCAGCGAGAATTATAAACCAGTACAGGCGGGAATAATCAAATTCACCAGACCGTCATAGCGAAGAACGCTCAATCATACTATTTGTTAATTTAATTGTTGTAATTAAAGAATTTGGCGCCACCCGGGATTTATGCACACCCACGAAGAACAGGTAACGTTCCCACATTAATGTACTGGTAATTTGAAGGATCGCTACGGACATCGTCAGCGCAATATATAAGTAACGACACCAGTGTGAGGCGAACACACGATACCTACATTTTTAAAGAGACGTACGAAAGCACGCGTTACATTGTACAGAGCATAAGGAAGATATGTTAAAATGAAGATTTTTTGTTAATTTTGATCACAAAAAGTGACGCCATTGACTACAATGCTTGATGTTTCAACCAATGGGAATTTTTCACTTTTTAGCAGTAGCAAGCCCAAAATTGGAACCAAGCGAGTTAGTTGATTGTTGGAAGTCGAGCTGTAAAGAACGGAGCCTCTGTGTCACCTTAATACAAGAAGTTACAATCCGAATCGATCCCAAGATAGGTTAGGTGAAAAGTGACGATAGTTCACATAACCTAAAAGTGTTAAATAAAAATTGTGAATCATTAAAAATAACCAGAAGGGAATAACAGTGAATAAATAATAACAGTGATTAAGAAAGTGTGTGTGTAAAAAGGAAAGTATAATGTTAATATTTAAATTCTTAAAACGTTTTATTAACTAATTATCAGAACCCAACCTGCAACACTTTATGTACATTTTTGATCTATTTATTGCACCAACACTGAATTAAAACACTAACACTTGTGTAATTATTTCATATTTAAGCAATTATTTCTTTGTATTTAAATTTTGGAAAAGTATAACCTCACGAGACACTGTTAACCTCAAAAGGACACTGTTTTGCAATTACGAACTGTTCGTTGTTTTAGTTATAAGATATTATTTTGTTATATTATAATTAACTTTATATTGTTATGTTTTATACTTCACAAAGGACATTTTCGCTATAATTATTGTAGTCTAAAAGAATCCACGAGGTTATATTTACATAATGTAAACCTATGTTTGAGTATCATAGTACCAATCGCTGAGCGATAAATTAAATAGCTGGGATAATTCAAATTAAGAAATATTTTATTTATTGTGAATTCAGAAGAAAGGAAAAGAATTTCAAAAAAAAATTGAATGAAATTCATATTGAATGATTAATTATTTCAATAATCAATAATTTTTCAATTTTACGAGAGCTAGCGTTTCCATAAACAATTGCAGCATAAGTTGGCATTACCATTTGTTTTTGTGTGCCACGTGAGACTTAAATTATTAAACTATGTGAGTGAATAAGAAATAAAATAAAGAAATTAATTAAACGAAAAATCAAGATACAATTAAAATTGTATAAAATAATATTTGTTAATTGACCGTTACGAGTTAGCGCTTACACAGTGGAGCGAAAAGTAACAGAAAGTAACCAATTAATTAATTATTTTAATTAAAATAAAAATAATCGGAAAAAATATAGAAACATATATTTGCACACAAATAGAAGGTTGAATCATTGCAAGAATTTATTTTATTTATATTACACATTTGACGCCAACAACGTGGTGCGTTAAACAAAAAATATATCGACAGGTAAAGAATATACAAATAAATATTATAGAACATTAAATAAACTGGCCCAACAACGTGGGGCTCTACATCTGCACACACAACTCAACGTATTAATCATATTAAAATATTTATGTTAAACTTTTCTGGAAAGTAAAATCAGCACTATTTATAATTCCTTTTATGATATTATATTTTTTGTTTATATGTTTAAACATATCAATATAAAGGGGAAAGGGTATATTTTATTGTTCAGTAATCACTTTTTTGCTATATGTATTGAGTGTTTCACAGGAGATGTCTGAACATATGTAAAAACTGTACGACTACAGGGATAAAAGGTAGCACCCACCTCACGACCTCAATGTTTACAGTTAAACAGTTCACAATTAACAACACAGTGTCTACAACAAACCAAATGAAAATTGTTCACACGCAATAAAATGTCCACTAATATTAAAACTCAATTGTATTACAATTATACCGTCCGATTATAAAACGCAACACTTCACTAATAACTACTTGAACGTACACAATAATAACTCGAACCGCTGGACAGTAATATGGTAATTTTCGCATTCAAAGGTTGGCTAATCTGTACTTTCTGAAATTGCGTTTATCATGTTTATACATCGACACAGTTCACCGAGCGTTGGCGGGCGGCAGACGTCAGAACGTTTGCTGGCCTTGTTCTGTCTATCATTTTTTCTTGTTGTCGACAATTATCTAGGCCTTAAGCCTTAACATTTTTTAATGTAGTTGTAGTGTTGCACATTTGCGCCTCATTTGCCATGTAGCTTTCTTAAACGACGCGGCTCATTCAAAATTTAAATGTCTTCAGACATAGCCAACCTTAGCACTCTGATTTAAGTGTACTACAAAACTTAATAAATGTATTAAATACAGTCCACTTTCGTCATTATTCTGCATCCTGGCAATAGCACCACAAAGCATCATTCTTCCTAACATTTAAGGGTCCTACGGGACGAAACATAACATTTTTTGGTCACTCCGTGCCTGGATTCGTCATTTACTTTTCTGCAACTTATTGCAGCGGTTTTCATCATTTTTTCTGCCCCAATTTCTGGCCATCACGGGCGATTCAGCATGTTCGCTGATCCGACCGTGTCGGGACTTAGTCAGCATTTCTTTCATCGCCATTGAGCCTCGTGACGACACCACAGCAAGAACATCCATGTGCTAGCGTCTACACACCAGATTGAGCAGTCATCTCTCCAGTCCGTGCGTGTTTGCCATCTACTCCACGGCCTCGACGCTCCAGGACATCGCATACCAGGTACGACGTCATTAACATCATTAACAGGTGCGTACAATGGCTGAAGAAGGCCTCAAAGTGTTGGTCAGAAAGAGAGGAGGCTTAAAGTCTGCCATAGTGCGAATTAATTCGGCTATAATTAACTTTGATAAAAACACTAATACAAAACATTTTTTAACGGTTAGACTCGAAAGTCTAAAAAGTTTGGCAACAAAATACGATGAGGTACAGTCCGAAATTGAACTCATTTCTAAGGACATAAACGCTGCTCAAGAAGACCGAGTTGAGGTTGAAGAGCTGTTATATTCAACAGAAACCAATATCTTGCAATTAATAGAAACTTTCAACGTTCAGACTGTATCTCCAGTATTAACGAGCAATATGCAATTAAAACCTATAAGTTTGCCTTGCTTCACAGGCAATATCTTAGAATGGCAGCACTTCTATTCAATATTTCTGGACTTGGTGCACGCCAGATCTGATTTAACGTCAGTGCAGAAATTACATTATTTGTACTCATCTCTTAAAAATGAGCCACTAGATCTAATTAAGGTATTACCTATTTGTAATGAGAACTATTCGATAGCGTTGAGTTTGCTGTCCGCTAGATATGACAACAAATTCATACTAGCTAAGTATTATATTCAAAATTTGCTTGAAGTAAAGTCAACAATTAAGGACTCTGTCCAAAGTTTGGCAGAATTCATAAATACAATAACGTCTTCAGTTAATTCGCTGGCAGCCATGCAACTGTCAGTGGATTCATTTGAGCTTATTACTGTACAATTATTGTCAGAAAAACTGGACCATACCACGTTTAAATAATGGAAGGAGTCTATAGATCCCGATAATCTTCCTAACTTTCAAAGTTTCACCCAGTTTTTAAACGCACGTAGACAGTTATTAGAAAATACATTGCCTATCGATGCCGGACAGCAGCTCAACAAGCTAACTTTAAGGTTCAATAATAAATCTGACAAACATAAATCACGAAACTCTGCTGGCAGCACTGCATTTAAAAGTTATCACTCAGCTTCAAATAATTATTTATGCCCATGCTGCAAATCTAGTCATCCAATTTACATGTGCGACAAATTTCGTGCATTAAGCACATCAGAACGAGGGCAATTTATATTAAATCATAAATGCTGTACCAATTGTTTAAGACCAAATCATTTTTCATCTAATTGTAAGGTCAAACAATCATGTAAGATCTGTTCAAAACGACACCATACATTGCTGCACATAAATAATGTGTTACAACCCGGTTCTGCCAGCAGCAGCAACTATTGTTCACTTAAATTACAGTCTACAAACAATGTTCTCTTATCGACAGCACTTGTGTTTGTTATCGACCGGGCTGGTAACAGACAACTTGCAAGAGTTCTATTGGATGCTGGGTCAAAGTAAATTTTTGTACGGAATCATTTGCTAAGAAATTACGGCTTAACTTGACTAAATCTAACATACCGATTACAGGTATTAATAATGCGGCGTGTTGTGCCACTAACTTGGCGTCTATTCGCATTATTTCTCGCTATCAAAGACTTAGCTTCCAAGCAATATGCGTGGTCTTATCTGCATTAACCCATAAACTGCCAGCACAATCTTTCGACATAAATCATTTTAACATCCCAGATAACGTTTTTCTCTCATAACGTCCCCACATTTCAACATATCAGCTGTATCGACATACTTTTAGGAGCGCAATTTTATTTAGATTTAATTTTAGCTAACAAATATGTACGCGGTTCTCACTTTCCTATTATACAAGAAACAAAGTTAGGCTACATTCTAGCAGACAATCTGCCCAAACATTGCCGTTATAAGAGTCCTGCTGTTTCGTTCCTGGCTAGGAACAACGACAGTCAAATTTTGGCGTCTCTTGAGAAATTTTGGGAGACCGAAACTATCCCTGATAATGCACCCATTAGTAACGATTCAGCTTGTGAGGAGCATTTTGTTAAGTCCACTCATCGCAATGATGAGGGTAGGTTCGTTGTTTCGCTACCATTTAAGTCTGACAATCCCCAGTTGGGTGAGTCCTATGCTACCGCTTGTTTGTCTCAGTCTTCCGAGTCCAATCTTTTTCCACCCTTTTTACCTTCTAATCTGTCGTCTCCTGAATTCACTGTGGAGGAGAAACAAAACCCCAAACTTTCTCTAATATCTACCCTATCTATTGATCTTTCAAAGGACTTTTCTTCGTTGCACCGTCTGACTCGCGTATACGCTTATTGCTTTCGATTCATCAAAAATATTAGGCTCTCCAGGGCTGAGAAAATTTTGGGCGCTCTTACCCCCGTTGAAATTCATTCCACTCTTAATTTCTTCATAAAACAATCCCAGTCAATCCACTTCGCTGCTGACCTTAATTGTCTTCGTAATGGGTCTTCTGTTTCTATCAGGAGTAAGTTGTCTTCTCTGGACCCGTTTCTTGATGAGTCTGGCGTCATACGCGTCGGCGGACGCTTACAGCAGTCGCAACTACCTTATGACAATAAGCATCCTATTGTCTTGCATCAATCGGCTCATATCACTCGCCTTATTATCGAACGCGAACACATTCGTCTACTCCACGCTGGTGCTCAACTCGTGCATCATTCACTTCATCAACGTTGGTGGATCATTAACGCCAAGATAGTCTTCGCTCCATCATTCGTAGATGCGTCAAGTGTCTCAGGTTTAGTGCCAAACATCAGGTTCAAAGGCTTGGTATTTTGCCATCTCCTAGAGTCACTCCTTCGCGGCCGTTTCTATTCTGCACAGTTGATTATGGTGGTCCCTTCATGATTCGTCATGGCGGGCAGAAATCTAGGACTCTGTCAAAATCCTATGTGTCTTTGTTCATTTGCTTAGCGACCAGGGCCATTCATTTGGAATTGGTTTCCGACCTTACGGCCAACGCATTTATAGCTGCCTTACGTCGTTTCATGGCCCGTAGGGGCATACCCAGCCAGTTATATTCTGATAATGGCACGAGCTTTAGGAAGGCCCGCAATGTTTTTCATGACCTTTACAATCTTTGGCATAATAAGGATGCCACCTCATCGATCCAATCCTTTACGACCTCTCATGGTATTACATGGTCATTTATTCCGCCCTCGTCACCTCATTTTGGTGGTCTTTGGGAGAGCGGTATAAAGAGTTTAAAGTATCATTTGCGCCGCGTGGTCGGCAAGTCTATACTCACCTTCGAGGAGTTTACGACGGTTTTGTCTCAGATAGAGGCATGTCTAAACTCACGTCCATTATTTGCCGTTTCATCGGATGTAAATGATCCAGTGCCACTTACACCTGGCCATTTTTTAATTTGCGCACCATTAACGGCGATTCCTGATCCTGACTTATCTCACGTTCCCATCTCTCGTCTTGGACGTTAGCAACTTCTCCAGAAGTTTGTCCAAGTCATTTGGAAGGCTTGGTCTCGCGACTACTTACATCAATTACAACAACGTCACAAATGGAAATTCGCCAAGGAAAACGTTTCCATTGGTGACCTGGTTTTGCTGATTGAGGATAACTTACCTCCATTAGCGTGGAAATTTGGTGTAATTACCGCCACATTTCCCGGCCCAGACAACTTAATTAGAGTAGTAGACATTCGCACGCCTACTGGTATTTTTCGCAGACCAGTTCACAAGCTATGTTTGTTGCCAGCGCAGGACGAGGCTTAGACACAAGGTCAATATAATTACTTAGCACAGTGCTATATTTCACTTGGCCACTGGCTTTCTTTGCCTTATTGTCTGACAATTTGGTCAACTTAATTGGTGATATGTATCATCACAACATTTTTATGTTAATTTGCATCATTGTGTGTTTTCATACTAAATTCGTATGTGACTTGTAATTTTACAACCATGCACTATGTTATTATATCTATGCTTATCATATTGTTATGGTGGTATACCTTACTATTTTTGTATTTATATATTAATAATTTGTGAGACATACTATGTCCTTTGCATACTTACATTTTGATATTGGTAATGGGTTTAGGTGTCATGTCATTGGTGGTATTGTTCTTATGTAAAATTTTGTTATATAATATTCGCATGGTCTGCAGCTATACAAACCATGTATGCATTTTCTTGCACATTTTTGTCAATATGTGTGATATTTTATTACTCTATGAATTTATTTCTCGCAATTGTTCAACACATGTATTACATTTTGTATAAACACATTTTTTGTACTTGTCGCTTATGCTATTGTGCCTTGTATTCATGTATTTGTAATTATCTAAACCGATTTCTATTGTATTTATTATGTATAACTTGTATCTATGTAAAACACATTGTTTTACGCGCATCTACTGTCTATAACCATACGCCCCGCCTATATTTTTATATTGTGTATTTTGTATTTTGTGATCACGCATTGCACAATTATTATTCATGCTTTAATTATGACATACATGTCATTACACTTGTGCTTGCAATCATTCAACAATGTATAATTTGTTTTCACATAACAATTTATTGTACATTCCTGAAACTTCAGGTATAGCATGCATCGTTCAATTATAAAGCGTCATGCTAAATCTATGTCTTTACATGTATAATTTTATAATAATTTTGTCTGTTCATTTTACACTCAATACTATTGTATAGGTCAACTGACCTTGACTGGTTCAAGCTAACCATTATGACTTGCATAAATATTACAATTTGTATCGGGCCCATCATGTGATGAGTCACCGATTATTCATCATTAAACATTGTCAAACTATGTATTTTTCATGTCTTATATTTTTTATATTGTATACATACAATATATTGGCAATACATTGCTAATTTTTGCATTTATACTAATGTATAAATCAGGTTGCAAGCCAACTCTGGCCTGTTCAACTCTTATCATCATCACTCAAGCTTATCTCTAAACAGTTAATGTCATAACTGTTATCTAACATTTCAATCTCAAGGTTCAATACACTTTATTGAGGTTGACTTCTATTATTAAGAACACACTGTGTTTTCGTACAATAAGTTATTAAAATGTATTAAAAAATCTTTTGATTTTTTGCGGGCAGTTATGGACAGTAATGTGGTAATTTTCGCACTCAAAGGTTGGCTAATCTGTACTTTCTGAAATTGCGTTTATCATGTTTATACATCGACACAGTTCACCGAGCGTTGGCGGGCGGCAGACGTCAGAACGTTTGCTGGCCTTGTTCTGTCTATCATTTTTTCTTGTTGTCGACAATTATCTAGGCCTTAGGCCTTAACATTTTTTAATGTAGTTGGAGTGTTGCACATTTGCGCCTCATTTGCCATGTAGCTTTCTTAAACGACGCGGTTCATTCAAAATTTAAATGTCTTCAGACATAGCCAACCTTAGCACTCTGATTTAAGTGTACTACAAAACTTAATAAATGTATTAAATACAGTCCACTATCGTCATTATTCTGCATCCTGGCAATAGCACCACAAAGCATCATTCTTCCTAACACTTAAGGGTCCTACGGGACGAAACATAACAACCGCTCTGTAAATATATCGCACTAATACTCTCACACAGTCAAAAATTCGCCTAATACTCAACTGAACGTCGTCGAGTACCGGTATTTATAGCTAGTCGAATATCTAGACGATTCCTAATTGCGTCGTAGCGTGCGTATGAACTACGTAATTAACTGTGGGCTTGACACAGTCCGCACGGCTGGCGGCATCGAGAACTTTCTCGTAGAAGCGTCTACAAGCACGTACGCCACACGCTTACATTCTGGATCTCTCTGGAACGTTCGATAAACACGTAAATTGTTCTGTCACGTCGTAACACTGCCTCCTCCTTAAACCTGTTCGTCCGGAACCGGCAAACCGTCTCTAAAGTTGTACTTAGCCAGCCGATCTAGGTGGATGACCTTGAATTTTCGCTGTCCTTCCTGTTGAATCCGATAAACAACATCGCTAATTCTTTTTTCACAGTGTAGGGTCCTTCCTAGTTAGACTGAAGCTTAGGTGAGCGATCACGACGGCGCTTTGGATTGAACAACCAGACCTGATCTCCTTCTTGGAAACCCACACTATTGCTGCGAATGTCATACCGAGTTTTCATTTTATCACTGGCAATCTTCAGCCGTCCTCTTACCAAGCGATTCATTTCTCGCAGTTGGTTTTCTAATTGCGAGGAATAGTTCTTTGGCTCTCGGGACTGAGTCTCAGGTGATCCAAACATCAAGTCCCCAGGAAGACGAATCTTCCGCCCAAACACCAATTTTGCTGGAGTCATGCCGGTTGTGTCGTGTACTGATGACCTATACGCCATAAGGAATACTGGTATACGTTGGTCCCAGTCTGTTTGGTTCTCGTCAGCAACTTTCGAAAGATGTTGCTCAAGTGTCCTATTGAATCTCTCAAACATCCCGTCCGACTGAGAATGCAGAGGCGTTGTCCTGGTCTTTCAAATTCCGAGTAGACGGCATAATTCTTTAAACACTCCTGATTCGAAATTTCTCCCTTGATCCGTATGGATTTCAATAGGGGGGGGGGGCTCCATAACGGCAACAGAAGTTGTGAACTAACTCCTCTGCCACAGTGGTAACCTCCTGATTTGGAATTGCGTTGGCTTCCACCCACTTAGTAATGTAGTCACCTACAACCATGATGTACCGGTTTCCATCGTCAGTAACTGGGAATGGTCCAGCAATGTCTATGGCAATTCTCTCGAAAGGTAGTCCAACGTTATACTGTCTCATTTTTCCCCTGCTTCTGGTTTGTGGGCCCCTGCTTGCAGCACATATTTCACACGTCCGAACCCATTCCTCTACGTCGTGGCGAAGATGAAGCCAATAGAATCGCTTCCGTATTTTGTCAAGGGTTTTGTTAACGCTAAGATGGCCTCCAGATGTTCCATCATGCATCTCCTTCAAAACAGACTGCACTTTACTTCGGGGAACTATCAACTGCATGACCACGTCTCGTCCACCTGCACTTTCCCAAGCCCTTTTCAGCAATCCGTTTTCTAAGCTGAGAGATTCCCATTGTGCCCAGTAGCACTTCGGTACCATGGCAGATATCTTGCCAATCCGGGCGGCGACCTTCCTCTTTTGCTGTCAAGATCGGTCCAATGTCTTCATCAGTCATCTGTTCTTGTCGACAGTCTTGTGTTGTCCAGCCGTCAGCCAGGAAATCTACAGTGATGGCTTGAACATGTTCGCTTGAATTTTGTTCTTCCTTTCTGTGGCAATGTTGGCAGTCTTCCGGGCACGGTCTTCGTGATAAGCCATCTGCATTACCATGGAGGCGCCCCCGCCGATGTTGTACCTTGAAGTTGTACTCTTGCAGACGTTCGATCCACCTTGCCAACTGTCCTTCCGGTTTTTTAAATCTCAAGAGCCATGCAAGCGCGGCATGGTCGGTACGTAGTGAAAACTCTCTCCCATAGAGGTATTTATGGAAGTGCTCCAAAGCTCTGATAATTGCCAACAACTCTCTCCTTGTAACTCAATGAGTTGAGTCAGCATTCAGGAATCTCGATCGCTTGGCGTGGCGTGGGAACTGGAGGGGGAGTGGAGCAAGATAAGAGAAGGCTATGATAAGTCGAGTGCTGTCTAAAAATAGATCAGTCGCTGTCTTCCTATTTACATTCATGCATGAATAATTTATATTGTGTTTTAAACCTTTCTCTATTGCATGTTTTGGTGATCATAATCATCATTTATTATTTGTTTTATCTTAATATGTAGGCCTACTGTTTCATATTGTTATTAAAACGTTTTCATAACAACAAAGTAAAGCTATTACTGTAATAAGTCGTTTTTTTTTATTCGTGTAATCTAATATTATGGACCGCCATAAATACAAACTAATCGCCATAAAAAAAAGAAGAATTTAAAAGCGGAAGTGCCAAACGAAAGATTGCAAAAGATAAAGAAAAGAAGAATGAAGAAGTTATAGCTTATTCACGTCGTATGACCGATTAACTTATATGCATGATTATACACGTTCACTTGCCAGCCCAAGTCAGCCTCAAAACTTTTAAGACGGCAAAGTGGTAAGTTCAATAAAAATAATTATAAAAGTTGTCAAGCGCGTAGGCAGTGGCGGATTTACGCATAGGCCACCCAGGCCATTATGTTGTTTTTATAGCAAAGACTTGTTCCGAGCATGGTTGTGTCAATTCGGAGGGCAAAATGGCGGACGTTCCAAATTTGCATGCACCGACTAGTTTTCAACTTTGCCCTCCGATTTTACACAACCCTAGGTCCAAGTGCCACCCTAATTCATCCCATTATAATAAGAAACATTTAAAAATATATTTTTTTAGTAACTTCGCTTATTTCATAAAGATAATAATTCGTCATTTACTTTTCACGAGTTAATATCACTATAGACTAATAATTAACTATTTTCATTGACCTCAGCGCTCAAAGACTGTTAATTATGAAACAATACAATTTAATTATGAAAACATAAACAAATAAATGCGATTTTCTTGAAATTTTATTTTGTGTATTCTGAGACTGTTGTGTTTTGAAATGTAATGGAATTATCCAGCAGTACTAAGTGGTTACTGATTGTATATTAGTACAATGGATGTATGTACTTCCTAATAATATTTTTCAAGTATATGAGCTTTGTAAATCAAAGGAAAAATGTATTCCGTTACTTAAAAATGTAAATATTTTACAAAAAAAAAAAAAAAAAAACAGCGTGAAAATTGTCACAAAATGCTGTTAAGTATTATGAACAGTCGTGAAAGGTGGCGTTGCCCTAAAACTGAATGCAGGAAAGATATTCAAGATATTCAATTACGTTCAAATACTTGGTTGGATTTTTACACTCTTAAAGTTTAATGTTATTATTATTGTTAAAAACCACACAAAAGTTGTTTTTGGAAAATTGGTTGTGCAAAAAAACTGTTTCTAGTTTACATTTATTTTACCTGCTTTAAGTGAAAATATTTGCTTGGAAAATTACATTGGATTGTGGCCGGAGTTTATGACACAAGGTAATATAGATTACTGCATAAAAATGGGCGCCACAGCACTTCAAAATTGTGACGGTGATCTATTTGACTGTAAATCTTTCAAGCAAAGTGACAGAAGTTCTGAAAGAAGTTTTACAAGAAAATGCCAAACAAGTTTTTTTGAGCGGAAAACACGGAACGGTGAAACCATAAAACGTTCATGGCTCTGTTTTTCTCCTAGCAATGGACATGTCTACTGCTATGTATGCAAACTTTTTTCCCGAACACCCTCACAGATTACTCATGGTGGTTATTGTGATTGGAAAAATGCTGCTTCACGTCTGGTTGAACACGAAACTTCTAAAAACCACCTGAATGCTGTAATTGATTTTGCAGGACGCTCTAAAGAAGTGGGGCGTATTGATCAAGAACTGACACGACAAGCAGAAGATGTAACAAAATACTGGCGAAAAGTTCTCAGGAGATTGATAAGTGTGATAGTTTTTATCAGTGAAAGAGTTCTAGCATTTAGAGGTGAAAATCAGACATTTGGATCACCGAGAAACGGTAACTACCTGGGACTACTGGAGCTTATAGCAGAGTATGACAACTTTTTAAGCAATCACATAAAAAACTATTGAAACCGTGGAAGTGGTCACACAAACTACCTATCATCGACGATTTGCAAGGAAGTGCAACTAATTGGCAAACGAGTTTTCAATGAAGTTATCTCTCCAATCAAGCAGTCAAAGTACTATTGCATATCATTAGACTCAACTCCAGACGAAGGTCAAATTGATCAGTTTACTTTGATTTTCAGATATTTAGAGGAACATCCCTGTTGAAAGATTCGTAACATTCATGCCTAACCAGGGCCGCCACAAAGCTAAAGATATGTTTCAAGGCTTGAGCAAGTTTTTGAAAGAGAATGACATAGACATTAAGAACTCCCGTGGTCAGTCTTATGATAATGCTTCTTCAATGAGCGGAAAGTACAATGGCCTTCAAGCGTTGGTACTGGCAGAAAATAATTTAGCAGTATGGGTACCTTGCACTGGGCACTCACTCAATCTTGTAGTGCAGGCTGCTGCCGAGTGCTGCAAGCTTTTTTGGCTTTTTGGAAGAACTTTATGTATATTTTACGGTCTCAACTGACAGATATGAATTTCTGACCGATTGCTTGAAAAAAGCAGAAAATGACAAACCCATTCTCATGCCAAAAAGGACAACAACACGTTGGTCATGCCGAGCAGATGCTACAAAAGCCCTCTTGCGAGGCTATAAAAAATGCACTTTTTGAAATTTCAGAGGACAATGAAGATTCAGGAAAATCACGTGTTACTGCTCTAAGTTTGCATAACAAAATGTCAAAGATGGAAACGGGGCTCTACACAGTATTTTGGGATGTCTTGGGACAAGTAAACAAGACTAGTGAAACTCTGCATAACCCTAGATTGGACGTGAAAACAGCCGCCTCAGCACTGACATCGCTAACAAGCTTCATATGAACAAAACGGGATAGCTTTGAAGAATATGAGGTGAAAGCTACTGAGTTAGCTGATTTCACTGAGTATGAGAGTGAAACACGGCGCAACCGCAAAATAAACGTGCGTTTGGTACCTCTTGACTGTGTCCCAGTCCAAGCACCAGAAGTTAAGCTGACCCCATCAGAAAAATTTCGAACACAGAGTTTCCTTCCTGTCATAGATCAATTTGAATCTTCATTGCGGCAGAGGCTTGAGGCATACAAACTAGTTGATACCCATTTTGGGTTTCTCAACAAGTTGGATACACTTACTAATGAAGAGATAATTACAGCAGCTCAAAACTTAGTAGAAACATATAACAATGACTTAGACGATCAATTGGGAAATTAACTGATTCAGTTCAAGGCTTTTTACCACGAGTTTCAAAAAGATGATGAGGAAAATGAAAAAGTCATTAGTCAGGAGAGGTGGATGTATAAACTCCTCCTAGAAAGAAACGTCAAAGATTGTTTTCCTAATATCGAGGTCGCTCTAAGAATGTACCTGTCACTCATGGTCACTAACTGCAGTGGAGAAAGGTCATTTTCAAAATTGAAGTTGATCAAAAACAGGCTTTGAACATCCATGTTAGAAGACAGGCTCAACGTTTTGGCTTTGCTCAGCATTGAAAGTGATATTTTAAGACAACTAAATTATGAAGATATTATGAGTAGCTTCATTAGTATGAAGTGTAGGCGCAAACCAATTAGCCACTAAGCCATTTCCAAGTTAAGTTATATGTAGTAACTACAATTTAGTAGTAAATTGTACACATAGTATTTTCATACATATTAGTGTCATAGTATTGTATAGTAGTGTAATATTACTCTACTCACTACTGTAGTAATGTAACTTACTGTAGTATAGTATCGTCTTTCAACACACTGCTAATAAATTCATTTCACACCCAAACTTTGTGTTCTTTTTTTAATATAGTTGTTCATAGCAATGTTAATAAATCGTGTTGAATATCTTAATGATTTTCAATTCTTTTCATTTTTATGTCATCAATTCATTAACTTCTAAATACTGTCCAGTAACATTTTCTACAATTTAATAATAAACTTTAAAGGTTTCTGTTTAGGTTTTTAGTTAGAAAATTGCTCTAAAATGCGATTTTAGCAGGTTAATTTTCAAAAAATTTCCGGACCCCCCAGACCCCCGGTAGGGCCCACACCACAGGTTCAGCCTAGGGGTCTACAGATCCAAAATACAGCCATGTTCCAACCCATACAAAAATCTAGGATTGGAACATAATTAAATAGGTTAGCTAACTTGTCCAGCTGTTGTTGCAATTTAGTTACATTTAACTGGTATGGCCTATAGCCTATAAACACAAACAACTGATATCTGTAGACAAGATGGAATGGTCCTAAGGCCTGAGTACTATAAATTTCTATACTATGTGATTCAAACTTTACAACATGTTTAACCTGCCTGTATACAAACTTTTGTTAAAATTCTTTGCATCATAAATTTTATGAACAGTTAAAACATTAGAGAACAATTTCTGTTTACACATGACAACTAATTTTGGCATTTACATTATATATATTTTAATTCCAGATTTTTACTAGGTTACTTTTTTTTACATGTATTCAATAAACTATTCCTTCATATACACAAACAGTAATATATATGGAGGTATATGTGTGTTTATATGTATACGCAGAACCACATTCTCTTGTCTGATATCCAGCTCAACCAAAGTGACATAACCAGCTGGTAACAGTGTCACTGATATTTATGTGCAGGACAAAGCTCCTTCAGTCACCCTTTCTTCTTCTACAGTCTGTTATCTTAACAGGCTCAAAACAGAGGGACTATGGGCATGTGCATAATTTTATTTCAGGGTTTAAAAAAAAGTAGAGGTAGTAAACATTATGGTCACCTATTTCCTAACAACATTTCTGTAGAAACAGAGAATTAATTATTATTAGTTTTAATATGCACAATAAATACATACATTCTTTCTTAACAAGAATATAATTTATTTAAATTATATCATATTTTATAGAATTTTAATATGTTACCGTCATCTTTAGATATATAAAATCTGGAGATTTTTACGTACATAATTTTTTACACAATTAATTCTGACATTATGATTTTATTGTGATTATAATTTGTTTAAGTAGTATACATGTTCTACAGTAAAAGAATTATAGTTATTATATACTGTGTAGGGCTACGTGTACAATATTATATACTATTATCCAACAGATTTTAGTTTTGTAATGATGTTTATACATAATGTCCAGAATATATCTGTGACATTCTTATCTGCAGGGTATTATGGATTTATAATCTGCTGGTAAGCCATGACCAAGAAAGTCATTGTGTTAAACATAAGAACAAATTTTCTTAATGATATTATATTACCAACACAAATGATTTTGTTCTGTATGAGTTAACAGGTAAATTAAACGAAAAAAGTGATTACTGAACTTAATTACTAAGCTTGGTAATAAAATTAAACAAATTTGTTGCCAAATACATTCTTGATAGAGTACTCAGAGTTCAGGTTATTGTGAAAAACATGTTTAACCAAAATAATATAGCATAATTGTTTCAGATAACATGATTTCTCAGACGATCCATGGAAACTATTGTCAGCTGTTAGAAAGTAAGAAGAAAGTACTTTCAAAGGGAAATCACATTAATTGTGTGCAATTAAAATAAAATATTATTTATTTATTTCAGATGGTAGTAATAATAATGATCATGATGATAATAATAATTTGTTTATTTTATTATGTTTTTTGCAGGGCTCCCGCACACCTCTACATCCTGTCAATCCACCCACTGGGACAGAATGGCACCGAGTAGAAGAACAGGGGACAAATATGATTCAGCAGTTCATAGAACCTTAATATATCACACTAGAAAAAGCCATAAATTTGGGGGATTTAGTGTGTCAAGTAAGAAAATACATCTGTCACAAGAAAAAATAGAAGACAGTTGCCTGTAACAAGTCATGCCACAAAACTAATGTAGCAGGTCAAACAAGTGTAGCCAGAGAGTTCTGTCCTCCAGTGCCCATTCAAACATATTTTGTCACTAAAGAAGTTCAGGACATCAACATAGAGGTTGGCAACTTCAATGTATCTTACACAACTGGACTACATGGTCCTGCATGTTCACCAATAAACTTAGAACTTATACAAAATGTACCAGAACTTACACTTTCAAACCAGTGGCAACAGGTCTTGAACTTGTCTACTTTATTTATCAATAATAAATTGTCCTTATTCTGTAGTAAATTGTAATGGGGCAATCCTGAGTAGGTGTAATTTTATTCAATAATATTGTGAAATAAATATATATAAAGTGTTGTAAAAGTGAATGTAACCAGTTGAAGGCCGGTCTGCAGCAACGGTGATTCATATTTATTCTGGCCTAAGACATTAATGGTGTGACGATGTCAACAACCAATCGCATATCTAACATCATTTTGTGACCATATACGGCATAACACGTCATATTATATTTATGCACGTCACTCAACAATGACGTGAACCACACACAAAACAGGATGATGCATTATAAAGAACAGTAAATAATGCATACGTTTGAGACAATTATGTTATGACGATGAAAATTCAAATAGCCGAGAGCGGCGAATAATTGGGTAGCTGTGGTGCTTGCATCCGGCATCTCGCAGCTCTTAGAACACGAACCTTGCTGCAGCCAGACATAAAAAAAGTCTGGTTGTGCGGTTTTAAAACTTTAGTTCATCGAAGGTCGGAAATCACCTATTAATTACTAGCAGGATGGCAGAGGTCACCACAAATAGTGAGAACAACAGATACATCGTGGGAGTACATTTCGGCCCAGCAATTGGAAAACAACAGGCTCCATTTACACGCGGCGTAGATGAAGCCAGCCATCATGTGCACATTCAACTAAGTGTTTGTAAAAATATACAGGTACCTGTTTTAATACCACTAATAGAAATTGATTGCCCCTGGATGATAAAGCGCTATAAAAATAAATAAAAGAAATGTAATTATAATTACTTAATTTGAGAGAGTGAAAGTAATGGAATGCACGTGGTACTGGTGAATCTAAGTTGTGAATGAGTGAGTGAAGTAAGATTTTAAATCACAATTGAATTAACAGTAATGTATTAGAGAGATGACTAACAATGTTTCAGAAGAAAATAGTGCATTAAAACAAATTTTTCCATGATCAAAAGGTGTTGTGCAATCTGTTTGCTCGCACGTGCCTATTGCGTTCTTGATCACTGTAGCCAAAGTTTCGCATAAACGAACCGTGTAATTTCTGAGGGGAGATTTTAAAAAATCAGATGCGTTATTTGGGTTGAGTGTCATTGACAAACACTCTGGCGACTCTGGGCTCTTCTGAAGGTAAGCAGGTGAGTATATTACAGGTGCTACCTCTACCAGCATTACATAGCATGATGGAGGAAAGTTAGTTTACAAAATAATTATTTATAAATTATAATTTATAACCTACTTTATAATTATGATGTAATTTTTGAACAAACATTGTTTTTATAATTAGGAATGTCAATTTACACATTGTTTTTAATAAAAATGGGTATGATAATAAAGTGTCAGGATTGTGGTAATAAATTATTGTTAACTTATGGTATAGGTTTTTTCCTGATATCTGAAAGTTTTTCTGCTGGCTAAATGTAATACCTCCTTGATAAATGTTACTCTCCAATTCTGTCTATTGGATTATCCTAATTCAGTGGTAATTAATCAGTAACAAATTATGGTAAAAAAATTATTTCAGGCAGATCTATGTCTCAGAATTCGAGCTAGCAGAACAGGCTGTTTCTTCTGTATTGTGTGTGGTAATAAATTCAGGATTATGATAATAAATTAGTAATTAATTAGTAATAAATTATAGGTTACGTTTTACCTCAGTATCTGAAAGTTGTTCTGCTAACTCATATTACCTTGCAGAACATTGTCATAGAAGATTTATGTGCAGTTCTATACATTTCAAACAGCTTTCAATGAACTGCACATGGTTTCGTTTCGTTGGCTGTGGACAGGTCCAGTTCAGTGTAGATGTCTTTATTGCTGACAAACCACGGAGCATTGTTTTTGGCACAAATGGTTTTGGTATTGGTTTTTCACTGCAACTTTTCGATAATGGTGATGTTCGATTTTGAAGCAGTTCCCCAAAGCTGTAAGCCAAATGCCTATATGAGCTTGAAGACACATTGTTGTAAGCTAGTACCGTATTCCTTATTTATAGTAGCAATTTTCTGCCCAGGAGCCAATCATATTTGTGAAACTTGATTTTAAGATTTTTCCTCTACAACCAAATATGGTTGTGCCATGTGAGCTGACTACATAAATGCCCGCTGCGCCTAGAGTCTGCAGCCAAGCTTATACCAGATAATGTATGTAGCCATAGTACTATAACGGTACAGATTTGTACTTACACTAATACACAAAATGTGTGTTAGTGTGATTATTTCACAACTTAAACCCAGATAACCTTTTTCTGCAGCTGATTTTCGTCTGTACGACCCTGGAGAAGTAACCTTAAGGTAAGATAAGAGTTTATATAATTTGATATAAATTATACTGTTTCATTGGCGCCCGAACACAGGGACTCGATTATTTTATTATATGATAGAATTTATATTGTTTCAGTACTTGGCACTAAAATTGAGACGAGGAATAGAGAAAGGCTGGATGTTAACACTAAAAGCACTGTCCAATCAGAATTTTACAAAATGTGCGTACATTATTATTGTATACTCATACAATATATTACATATTATTTATTGTATACTAATGACAGCAAAGTACACTAAAATCGTATGTTCATACAAATCTCTAAAACAGGATGTTCATATGACAACAAATATAATATTCAACAAACAGATAGGTTTACCATACAGTTACTTGATGTTTACAAACAACCACTAAATGTTTGACCATAATAATAATAATAATAATAATAATAACAAAAAATAATAATTCAATATTTGATTTATTAAGGAACATATAAAAAAGTTTAATAAACAATTTCTTTAAAACAATAAACAAATGACAGAAACATTTAATAAACTTAATATTCCTTCTTTGATACTTAGTGTAAGCTCACTGAAACTAATAAACAAACAAACATTGCAATAATTCTACTGTTGGGCAATGGTCGGTTGCTCACTGGTTATTATAACTAGACATTTCAGCCACCCACAGGAGGCCTTCTTCAGCATTAAAAATAATTAAAAGTCATTTGACAAAGGATGGTAAGGTGAACGTACCCCTAGTTGAGGTGAAAGCAATTACTGAAGAAAGGCTCCAGTGGGTGGCTGAAATGCCAACTTATGATAACACCAGTGAGCAATCGACCATGGCCCAACAGACTGGAAATTAATTCTTGGATTTCGTTGTCAATGATGTGTCCGTTAATTTAACTAAATATAATTATTTCACTACCAACTCAGAATACAAGGTTTTTTGTACTAAAAACGTGAAGTTTTACCTCATAGCCTTAACCAATTTTCGCTTTTAAAAGCTTCTTCAGAGGCTGCCGCTGGGAGCACTGTCCGTCTTGTTGTACGCGACGGTATCGACTTTTGAGAGATCGATATCGTGTGTGTGGGGTGTGATATGTTCGAATAATGTGTGTGATTTGAATTGTGTCTGTTCGTTTATGATGTCATTTTTATGTGTTTTTGTGTGTTTGTATATTTCCAATTGTTCTAGAGTGTCTAGTTTTCGGCCTTTTGTGTGTACGTGTAGAATGTCCATGTTATTGTCGATGTTTTTTGTACGTGTGGTTTGCTTCAATGAGGTGGTTTGCAAAGGTGGATTCTGTAGCTGAGTGTAGTGCCTTTGTGTGTTCAATGTATCTATGTTCAAAGCTACATCCTGTCTGCCCTATGTAGAATTTGTTGCAAACTGAGCAATTTAGTTTGTAAACACCAGGTAGATCGAATTTGTTTTGTGCTTTTGGTGTGTGTTCTGTTTTGTTAGTAGTTTTGTATGCGATTCTGTATCCTGCTTTTTTGAAATTGTGGGCTATTTTTTCAGTTTGGTTGTTGATGTATGTTAGTGTTATGAATTTGTTGTTTTCTGACTTTGTCTGTTGTTTGTTTTGTGTGGGAGTTTATAGACTATTGTTCTGTTGTATCAGTTGGATTCTGCTAGATATTTTATCGTGTTTAGTTCGTCTTTTACCAACTTTACGTTTTTTTCCCACGGTAGTGAAATAATTACACAGGCCTGCATTTTTTCGGTTGCATCATGTTTTTCAAGTTTTGATGATGGATTCCTGTGTATGTTTGTGCGCTGAATCCAAAAATGACCTTAGTTTCTTTCCATCACGTCAGAATTTTTTGCAAATCGCAATTTGCCAAATGTAGTATATGTCGAAAAATATCACAAATATGAGACTTAATGACAGAGTGAAATAGGTTTGTTTCGTATAAAATGTATTATTTTGCGGCTTATAATAGACAAAATATAATAGAATATATTTAAAATTTGTTCTCCAGAAAATTAAGTACGACGATCATAAGTGGATCATGTGTGGTGATCTCAAAGTAATATCGATGATCCTTGGACAGCAAAGTGGGTACACAAAGTTTCCTTGTTTTTTATGTGAGTGGGATAGCAGAGACAGGGAAAATCATTGGAAACAGAAAGATTGGCCACAACGGGCTTCATTGGAACCTGGAGTAAAAAATGTGCTCCAAAAACCTCTGATCGAGTCGACGAAAGTTCTCCTTCCACCTCTACATATTAAATTAGGCTTGATGAAGCAATTTATGAAAGCCTTACCAAAAGATGGTAAATGTTTCCAGTACATTTGTAACAAATTTCCAGCCTTGTCAACCGCAAAACTAAAAGAGGGTGTCTTTACGGGTCCGGACATTAGAAAACTTTGCAAAGATGGAAATTTTGAAAAAGAAATGGAAGTTGCTGAAAAAGAAGCCTGGGTCCCCTTTAAAGACGTAGTAACCAAGTTTCTGGGCAACAAGAAGGATCCGAATTTCAAGTCTATCGTTGAGACTATGCTGCAGAAGTACCAAAATTTAGGCTGTTCCATGAGTTTGAAGGTTCATTTCCTACATTCACATTTGGACTACTTTCCTGAGAATCTGGGTGCTGTTAGTGAAGAGATGGATGAGAGATTTCATCAGGACATCAAAGAAATGGAAAAGCGTTACCAAGGAAGATGGAATACTACAATGATGGCGGACTATTGCTGGATGTTGCACCGAGATGATCCCAGAAGAGCACATGCACGGAAAAGCCTGAAACAGAGCATGGCTGGTCCAAAAAGACGTCGACACAACGACTAAAATCGTGAGTTTTTATTTTCTATATTTCTGTATTCTATTATATTATGTCTATTATAAACCGCAAAATAATACGTTTTATACGAAACAAACCTATTTCACTCTGTCATTAAGTCTCATATTTGTGATATTTTTCGACATATACTACATTTGGCAAATTGCGATTTGCAAAAAATTCTGACGTGATGGAAAAAAACTAAGGTCATTTTTGGATTCAGCGCACAAACATACATAGAAATCAATCATCAAAAATTACAAAACAGAACCATCGCAGGCTTGTGTTATATTTAGGAAATTAATTCTTGGTAAAGAGGATATGTGAGTGTCAATTGAAAATATAAATAATGATATGCAAATACAAAATAATGTATGCTGATTAGCATGTTTGCATCTGTTTATTCATTTTTTTTATATAAATAAGTTGATAAATAATAATAAATAATAACATAAAAATTAATTAAATAAAAAACAATAGATTTAAACAAAATGATGATACAATATGAATATGATATGACTATATTTGCGTTTGATCTAGCATTCTGTTACAGCTGTGCATCCAATCTACAGGGTCCGCCAGTGAAGCGGGAAATTTTGAAAGTCCAATAGTTCATTTTCTGCTCACGAGAGGGCGTGGAGGTTTTCGATTGTTGTTTTACATTTAATGCCATTTGTTAAACATGGAGCAGTGGTCCGGTGCACAGCGTGCTTTCTGCGTAAAATCGTTTTATAAGAATGGTGACTGTGTGACTTCTGTAGAACGATTGTTTCGTAATCATTTCAATATTCCACGACATGGAAGAGTGCCGTCCGCTCATGCAATTATGTCAAGGGTGAAAAAGTTTGAAGAAACTGGTTCCACATTAAACTTAAAGCATAGAGGAGTAACAAGGTCTGTAAGGACAGAGGAAAACATTGAAAGAGTTCGAGTAGCATTGACGTGTAGTCCACAACGTTCCGCAATGAAACATGCATCCGCACTAAACATTAGTGACACATCGTTACGACGAATTTTGCATAAAGACTTATCTTTTCATCCTTACAAAATTCAAGTAATCCAGGAGTTGAAAGATGGCGATATGCTGGCTCGCAGGATTTTCAGCGAAGAAATATTGCGACGTGTAAATGATGATGAAAACTTCATTCACCGCATGTTTATGTCAGATGAAGCACATTTTCATTTGAATGGATATGTAAACAAACAAAATAGTCGATATTGGAATGATGAAAACCCAGGTGAGTTGCATGAAAAGCCATTACACAGTCCGAAAGTTACGGTGTGGTGTCCAGTTTCATCATCTGGCATTATTGGGCCATATTTTTTCCAAGACGATAGAGGAAACACCACAACTGTCAATGCAGACCGCTACACACACATGGTCAGAACATTTTTGATGCAACAGCTCCCTAGGTTTCCGGAAATTAATTTTTTCCAGCAGGATGGGGCCACAAGTCATACTGCTCGTGTGTCCATGGCTGCTTTAAGAGAACTCTTCCCGGACGGACTCATATCCAGATATGGCGACATCTCGTGGCCTGCAAGATCCCCAGATTTGTCCGCATGCAATTTTTTGCTTTGGGGATTTCTGAAGAGCAGGGTGTACATTGATAGACCGCACACTATACCGGAATTAAAAACAAATATCAGACAAGAAATTGCACGGATTCAACCTGACCTGCTTCGTCGAGTGATGGAAAATTTTCGGTCAAGATTAGAAGAATGTTTACACAGAAATGGCTCTCACTTGAGCGGTGTTATTTTTAAAAAGTAAAATAATGGCATACTTTACTCAACTCAAATCTGTAAAAAAATTCTGATAATAAATGTTTCATGAAAAAATTGGGTACTTTTAATTTTCCTGCTTCACTGGTGGACCCTGTACAAGTGAAATGCTTCATTCTTAATAATTTTATTACAAAAGCCATAAATTTGACCCTTTAAAATTATAAAAATCAATTGAAATTTAAGACTTAACTGGTAGGCCTATGGACAGTGATACATTGTCTCGTAGGACTTGGGTATGTTTCTTGGTTTTCCAAATTAAATGTTATATGAATTAAACAGTTAATATACTAATACTAATGTACTGATTTCATATTTTAATTCAATAAATGAATCTTTTGACCTTTAATCTTATTATTCCTATAGCTGACCTTTAGTTTTCTATCTATATATATAAACAGCCCTTAATTATATAATCTGAAATTTTAGCTAATTCAATAGACTGACGGCTCCATAACATAATAACGCGAATCTACTGAACAATTCTTGTACTTATTGATTCATCACACAAAAATTTGAGTTAACACAGTTTATAACACAATCTTATTATTACAATACTATGTGTTTGAAAATCCAAATAAGTAGATTATTCGAGCTAACTTTTATTCAAATTGATCCATATTATTAACTGTCCAGTGCGCATACGTACATGGCTCAGATTTAAGTCAGTTCACGTCATTAATTACAACAGCATTGTCCAACTGATGTAATTATGCAAAACCGGTACCACCAGAGTGATTATCCACCATGATTTGTGAAAACTCGTTGCCTTGTTTTTGTTGTCAGTGCTCAGCGGGCAGAAGTCTGTGTTACAATAGTCTGGCTTTATTACATCAGTGAATTTTGCCTTTATATACTTCCATGAACAGACACCCTCATCGCATCCTTCGTAGTCGACAACTTTCTCGTTCTGATAAAACACTATCCGGTTTTCTTCACCTGATGTACATCTGCAACATTAATGGCAGATTTAATTGAAGAAGTGCTTATACATAGCATTAAGATATCCCCTTGTGTATTCCTTCTGCTGCATTAGTAATATTGCTCCATCTTGTTCCCTCTTTGTTACTTTCCCCTTGTGTGTGTGTGTGTGTTCTCGTATCACTGTTGACACCTTGTTTATTTATCAGTGTCACAAATAATTTTTCACAAGTAAATATATTACACAGAAAACACAAAGTTCAATTCAGAACTGTGATATTGATTATTGACTCAATTATAATTTATACTAACGAAAAGATAACACAAATATAATATTGATCCACAAATGTGGTATCAAATACACACACTAATTCTGTAACTCACTTAACCTAATCTCAATACAGACTGACTTAAAACTGTCTACCACCCAGGGGCGAACCTAGAGGGGGGATATGGGAGATATATCCCCCCCCAAAATTCCAAAGTGTTGGAGCAAAATGTTTTAACTGGTTTCATGTTTTTTTTAATGTAATTAATTGACTTCCAAGTTTTGTCAAACTCAAAAACTTACTATTTAGGTCAATGACAAGTTCAAATAATCTACAGTAATAGGGCTTATACTCAATTATAAATAGAACAGATGTTGAAAGAAATGATGAAACATGAAAAAGTCGACTTGAAAGAGAGTAGGAAAACACGATGTTCCGCTGGTTACAAGCAACTTGAAACATATGATTCATGTGACGTCATGCTTTACACTACGTACGCTTGACCCATGTCAGCTGATTTATTTAATTCTGTAACTAAGGAACTGTTTGCTTTTACCCGCTAGTTGGCCGTAAACCGAGGCCTACGAAAAAGACAGGTGAAAGCGCGTACAACGATTTTTTAAAGTCACGTGACGTTAGCAGTTGAACAGTTCCAGTATTATCCTATGTAGTCGCGTAATCAACGCGCTTTATTTTACCAAATTTACTTAAATTCTTAAATATGTTGGATTTTTTTAAAAATGGAACATGCAATAAACATATAATGAAACATACATAATCCAAATATTTTTTAAAATATAGAGAAGGATAGATAAAACATTTATGTAACAAAGTATATAGTAATATTTATTTCTTCGGTTTTTTAACTTTCTGTTTTTTCTATTTTTACTTTTGAAAAAGACTGACAATAATTATATTTTTTAACAAAATTATTTAACATCATTTTACATGCTGTAAAATTTATACTCACAACCCTGTCGGATACATTTATATCCACAGCAATTATATACATCATTTCTTAATTATATTATATCACTTTCTTAATTTTAACATTTTAACGTTCACTTTAAAGTATTTATGTTCTACAGAAAGGTATTATTAGGCTTGCAAGACAAGCTGGAAGCCTATCTGATGTATCTTTTTAATTGATTTTAATGAAATTAATGAATTACAGCTATTACTTGCTAATTAGTTTTAATTTTTGGTACGATTTTCATTGTAATATGAGAAAAATAATACTCTAAGAAAACGATATGTGGTTGAAAAACATTCCCCCTCCCAAAATGAAATCCTAGGTTCGCCCCTGCTACCACCATTTATAAATAGTATGGATAATGACATCATTCACTAACATGCATAATTTACTACTATAGCCCAGAATATTCCAGGCACCCATTCATGAATATTGCAGAATAAACTACATTAACTGTAAATGTATTTTTACATTGATACAGATCACACATGATGTAGGTGTAATATAAATATATATATATATATATATAACATAACCTACGTATTATTCTAACCTGTGCATTATTCTAATGACAAAATAGTTGTAACAACATCAGTCCGTATTGAATAACTTGTTTAAAAAAAATCAGCATAAAGAAGTGCCACGAGAACTGTACAGCAATTCCAAAAAATTATGTGGGAAATGGGGGGAGGATATTGTACACATTGAAAAGAAATGAGAGAGTGGGTGACTGTACACAAAGAAGTTGTGGAGAGATTGATGGAATATTTCACAGAGAAACTGTAATGGACAATATGAAAGATGAAGTTATCTGTTAACCACTTGAGTTAATACCAATAATTTTAGCCAAGAAGAAACAGCAAGATATATATAATAATTAAAAAGTGGAAAAGCAAGGGGTCCAGATGTCATTTTAGGAGAATGTTCGAAACAATTAAGAAATTATAGAAACTTTTGGGCATCTCTGTAATAAAGATAGATACCTAGAGAATGTACAGAAAGAATCGTAGTTAAAATAACAAAGAAAGGAGACTCTACCAAATGTGAGGACTGGATTTCCATAACTCTTCTGTGTATAGCAAGTGAAAGCATAACCAGGGACGCCCTCAGAGCTTCTTCCGCCCTGTGCAGTATTTATTAGTGCCGCTTGCTCCCTATTTTCACTCTGAACACATTCACACACACTAGACCTACTCTAAAGATACGGTGATTGCCTTCAAATGACAACTAGGAATGTTTACATTGTATTTATCAAATAACTAGAACTTTTTCGCATTTACAATGCGACGAATGGCTACAATAAAAATTGTAAGGACAATACAGTTGACTCATGGAAGGCAGCACTCATTGTCAGGTTTACATTCTCTTGTTCACGAGATTTTGACTCTTCATTAAACTCCGCTGACTTATACATAAAGTAATTCTTACTGATCTTACATATTGTGATGAAATTAAGCGAATAACTTTATTTTTCCCCTCAATTTCAAAACTTTATATCCCAGAATCTGCCGCCCTTCATATTTTTCTGCCCTGGGTGGTGGCATGGTTCGCCCCTGCCTGGAGCCAGGCCTGAGCATAACATAAAGGTGAATAGGGGTAACTTATTGGATGACATTCTTATTATAAAGGTGAAATTGGGCAACATAACTCAATAGAATTAAGGGTAAAGTCTAATGGCCAAACCAATCAGGGTTTACAGCTAACAAATCAATTTAGATCAAGATACACTCTTTGAATCATCACAGAACAGTCTTTATAGTGGCAGAGTAAGCTGTCGATTTGTCATGTTATTGATTCGTTTCCATGAAGGCTTGACCCTTCAAATGGAGAAAAACTGTGGGAAATTGTAAAAAAACATGGTCTGCCAGGCAAATACATGACGGAATGATGAAGAAGTTATTTAATGAAGGAACAGCTGCAAAAATATTGCATGACGGAAATTGAAAAAAAAAAAAGGATAGAACCTCTTCCTGACATTGTTTATCATTTCAACTGCATTTGAAGAACCTAGTGGTGTATGGATGGATGTTGTATCCAGTTGTTTTCCAGTCACAAAGAAATTCACAACAACATGTAGACACAAACTACCAGTGGTCTAAAATCCATAATACATTATGTGATATGTAAACATAAAAATGAAAGCACATGTTGACAATGTGAAAGTTCGACAAAAGACTCAGATCGTCACCTTCTTAGAGTAATGCTACATATGCCATTTTGTAAACTCCAACAGACGACAAAGCAAACTGAGAATATAACAGCTAGAATAGGGTAGGTACCTGGAGTGGTGCTCCAGGGCCCCAGGTAAAGAAGTTACATTTGGCCCTCAAATGGCAAAATAATTAATTGATTAAACGTTTACATTTTAGCATGGAACATGTTTTTGTTGAGGGTGAAACACCGAAAGGGGTAGCATACAAGGATCGACCACAAGTTGACCCAAATAATTTTGACTTTCTTTTAGGCTATTTTTTATTTTTAAAAATTAATTATCCCAAAAATATAATAATTTTGGTTTTCTATTATTTTTAATTAAAAAAATTAATTAATCAAGTCCAAAATTTTGTTAAGTTCAAAAAAAGGCAGCCTTGTATCGACCATGGGTAATACCATGTTAAAGTAATACATAAGATTTTTATTCAAGTAAAACTTTTTTACCATATTATAAGTATATTCCTTATATTTTCAAACTAATACAAAAAGTATTAGAATATAATATGACAAATAAAAACTTGGTCGCCCTAAAATATTGTATTTTTTATAATTTCATAAATGAGTTATTTTATTTTAAATTAGCTAATGTTGTGCTTTTAATTCTTCCATATCAAATTCCTAGCAGGTCAATTATAAATTTAGTCTGCCTGTCTACAATATAATGAAAATTTGGTAATTAGAAAAGAATTTAAGGATTCAGAGGAATGTAAAAGGCCTTCATTTTGAAAATAGGAAAAGGTAAGTCTTTGATGGGATTTATTTTAGGTCCCCCTGAATATCCTAGCTATGCCTTTAGGAAAAGGTGCCCACAGCATGGTGCAATGGTGCAAGTCACACCACAGGAATTTTTGGGGGAGATTTTTCATAATCATCTTTTTTCTTTCATAATCCCTTGTTGGAAACAGAAGTTACATGAATTTAAGCCAGTTGCATAACCAGGCGCTCAGTGACCCCCTTACAAGCATCGTAAATCAAACAAATCAATCAGTAAAAAAAAAGAATGTAATTATAAAATCAAGTTAGATTATCTTGATAATGTCTAATGTTTATTAATTATGTTAGGCCAGGTTTGACCAGGCTTTTACATTTCTCATAATTTAGTTACTGATTGGGCTTAATGGTAAACCTTTTATTTATAAAAAGAATAACATTAATTTCTTGATTCCAATAATTGCTTAAATGGCTTTAGTTTTACAAAAAGTTTTGGATAAAACCCCAAGATCCACTGTTAACTGGGAGTTATGCCATACCCGCATATTGTTTTCCCCCTACCCACGAAATCAAGTTTGGGGGATTTTGGGATACTTTGGGGAGGATTGTACCATGCTCTTTGGGGGGGGGGCACCTCTGCCTTTAGAGAACTACACAAAACCAAGAGAAATACACTGGAACATCTTTGATGAACTGATTGTATCTCTTGTATTTTAAACCTCAAGATGTACTGTAATTACTTAATTGCAACATGTTTTTGGCATTACACTCTGTCTACTATCACTCTTATTGATTTGTTATATCTTGTTGTCTGGTAAAGTAATTACATTGTATAGTAATTACTTTATCAATTAATGAGTCAACATGTTAATGATGGTTTAACATGTAACAAGTAAGTAAATACACTAGGCAGTAGGCTGGACTTCATGTCGCATTGTAACAATTTATGCTGCAAGTATGAATAATATATTTATATAAAATAAGATTTTTTTATTTTCATCACATGAATATTTAGTCATGTGAAGTCAAACACACTTTTGTGTAATGATTAATTTTACATTACGTCTGTCTAGGTCCAGGTCCTTCTCTACTAGTAGTTGCATCTCCTTTTGATTTTGAAATGCTTGGCTTCTAATTTGTACTCTCAATTTCACTTCAAAGAAGAAAGTAAAAGTAAGAATGTGAGGGACATATGAGGCAAAATCATATTTTAACTGTGCCTTATTCTAACAGAAGCATACAAGTTATACAACATTGCCTCAGTAATATACAATTCATAATATCAGTAACATTGCCTCACTGTTCTTATGAAGAACAGTTCCTCCCCTGTTAGGACACATAGGCCTACATATCTGTAGACTGCACAGTTTTCAACACTATCTTTATATGTAAGTTGGATTCTCTATTTTACTTAAATTGTTATCCTTTTTCCATATTTTCTAAGGCAACTTATTTATTTTCAACATTACGTTTTCATACAGCAATATTGCTAAAAATCTAGAATGAATCCTGAGGTGAGGTTCTACTACCAAAGGAAGGAGAGCCGGCATAAGAAGGAAAAGAAAAAATGGATCTTAAGTATAAAAAGTATTGTATTAGCTGCCTGAAAAAGTCCTAATTATCAATATCTTAGAAATTACTCCTTTATAAACAAGTCCTAAATCTCATTTTTTAAAAGTACATGTACATAAAATTAAAGTGTCACAGTATAAATGCTTTGCAATATTGTGGATGCCTTATGGTATTTACAAAATGATTATATCCATAGAGATTTAAAGAGAGGTTTTAGAGTTTTCAGCCGCAAACAAATTTTACATCCACATAAATCAATGCATTGATATTACTTTTATTCAGGGCCTGATTTACCATTAGGCTGAGTAGGCTGTAGCTTAGGATGCAAGCTTTTGGAGGGCACAAAAATGTAACAGAACAAAACAATAAAAAAACTCATGTAAATAAAATAGAAAATTCCAATGTAAAAGAAAAGCTAGCAACTTGTTGAAAATATCAATTTTAATTTATATCAATTTGTTTCCTGCACAGTGTATTTATTTAAAAACCTTTTTGAAAGAAAGTAAATTTTTTGGAATATAAGAAACTGAAACTAACAAACCAAATCAAAAGGAAAAGAAGCATTCTGTGACATGTATTCTCCTAAAGGTCTTAAAATCATGTAATATAGAATCAGTATTCCCAAATGTTGAAGTTAGAGAATTTTTTTAGCATGGTAGTCACAAATTGTAGCAGAGAAAGATTGTTTTCAGCCCTAAGGTGGTCAAAAATTTATTTAAAGTCTACCTTGGACTATGAAAGAAATGAAGTCCCTGGCACTTTTATTAATTGAACATGACTGCTGCATAACATTTCTTTTTAATGAAAAGATCATCAATTTACAGCTGCACAAACTGTAAAAATAAGTTTTAAGTAAAAAAAAATGTTTCAGCAAACAAGACAAACTTTTGTTTGTACAACTCACATGTTCCTAAATAATAAGTAGCCTACAATATATGAGTAAATCGTACGTAATACTCGTGATTGAGACCTTGGAAGGTAAATTGTGGGGGGGGAGGCAAAAAATTCACAGCCTAGGGTGCTAATTTCCTTTAAGTCAGTCCCTTCTTTTATATACAATAAAATGTAATAAATCACACTAGATTTTACATTGAGTATGTCTCCACTGACCATACAAATGTAGTAGGTACTGGTATTTACTCACTTGTAAAACACAGCCATTATGTTTGCTGCAAATGGCAGAATAAGAGAAGAACGAAACTTTCTGTTTTTCATCTCATTGTAATTTGTGTGTGTTGGTGGTTGTGCATCTTTATTGAATCCAAAACGAGAGGAAAGCATGTTGATTTGCAATTCATGTGAGAAGTAAAATATTCCACTAGGTTGTCCCTTTGTTGTATTCTCTAGCTTGCTGGAAACGAAAGAAATTGTTATTAATTAGCAATCAAAACAGCCACTAATGTAGGCCTACACGTACGAGATCTAACCTAGTATCTGACCATTTTGAATATTAAGGGGGCTTGTTGTTTCAGAGCAATCCAGTGCCCAGTAATTACACAATTTATTCTCTAGGCGATGCGTGGAAATGATTATTCTCGAATCTCAGCAGGGGGATAAATATAAGTGTCAGCAGCTGTCCCAATTCAGCTAGTTTTTGGACCAGTACTATAGTGCGGCTCAGAATATTATTGTGACTTACGAATTTAATGTATTGGTTACAGTGTGAAACTGTAATAAGGTGATATTTATTGTTGTGTGTTGGACAAATTTAACTTGAATTATTGTATAAGAGTGTCTTTGTTTATTTCTATCTATTGTTTGTTTCTAATTAAAGTTGTAGTTAGTGACTTCATGTGGTCTCAGTTATACTGTTTTCACTGTACAATACACAATAATAATCAGTGTGGCTGTTGTAACGATATGTAGTAAACCACACATACATATAGCTATGTAAATATTGTTTTTATAAGTACACAATAAACAATCTGATTAACCACAAAATTCAGTTTATAGAATTTGTAGTTTACTACTGAAAACTGAGAAGCAAACAAAAATTAATTATATTTCTATTAACACATACAGCACATGTTCATCATCTATTTGGCAACAGTCTGATCTATCTACATTTCCATTGCGAGTATCATTTTCAAAACCTAATGATAATTCCTCATCACAAGAGCAGATGAGGCATCTCATGACATGAGTAGAGATAAAGTTGGAATAGTGTTTACAAGTTCTCAGTGATACTTGGATGATGAACTACATAAAAAAGACATACCAGTGAAATTCATGAAATCACAGAGGTTGTGTTGGCTGGGACATGTGGGAAGAATGCTGAAGGGAAGATTATATACTACTAGATGTAGAGGCAGACCAAGGATGAGATGGTTGGATGGCGTAACATAGCTAGCATGGAAATTAGTGGGTGAAGAGGAAGGGCAGAGAACAGGGAAGCATGGAGGAGTATCACTGAGGAGGCTAAAGCCCACCAAAGGCTGTAATGCCATATAAAAAGAAGAAGAAGAAGAAGAAGAAGAAGTGATATTCGGACAAGTTATGGCCAACAAAATTCAAGTGAAGAAGATAATAGGCACGCCAGCCACACAAATTTACAAGAAGAAATAAAAAATAAACTAATATAGAATATTGAAACTTTCAACTTGTGAAACTTACTTGTCTTTTCTTCCCGTACACGTTTCGGCGTGATGTGCGCCTTCGTCAGCTTTGAGACAGACTGCCATTAACTTGTAACGGTTTTTATTTTGAAAGGTTGTCACCGGACAAAAGGCTTGCCGCATGACAAATGGCGCCAATCGTACACTCTAGTTTTTTTTTTTTTTTGCCCTAAAAAGGACCTGGTGGCGAGAAAGCTGATGTTGGTCGTGCCGCGCTGAGATGTTTGGCGGCTACGCCCGCTGTTCGTGGTGTACTGCAGTTCTCCTCTTCTTTCGGCATCGGGTGTAGAGTCGGTTGCCGGCCCAGCGACGTCCTATCGCTGGCGCGGAACTGGAGGGCGAAGACGCAAGAACGCCGGTTCTATTCTTCGGCCGTTCCTTCCGGTTGACTCCGCGCTGATGTCGTCCGAGAGAGGTGAGGGTGAAGTGCGTCCGATGGCGTGGCGATAAAGTGTCCAAAATTTTCTGCCGGCCCGGGTTTTATTAACTAACCGGGATCGCTGATTGACTCGCTCCGAATGCTGATGCCGGATTGGCTCGCTGTGTCCACCGCTGGTACCGGAGAGCAGATGTTCGCATACCGCTGCCGTCACAACTCCACCGATATTTTTTTTTTTTTTTTTTTTTTTTTCGCTCTGGGCTTTGCGGTTGTGCGTCGCAGAGACGAACCGCACGGGAACTGAGTTCCGAGCTACCATCTGGAGCTCCTGCCTCGTGGCCCTGCCCAAGTAGGGCGCGTGCTCTATAGCAGGCCGATTCTCGGCTGTTGTGCTAGCCTACGCTAGCGCAGTATGCACCGAGGGCGTTTCCACGAATCACCTGGGCGTATACGGTACCTTCCCAGCCCAGTCACTAGAGGATTGCCTGGGAACCTCGCCGCACGTGCATAAAATTTGCGTGCAAGCCGCCTGAAAGTGTCGTCTAAGGAGCGGACGCCAAGTCCTCTCCTTAGAAGGCGAGATGAGAAGCGACGGGGGACTTTGGCCGCTAGCCGAAGCCCCCTGTCGAGGACGCTCTGCAACTTCTTTTTATGCATTGCGGCGAGGTAACCCCAGACCGGGCAGGCGTAGGTAATGACCGGCAGCAGATACGCGCCGACGATCATCCTACCCAATTTCCTGGTCATGGCTGAGCTGATCAGGAGTGGAAACAGTGCGCACAGGCGAGTGGATGCTCGCTTTAGAACTGTCTGTGCGTGGGTACGCCAGGTGAGCCGACGGTCGAGGTGTAAGCCGAGGTACTTGACCTCGTTGGACCAGCGCAAGTACGTTCTGCCGATACGTAGTTGCCTAACGGGGTTCTTCCGTCGCTTGGAGAATTCGACGGCTACGCTCTTGGTGGCGTTGAGTTGCACTCTCCAATTCTCAGTCCAGTCCACGAGCGTGTCGAGCTGGCGCTGCAGTCTTAGGACGGCCCTTTCCTCATGACGATCGGCCGTAAATACGGCCGTGTCGTCAGCGAAGAGGGCCATCTGGACTCCAGGCTGTCTCGGCACGTCGTTGACGTAGATCGAGAACAGAAGGGGGCCTAGAACACTACCTTGAGGGACGCCGGCTGTGATTCGTCTCTCGGAAGAGACAGAATCGCCAACTCTCACGCAGAAGGTCCTCTCCGTCAGAAAGCTAGCAACCAGATGGAGGTAGCAGTCCGGGAGCTGGACTTCCCTAAGTTTGAATAAAAGGCCATCATGCCATACGCTGTCGAAGGCTTTCTCAACATCTAAGAAACAGCCAACGGTCCGTTCTCTCCGACACCCGGCTTCCGTGATGCTTTCCACCAGTCTCATCAGTTGATGAGTGGTCGAATGCCCCACACGAAAGCCGAACTGTTCGGGGACCAGCACGTCAAAGTTGGTTAGATGCTCTCGTACACGACGCTGCACGAGGCGCTCAAAAACCTTGGACGTAGCGGAAAGTAGGCTGATAGGCCGGAGGTTTTCCGAGCGGGTGGTATCCTTTCCCTGCTTCGGGATCACGATAACCGTCGCCTTTCTCCATTTCTTGGGAAAGTAGGCCAGTCTAAGACACGCGTTGAACAAATCAGTCAAGAATTGAACTCCAGGCTCGGGAAGAAGTCGTAGAGCGGTGTTGGTAACACCGTCCGGGCCTGGAGCCTTTCTTGGCTGAAGTTCAGCGAGCCGATCTGAGACCTCTTCCAAAGAGATGGGTTCGGGCTCCGCCGTGATCGGAAGAGACAGAAAGTCTTCCACAGCCATCTCGACTTGTTCGTCCAAGTCCCAGTCCATGGGCGGGTTGGGAGCGAACTGACGCTCGAAACACAAGCCCAAGTACTCGGCCTTCTCCTCCGGGCGACCCAGGAGTCGACCGAACGGTCCAACAATGGCGGGAAGTGGAGGTCGGCGCCTCCGTCCCGTCAATGCGGTAGGTATTCTGTACGGGTGAGATTGCGGGTCCGCATCCCCCGTTCGGGCCACGTCGAGTTCCCAACAGCTACGTCGGAACGCCTTCAGACTGCCACGCAGTCGTCCGGTGAGCCGATTGTATGCTGCCTTATCGGCCGGATCACGGGTCCTCTGCCAACGTTTCCGGAAGTAATTCCTCTCGCGAGCGAGAAGAGAGACTTCCTCAGGGATGCGTTGGTAGTCAGGCGTGAAGCCAGCTCGCGTACGTGAAGACACGCCTATAGCCGAGATGATTGCCTCTTCGATTCCCGCAACTGCTTCGTCTAGGAGGCGAACGGAATCGAGTGGGGCCGCTGGCGGCAATCTACGGCACAAGGCCGGGCCGTAGCGATCCCAATCGATGACCTTCTGCTTGTCAGAACGTGCATAGGCGTGCTGGGTAGCGACGTGGACCAAGATAGGGTTGTGGTCGGATGTCAGCTCCGTAAGTGAGAATACCTCGACCGGACAGACAATTCCTTGGGTCACCGCGATGTCCAGAACATCGGGAGCCGCGTTAGGCAGTGACGGAAAGAACGTGGGTTGCGCTGGACCAAACACCATCGCCCGGCGCGATTCAACAAAACTGAGCAAGCGCCTCCCGTTCGGAGTAGTCAGGCGACTATTCCAAACGCGATGCTTGCAATTCAGATCGCCGGCCAAAATTACCCTTCGATGGGAATCGAAGATGACGTCCAGGTCGCTGACAAGGAGTTCAGCTTGTGGGGGCTTGTAAGCTGAGACCACGAGGACGCCGCCAAGAGCTCCGTGGACCTCAATGGCGGTGGCCTCTAGGTTGGTAAGCTGCGGCAAAGCGACACGATGATGACCTATGGAGGTCCTCACCGCGATCGCCGTGCCGCCTCCTCGTCGGCCAACTCGGTCATCCCGATAAACCACGTAATTAGGTAATCGAAACCGGTTCGCCGGGGTCAGGTGGGTTTCCCCGAGGAGAAGTACGTCGGGTTTGAACCGAGCCAGGAATTCAAGAAGGTCGGAATGCTTGGTACCGATGTTATTAGCATTCCAGGCTACGAGCGAGAGATCTCGTCTAAGGGCTCGGTTCATAGAAGACCTATGACTTCGCAGGCTTCCACCAAGAGCATGAATCTCTCAGTTGGGTCAGCAGTTTCCAGGCGGGCTCGGATGGACCTGAAGAGAGATGCGACTTTCGGGAGGTCGTAGCTAGACAGAAAGCCGCGGACGAACTGTGCGTCATTGGAACTGACGGACTGGGTGGTTTGCCTGGAAACTGAGGCCGCATAAGAGCGACCAGGTGTTACGGCAGATCGGGTCATGGTGGAAGCCATAGGACCAGGGCCAGACGGTTTTGGATCAGCGGCAGGAAAAGTACGCTGTTGCGCTTCGTCGGACTTATACCGGGAAGCAGGACTTTTCTTGGGCTGTGGGCAGGCAGGAGCTCGGGGCCGAGCATCCGGTGTGGGTATCCCTTTGTTCCTGGGTTTGATGCCTGCTCGCGGAAATCGCGGAGGTGGCAGGGGCGGCGAGGCTACCTCTGGTTCAGAGGCGGGAGTAGGAGGTTCCGCGGAGGTGGAGGGTTCATTCTCCGGCTCCAAAACCGAGATAACAGCTACTGGGCGTGTCTCTGCTGTGGAAGGAGACGCGGTACGTTTAGTTGCCTTTGTAGGGGCTGGAGGTGGAGCCGGAGAGGGCGCGCGCCGTGCCGGTTGTGCCTGAGGTTTAGGCCTAGCCTGCATTTTAGGCTGTCTAGGTTGGGGCTGCATAACTGGCTGCCGTGGCTTCGGGAGGGGCCCCTGCGGCTTTTGCTTCCGCAGGAGCTCCGCCTTATAGACCGGGCAGTTTACGTTAGACGCTGCGTGGCCTTGACCACAATTTATGCAGCGAAATTTGGTTTTGTCTGCCACAGTGCAGGCCTGTGTTGAATGTCCCAGAGAACATCGGAGACAGGCCGGGGCATTGCGGCAGACGTCGGTGTGGTGGCCGAACCTCTGGCACCGGTGGCACTGCGCAAGCTTGCCCTGGGGTCGACTGGTTTCCACCCGGACGCGGAAGCCAAACAGCCGCGTCAGGTGGAAAATTTTGTCTGCAGCCTCGCCCTTCTCGAGCTGGAGACGGACGAGCGGGAGAGGGACTCGGGTCTCTGAGTGAGTGAACAGGCGGAAAATTGCCTGCACCGGGTACCCGAGGTCGCGGAGTTCCATAAGGATCTCCTGTGGATCGGTGTGCGCGTCGAGCCCTCGCAAAATTACCGACAAGGGCTTGACTCGCTTAGGAGTAAAGGTGTGATACTGCAGGTTATGCGCTTGGAGGAAGGCCTCGACCAAGCGATGGTCCTCGAGCTGGCGGACGACAATCCTGACCGTATCACCGCCAAGCAGCTTCAGGTCAAGCTTGTCGGCCGACAGGCCGTGGGCCGCGATCAGCCGTCTGTATAAGGCGGCGACATTGGATACGCTATGGACGTACAGGGGCGGCGCACGACCAACAGCGGCAGCAGCCGGAGCTGCTGTCGAAGTAGTCGGAACCGCGACCTGTGGGCCCTGAGAAGGTCCAATGTCCATGGCCGAGGTCTGTGAGGAAGTGGATCCAGGTGCGTGGGTCCTCTTGGGCTTCTTAGCCGGGCGATTTCGCCGACCAACGGTCGCGAACTCGCCCGACTCGTCTGCCGGCAGAGGGGGAAGCGGGTTGGGGAGAGGATCGTCCGTCTCCATCGCCCGAGGCGAATCGGGCGAGTCGCCCAGATGGGGTAGCAAGGCGGGGCCGAGCGACTCGGCACTTGGGCCGTTGCCTGTAGAAGGCATGCTGGCCAGGTGCGACGGCTGCCGGGCAGAGACTGCTAGGCAGTCACTGCCAGACGCCAGGGATCTCGGGTCCGGCCGAAGCCGGATTACCCGCGCGTCTTCCTTGTTCACGACGATGCGGGAGGAGCTGGGCTAACGACCAGCTTCGTTGAATACCAGTCCTTACCAAGACTGGTGTCCACTGGCCCCTTTACCCCGGCGATATCCTAGCTCGCTTACCACTGGTGGGGGCTTGCAATGATCGTCCGGGGCAGCGCTACCTAACGGTCGTGAACAAGTTAGGAATTACACACTGGAAATGCGGCACTCACCAGGTGAGCCCAGAGCAATCCACTTCTTTCCTGTCCGGCAAGATTTTGTTCCGGCGCAGGTGGTCCTTACAAGGGCAAACTTCGGCCAGCTGCTTCTTCTACCAGCTACTAAGTTCACCGGCAGCAGCTGGCTTGGTTCCCACGAAGAGAAGAGTTATTCCTCGTCGAAAGGCGAGGTGGCCGAAGGCAGCAAAGCCGTAGATGGTCCAGCGAAGAGAGCTGAAGAAGAGCAGTCCAATGAGAGCGTCCTTTCAGATCAGAAGCTGGAGTGTGTCTCGACAACTCCACCGGACACAGAAAGGAGACACTTCTGCTCCAGCTTCTGACCTGAAAGGACGCTCTCATTGGACTGCTCTTCTTCAGCTCTCTTCGCTGGACCATCTACGGCTTTGCTGCCTTCGGCCACCTCGCCTTTCGACGAGGAATAACTCTTCTCTTCGTGGGAACCAAGCCAGCTGCTGCCGGTGAACTTAGTAGCTGGTAGAAGAAGCAGCTGGCCGAAGTTTGCCCTTGTAAGGACCACCTGAGCCGGAACAACATCTTGCCGGACAGGAAAGAAGTGGATTGCTCTGGGCTCACCTGGTGAGTGCCGCATTTCCAGTGTGTAATTCCTAACTTGTTCACGACTGTTAGGTAGCGCTGCCCCGGACGATCCTTGCAAGCCCCCACCAGTGGTAAGCGAGCTAGGATATCGCCGGGGTAAAGGGGCCAGTGGACACCAGTCTTGGTAAGGACTGGTATTCAACGAAGCTGGTCGTTAGCCCAGCTCCTCCCGCATCGTCGTGAACAAGGAAGACGCGCGGGTTATCCGGCTTCGGCCGGACCCGAGATCCCTGGCGTCTGGCAGTGACTGCCTAGCAGTCTCTGCCCGGCAGCCGTCGCACCTGGCCAGCATGCCTTCTACAGGCAACGGCCCAAGTGCCGAGTCGCTCGGCCCCGCCTTGCTACCCCATCTGGGCGACTCGCCCGATTCGCCTCGGGCGATGGAGACGGACGATCCTCTCCCCAACCCGCTTCCCCCTCTGCCGGCAGACGAGTCGGGCGAGTTCGCGACCGTTGGTCGGCGAAATCGCCCGGCTAAGAAGCCCAAGAGGACCCACGCACCTGGATCCACTTCCTCACAGACCTCGGCCATGGACATTGGACCTTCTCAGGGCCCACAGGTCGCGGTTCCGACTACTTCGGCAGCAGCTCCGGCTGCTGCCGCTGTTGGTCGTGCGCCGCCCCTGTACGTCCATAGCGTGTCAAATGTCGCCGCCTTATACAGACGGCTGATCGCGGCCCACGGCCTGTCGGCCGACAAGCTTGACCTGAAGCTGCTTGGCGGTGATACGGTCAGGATTGTCGTCCGCCAGCTCGAGGACCATCGCTTGGTCGAGGCCTTCCTCCAAGCGCATAACCTGCAGAATCACACCTTTACTCCTAAGCGAGTCAAGCCCTTGTCGGTAATTTTGCGAGGGCTCGACGCGCACACCGATCCACAGGAGATCCTTATGGAACTCCGCGACCTCGGGTACCCGGTGCAGGCAATTTTCCGCCTGTTCACTCACTCCGAGACCCGAGTCCCTCTCCCGCTCGTCCGTCTCCAGCTCGAGAAGGGCGAGGCTGCAGACAAAATTTTCCACCTGACGCGGCTGTTTGGCTTCCGCGTCCGGGTGGAAACCAGTCGACCCCAGGGCAAGCTTGCGCAGTGCCACCGGTGCCAGAAGTTCGGCCACCACACCGACGTCTGCCGCAATGCCCCGGCCTGTCTCCGATGTTCTCTGGGACATTCAACACAGGCCTGCACTGTGGCAGACAAAACCAAATTTCGCTGCATAAATTGTGGTCAAGGCCACGCAGCGTCTAACGTAAACTGCCCGGTCTATAAGGCGGAGCTCCTGCGGAAGCAAAAGCCGCAGGGGCCCCTCCCGAAGCCACGGCAGCCAGTTATGCAACCCCAACCTAGACAGCCTAAAATGCAGGCTAGGCCTAAACCTTTGGCACAACCGGCACGGCGCGCGCCCTCTCCGGCTCCACCTCCAGCCCCTACAAAGGCAACTAAACGTACCGCGTCTCCTTCCACAGCAGAGACACGACCAGTAGCTGTTATCTCGGTTTTGGAGCCGGAGAATGAACCCTCCACCTCCGCGGAACCTCCTACTCCCGCCTCTGAACCAGAGGTAGCCTCGCCGCCCCTGCCACCTCCGCGATTTCCGCGAGCAGGCATCAAACCCAGGAACAAAGGGATACCCACAACGGATGCTCGGCCCCGAGCTCCTGCCTGCCCACAGCCCAAGAAAAGTCCTGCTTCCCGGTATAAGTCCGACGAAGCGCAACAGCGTACTTTTCCTGCCGCTGATCCAAAACCGTCTGGCCCTGGTCCTATGGCTTCCACCATGACCCGATCTGCCGTAACACCTGGTCGCTCTTATGCGGCCTCAGTTTCCAGGCAAACCACCCAGTCCGTCAGTTCCAATGACGCACAGTTCGTCCGCGGCTTTCTGTCTAGCTACGACCTCCCGAAAGTCGCATCTCTCTTCAGGTCCATCCGAGCCCGCCTGGAAACTGCTGACCCAACTGAGAGATTCATGCTCTTGGTGGAAGCCTGCGAAGTCATAGGTCTTCTATGAACCGAGCCCTTAGACGAGATCTCTCGCTTGTAGCCTGGAATGCTAATAACATCGGTACCAAGCATTCCGACCTTCTTGAATTCCTGGCTCGGTTCAAACCCGACGTACTTCTCCTCGGGGAAACCCACCTGACCCCGGCGAACCGGTTTCGATTACCTAATTACGTGGTTTATCGGGATGACCGAGTTGGCCGACGAGGAGGCGGCACGGCGATCGCGGTGAGGACCTCCATAGGTCATCATCGTGTCGCTTTGCCGCAGCTTACCAACCTAGAGGCCACCGCCATTGAGGTCCACGGAGCTCTTGGCGGCGTCCTCGTGGTCTCAGCTTACAAGCCCCCACAAGCTGAACTCCTTGTCAGCGACCTGGACGTCATCTTCGATTCCCATCGAAGGGTAATTTTGGCCGGCGATCTGAATTGCAAGCATCGCGTTTGGAATAGTCGCCTGACTACTCCGAACGGGAGGCGCTTGCTCAGTTTTGTTGAATCGCGCCGGGCGATGGTGTTTGGTCCAGCGCAACCCACGTTCTTTCCGTCACTGCCTAACGCGGCTCCCGATGTTCTGGACATCGCGGTGACCCAAGGAATTGTCTGTCCGGTCGAGGTATTCTCACTTACGGAGCTGACATCCGACCACAACCCTATCTTGGTCCACGTCGCTACCCAGCACGCCTATGCACGTTCTGACAAGCAGAAGGTCATCGATTGGGATCGCTACGGCCCGGCCTTGTGCCGTAGATTGCCGCCAGCGGCCCCACTCGATTCCGTTCGCCTCCTAGACGAAGCAGTTGCGGGAATCGAAGAGGCAATCATCTCGGCTATAGGCGTGTCTTCACGTACGCGAGCTGGCTTCACGCCTGACTACCAACGCATCCCTGAGGAAGTCTCTCTTCTCGCTCGCGAGAGGAATTACTTCCGGAAACGTTGGCAGAGGACCCGTGATCCGGCCGATAAGGCAGCATACAATCGGCTCACCGGACGACTGCGTGGCAGTCTGAAGGCGTTCCGACGTAGCTGTTGGGAACTCGACGTGGCCCGAACGGGGGATGCGGACCCGCAATCTCACCCGTACAGAATACCTACCGCATTGACGGGACGGAGGCGCCGACCTCCACTTCCCGCCATTGTTGGACCGTTCGGTCGACTCCTGGGTCGCCCGGAGGAGAAGGCCGAGTACTTGGGCTTGTGTTTCGAGCGTCAGTTCGCTCCCAACCCGCCCATGGACTGGGACTTGGACGAACAAGTCGAGATGGCTGTGGAAGACTTTCTGTCTCTTCCGATCACGGCGGAGCCCGAACCCATCTCTTTGGAAGAGGTCTCAGATCGGCTCGCTGAACTTCAGCCAAGAAAGGCTCCAGGCCCGGACGGTGTTACCAACACCGCTCTACGACTTCTTCCCGAGCCTGGAGTTCAATTCTTGACTGATTTGTTCAACGCGTGTCTTAGACTGGCCTACTTTCCCAAGAAATGGAGAAAGGCGACGGTTATCGTGATCCCGAAGCAGGGAAAGGATACCACCCGCTCGGAAAACCTCCGGCCTATCAGCCTACTTTCCGCTACGTCCAAGGTTTTTGAGCGCCTCGTGCAGCGTCGTGTACGAGAGCATCTAACCAACTTTGACGTGCTGGTCCCCGAACAGTTCGGCTTTCGTGTGGGGCATTCGACCACTCATCAACTGATGAGACTGGTGGAAAGCATCACGGAAGCCGGGTGTCGGAGAGAACGGACCGTTGGCTGTTTCTTAGATGTTGAGAAAGCCTTCGACAGCGTATGGCATGATGGCCTTTTATTCAAACTTAGGGAAGTCCAGCTCCCGGACTGCTACCTCCATCTGGTTGCTAGCTTTCTGACGGAGAGGACCTTCTGCGTGAGAGTTGGCGATTCTGTCTCTTCCGAGAGACGAATCACAGCCGGCGTCCCTCAAGGTAGTGTTCTAGGCCCCCTTCTGTTCTCGATCTACGTCAACGACGTGCCGAGACAGCCTGGAGTCCAGATGGCCCTCTTCGCTGACGACACGGCCGTATTTACGGCCGATCGTCATGAGGAAAGGGCCGTCCTAAGACTGCAGCGCCAGCTCGACACGCTCGTGGACTGGACTGAGAATTGGAGAGTGCAACTCAACGCCACCAAGAGCGTAGCCGTCGAATTCTCCAAGCGACGGAAGAACCCCGTTAGGCAACTACGTATCGGCAGAACGTACTTGCGCTGGTCCAACGAGGTCAAGTACCTCGGCTTACACCTCGACCGTCGGCTCACCTGGCGTACCCACGCACAGACAGTTCTAAAGCGAGCATCCACTCGCCTGTGCGCACTGTTTCCACTCCTGATCAGCTCAGCCATGACCAGGAAATTGGGTAGGATGATCGTCGGCGCGTATCTGCTGCCGGTCATTACCTACGCCTGCCCGGTCTGGGGTTACCTCGCCGCAATGCATAAAAAGAAGTTGCAGAGCGTCCTCGACAGGGGGCTTCGGCTAGCGGCCAAAGTCCCCCGTCGCTTCTCATCTCGCCTTCTAAGGAGAGGACTTGGCGTCCGCTCCTTAGACGACACTTTCAGGCGGCTTGCACGCAAATTTTATGCACGTGCGGCGAGGTTCCCAGGCAATCCTCTAGTGACTGGGCTGGGAAGGTACCGTATACGCCCAGGTGATTCGTGGAAACGCCCTCGGTGCATACTGCGCTAGCGTAGGCTAGCACAACAGCCGAGAATCGGCCTGCTATAGAGCACGCGCCCTACTTGGGCAGGGCCACGAGGCAGGAGCTCCAGAAGGTAGCTCGGAACTCAGTTTCCCGTGCGGTTCGTCTCTGCGACGCACAACCGCAAAGCCCAGAGCGAAAAAAAAAAAAAAAAAAAAAAAAAAAAACAACTCCACCGGGTCTTGAATGCTCTCTGGTAGCCAGCCTACTGCTCTTCTCCAGATGTTGTGGAGGTGTCTGTTGTAGGAAACCATTGGGTCGTGTCACGACGCACAACCCAACAGCTCTGACCTGGCTGGGCGCGCATGTTGATTGGTGTGCCGGCTGGTAGCTCGCTGGCGTGGCTGGATCTTGCATCCGCAAGATGATCGTCGCCCCACGTTGGGCACCAGTTGAGACGGCAGCGGTATGCGAACATCTGCTCTCCGGTACCAGCGGTGGACACAGCGAGCCAATCCGGCATCAACATTCGGAGCGAGCCAATCAGCGATCCCGGTTGTTAATAAAACCCAGGCCGGCAGAAAATTTTGGCACACTGGACATACATGGACAGACTTCACTGCTTGCATCTGAAGAGAACACATCCAGGAATAGTCAACGCAGAAGAGGACTGCCTCGACCTCGAGAATCTGCTATGAAGAGGCCTTCACAACAAGCCACTGCGGCAGCTAAGAAGAAGCCGCCGACCAGAACTCACCTCCTCGCCAGCGCCAACTTCAAGCTGCAGCGATGGAAGTAGACCAGCCGCCTTGCCAGCAAGACGAGGACAACCAAGCACGACTGGGACCTGCCGCACAGTGCCGGTAAGTCGAGTAGGTAGCGCTACCCAGCGGAATCCGGGGAGTCCGAGAGTAGGACTGACAAATAGAGATGCGGGTTGCGCCGTCACTGTGACGGTGTCACAGTTCGGCCCCCGGATACCCGCTGGGCAAAGAGCTGAGTTAGTCAGCATTGGTCCCGCTGTTAGTGGCCCTGAAGCACTGTGCGGCAGCGACGAGCCACCCGGCCTGCCACTTGGGCCAGCCGGGAACCCTACGACTTCCGCGGGAAGCCCTGCTCAACCCGCGCAAGTACGTGACAATAATCGGTCCTTGTTAGGGCCGACAGCCCGTAAAGGCCGGACCTTACGTCTGCACGGTCGCTAGTAGGCCAGGCAGCCCCATTCCTCTGCCGGAGTCTGACTCCCCAGACATGGAGACCTCGGCTTCCACCGACTGGGTGGTAGTAGGGCACGGTGGCAAGCCGAGGAAGTCTCCCTCACTAGCCTCCCTGAGTTCGGCTACGGACTCGGCGGCATTCCAAGCCTCCGCTGAGGTTGCGCCTAGCCGCACCTCCGAAGGAAGGATCCCGCCGGTGTTCGTCACGAAAGTCAGGGATATTATCGGCTTTAGTCGCCGACTCCGCAAGGTCGTTGCGCTGGCAGATAACGCTTCTGTCAAACTCCTAGCGAGTGAGACTGTACGCGTTACCTGCCGCAGCGCATCTGAACACTTGGGAGTAATCCAGTGGCTGGAACGAGAATCGTTCCAGTTCCACACATACTCCCTGAACCGTATCAAGCCTGTAGCCCTCGTCCTTCGAGGGCTAGACATACAGGCAGAGCCGCAGGTCGTCCTTGACGAACTGTGCGACGCGGGATACAAGGTTGTGGCAGCCTCTCGGTTGTACACAACCTATGGCTCGCGTCGACCCCTTCCCCTGATCAGACTCCAGGTAGAGAAGGGCGAATCCACCCAGGCCCTTTTAGAGTTGAAACGGCTTTTCGGGCTCTGCGTTAGCGTAGAGCCCTGCCGTCAGACCGGGCGAATTTCCCAATGCCATAGGTGTCAGAGGTTCGGCCACAGCAACTTCGGTTGTCGGAACGCGCCGACCTGCGTCCGATGCGGACTTGACCATCTAACGCAGGCCTGCACTGTTCCTGACAACCACAGGTATTGTATTAACAACTGTGGCGGCGCCCATGCTGCTAATAACAGGCGCTGTCCAGTTTATAAAGAGCAGCTGGACAAACTTGTAAAGCGGAGTCTACCTAGAGCTGTTGCCCGGGTAGGCTGTGTTACTCATTTTCGCATTTGCGATTGTGGTTTTTAACCGTTAATAAAATCTTTTTCAATCTGTTTTCTTCATCATCATCATCATCGTTCTTCAACATCATCAGTGTGCTACAATTTCAGAAGTGTATTGTGTCGTGCGCGAGTGTTTTTGTGATTCGTGGCAGTGCGCGTCTGGTGTTCGTGTTCTTTGTCTGTCATTGTAGTGATTCAGTGCTGGTGAAAGTCACTCTTTCCTAGCCCTTTTTGCGTCTTCGACGTTCATTTCGGTTAATCCCGAGATGGCGTCGAACGCAACGCCCGTTCCTTTGCCGGCACCGCTGGTAACCTTAATGGAAACCTGCGGTACCGGTCCTCAATCTACCCCGCTACCTTCCCATACAATAAGTGAAAGTGAAAGTGATGATTGTGCGTCGATGTGTAGTGTGGGGACGGAGGACGGTGAATTTTCGCTTGTGGAGGGCAAGTCTGCCAAATGCAAGCGAAAATTAGTCGCCAGCCCGCCACCGGCCGCTCCTACGCATCGGGTATCCAGTCCTGGTAACAGCACCAGCCAACCTACTCAGCCAAACTCCAAATCTGTGCCTAAACCAAAAATTCCTTCGATTGTCATTCCCGACAATCGAAATTACAGGGAAATTCTCCGTTCCCTGCAGAATCTGCTTCCTTCGGCCAAGCTCGAGGCCAGGTGCCAAGGCGCCTCGCTTCGAATTGCGGCCACTACAGTCCCGGACTTCCGATCGGTCCAACAGTTTCTCACCGATCGGAAGATCTCCTTTCATACTTTCGCGCTTCCTTCAGAGCGCGAAATTAAAGTAGTTCTTTCTGGACTTCCTTCCTGGACCGTCCACGATACCATCAGGCAGGAGCTTGTCGCTTTAGGCTATTCGCCGACGGCGGTAAGTGTACTGCATGCTGGCAAGGGGGAAGATCGCCGTCCCGTGAATAGTTTCCTAGTGAAATTACTCAAGGTAGGCCAATTCGAGGAGGTCTATGGCCTCCAAAACTTCCTGCACCTTCGGGTGCAAGTCAGAACCTTCGACCCGCGGCCAGGCCCCTCGCAGTGTTTTAACTGCCAGAGGTTTGGTCACTCCAGCTTGTTCTGCAACCACCCTCCGCGTTGCGTGCGATGTACTGAGCCTCATCGTGGGTGTGATAAGCCCAAGACGGGGTTCACGGCCATTTGCTGCAACTGCGGCGGGGACCATCCGGCTAGCTATAGAGGATGTAAGGATTTTATATCAGCCATGAAGCTGCAGCGGACTCCTGCTCGCCCTCGCGCGCAGGCAGGCCGTGTTGCAGGTCCCCTCCCTAACCGCAGAGAGGCCTTCCACATCTCTCCGGAGCATCATCCCAGGCCCCGGCAGCAGTTCCGGCTGCTCCCAGGGCCCCAGTTCCGCCTGCAGTCGACGTTTCGGCGCCGCCTGCAGTCCCCTCTCTCCCGGCGCCTGCCGGAGCGCCCGGTCCTTCATACGCGGCTGTGGCCGCTACATCGGTCCCGCCTTCCGCTCCTCGGAGCTCTAAACCGAAGCGCACTCGTCGCCGTCAGCGACAAATTCCACAGGCCTTGCCTGTAAAACCTCAGCGGGCCCCGCCCGCCCCCAGCCATCAACCTAACCTCCGAACTGAGCAGACCTCACGTCCGTCCCCGAGCCCCGCGCCATCTGCAACACCGGCCGAGGCCAGCCAGGTCCGTCTTCCGGAATCTCGGGAATCTTCCCGGGCCCTGGTGGACCCCCTGACTGCCTGGGATGAAACTTTGGTAAATAACATCAGGTCTGCTCCAGATACAACCACGGTTCTCGCCCTGGTGTTTCAATCACTGTCTACCCTCTTTCCTCTTCTTCCTTTGAATGGCTAGTAGTCTTAGGATCGTTACGTGGAATGCCCATGGGGTAGTCCCTCGACGATCTGAACTGATGACTTTCGTAACGGAGTACGACGCTGAGGTCGTCCTCCTTTGCGAGACTCATCTGGCTCGCTACCATACCTTCAACCTGCCATCTTACATCTGTTTTCGTCAGGATCGTCCCCAGCGGCCTGGCTGTCGCCCCTCCGGGGGGACAGCCGTCTTAGTCCACAGGCGGATATCCCACAGGCCACTACCCCTTTTAGATACATCTCTTGTTGAAGGTTGTGCGGTGGCGATAGAAGCTGGCGGATCGGAGTTGCGCGTTGTTGCGGCGTATCTCCGGCCCGGCCTGCGGATACCTCCACCGCCCGAGGAGTGGGACGCTCTCCTCGATCATCCCCTACCAACCATTGTAGCCGGCGACTTAAATGCCAAGCATCCCTCCTGGAACAGCAGAGTAGCCAACGCCTACGGAAAATCTCTGTATCGGTTCGTCTCCGACGACCCGGTACTTCAAGTCATCGGCCCAGAAGACCCTACTCACTTCCCCTTTTCCGGTCATCGACCGGACGTCCTTGACATTGTCATAGCCAAGGACGTGACCCATCACATCCAGGTCTCGTCAGTGTCGGATCTCTCATCCGATCACAATCCCCTTTTTATAACTGCCCGTGAGCTGTCGGCCTCACCCCGACCTCCCGCTCAGATTCTTAGGAGAGTCAACTGGCGCTCCTACCATGACGAGCTCTAACGGCGGTTACCATCACTCCCCGCGACCCGATCGTCACTTGTGACGATTTGGATCTCCGAGCCATTCATCTTCAGGAGTTGGTCCAAGGTGTCATGGATCGACACACATATGCTCTCGAGGTGAATCATCGTAAATCGGCCTTACCTGCGGAAGTACTCCACGCCATCTGGCTACGGCGCAATCTCCGCCGCAGATGGCAAAGAACCCGTGATCCCGGCGTCAAAAGGCGCTTTCAGGCCCAGTCTCTTTACGTCCAGCAGCTACAGCGGGACGTAAACTCTGATCGATGGGACTCATACCTTGAGTCTCTTGAAGTCGACCACGCCTCCGTCTGGAGAGCGGCGAGTAGACTGACCCGCGAGAAGAGAACTCGTAACCCACTTGAAACTCCGAACGGGGTTGTATCTTCGTCAGAAGGCAAGGCCGAGGTCTTCGCCGACTGCATGGAGATGCAATTTACTGTTCACCAAGGCGTCTCGGACCCTGCCCACTCGGCAGAAGTCCGTGACTTCCTATCTGGACATTTTTCACGCCCTCCCGATTTCCCAGCCCTCCCGTTCGACAGGGATGAACTAGTTTCATCTATCTGCCAACTAAATCGCCGTAGCGCCCCCGGTCCTGACCGGATCGGGGCCACTGCTCTACAAAATCTCCCGGCCTCAGGCGTTGACCTCGTTCTTGAGCTGTTTAACTCCTGTCTCCGGCTACAGTACTTTCCCCGCCTGTGGAAAACAGCGAACATCGTAATGATTCCGAAGCCACGCAAGCAGCGCACGCTTCCTGAAAGCTATCGACCAATCTTTCTCTGGCCAGTCATCTCGAAGGTGTTCGAGCGTCTCCTGCTGGCTCGCATCTCGCCGCTGCTAGATGGTTTTATCCCCAGCGAACAGTTCGGGTTTCGCAGAGAGCACTCGACCACGCTTCAATTGGTCCGCGTTGTTACGCACTTGTCAGACGCCACCAACAGGCGAGCGGCTACGGCCGCCGTACTGTTGGACGTGAGCAAGGCCTTCGATAAAGTTTGGCACGAAGGTCTTCTCTTCAAACTTGCCACTTCCCCTCTACCATCGCCCATAGTGTTTTTCCTCCGGTCGTATCTCAGCGACCGAACCTTCAGGGTGAGCGTCGACGGATCCTGTTCTACAGTTCGACCCGTCGCCGCCGGCATACCACAGGGATCTGTCCTCGGCCCCGTTCTGTACCTTGTGTACACGAACGACCTGCCTGTCTTCCCCGGAGTCACGTTGTCTTTGTTCGCTGACGATGCTATGTATCACTGCAGCTCCCTGTCCCCGCGATTTGCGAGTACAAAGCTGCAGCGTCAGTTGAACCAGCTTCCGGACTGGCTAAGGAAATGGCGGGTGACGATCAACATGGAGAAATCCGAGGCGATCTGCTTCACCCGTAAGTCCATCTCCCGATGCCAGCCCCTCTCCCTAAAAGGGAGGCCCATCGCCTACAAAGAATCGGTGAAGTATTTAGGCGTTCGGCTAGATCGTCGCCTTTGCTTCAACGCCCACGTGACGGAAACCCTTGCCAAGGCTCGCGGCGTCCAAGCCAAATTATCTCCTTTCCTCTCGTGTCGCAGCCGCCTGGCCATGCGCAAGAAATTTACAATCTATCTGCTTTTTCTCAGGTCTGTACTGACCTATGCGGCACCCGCCTGGTGGTCTCTTTTATCCACCACCAACAGATGTAGGCTGGAAGCTTTCCAGTCCCGAACCCTACGATCCTTGACGGGGTCCCCTTGGTTTGTAAGGAACGACGTGATTCGAAGGGGTCTCCGTGTTCCTACCTTAACTTCCTTTGTCCGGTCGCTGGCTCTAACTCTCTTTGCTAAAGCCTCGACCTCACCTTCCCATACCTACGAACCATCAGTGCATCAGAACCACCACCGCCCATTCGGGTCAAGCGCCCTCGGGCGCTTCTTGACGACCCGCCATAACGCCATCCTCTTTAAATTAAACAAAAACAAATTGTAATCATCAGCCCTAGACCAGAGTATTTCACCTAAACTGTCCTTCTCTCCTTCCTGCCTACCTCCTAGCACGCTGAGCCGGCTGCTTGTCGCTGTCATCAATCATTGGCACGGAGGCTCTCCGCCTCGCGGGGAGCGACCGACGCCCTCAGGGCGTCTGCTGACTGGACTTGAAACGGGCAACATCTGTTGTTTGAATCGGTACCAGCGGCAGTGCACCTAACAAATAAAGTTATACTCCCCCGCCTTCACAGTTAACTGGTTGGCGGTTTCCTTTTCCAGTTTTAGGTAACCAGTCGACATTGTACCAGCACTAAGTTTACTTCTGGCAGCCATTGGACACGTTCCAGATGCTGCAAACAAGCCACGGGTGCAAAGACACCCCGCATCCATAATGCAATGCAACTTGTAAAGCCAGTCCAGCCTAAGCCTCGACATGTTTAGCCAGTAACATCGGCCAAAACCTCTGAGCCTGTGGTACAGAAACCAGCCCCAAGGTCTTCTCCGGTTCCGAAACCACCAAGTGCAGTGAGCCCGAGCAAAGCTCAACAGGCCACACCAAAAGCCGCGCCCTCGGAACCGGAACGCGAGATACCAGCCTACGCTAAAGTCCCGTTGCCGCAGGATGACTAGGAAATTGATCCTCCACTGCCGCCGCCACCCAAGCCTCGCTACCCCAGATCAGGCAAAAAGCAAGGTAGACCTCAGGCCAAGAACACGGGCTAGCCAAAACCTGCCACTGGACCCAAGCCTGTCCGCCAAAAGCCAGAGCGACCACCCGCTCCAGAACCTGCCCCCAAGGCTTCCACCGCCTCTCCCCGCCGCAGCTATGCAGCTGCTGCCAAGCGTTCTCCCCAGGCCTCATCTACCGATGATCTCGCCGTCGTTTCCGACTTTCTGGCAAGCTACGACTTGCAGAAAGTAGCCCAAACTTTCCGCAAAATCAAGGAACGCTTGGCATCAGCCTCGCCCCAAGATAAATTCCTCCTCTTGGTGGAAGCCTGCCGTATTATTGATCTGCTATGAACGGACAACCACGGCAATCCCTCAAGCGAGATCTCGAGCTCGTGGCGTGGAACGCCAACGGCCTCGCTTCCCGGCATTCTGAGCTCTTAGAGTTCTTTGCCCGTCACAAGTCCGATGTGCTTCTTATTGGAGAGACGCACCTGACCCCGCATCGTCGATTCCGACTACCCAACTACGTGTGCTACCGGGATGGCCGGTCGGATCGCGCAGGAGGGGGCACAACCATCGCGGTGAAGGCGAGTCTTCGCCATCACCGCGTTGTCCTGCCTCAGCGGCGGAACTTCGAGTGCACCGCGTCTGAGCTCCATGGTCCTCTCGGTGGTCTACTCGTGGTTTCCGCATACAAGCCTCCACAAACGGAGCTCCTGTCGAACGATCTGGAGGCCGTCTTTGGCGCACACAGAAGGGTAGTCCTGGCGGGCGACCTGAACTGTAAGCACCCTGATTGCGGGAGCTGCTTGGTGAACCCAAACGGGGCCCGCTTACTCAGGTATGCTGATGCGGCTCGGGTCACAGTCATGGGTCCTACTGGGCCTACGTACTATCTCTCGAGGGCTAACTCCCGCCCAAATATACTGGACATTGCCGCGGTCAGGGGCGTTTATTGCCCGGTCCATGTCTCCGTCATTTCGGAACTGTCCTCGGACCACTGCCTCATCAGTGTGCAAATAGCTACCCAGCACTCTACCGTCCGCGACGAGCGGCGGGTAATCGAGTGGGAACGCTTTGGCCCGGCGTTCAGTCGCCGCCTACCTGAGCATATCCCGCTTGACACTACCCAGCATGTCGACGAGACAGTTGCCTTATTCGACACAGCCGTAGTCTCGGCGGTAGACGTGTCCTCCCGGATGAAGCCGGGGCTCACGCCCGACTATCAGCGTATCCCCGAAGAGGTGTCTCAGCTCGCTTGCGAGAGGAATCGCCTCCGGAGACGCTGGCAGAGGACTCGTGACCCGGCTGACAAGGCTGCGTTCAACAGAGCGTCCGGCAAGTTGCGTCGCGGCATGCTGGCGTTCCGTAGACGCAACTGGGAGCTAGCTGTAACACAGATGGATGGCCCTGCCGAGAACCGTACTGTCTGGCGGATTCCCAGTGCCCTAACGGGAAAGCGTAAACGCGCGCCTCTCCCCGCACTGGTCGGACCCGGCGGTCAACCCCTTGGCCGCCCCCTCGAAAAGGCAGAGTTCTTGGCTGACAGTTTAGAGCGACAGTTCGCTCCCAACCCATCCAAGAACCCGGCTTTCACTGAGCAAATCTGCCGCGAGGTAGAGCGCTTTCTATCGGCCGGTACCACAGTCCAGCCGGAGCCCATCTCCCCGGAGGAGGTCTCTGAGAGGATTGTTCAGCTCAAGCCCCGGAAGGCGCCTGGCCCGGACGGAGTCATGAATTCCGCCTTCCGGAGCGAGGAACACAGTTCCTCTCTGACCTGTTCAATTCATGCCTCAGACTGGCCTACTTTCCGGTGAAATGGAAAATGGCTACAGTAATAGTGATACCCAAGCCGGGAAAGAATTCTTCTCGCGTGGAGAACCTGAGACCCATCAGCCTCTGGTCCGCGACGTCCAAGGTTTTCGAGCGATTGATCCAGCGTAGGATGCGCGACCATCTAGAAAGACTAGACGTGCTGATCCCCGAACAGTTCGGCTTTCGTGAGCTGCACTCCTCGACTCATCAGCTGATGAGACTTGTGGAAAGCATTACCGACGCTGGCTGCCAGGGTAAACAGACGACTGCGATCTTCCTAGACGTAGAGAAAGCCTTTGACCGCATGTGGCACGAGGGTGTCCTTCACAAGCTCACGGAAGTCCTTCTTCCAGATTGCTACGTTCATTTGATCGGCAGCTTTCTGCGAGACCGTAGCTTCCGAGTGAGAATAAACCACGCTCCCTCTTCGGAGAGGCGTATTACCGCTGGCGTCCCTCAAGGAAGTGTACTTGGGCTTCTCCTGTTCTCGCTGTTTGTCAACGACACGCCCCGAGTTCCTGGAGTTAAATTGTCGCTGTTCGCGGACGACACAGCGGCTTTTGCCTCAGAGCCGAACGCAAGTTATGCGGCAATTAAGCTCCAGCGTCAACTCGACGCGTATGTCGGGTGGACCGATGACTGGAGAGTTGCCGTTAACGCTTCCAAGAGCGCCGCGGTAATATTCTTGCGCAAACGCAAGCGGCCTCGGCCGCTTAAAGTAGGCCCCGTCGAGGTACCCTGGACCAACAGCGTCAAGTACCTCGGGCTCCACGTGGACTCCCGACTCACCTGGCGAACCTATACACAGTATATCAGACAACGCGCTTCGGCGCAACTCAGTAGACTCTGGCCCGTGCTATCTAATCCGGCAATGACCGCCCGACTAGGTAAGCTCATAGTCAACTCGTACGTGTTGCCCGTGATTACCTACGCCTGTCCTGTTTGGGGATACCTGGCTCGTGGTCATAGAACAACGCTCCAGCGCGTACTCGACCGGGGACTGAAGCTTGCGTGTAAAGTCCCCCGGAGGTACTCTTCTCGTCTTTTGAGGAGAGGACTCGGTGTCCGCTCTCTTGATGACACCGTGAGACGCCTGGCGCGTAGATTCTATGTTCGTTCCGACAGAGTGACCCACAATTCCCTCATTGCCGGACTTGGTAAATACACCCCGCGACCAGGTGAGTCCTGGAAGCGACCTCGTTTGTTAGTCCCGGTGGTATAATCCACCAATCGCAGGTCGCTTCAGACCCCCCCCACAATTAGGTAAAAAGATATAAAATGAACTCCAATAGACCCAGTGGCAGGAGTCCTTTCTGAGACTCGGGACACTGCACTACTCGCGACCCGCGCAACCCCCAGTCGTGTAATTGTAATTTTGGCACACTTCATCGCCACGCCATCGGACGCACTTCACCCTCACCTCTCTCGGACGACATCGGCGCGGAGTCAGCCGGAAGGAACGGCCGAAGAATAGAACCGGCGTTTTTGCGTCTTCGCCCTCCAGTTCCGCGCCAGCGATAGGACGTCGCTGGGCCGGCAACCGTACACCCGAGGCCGAAAGAAGAGGAGGACTGCAGTACGCCACGAATAGCGGGCGCAGCCGCCGAACATCTCAGCGCGGCACGACCAACATCAGCTTTCTCGCCACCAGGTCCTTTTTAGGGCCACCAAAAACACTGGAGTGTACGATTGGCGCCATTTGTCATGCGGCAAGCCTTTTGTCCTGTGACAAGGTATAGTGAGGGTGGTGTGTGGAGGAAGGGGATTGGCGTGGGGATCCAAATTATTGTTAGTTTTATGTATAATTGTGTCAAAAAGTGTGTGTGATTTATACTGTAATTGGTCGTTAAGTATGTTGTTTGGTTGTGTTGTGTGGTGTTTGTATATTTCATATTGTTCTGCTGTGTTAAGTTTTCGACCTAAGTTAATGGCAGTCTGTCTCAAAGCTGAGAAGGCGCACATCACGCCGAAAAGACAAGTAAGTTTCACAAGTTGAAAGTTTCAATATTCTATATTAGTTTAGTGCTGTGAAAAAAGAAGATGAACAATCAGGATCTACCAATTAACAAAACTAACAATACTCACACGTATAAAATATACAGAAAACCAACCACAACTGACATGGTTATACACAACACATCAAACCACCCAACACAACATAAACATGCAGCCTTCAACCATATGCTCCATAGACTAACTAAAATACCATTAAGTAAACAGGACTATAATGATGAACTCAACACAATCAAATACATAGCAATAAAAAACGGATACAACCCTAATTTAATAAACAAACTACACAAACACATCATAAACAAAACCAACAAAACACAAAATACCAACAACACGCAACAAACTAAATACATAACACTCACTTGTGATGATCAAACTAAATACAAAAAAATACATCAATGATACAAACACGGACATAGACAAATACAACAAAACAGGTGTTTACAAATTAAATTGTAATGATTGCAATAGTTTCTATATAGGCCAGACGGGAAGATCTTTTTCATCTCGTTACTCTGAACACCTAAAAGCTTTATCCAACAACAATATACATTCCGCGTTTGCCACACACATACACACAAAAAACCACAGCTACACCAACATAGATACTAATCTTGAGATATTAACTACTTACCCAAAGGTCGAAAACTTAACATAGCAGAACAATATGAAATATACAAACACCACACAACACAACCAAACAACATACTTAACGACCAATTACAGTATAAATCACACACACTTTTTGACACAATTATACATAAAACTAACAATAATTTGGATCCCCGCGCCAATCCCCTTCCTCCACACACCACCCCCACTATACCTTTCAAAATAAAAACCGTTACAAGTTAATGGCAGTCTGTCTCAAAGCTGACGTAGGCGCACATCACGCCGAAACACGTACGGGAAGAAAAGACAAGTATGTTTCACAAGTTGAAAGTTTCAATATTCTATATTAGTTTAGTGCTGTGAAAAAAGATGAACAATCAAAACAACTAAAAAATAAACACTGATTTTACCTGAATTTTTCAATCATATCCCTAACGAGTGGACAACCAAGTTTGAGGTTCATATCAGAGCCATATCCTGTCTCATAATAATATTCCAGGTCAGCAGCATATTCAAGTATCTGTCAATAAATTATATAGTAATCACATTTTATTAAACAGGTCTCGTTGAAGATACACAGACAGGTATCATTGATATCTATGTGATATTACTGACATCTATCTGTAGCAATATACATCTCATGCATACATTAAAACTATAATATTAATGATAAGACTACACCAAAATTTGACCAACTTGCAATGGGAAATCGCTGAAAAATTAAATTAAAAGAAAAAGTTATATTCAATAAACTACTTTATTTTGTAAATAATTACTTGACTTACATGTTCTGCTACATGAATATAAATCAGATGAAAATCAGATAAATGAAAAACTTTGTTTTTAAATGAATAAATTTAACAAAAATATAAGTACGTATATAAAACATAATTGCCATATAGGAACCAGACACCATTTAACAACATGCAGTAATAAGCTCATGTGTCATGTGGCTCCATAATGTGTCTTAAACATGAATACAGAAATGGAGGAGGACCCATGGGGTGTGTTGGTGGATAGGAAACCTTTCTATCTGAAACGGTAAGCAGCAGGTACTGACTCTGAAACTTCATTTTGTGATTCCGAAAAGGTCTTGTCTTTGTTATCAGTTTTGTTGTTTTATTGTGGGAAATGTAACTAAACTTATGTATATTGACATTACTGTGTGCAGATTTATAGTCATCTATACAGAAGCATACGAAGGCTGTAAAATTCATAATAAGCTTGATTACACAAAACTAAGTGAAACATATGACACATAAACAAAACCTTGTGAGGACAAAATTACAAAAATATTCTAGGAGACCTGTAAATTACAAAACAAATCAATAATAATAAACAAATAGTTTTTGTAACTATACAATTAACAATCATAAATTCACCAGGATAGGTTAGGTTTCATCATAACACCTAGGGCATTCCGCATTTAAACCTCACTGCGGAAGGAGAAAACCTCTCCGAAACGACGTTTGAGGAAATAACAAAAAGTAAGTTTTTCACAAGTGAAAGTGCCTTAAATATTAATTGTTATAACACCTAAGTTTAGATTTTCCTAATTTTACAAATAGAAGAAAAACTTTGAAATTACAGCTGTTTTTTCCATCATCATCAGTTTTGTACGATGCATAATAGGTTCTGTCAAATCAGAAATTCAATTTAACAGAGATTATGTAGATTATATAATAGGACGGATGGAGGCAGCACAGAATGGGTGACTAAAGAAAGAAGGGATGATATGTTCTGTGTGCTCAAAAATTCCTAGCGATTAGCAAAGAGGAAGGAATTAGTGAAAGTTCTACATTACTTTGAGTACAAGATTCCAAAAGTAAGTTCAATAAAATAAGTTCTGTAAATAGATATTGTTACTTCCTGAGCTTTCTATGCAGTATTAAACATTCTTCTTAATCACTAATATAAACCCAAGTAAAATTTTAAACATTACTTTTGCTACTTGTGACATTAATACATTTGTTTGTGAATGTGCAAAACGTCTTGCCCTATGCTTCCAAGTATACAGGGAATTTTTTCAAGAGATTACTTTCTTAATACAGCTATTAAAATTGAAGAAGAAGCCCAGATTTCTGAATGCTATATATTTTATATAACAAAAAACTAATCCAATTTGTATGCTCATTCCCTTCTATAGACTTTCCCTTGGTAACAGTTGTACTAAACATCAACAAGCCAGTTTGTTCTGATTCAATTCTTCATTTAAAAAGCTCAACATCTATAGTTTAAAAGGATTGTTTCATTGAACCTAAGAGTTTTCACAGTCAACATTGCTACTTGTGTTGGTAATTATGGTCAGCATTGGTAATTATATTCCTTTTGCATATTTTCATGGTTGGTATTTTGATAGGGTAATTTGAAAGTGGGAATTCAGGGATGACCTAAGCTTGTCTTTAGAAAATTATATATTTCTATTTTTTTTGTTATTTAAAACTCTGACTCTGGAATCATTACTGAAAACGGTTACTACAACCACATGCTTTTATTACTTTAGTCAATTCCTGAATTTTGTTGTCCATGACGTGTCTGTTGTTAGTAGTGTAACGAGTAGACTCTGTCATCTCTGTAAAAGTGTGTTTCGTGTGTTCACCTCACACGTTGTAGTCGTTACTTTATGTTTATGCTGACGATGTCCGTCACGATCTCACGAATTACCAGTACTCGCGAGTGTGAACCTTACCTGTCCTTCAATATGTGATTGTAATTCCTGTGTGGCGCCAAATTGTTTAAACTGAAAACAATTAAAAAATATGACTATCGAGCGGTCGTTCTAGATGGTATGGTGGATTCGAATTACCCACGCAATTGGCGGCGGGCTTATTAATCTCACTGGTAGTTCGCCGAGTTTCCGACGTCTAGCGCTTACCGTCACTTTCGCTCGTTGCTAAAGTACACAAATCATATAATGCAATTTCCTATGAAATAAAGAATGGTGGTTACAACTCTGTACTAGTTTATTTACTTGAAATTATCTGTTCTTCAATATTATACAAAATTATATATGTTTTTTAAACAAAGTTGCTCCGGCAATAAAAAGACAATTATTTCCCAAGGTTGGCGAAAGCTGATTCAGAACGATTTTATTTAGATATGGCATCGACAAATGTTTATTTTTCTTTCGTTCAATAAATCTGAGTTCTTTTGGTTACAAAAAAATATTGATATGATTACAATAAAGTACACTACCTTACATTAATGGTACTTATATACTATTAGGTTTAATTACAATTCGTTCCTGAAGTGTTAATAAATGTGTGATAAAAGTTAGTAATTTTTACCCAGGTTATTTTCTGGTTTCATACAAGTTTAGTGTTTTATTTTTAATTAATCCTTGAAAGAAATTTGATTATCAGTTCGTAGTGAGAGTTAATTGTGTTGTGAGGAAAAGTTAATAAGAATTTATTCCATAAATTCAGGTAATTCAGCAATACTTATCAAATCTGTGGAATTAGGGTGAAGAGTTACTCAGTTCGAAATAGGTTGGGTCCTTGTGGTCATCAATCTTCCATCACTTATGAATTTAAATTACGCCTCGCTTCTTTTTCGGATATGTTGGTCTAAATAATTAATTTAGAATTTAATAATCTGGTCTGTGGCCTCGGTTGGATGGACTAGTTCCTCATCAGACTTCTTGTTTCTTCTTGTTATAAATTTTGATTACTTTTTTACTGTTTTAAATTAAAATTGAGTCTTTTACGGTTTGGCATCTATTCGTCTTGAGCTTCAATAATGAACTAACAGTTTTTTAACGGAATAATAATAAATAACATTCGGTTGTTATGGCAACTGTCTGTCTCTCATTGGCTATTTATATTTTAAGCCCATTGTTATAATATTTGAATTTTAATTAAAAATGACTAAATATCTTCTGATTACTATTATTCTTCTGTCTTCTTATCTATGTATGAGATATTACCACAACTGTTTATATTTTCTTTCAAAGATCATTTTGACATCCCACAAAGCTGGGTTTGTTTATGTATTAAAGTTTTGACAATAATGTTAATATTATTTAATTACATTTCTTTCTTATTTTATGTTTTTAATTTAACTGTTACATTTTAATATGATTCACTAATTGTACTTACCTAGTTACTTGCCCTGGATTTTCTAATACAATAGTTAATTTCTTATAATTTGTTGATTTTGGATTTATACAGTTAGGCATTTTATAGGCCTAAGTAGTCATTGGCTATATTTTCTTATTTTACACAAATTAAAGATTAGTTTTCCTTTACATATGTTTTGCTTAGGGTCACTCATGACTTGTTTACTTTTTGAATTGATTCGGGTTGTTTTATAATAATTGTATGTTCTCATTACTTTACAAAATCATGGCCTGTCTATTATTTTCTAATTGCTTTTCCAGTATTATTAGGTTTGTAGGAATTTATCTCCTTACTTATCTATATTGCCATTTTTTATACTTTGTCTATTATTTACTGTTACTTATACAACATAACACAAAATCTAGGTTTATGGTCTGTATGCTATTTTCAGCCATATTCCTCCTCGTAAACTAATTGAACAAATCTTTTAACAGTTACTATGCTAATCTTGTTTATATTTCGTTTATTCTTAATTATTTTGGTGACTAACATTATAACACCATTTATTTTATCTTACTAATTATCCCTTTGAACATAGGATGTTTTACTTATTTTACACTTGTATTTTTTAGTATATTTTTTCTTCTAAACTTTACTATATATTTTTCTCTACCTAACTATGGTAACACTAACATTTTGACTCATTATGGGATTTTTACCCTAAATACCATTGTATTCCTAACCTACAATCACTCTTAATTCTAATAACAATAATATTCTTACTCTCTGGCACTTTTCCCCGTTAAACTGTAGTGTTTATCACTGGTTTTTAGGTGTCTATACTTGTCTGTAGGGTTTTATATTTATTTCGGGTTTACACTGGCACTTTGCACTTTTTTATGGTACTTGAGTGTTACTAGTGGGTATTCCCTAACATGAATTTCTCTTTTCTCACTTAATCATGTTCACTCCCTTCCTATCTCTCACTTCTGGGTTTTTTATTACTTTATTCATAATTGTTAGTTATACTGTTAACAAGTTTCATATCATTATAGAGTTATTCATAACATTTAATCTATATTTCTTTAGTTAGTGTACTTTAGTTGTCATTACTCTATTTGATTTTAATATTTATCATTTACATTTATTATTTAATTGATTCTTTTTCATTATCATTTGAGTTTAATATTTCTCATTTCCTTTTCTTTATCATTTGTTTGTGTCTTTTTATATCTTCTCATTTTATTTCATTTATTTTTTGTTTGTTTCCTTTTCATTTACCTTCTCATTTTATTTCATTTTATTGAGTCAATCATTTGGGTTTGGTCATAGTCATTTGTCTCGTCATAGTCATTTTATTTTTATTCATTTAATATAGTTGATTCATAGTTTTTTCCCTGGTATTGGGGTGGCTTTTTGTGTTGTAACAGTAGTTAACTACATAGAGCCTCTGATGAAGCTCTAATTAAGCAAAAACTAGTTAAGGCCATCAGGTTAAAAAAAATTATAATTTTTATCAATAATAATTTGTGATCCGAGTGGTCTGAGTCGGTAGTGTTATATATATAGTTGATTAACTGTAGTCAGTCATTTAAAGCAACTTTTGTCTCTCATGACACTCCCACCTTATGACATTCCTCAATAACAATCAATAATTTTAAGCAAATATAATGTAAATCATCACACAATCTGCACACAGCATATCTTCGAGGAAGGCATTCTCAAAATGAATGTTTCATATACAATATTTCAGATTTAGTCCTTCACAGTTATCAGCAAAAGTGGTGTCCTATTAGTTAATTACCATTTAACAATTCAGTACTTCCAATTACTGCTGCATGATGTAGTTATTTTCTACAGCAGATATATTGCAACAATACATATATTTGCATATTTGCCCAGGGCGGTATGTTTTGTAAATAGTTAGTGTAAAAAGAATAAGGCGAACAGTTTTAAACAATTTTGTGCGGGAGAATGCAGGCTGGGGCCTGTCGAATCTGACACCTGCTTCCATAGTTAAAAATACAGCGTTTGTGTATGTGTGTGTGTAAGCCAGTTCCAATCTGCATTGAACGACAGAGAAGGGGTGATGCGTATGGTTGTAATCAGGTTTTAACAGGATTATAATAAACTAATTATTTGTTTTAAACCTGTGAACAAAGACTTACCCCAATTTTAAAGACACCATTACATTAAGGAATTTGTAATGAATATGGTGATATAAAAATTATTCCAAAATGCGCACTAATAAAGACGCTCTTAATTTAATATTAATTACTAGTGTAATTAAATAGTAATTAATATGTGTGGTATATGTGAGTGACCTGAAAAAAATTATGCAAACAATGATATCGCTCATGCTATGAGTACGTTTACATAATCACGATAATGAACCGAAAACAGGCCTGGACCTGTCAGATCGCCGTCCAGTATAAATACCACTGGCAATTTTGAGCGATCACACACTCAGACTTAAGAAATCTTCACACAACGTCACGCTGCCGGTTTGCAGATCGACCAGGACACACACTCCAAGATGTAAGGAGGAACTCAGGAACATCAACACCAACAACCCGTAGAGACAGAGCTCATAGAATCAGCATCGTCATCATCATCATCATCAGCAGCATCAAATTCTCAGGATTCTGGACGCGCGCGCGCGCACACGCACACACGCAACGGTAACGGCAGATGTACGCAGGTGATAACAAACAATTATATTTTGTTGTTGTGAAAAGAGCTCTTAAAAAGAACTAACCTATAAACAGTAGATAATTAAAGTTTAAAGTTAAATAAGAGAATTAAATTTAACAAGAAAATTTAGAAAAGAAATACCAATCTTTTGTTGTATGTAAAACTTATGGGTGTGTCAGTAGAAATAAATAATAGATTGGAAGTAAATGTTATATTATTTTTATTTTGTTTATAGCAACAGTAAATTTATTCTTGAGTCTTAATATTATTTTGTTTGTAAATGAGTTGCTATTATTATTTAAAATTTGAGTTAATTTCAGACACACAAAAACAAAAAGGATTTAAATAACTTGTTTAACATGTTTGTTTAGCTAGTGAGATTATATGGTTGTTTATTTTTATATGTTATGAATAGCATGGCAGGTTACATTATATTTGTGAAGCTTATAAAAGTGAATATTTATTTGTCTAATATTTGAAACTTTAATATTTGAATATTTTTATATTAATTAATAAATCATAGAATGATTATTTTGAAATGCATTTAAATGATTATTTCATGTCAATAACATCTCACTCCTCTTTGAAAATTATTTAATTATTGTGCAACTACATATACTTGACGCAATGAGAAAAAAAATCCTGCGACCTGGCTGGTGTAATACACTTTATAGTTGCGTTGAGTACATGGTAATGAATTTGTATAATTGTTGTAACGTTGCATAATAAATTGGCGCCCAACATGGAGCTCGATATTCAATGTGCCATAATAAATTGGTTCAGAATTAATAAGTGTATTGGTATAATTGTTATTAATATTATTGTATTGTAATTGTAATAGTGTTGTGTATTTCACAACTGGTGCTCAACAAAACTAAAAGAGGAGAGAAATTGTTGTTATGAGGTAATTTATAATAATAACAAGTATAAACAAATAATATTAACTAAAAAAAACAATAGAGTCGCGGTTTACAAATAATAATTATTTTAAATTATAAATAATTAAAATAATTCAACATGGCAGTACCAGGAAGTATTAGTATAGAGGCAATCATAGATGTGATGCGAAACCTTATGGACGAATATGGTTTAAAACAAAATGTATGTGCTAGACTAGATGGGTACATAGAAGAGTTAAAACCAGATAAAGTACAAATAAGAGAAAAATTAAAAGAATATATTGCAAAACTAAGAGAAGGAATAAAAGGAAAATTATAACAAAATATCGTAGATAATACTACACAATTAGTAGATACAAATATAGATACGAATACGCGCATAGATGCATTAGAATTTAATGCTGAATGCAAAGAGTTAAAGAACAGAAAGCAGAATGGTCTAAAGAATTAAAAGATAGTGTGAACCAAGTAGCTGAACACTGGAATGAGAAGTTTATAGTAGCAAAGCAGGAGCAGGATATGGAAAGAAAAGTAGTCAGTGAACAAGTCCATGAAGACATCAATAAGACACAGGAGTTGGAAGCCAGAACAATAATGTTGGAAACTGCCATAGTCGAGTCTAATAAAACCACAAAGGAATATTCAAGTGAAATAAATACACTAAGGAAAAATCAACGTGGAGAAGTAGAACGTCTAAAAATGGAATTGAAGAGGGGAGCAACGCAGATGATTGTGTATCCAACACAGATTGATGAAAGGACAAAATTGTTAGTCTTCAAAGGATTAAATCAAAATGAATGCCTACTGAACTGTGAACGAGAAATGGATTTTACAGGTAATGGTTTAAATGATAAAGAGAAAATTAACTTTATTAGTAAACGTTTTCAAGGTTCTGCTGTAAGATGGTACACGAGTGCTCGACATAATTTAACTGCTAACAAACAATGTAAAAACTCATTTGAAGGTTGCTATGGGAATATTCACACACACAAACAAATAAGAGACCAATTAGAATATGGTAAATATCAGCATAATGGTAGATTTACCTTAGAGGAGGATATAATCCAACTTGTCGAAAGAAGTAAATACTTAAGATCCAGATTGACACAACACGAATTGGTACGTAAATTAGCACATCACTTTCACAGAGATAGTAGATTCGCCAGTAACACACAAGGAATTAAAATGAGTGAAGATTTATTAATTTTACTCGCACAATCCGAACACATGTTTCATACCGAGTACAGAAATAAAACTAATTTTGCACAGAGAGAAGAGAATAGTTGTGAAGAGAAAAACACCACGGACTCTTCGAATGCAGGTAAGGGAGGAGAAGTGAGAGAGAGAGAAACAAAACTTTATGATATTTTTAATTCAACTGATTCTCTTAAATATTTAGAGAGAGGAAAACAGGTAGAAATAAGCCGGCAACAAAAATGTAGCGGCATAACTATACACAAAGAATACAATAAGCATTGTTATGTACGCAGAATAAATGTAATGCAGGATGTCTATAGTCTATTATGACCAGTGCCGAATCACACGGAGAAGGGAAACAGGTAGAAATAAGCAGACAACAAAAGGTACAACAGCAAATGTGTGTCTCTAAATATAACAATAGGAAAGCAGGATGTAAACGGCTGCTATGTTTATAAAGGGGGAAAGAATTTTGTCACCCTCCACAAATAGTTTGTTTTTTACATACCGATAAAATATTTACTTTTATAAGGCATTTTAAGAAGCAATTGTAATGTAGATAATAAGATATAATAGTAATTATAAGGTACACATATATACTTGTGTAAATAAAATTTGAACAAGTTCAAATTTTATTTAAACTCACCTGGGGAATTTATGCAACAATACATATATTTGCATATCTGCCCAGGGCGGTATGTTTTGTAAATAGTTAGTATAAAAAGAATAAGACGAACAGTTTTAAACAATTTTGTGTGGGAGAATGCAGGCAGGGGCTTGTCAAATCTGACACCTGCTTCGATAGTTAAAAATACAGCGTTTGTGTATGTGTGTGCAAGCCAGTTCCGATCTGCATTGAACGACAGAGAAGGGGTGATGCGTACAGTTGTAATCAGGTTTTAACAGGATTATAATAGACTAATTATTTGTTTTAAACCTGTGAACAAAGTTTTACCCCAATGTAAGACACCATTACATTAAGGAATTTTTAATGAATATGGTGATATAAAAATTATTTCAAAATGTGCACTAATAAAGACGCTATTAATTTAATATTAATTACTAGTGTAATTAAATAGTAATTAATATGTGTGGTATATGTGAGTGACCTGAAAAAAATTATGCAAACAATGATATCGCTCATGCTACGAGTATGTTTACATAATCGCGATAATGAACCAAAAAGTGATAGTAAGTAAAAGGACGCTTTGCACGAAACTGACAATATCTAACATGTCGAAAACATGCCTGGACCTGTCAGATCACCATCCAGTATAAATACCACTGGCAATTTTGGGCGATCACACACTCAGACTTAAGAAATCTTCACACAACGTCACGCTGCCGGTTTGCAGACCGACCAGGACACACGGCACACCAAGACATAAGGAGGAACTCTGGAGCATCAACAACAATAACCCGTAGAGACAGAGATCACAGCATCAGCATCGTCATCATCATCAGCATCAAATTCTCAGAATTCTGGATGCACACACACACACACGCAACGGTAACGGCAGATGTACGCAGGTGATAACAAACAATTATATTTTGTTGTTGTGAAAATAGCTCTTAAAAACAACTGACCTATGAACAGTAAATAATTAAAGTTTAAAGTTAAATAGTAGTTAAATAAGAGAATTTAATTTAACAAGAAAATTTAGAAACGAAATACCAATCTTTTGTTGTATACAAAAATTATGGGTGTGTCAGTAGAAATAAATAATAGATTGGAAGTAAATGTTATATTATTTTTGTTTTGTTTATAGCAATAATTAATTTATTCTTGAGTCTTAATATTATTTTGTTTGTAAATGAGTTGCTATTATTATTTAAAATTTGAGTTAGTTTTAGACACACAAAAACAAAAAGGATTTAAATAACTTGTTTAACATGTTTCTTTAGTTAGTAAGATTATATGGTTGTTTATTTTGATATGTTATGAATAGCATAGCAGGTTACATTATATTTGTGAAGCTTATAAAAGTGAATATTTATTTGTCTAATATTTGAAATTTAATATTTGAATATTTTTATATTAATCAATAAATCATAGAATGATTATTTTGAAATGGATTTAAATGATTATTTCATGTCAATAACATCTCACTCCTCTTTGAAAATTATTTAATTATTGTGCAACTACATATACTTGATGCATCGAGAAAAAAAATCCTGCAACCTGGCCGGTATAATACACTTTATAGTTGCATTGAGTACATGGTAATATATTTGTTTAATTGTGTATAATACTTGTAACATTGCAATATATTATTGTTAAAAATATATGTAGTGGTGGACAATTAACTGAGCGATAGTTAAATATAAATTAGATTATATTAGAAATTACAAACGTATAAGCTGTGCTTTCACAGAGTACACATGCACTAACAACTACAATGGCCTAGTTACATCTTACGTTTAAGAAGTTGGCACTAGTGAACATATAACTTCATATAGATAATCACAAAGTATATAATATTCGAATTGTAATTTATATTTCATAAACATAACTTTTAACTGATACACTTAATGTTTATTCAACACTTCCCTTGTTTATATATATATATATATATATATATATATATATATATATATATAAAGTCTCTGCATAAAAATTATTTAAAACTTTTACAAATGATTGACCGACGTAACTCAAAAAATGGATGTGGAAGTGGCTTGGTGAGGATATCTGCTGTCTGATCTTTGGTGAAGAGAAGACCTTCTCTTCAAACTTTTCTCTTATATAATGGTATTGGACGTCAATGTGCTTAGTCCTTTTGTGAAAGACTGGATTCTTGATCAGTTGACTTGCACTTTTATTTTCCATGTACAGAGTTGTTTTTGTGCTTTTCAAGATGCATAAGTCGTTCATAAGTTTCCTTAGCCACATTATGTCTTAACAGCTTGGCACACTGCCATATATTCAGCATCGGTTGTAGACAATGCTGTTGTGGCTTGTCGTTGAGAACTCCAGGTAAGTACACTCGATCCTAGTTTGATTAAATATCCAGAAGTAGACTTGAGAGTTTCAATTTCTTTAGCAAAGTCTGCATCACTATAGACTTGCAAATGAGTATTAATATCTGCTTTGAACTTTAGACCATAGTCCAGAGTTCCCTTTAGGTTAGGGTGACCAGATTTTTTATGACGTAAAACAAGACATTTCTGAAATATGGAAATAAAAAAACAGGACACGAGTTCCAAAGAAAATGTGCTTCATATATGACTGCACTGCTTCACTAAGACAAATAAAAACTACTTTTTACACATAAAAAGACATATATTTTAATAACCAACTTAAAAACATACTTATCATGGCACTGGATCATATTATAATTGATCAAGTTTTTTCAAGAATTATAAAATTATAATTATTCAAATATAAATATTCAAATTCTTAACAACTATAAAATTACATGGATGTGATTCATAGATATCAACAACCTACTGAACATGAACTTGTGGCTTCTGAATCAGGAACATCACTATTAACTTTGTACTTATCACAAGACCTGATATCTCGCAAGAGCTTTGAATTACTTAATAGCAGGTTGTAGAATTCCTTACAGCTAAGGTCTTGAAAATGAATTTTTAAAATTACAATTGCTTGAATAGTTTTGGTAGTAAAACGGTTTCTTTCATCAATCCAAAGTGAGTTTACAATTGAAAAGACTCTTTCCACAACAGCATTTGTGCCTGGTACAGCCAGAGCAAAACTCACAACCACCTCTTTGTTTTTACATGGAATGCCTACACTTTTAAGTATGTGGAAGACATCACACCATTTCTTATCAATCTCCACATTAACTTTTTCCCATTCCTCAAATTTTCTGGATAAAACTTTGTTCACATGTCCTATCTCATCAAATAATTCATCTTCATGTACCTGAATTGTTGAACATGAATTTACTGTCTTAAGAATTTTCAGACTTTTTAAAACCTCATCCCAAGATACAGAATTTTTCAATGTTATCCAATGAAATAATTTCAGAGGCTGATATGGAGAGACTCACTTGTTTAAATAACTTATAAAAGTGTCATAAAATAAATTGGTAATCGTTTCATATTTCGATTGGGTGAAAAGACCTTCATTTTCTAAGTTAATTAAAATTGAAGAAACAACTGAAGTTTGAAGCTTACTACATTTCCTGTTATTGACTTTTTCTGTAAGCAATTCTAATTCTTCAGCTACTTCAGTGGCTAAAATGTTGGTTCTTTCCAACTTTTGGATTGAATTTGAAAACATTTTCAGTTGGCATTGTATGAAATGAAGCCAAAGAAGTGACTGTGGGTTCTCAAAAAATTGTTTTAGCACTGTAGGACACCTATCCTGAGACATGAAATAAGACTTTAGAGGTTCATAAATATCAATAACTCTTGTAACTCCTGGCAACAATGACAACCATCTAGTTTTAACACTACCCAGAACCTGCTTATATTCAGTAGCAACAAAATCACAAAATAATTTCAATTCCATCACACGCACGGTATAAATGTGAAAATATTGAAATATTTTATTCACTACTGTTTCTATGTCGATAGGAATAATGTCTGCACTTGTTTGTACACCATTGTGTACCACATGAGCTGCACAACCAATGCCTTGAATATTCATTTTGAGCACAATGTTCAATTTAGAAAAAACGTTGTTTGTTCCGGCCCTCTTGTACCCACCAAAGTTAGTTTTACAGTTATCTGCACAAAACGCGATTATCTTGTCAACTAAATGATGTTTCTTTAAGATGTCCAGAACTTGATTAGCTAATAATTCTGCTGTTTCTCCACCAACGTTCTGAAAACAGATTACTTTGCACTGAACACCTTTGGTAGGAATGAAATATCTAACTAGAATCGGCACTAATTTTAAGCTTTTGTGATTTGATGCATCAACCATCACAGACACATACTTTGCATCTTCAAGTTCTGATTGCACTTCATGCATTGCATACGGCGATAAAACGTTCACTAAAATCGACTCGCAGTTTGTCCTGGAACACGTGAATTTCTTCTCAAATAGTTCTCTGATGATAAGAGATGTGCAGTCCATTGAACGGAGAGAATGGTTGTGTTTTGCAGTATAAAATGCAAACAGCCCTTCTTCAGCAGCGATACGTTTATCTTCCTCAGTTTGTAGTCCATTCCTACTTACAAAGGAAATTATACTACTGGAAGTTCTCGCGGAAACTGCCAAAATGTGTTTCTTTTTCTTAATGTGCTGTGTAATATCGGCACGTCCTCCATGTTCAATGGAAAAAACTGAACGACATAAAGTACATTCTACCTTTGTAGATGTGATGTCGTCCTTCAAGAAAAGAAACTCTTCTTTCAGGGTTTTGGAGAAAGTACACTTTCTTTCCCCATATTAATATGTACGTGTATCTCGAACCAAGCGAACAACAGACAATGGAGCAAGCTCGCCACGCCAAGCGTTAAAACTAACTAAACAAAAAAAAGTTTACCTTGATTGCCTCATTCTCCCTTGACGCACTCTGGCGGAAACTAGAGATCATCATTTCTTTTTGCGATTGCGTTCCCTTAACCATTCGAGACCCGTCTTGACCTCAGTAAGAAAGTTTAAACGAACGAGACCAAAATGACACAAAAACAAATAAAAACTCAAAACGAAGCGAAGATTAGGTTATCCGTTATTGCAAGTACGGAAAAACGGGACATTTGACGTCCCGTTAATAATTTGCCGGGACAACAGGACACATAATGAAAAAAAGGGACAATCCCGTTAAAAACGGGACGTCTGGTCACCCTACTTTAGGTATTTGAGGATTCGTTTCACAGCATTCCAGTGAAGCTTGGTAGGTTTTCGAAGATAGCGACTTGCCTTATTAACAGCAAAAGACAAATCTGGCCTGGTACCATTTGATAGGTAAAGCAAGCTTCCAACAGCTTCTGCATAAGGCGCGTTGACTATTCCAGTGTTCAGATTTTTATGAGCATCAGTGCATGTCTCTTCATGAGGATCTGCAGGGATTGTCACTGGATTTGCATTCTGCATCCTAAACCTTTCGATTACCTTTTCTGCATACGCAGTTTGATAGAGAAATATTGATCCATCCTGGTGTCTTTCAATCTGCAACCCAAGAAACATATTTGCCTGATCATCAGTAACCTCAATTTCCTTTTTTAACCCATGGATGAGATTGTTGATATCATCTTGTTTTTTAGCTGCAATTAGTCCATCATCAATATAGATGGCTAAAATCAGCCTTAGATCTTTATTTGTGTTAGTGAAGATACATAGATCTGCCTTGGTAGATTGAAGTCCGTACTTCTTTAGTTATTTGGTAAACCTCTGGTTCCAACATCTGGAGGATTGTTTGAGTCCGTATATGCTCCGAAGCAGCTTGCAGACTTGATTTGTTCCATTTGAAAACTCTTCTGGTTGCTTCATATATACGTTCTCTTCAATCTCACCATTTAGAAAAGCAGTTTTGATATCAAACTGCTTCAGTTTGAGTTTTTCTTTTGCTGTAATAGATAAAATCATTCGAATTGAATCAAATCTTACTACGGGACTGAAAGTTTCCTTGAAATCAATTCCAGCCTTTTGATCAAAGCCTTTGGCAACTAGTCTTGCCTTGTACCTTTGAATATTTCCATTTGGATCCTTTTTAATCTTGAAGACCCAGCGATTTCCCATGACATTGGCCTCAGGTGGTGTTTCAACTAGATCCCATACGTGATTTTTAAGAAGAGATTCCATTTCTTCATTCATAGCAGTATTCCAGTTTTCAGCATCATCACTGTTTACAGCTTCTTGGTAATTGAGAGGTTCAGTACCTTCTGCAATAAAACAGTCCTCGATGTTAACATAATCAGCATACCTCGCTGGAAGTTTGATTGTCGATGATTGGCACAGTCTGCTTCTGTAGTTTGTAGTCTGGTCATTCTCAGTACCAGCTATTTCAGATTCTTCAGATTGCACTTGATCCTCAGAAGTTATATTATTTTGAACGATATCATGATCTTCAACAAAAAAGTTGTTTTGAACAACTTCAGGAACTTTATCTTTCTTTTCATCGGGTAAGTATAATGATGTGTATTCTTCCCTGTTTTCATCATTTTCTTCTTCACTTTCAAATGTATTTGTGAAAATGATGTCACGTACTACATTTACTTGTTTTTTGTGAGGAAACCAAACTCGAAATCTTTTGATATGGTCTTCATATCCAATAAAATATCCTTTTTCAGATTTAGCGTCCCACTTCTTCCTTTTGATCTTGGGAATGTGCGAGTACACTTTTTCTCCAAATATATGTAGATCTTTTAAATTTGGTTTACGACCATGCCAAAGTTCATAAGGAGTGAAATCTTTTAGTGAACTTGTACTTGTGCGATTTAATAAATACACCACTGTATTGCTGTATTGACCGCTTCAGCCCAAAAAGTCTGTTTGAACTTTCTTGCGTGCAGAATAGTATGTGCTGCTTCAACTACTGTTCTGTTCTCCCTCTCGGCTGATCCATTTTGTTCTGGTGTATATGCCACTGAATGCTGGTGCGTGATTCCATGGTTACTGAGCAACCTGGAAACATTTTCACAGTCAAATTCCAATCCGTTGTCAGTTCTCATGATTATTATCCCATTAGAACAGTGTTTTTCTGTTTTTTTTTTGTTTTTTTTTTAACAAAGTCAGTCATGCAAGCAAGAGCTTCAGACTTTGCATTAATAAAATACACATGTCTATAATGAGAAAAATCATCTTTTAAGAGGAGAAAGTATCTTGATCCACCTAAAGAATTTTGTGACATTGGACCACACAAATCTGCATGAATGATCTCACCAATAGCACTGGTTTCGGAAGTACTCATTGGAAAGGGTAGGCGATGAGCTTTTCCAATTGCACATGCATTACAAAAACAGACGTCGTTGTTTTTAACTTTAACACCAAAATGTTCAAGTACCTTTTTAACTCTAGGATAGTTTTCATGCACTAGTTTTTGATGCAATGTTTCCAAAGTATCTGCAATATTACCACAGTTAGTGTTCAATTCTTCATGTTTTTTGCTCGGAGGCTCAATTTCAAATTGCATCTCGAATAAACTGTCTTTTGCGTAACCCCATAGCTACGACTTCACCATTTTTCAAAAATTTGCACACTTTATTATCTGCAATTTGTTTTAGACCTTTGTCTAAAGCAACACCACTCGAGAAACGATTGTAACTAAGATCTGGAATGTATAATACATCTGCTAAATGATTTTTATTCCATTTTTCACCATCAAATGTATTCACGTTTATATTGCCTTTTCCATAGGCTTTTAGAAAATCACCATTTCCAATACGCACCAAGATTTCTTGATTTAATGGTTTATAATCTACAAACCAATCTCGATGATCAGTTTACGGCGAGCAGCAGCGGAGAGTGGTTGCGTATACCGGTTTATAAGTGAATTGTGTTGTGCTGTGAGATAACGTTTATTACTATCCAGGTGATATACACTGTAGATAGTAGCCACGTGTGCAACAATATTATAAAGGCATAAAACTGGTAGAGTCTTGTGGAATACACGCACGCGTGTCTCTAACGTTGACAATGACTAATCAGTTCAAAGTAGTCAGTCACAGCCCACTGAACAACAGAAACGTAGTTATGCCAATGCTACACAAAAAGAAGTTTTTCCAACCAAGGATCAAGCCATAGTATTAGAGTCAATCGAAGGTATACCAATCAATGACTACATATTAGCGTTAGGAAAAATTATAGACCCATCCCATATTAGATTTGCCTCCAAGATCTCAATGAACAGAGTCTGTATATATCTTTCAAGCAAAGAAATAGTTCTGAAAGTTACCGATCAAAAGACATCTATATCCTTAGGCAACAACATACTTATAATTAAGCCTCTTCTAACCAAATACAAGAGACTGATTTTATCAAATGTGTGTCCTGTTATTCCCCACAACGTCCTCGAGGACGAACTTAAGAAACATGATATACGGTTGGGATCGGCAACTTCATTTCTGAGAGCAGGTGTCTCTGAACCGGGCTTCTCCCACGTCATGAGCTTTCGAAGGCAAATTTACATTCACCCTGAAGACGTTTATAAAGTACCTCCATCAATAAGAATCAATTATGAAGACACAGTTTACTGGATTTACCCCTTAACAGATATGATATCATGTTTTCTCTGCAAGCAATTAGGACATTTGGCAAAAAATTGTGTCAACAATGTACACAAGACAAATGAATTAGAAGCAGAACAGCATACTATACTCAATAAAAACATTCCGAATTACAATACCATACTGGAGCAAAGTTTTCCCGCATTGAAAAATCCTGTAAGAACTGTTAACCCGTCATTAGAAACAAGTAAAAAACCTAAACATGAAGAGAAATTCGCTATAAATTCCCATCTGATTGTGCAAGTCTTGATCCTCTAGACAATCAGCTTCAACCGCTAAAAAGCTTACTTACGAGTGAAAATAATCCATATATTCTAAACTACAATCAGCTCAAGACATTTCTCGAAAGAGCTAAGGGAAAATCTGACTTGCATGAATTAACACTTGAATTCACTGAGAACATCCCAGCATTAGTTTCCTTACTCAAAGCCACTTATCAGCATCTTACAGAAAGGAAAATCAAAAGCAATTTTACGAGAATTATAAACAAACTTTCAATAGACATCAATAAGTAATCTGAAAGTGACGCATCGTTTTCAAGTGGTGATAAAACTACTCCCCCCACTTGATTTCTACAAAAAATCAACACTGTTTCCCACACGTCATGAAACAACCTATCTTACAATGGAATATCAACAGGTACTATCCACAAAAAGAAAACTTGGAACTGATTATCAAAAAATTTTCTCCTGACGTTATCTGCCTACAGGAAACCAATTTTATAGAGGCCCTAACCTAATACCCCAGGTAAATGGAAATTCAGTAAAGCCAATTGGCAAAAATACCGAAACATAATTATGGAGCACTTAAGCGCTCTTTGTGCACATGAACCAGAAGATTTAACAGTTAACAACAAAGTTCAGATAATTACTAACTTAATACTGACTGCTGCTAATCAGAGTATTCCAAAAACCGCCAATAAGGGTACCAAGTCTCAAGTTCCGTGGTGGAATGAAGAATGTAAGGTGGTCCATCGTTTAATGCGTAAATCTTATAATACTTACAGAAGGCATCCAACTTATGAAAACCAGATAAAATACAAGCGATATAGAGCGAAGGCTCGTAGAACCTTCAAACGATGCAAGAGGGCGGCGTGGACTTCATATGTTTCGTCCATCACTAATCAGACTCCGACCACCGATGTGTGGAAGAAACTTAAGAATATAAAAGGCCTCACAGTATCGAACGGGACTAAAGTACTAATTGCAGAAGATGGGACGGTAATTTCACAACCGGAAGACATTGCTAATACATTAGCTGCAAAGTTTGTTAAAATCTCTTGCGACACCAACTACGACCCAGTTTTTCAAGAAATCAAAAAACATCTAACATTTCGATAAATAAAATCACGAAAACAAGCGCAGTTATGGATCTCAAAATTAATCACCTTATTTCTCTAAAGGAGCTAAAAAATGTTCTGTCGAAATGTAGAAATTCTAGTCCAGGGCCAGACGGTATCCATAACATCTTTCTTAAAAATCTTCCTGAAGCAGCACTGACATTCCTTATACATTTGTTCAATGTTATATGGTGTTCCGGAACATTCCCTGATAAATGGAGGGAAGCGATAGTTATCCCACTCCCTAAGCCAAATAAAGATCATTGTAAACCTGAAAACTATCGTCCAATTGCTCTTACCTGTACTTTATGTAAGTTAATGGAAAAAATTATTAACAGAAGATTACAATGGTACTTGGAGAGTATTAAGTTCTTATCAGCGCATCAGAGCAGTTTTTGAAAAGCTCGATCTAGTTTAGATCACTTAATAAATATTGAAACAAATGTCTGCGAGGCCTTTATAAATAACGAACATCTTGTTGCCGTCTGCATAGATCTGGTAAAAGCTTATGAACTGGTATGGAAGGACCGAATTGTATACATTATGAAAAACGTTGGAGTTATGGGATATTTGCTTAACTTTGTAATAAACTTCTTACAGCACAGAGAGATCCGGGTAAGAGTGAATGGCATATTATCAGATAAATATAAAATCTCAAACGGCGTGCCACAGGGTTCTAAACTTAGTGCCATTCTCTTTTTAATTGCCATTAACGAAATTTCTTCTGTAATATCAAAGCCCATCCAAAAATGTCTTTTCGCCGACGATTTAACGCTTTTGTGCAAAGGAATCAACATCCAGTCCACTACGGACTGCATTCAGGAAACACTCAATAAATTAACTAACTGGGCGCAAAACACGGGTTTTAAATTTTTTCTAGATTCAAGAAATATGAAGTTGTCACTTGGAACCAAAGAAATTAGATGATCAAATCAAATCAAAATATTAGGTCTCACGTTCGACCAGCGACTCACATGGGGTACTCACATAAGGACGTTGAAAGGTGAATGCTTAAGGAGAATGAACCTTATTAAATCAATCGCATCATGCAACTGGGGTGCCAGCAATTCCGTAATCATGAACACCTACAAAGCCTTTCTAAGGTCAAAAATGGATTACGGAGCAATAATATATGACTCAGCTAAACAAACCATTTTAAAATCTCTGGAGACTATGCATACATCCGCCCTACGCCTGGCCCTAGGAGCGTTTAGAACTAGCCCGATAACAGCATTCTAGCCGAGTCTCATAAATATCCGCTTAGAATAAGTAGAATAAAACTCTGTCTGTCATTTGCCACAAGAGCAGCTTCAAATCCTGATAACCCTGTAGGACTTAATGTGTTCTCAAATAGGAACAGCGACAAATTTGCTAAGCGCCCGGCCCTACCCAAACCACTATATGAATCTATTAATATCTACCTACGCAAATTAAACACTCATTTCCCTTCTGTTTTCACCCAGCAACATCTACCAGAGCCTCCTTGGTGTCGTAAACCTCTCAAATTTGATAACATAATCTCAGAATCCCCAAAAGCTACTACAACTCCGTATATTTTCTTGTCTAAGTTCTACGAAAAACTTGATAAATACACAGAGTACACTCATGTGTTCACGGATGGTTCTTGTACAGACGGAAACAATGGATGTGCAGTGATATTATCTGGACATGAATACTTATTCAGGTTGGACAGGGTCTGCTCGGTTTTTTTCTGCGAAGCATATGCAATTCATTCAGCACTGGAAATAATAAAAGATTCCATGGGCTCCAAGTATATTATCTTCTCAGATTCTCGAAGTGTTTTAGATAGTCTGCAGCAGGAGGACAGCAAAGAACCCATTATTCAAGACATAAGCAACATAACCCTTGATATCTCAACTAGACAGTGCAAGGAAATTATTTTCAGATGGATCCCATCGCACATCAGAATTAAGGGCAACGAGATGGCTGATAGGGCTGCGAAAACTGCTACGTTGAGTCAATATCATCCTCACAAACTTTCCCACAACGACCTTAAGAAATATCTGCATTTAAAAATTCTGGAGCACTGGAATGATGAATGGCTTAAGTCACCACCTGCCAAGCTATTCCGAGTGAGGAAAAATATTTACGAGCAGAACTCACTTGCTACAGACTCCAGGAGAAATCAAGTGGTCATAACAAGACTCCGCATCGGCCACACGCTACTGACTCACAAGTACATTTTCACAAGAGAGCCTCCTGCGAGATGTAATCGCTGTGGCACGGTTTTGTCAGCTTTCCATCTTGTTTCAGAGTGCCCTGCTCTTCAAAATCTACGAAGCAAATTTAATATCCCTGCAGATGTGCGAAAAAGTTTAAATGACAGGACTGCAGCCGCCAACATACTTCTCCTCTTAAAGGAGCTTCAGTTGTTAACAGCAATATAGGTACGAACTAAGAAAATTATGAAAACATTAAAAATTGTGTACGGTAGTTAAGTTAATGGACTGATATGTTATTATGACTTACTGTTATATAGTTGTTATATTTTGTTATTTAATGTTATATTTATTATATATATATATATATATATATACTTAGTTATATTTATGTATGTGCAAGATGTGTATTTATATTGCTTGTGTTGTGGGGGGTTAATATTTCTCATTTTATTTGGCTTCAGTTAAACTAATACTGTTATTTGTTAAATATTTTTATCTATCTCATTTGTTTCCACTATTTGGTATTTAAACAAATATTTACTATACTTTAATACATCTGTTTAAGAATCTGTACAAATTCATTTTTGTGGTCGCTAATGACCGTTGCTGTTGCAGCGACCTTATAAATAATAAAAAATAAAAATAAAAACTCTCAATGATGTGTCATGTGGTCAGTTGCACCTGAATCTTTATACCACATGTCAACCTTTTTAGAGCCTTGTAAAATAGATGCTAAGGCCTCACATAAGTGCAGTTCCCTGTGTTGTATCACGTTCTTTGCTTGTGTCATTTTTATCACTTTTATTATTGTATTTTCTGAATCTACAATTTCGAGCCCAATGGCCTGGCTTGCCACAAACAAAACAATCGCCTTTTGGTTTAGACATATTATTAGAATTGTTTTTATACATACCCTGTTTTGCACCTTTGCCTTTATATTGAGATTTTGACACAAAAGCTTTGCTTTCAGTCTTTTCAGTATCATTCACTCGCATTTCTTCAACTCTTAATCTATTAATGAGGTTCGTTTTTGTACGATCAGCCTCAGCTGTTGACTCCCATGCACACAGAAAATGACTAAAACTCTTTGGCAACGTAAGCAGAATTTTCAACACTATTATCTTGTCATCAACAGTTTCACCCATGCTTTTAAGTCGATAGGCTAAATCTTCAATCTTTGAAATGTGTGTGGCCATATCATCAGCTAAATCCTTGACAAATGAGTGCCACTGCTGCTGAAGAATGTGCAGAGATACTTCGCATTTTTGCTCATACACAGACACAAGTTTTTCCCACATTTCTTTGGCATTTTCTAGATGCACAAGATGAATCATGGTTTTTTCAGTCAGAGTTGTCACAATTACTCTCTGAGCTGTCCCGTCTGCCTTTTCGAAATCAGATTTCTTCTTCTCATATTCTTTTTTCTCGGCTACAGACGCATTATTATCTAACATAGTGGGCATAACTTGTACACCTTTGACTACATTCCATAAGCTGTAGGTTTCAATATAACTATAATCTGAAATTTTCATACATACCAGTTCTCGCTACCTTATAACTTGTTAATAAGTAGTTGTGGGGTTCTTTTTTATTAGCAGTGGACTGTATATTGTAAAACTAAATAGTTAAAAGGATTTATTCTCATGTAATCAACAATGCATAAATATTAAGCATTCACTGACCTTGTCCTTGTGCGCTGTAAATGTCCCGTTGTAAGCAACACTTCTCTGATTTTTTAGGCAGTCCTAAACTTCACAATAATATTCTAATAAACGTTAAACACATAAAATAAACACATGAAATAAGCACAAAGTAAAATAACAACAGCGGTGAATAGACTTTCTATTCTTGCGGTATGCATGTATAAACCAAAAAGAACTGAACTGCACGATATGCCTTACACTACAGGAAAGAAAACGCTCTAATCATGCCTGCTGATTACTATGTGAATTGTACTTTGAAACAGTTAATGGGAGTGCACTCTATTAGAGAACTAATGAAGTAGAGATAGGGGTAGTTTTATTATTGTTATGAAAACAAAATATCTGACATACTGCCCCCTTTGAACCAACTGGTTCAACAAGAAACATTAAAAGAACATAAGAACAAATTTGATCCTTTGGAAGATTATAATAAAACTAAATTATAAGGGGCAGTAGCCAGTTGACTGGTCAAGGATTTTAGTAAATGGGAAGACAGGAAACCTTAACAGAAGGACAGGTCAAGGTTCCACCGGCAGTCTGCATGTTGATGACACGTACCACTCCATCATTCCCTGGAGATACGGAGATGACTCTCCCGAGCTTCCACTTGAGGGGTGGCAGGTTCATTTCATGAATAATGACTAAATCTCCTATTTTGAGATTTTCTTGAGGTCTGATCCATTTGGACCGTTCTTGAAGTGTGTGGATGTACTCCATTTCCCATCTTTTCCAGAGATGTTGTGTGAAGGCTTGAACCAATTTCCAGCATTTTATGTGATTAAGTGGTGCATTAGTTAGCTGAGGTTCGATCAGGGCATTAAGGGGTCCTCCAGTTAGAAAATGTCCTGGTGTAAGAGGTTGAAGATCTGAAGGGTCATTCGAGAGAGGAGCTATCGGTCTCGAATTAAGGATAGCTTAAACACGCACAACTAAGGTGGTAAATTCTTCGTACGTTAAAATGTGTTCACCTATGACTGTGGTGAGATGATATTTTGCACCTTTAATGGCACGTTCCCATAGTCCACCTTGGTGAGGTGCACGCGGAGGAATGAAATGGAATGTGATACTGTTGTTCGTAGCAAAATCTTGCATCTCTGGTTGCTTCATGCGATCTTGAAAACATTTTTTGAGCGAAGAAGCAGCTCCTATGAAATTATGTTCGTCTAACATTTTAGATACAACTAAGATATCATCTACAAATATCATGGTGTAGGGTTCCACTTCAGGTCCTAGGGCTCTTTCTAGACACTTTACGATGGCTGCCAAACTCATGCTTAATCCGAAGGGTACTACCCTGTGTTGGTAGAATTTATTTTTATACAGGAAAGCAGTGTACTTTCTATTCTCTTCACGAATTGGAATCTGCCAGAAACTTGAGCGTAAATCTAGCTTCATCAGATACCTTGCTCCTTCACACTTAGTAAATAATTCGTCCACAGTTGGAGCACAGTCATACTCCTTTAATACAATGCTGTTCAGCTCCCTCATGTCAAGGCATAGACGTATCTCACCATTTTTCTTCTTCACTACCACTAGAGGATTCAGGAAGTTGCTGTTCGATCGCTCTATGACTCCACTTTCAATCATATGCTGAATTTCCAGTTTAACCTCTTCCTCATATCGCATTGGGATAGGGTATGTCTTCCTAATGACTTTTGTAGGGTCTGACACAACTATAGAGTGCTCGTATACTGTCGTCTGCGTCGGTACTTCACTAAATACATCACTATATTCTTCTATTCTTCCTGTGTCGTCATCCCTTCATCTACCGCATTCACATGGCGAGTTGGACCATATTGTATTTGTGGCTTGTACAAAGTAGTAGGTGTTTCACTTACCTTGCACTCTTCTTCCTCGCTGTTCATGTTTAATTCATATTGAACATTTTTATAATTACACACAATTATATTATCATTAATATTAATCTTAGCATTTATTGTATTTAGTATATCGATACCTAAAATTCCATCATAAATTAATTTATGCATAATTATCATGGGGTGTTCTAATTCTAGATTTTTATATGTTAGAGTTACATATGCTTGTTGTTTAACTCTTTCTTTTTTATTGGTAGCTGTTGTAATATTTAAATTTTTTACGGGCAAAATTGCAGTATTTTAAAAATATTGCTTGTTGCGTTGAACCCATGCAGCGTTAAGAACTGATAGCTGGCTGCCTGTATCAACTAGCATCCGTATTTTACACCTGTTTATGCTTACAGTCACAATAGGGCATTGTGTTTGCTGCGCGTCTCGCTTTATATCCTGTTCAGTGCTTAATAAGTCCTCCCTAATATCGCAGGGGTATATGTTGTTTATTTTATAATTTTGCTTCCGTTTATTCAGTCATTGTGACGCCTTTGATGTAGACGGTCGGCTGTGGAATGTTACTGTCTCTGTCTCATTCATTCCTTGGCTTTCTCTCTTCAATTTTTTTTCGTCGTACCCTCGTACTGCGGCAACGCGTTTGTCAGCTGGTTTTGAAAACTGTTTACGATTGGATGACCATACAATGTCTCCTTGTCGTCTAGCTGTATTATTTTGTTCAGTCTCTTTAGCTGTGCGTGTTGTAGTGTTGTACATTGGTGGCGAATAATTTATTTTAAAATTATCACGATGCGGTGTAGTGTTTTGTATTGCTTTCTTGTCATCTCTGTGATAATTATGGTGATGATTTGCGTGTTTTTGTTCCCAGTATTGTGTGTTCTTACCTTTATTGATATTCTCCGACTGTGTTACAAGGATTAAAAATTCTTCTATGGTTTTAATCCCTTGTGTATAAACTGCTAACTGGATATCTCGCTGAAAATGGTAAGATAATTTTGAAACAATTTCATATTCTGAGAATTTAGGTTTGAGATGCTTTACACGTTCTATTTGCGTAATTGTATATTGTTCAATACTCTGCTGTCCTTGTGCATTGAACTTTCCATATTCGAGTTGATCCCGTACTTGTCGTTGGGTATGTAGATTCCAGTATCGGTTCTCGAATGCCTCACGAAACTGCTGATATGTACTAACGTTATCTCTAATAATAGAGTACCACTGGCTGGCTGAATCTCTAAGATATCGCGTGACGAAGTCTAACTTCTCGTCGTCATTTATTGCACTCCCAATTTTTTCTATTTCCTTCTCTACTCTTGCTAGGAATTCCATACTGTTTCTCCCCTTTACCATCTGAGAACTTAAGTCTGCTCCTTTCTTCCATTGGTGTAGGAAATATGGTCATTTGGTTCTGTCGTCTTCTTAACTCACTTCGTAGCTGGTTCATTTCCTCTTGAATCTCTTCTTTCATATGTGATACGTCTCCCGAATGGTCTTTCGTAGTTTCTTCAATTTTATTCTTAATAACTACAGTACGTGTTTCTATTTCTCTAAGTTTACTGGTATTTGCTTGGGATACATTATTAATAGTTTGGATTTTATCATCCTGTTCTCGCGTTATAGTAGTTAAAGTATCATTTATTTGTTTATGTGTTTCTTTTAAATCTTTTCTCCACTCGAGACATAATTCTTTTTGTTTATTTTCAATCCGTACAACTTGTTCATGTAAGGCTTGTTTAAAATTATTCTCTAGAGTATCAATACGTATGTTGGTGTCACCAATTTTTTCGGTTAACTGCGCATTACTGTCAATTATACTTTGTTTTATTTCAAGATTATCAATTTTTAACTCTTCTAGACTCTCTGTAATTTTTATGGTGTCCTGTCTAAAATTTTCGGACTGTAGCTCTAATTTATTTTCTAAACTTTCTGTTTGTTTTGTATTTATTTCATCTATTTTTCTTAATTGTTTGACATTCTCCTCTTTCAACTCCTCTTTAAATTTTTCGGCTTGTTTTATGACTAATTCGTCCATCATGGCGAGTATCGAATTTTTAAATGCTTCTAAATTCAACCCTCCTGGTTCTGCCATGTTGAATAATTATTAAAATATTTATTTAGTAGTAATTCTTTAACAATTATTATTGATAACCATTCCCTACTTATTTATTTATTTCTTTATTTTTATTAATAGTTATTATTAATACTCATTACAGTTACACCTGTTACATAGACAAATAATATTATTCGTGGGCGCCAGCTGTGTGATTACACAACAATTAACATTACATTCAGTTACTGTTTAATATAAATAATAATTACATATTATACATTTTTCCTTTAACACACTCTTTATATTTTAGAGCAACCGTTTAGCTACATAAAAAATTGTAATAGTTAAATTATGGGGATCGGGCCATACGTTCATGGGCTACAATTTATGTAACAAATTTTTGTACATAAATTTAGGCATGTCGTGCTCCACGTCCAGGGCGACAAATTTATGTAACGTATATTTTTTTGTTACATTTAATTTCAAATACAAATACACTTCTATTTGTGTTTGCGGAGCCCCACGATCTTGGAGCGCCAAATTTATGCAACGTATTTGTGTGTGTGAATTTTTATATGTACTTTAATTTGTATAGCCCCACGTTCTTTGGGAGCCAAATATGCAACAATACATATACATAAGTACATATACATATACACAAATTTAGCGTGACCGGTCTCACGTTCAAGATTGACAAATTATGTAACAATATAACATTAAATTGGGTTTCAGGTGTATCTGCAATAAGAACTCTATATAACTTGTAACGGTATTTCAAATTTATTTGATATTATTAAAAAATTGTGCACATGGCACTGACTTCGATTTAAAACATTCGTTCTTATTTGTTATTATGCCGTAAGGCTTATGCTATATACATCCTTACTGACTAAATATTCTATTCTACTAATTATTGTATTAAAGAAAAATCTCATTTTCATACTACTCAGTCAATTAATGTGTTTCAAAATATTGATATTTAAATCTCTTTTTATATATTGTAATGTACTCAAAATATTAATAGTTATTGAATTTATCTTTTGTTTCTCAGTACTGTTTTATCTCAAATACTAATTGTTTTCATTTAAATGCTTTGTATTCATTTTATTTCATATTAATTTGAGCTCTTGTTACATTAATCGTATTTCTAAAACATCTATGATTTTAATTCTACTTTACAAAAAAAAACATTGGCTCTTACTTTTAAATAAAATAGAAATGTCTTTAATTGTCTTTGAGTTCATTGTACGATTAAGATATAAATAAGTTGTTTATCACCTTATTGTCATCAATCATACTCGATCATTTTTATCCATCTGTAGCCGTCCTCGTCTCGCACTCCAGCGTCGGCTGTCTCTCTTCTCTTCTTGTCCAGCGTCGTATCACTGTCTGGAACTCTCCTCTTGTTGTTTCTGACGTCTTCTTATGTAATTCTTCTTATGTACTGCTGTTATTATTTAAAAATGATTGTATTTATAACTTAGTTACATAGTTGTATGTAACTGGAAAATTTAAATTATTTACAAAAAAATAAATATGCCGTGCAGACGGACATTAGCTCCCGCTGCACCGTGGATGATTTAAGAAAGAGAACCACTGTAGCTTGTATGTCCTATTTATACCCATGTCTCTGGATTCAGTTCCCCCACTCTTTGTCAAATTCGCTATTTCTTATTTTTCTGCGAATTGCAGAGTCCTGTAAGTATACTCTTATACTTATCTTATAACTATTTTTACAACACATGTTCACTGTAATTTTGGACATTGCAACTTAACCCTTTCGATTTGTACACAGTTATTTCACTATTACACTCGTACGGTGTGTCACTTTCGCGTGGTTTTCGTACACAGTATTTAGTAAATTTTATTACATTTTATTGTGTTTTTGGATTTTAATTCTTAATTATAGTTTATGAATAATTACGGAAAAACAGTAATTGTGCAATTATTCATCTTGGGGTGGTAAACTCGCCTGCGTAGACCTGCGTTCACACACACTAGCAAAATACTGGTGTACACACTTTCAGTTATATTTGTGTGTGTGTGTGTGCACGTCGATTCAGGTCGAAACACCTGTTCATATTTTTGTCTGAGCCAAGCTTGCAATCCCTGACATGCTTATTTCTATTATATTATTAATTATTTACAGTTTATTAGGTATACTAGCAAAATACCCGTGCTTCGCTACGGAGTTTCACGTTGTACGTAATTGTACAATTATTGCTCACTTAATAGTATAGGATTAGATAGATTGTACAAATTCTCAACTCTTAGTTTGTTTATTTACATTCATAGCAACAGCTATTTATTATTTATTTCGAGAAAATCGTTAGAGCCGTTTCCGAGAAAAAAAAAGGACATACATTTATTAATTAATTGAACTTCGAAATTTTCTCGACTATAAGAACCTGCAAATAACGAAGTTTTTCAATTTAAAACAATGATTAAAAACTCAGAACTAAATGTATTCGGGGTTTCCAATAAACTGAGATGTCAACTACTTCATTTACAAAGTATGCAATTCCCGCGATAAATTTCATTATTTGGTTTTTTGCCCCTTAGGAGTGAAAGTTTTTAAAACCGTTTCTTAGTGAGCACCTGATACCTATGATGAAGCTACGTTCAAAGTTTCATTGATATCCATTCAGTGGTTTCAGAGATATCGTGATCAGTGAGTCAGTCAGTAGTATTTGGCTAATATAAATATCTATATCTAGCCGATTTACCCAGCGTTGCTCGGGTTCATAATTTATTCATAGGCTCATAGGCACCTATTCTTGTTCTAACGTTATATTATTTGTATATTGTATAATCTTCCTTATACTGTTACGTTCGCATTCTCACTGGAGGAATACTCTGTAGCGCACCTGTTTAAGAACATGTCATAAACTGTATTCTTATATCTGGAGAATAATTCTGTTGCGCGTGATACTCCTGCTCGATTTCTAACTCAGGGAGAGGGAGAACAGCTAAATTAGTTTTCAATAAAATGTCTACAGTACTTGCACGCGCTGCATATTTACTGTCTTTTATAATTCATTGTGTTAATGTTGAAATAAGGCATTTGTTAAATTAGTGTCTCCTAAACTTATTCTAACAGTACAATACCTCTATAGATTTCAGCTTATCAATTTTTAAATTCAAACTGAAGCAAGTGCATTTATATTGTCTGAACACTATGATCTGAATACATTTGCTATCAAAACTTTGTTTTTTATACTCGCTTATAACTTACTTCGATCTTAACTTATCCACTTTTAAATTCAAACTGAAACAACTCTGAATTCACACACTGTTAAGAAGTTTCTTAAGATGCATACACCACCTTTGATATCATAACCTATATCTTTATTTATAAGAACCGTGGACTCTGGCCCCGCCGTCTTTCGCGGGATCCGACCTAAGACTCCCCGGGTTCCGTGGATGAACTCCGGGGAAGGCCCGTCGGACGACTCCCGCGCTATTTCCTACGCGGGAGACTTCCACCGATGCTATGGTAACCAGAATCTATTCTATAGGGTTACCATAATGACCAGAGCTAATAGTTTTTAAGACCCAAAGGACCCCCAAAGGATCGTATCGAAAAAACACTTGTCCTATGTTGGTTCTCCCGTTGCGTAAAATATTTGTGCCAAGTTTGGTTGAAATCGGTCCAGTGGTTTAGGAGGAGATGTGGAAGACCCCAAAGGACCCCCCGAAGGATCGTATCGAAAAAAACACCTACCCTATGTTGGTTCTCCCGTTGAGTAAAATATTTGTGCCAAGTTTGGTTGAAAACGGTCCAGTGGTTTAGGAGGAGATGTGGAAGACCCCAAAGGACCCCATCGAAGAAAACCCCTATCCTATGTTGGTTCTCCCGTTGCGTAAAATATTTGTGCCAAGTTTGGTTGAAATCGGTCCAGTGGTTTAGGAGGAGATGTGGAAGACCCCAAAGGACCCCCTGAAGGATTGTATAAGAAAAACAGCTACCCTATGTTGGTTCTCCCGTTGAGTAAAATATTTGTGCCAAGTTTGGTTGAAATCGGTCCAGTGGTTTAGGAGGAGATGTGGAAGACCCCAAAGGACCCCATCGAAGAGAACACCTATCCTATGTTGGTTCTCCCGTTGCGTAAAATATTTGTGCCAAGTTTGGTTGAAATCGGTCCAGTAGTTTAGGAGGAGATGTGGAAGACCCCAAAGAACCCCCCAAAGGACCCCATCGAAAAAAAACACCTATCCTATGTTGGTTCTCCCGTCGCGTAAAATATTTGTGCCAAGTTTGGTTGAAATCGGTCCAGTGGTTTAGGAGGAGATGTGGAAGACCCCAAAGAACCCCCCAAAGGACCCCATCGAAAAAAACACCTAACCTATGTTGGTTCTCCCGTCGCGTAAAATATTTGTGCCAAGTTTGGTTGAAATCGGTCCAGTGGTTTAGGAGGAGATGTGGAAGACCCCAAAGAACCCCCCAAAGGACCCCATCGAAAAAAGCACCTCACCTATGTTGGTTCTCCCGTCGCGTAAAATATTTGTGCCAAGTTTGGTTGAAATCGGTCCAGTGGTTTAGGAGGAGATGTGGAACATACATACATAGATACATACATATAATAGGGGGGGGGGTTTGCCCCTTAGGAGTGAAAGTTTTTAAAACCGTTTCTTAGTGAGCACCTAAGGATGAAGCTATGTTCAAAGTTTCATTGATATCCATTCAGTAGTTTTTGCTCTATGTTGATTCTATGTCAGTTAGTCAGGCAAACTGCCCCCCCCCTTTTCCCCCTTTAAAGGTCGAATTTCCAAAAATCCCTTCTTAGCGGATACCTACATCACATAAGGAACCTACATGCCAAATTTTAAGTTTCTAGGTGTTATAGTTTCGGAGATTTCGTGATGAATCAGTGAGTGAGTCAGTGGTATTTCTCTTTTATACATACAGATTTAAATTTTTATATTCAATGCTCAGTACATCACTTATTTGTACTGTCGCAGTATATAAACAGAATACCGGTAATATAATATGTAATTTCTTAATTTTGACTTAACAAATATTGTTAACACGTTTGGTGGACGTGCTTTCATACAAAAATACATTTACATTTATTAAGTACTTTATTCACTGGATGACCTTCATTTTTGCTCTTTTGTCCCCCTTTAATTGTGAAGGTGAGGCGGCCGACGATCTCCTTGCCCCAGGCGACAAAAAGCGTAGCTACGCCACTGCACTGAAGGATGGGTTGGTGCGTTATCAATAAGAAGCAACACATTTCCCTTTTTTCCCACTTCCTTTTGATATTTTTTTACCACCGGAATAAGCGTTTCCTCGAACCATTCTGAGAATAACGCTGCTGTCGTCCACGCTTTTGGTTGATTTTTGTATATACGATCAGGAGCTTTCTAATGTTTTTGAAAGCCCTAGGATTTTTCGATTTTTCTATTAAAAGCAATGGGAGTCGATGACTGCCCGTATAATTGGCACATGTAAGCACTGTCACATGTTCTTTCCTAATTTGTGACCAGGAGCACTAGCTTCTCTCTTTGAAGACAAAGTTTTACGGGGCAATGCTTTCCAATTATGTCCCGTTTCATCGGTATTGTACACGAATTCAGGATCGTAGTTTTTAGTTAAGATTTTAAATTCAACAATGAACTTACCGGTATCAGTTGCATTGTTATCTGCAGAAAGTTTTTCTCCACTCAAATCTAACTCCCGAATACCATGCCTAGCCTTAAAATTACATAGCCAACCGTTACTCGCTTTAAATTCGGATAAACCACCCATCTTTTCAGCAAACATTTTTGCTTTTTACAAACACAGGACCCAGAGAGGGGATTTCCAAGTGACGTTGCTGCAGAAACCATTTAAAAACTGCATCTTCTAGGTGTTTATTTTCAGTTGTTCTCATCACTTTTCTGGACGACATTCCATTCTCACTTTCCAAATTAGAAACAAAGTTCAAAATCGAAGAACTATTTCTTTTTATATCAGAAATAGTGGCTGCACCTACATTATAAGTTTTGGCCAACTGTTTGCCAGACACTCCTTTTTTAATTGTTCAATTATTTTCACTTTGTCCGTCATTGACATTACGACACGCTTCCTTTTAGGAGACATTTTATATACACACTACGCGAACACAAAATGAAAACAACTTAATATACTGTGCTGTATAAAGAGAACGCACGACATAACCACATGATAGACAGCAAGACACTGATTAACTGTAGATGTGAGAGAGGTGAGACTTGCGTCTGTGTATGAGCCATAGGTGTTGCGAAGCCTGTAATCTGGCGGCATGGTGGGGCGATAACCGAGCCGCATGGTGGGGCGGAGAGCGCAAGAGAATACGATGTGTTTCATTGCTCGACATAACTTCAGTAACAGCTGATCTGATTTTTAAAATTCTTTCACCACCGTGTTCCTTGAAGTTTGAAGATGGTTTTAGGCATAAATTTTAACCGATAGTTTTAACAATGTTCAAAAACAGAGTCTTCAGACAGTTCCATGTCATGAAGTTTCTTTTTTAATTTTCATGTAGTGAAATTTTCGGCATGCGACAAACTTTTGTTTTATGAGAGATACGGTGACAGTGAGTGAAAATTATTGAAAATTCCAAATTTTATTTTGCTTTTGTTTCAATAAAATCGGCTTTTTTGTTTTCGAGATATTGGCGGTTTTATAAGAAAAGTTGGTTGGCATATCCAGCGATTTTTCTTGTAACGATTTTCCTTAATAATAAATATTACCTTAATGTAATCATATTTTAACATTTATTATATTATTCTATTTAATAATAAAAATTTCAATATCATGTAGTACCTTAATGTAATTTGAGTTCCTGGATTTTGTTGTCCACTGGTTATAAATATATCACTACTGACTAGGAACACTAATTTTTTATAAATGCTCCATGAAGTTTTAAAAAGACTGTTTAATGATGAAGAAACACATTCATTTTATGAATATTTTATAAAACACATATTAATAAATTTTATAAAACACATTAATAAGAAACAATACAGATCATGGGCCTACTGTTATCGGATTCATTTAGGCATAAACACTAACATGTCAATAGAAAATTTTAATAAAATATTAAAATATTGTTATCTAAAAGGAAAACGGATTAAAAGACTGGATAAAATAGTCTGTGCCATATTACATTTGCTCAGAGATAAAAATTTTGATCTGATAATTAAAATGAAAAAAGGAAAACTTGTGAAAAAATTGCAAGTATTAAGAAATTGTCACAAAGCTAGTATGTTGTTGGATGCAGAGAAAGTTTTGACAACTTTAGATGACAAGTGGCAGGTCCTGTCATCCACGCAAACAGAATTTATACTGTTAAACGGATTAAACACTGCAAATCATGTCATTTACAGTGCATACACTGTAACTCTTGCTTTCATGAGTTTGTGTGTTTGTGTATGGACAGTGCTATACGAAACATTCGTTAAAATTCGTACCATAATCAGCTAACCTCCCCACCATGCCAGATTCGCGGCTCGGTCAGGCTCGGTCATCGCCCCACCATGCCGCCAGATTACAGGCTCCGCAACACCTATGGCTCATACACAGACGCAAGTAGAGGTGAGAGACCTGGCGGGGGATGGTTGCGTCCTTGACATTCTATTTTAAGAATGCGAACAGTAGGCGATGAGACATTTTACTTATCAGTACATAAGCTATGACGCATGGCTAACACAGTTTTATATGAATTTCATTTACTTACGATGTTTTTTGTTAGTACGCCAATTGCAGTTTGAATAAACTTTGTTTTAGAAATTGCATTTGTTTTAATTTCCTAATATTAATTCGGATAATTGGCGATTCGGATAACTGGAGTTCGGATAAATGGAGTTCTACTGTACAAATTTTAATCAGCAAAATATTCAAATTCAATATTTTATAATATATAACTCTCAAAGTATTCAATCTAAGACACCACTCAAATTGTAGCCATTCAGTCATGTACAGACATTTTAATCTCACCATTTGAGCAGGTCCCCAATGTTTAGATTATAAGATAAAACAAAAACTTACCTGAAGTTCTGGAGTTGTGAGAGCAGCACACCAAGGAGAGAGGCTGCTCACAAACCGTGCTTTAGTGTAACAGCATAAGTTGTAGATATTTGTTATATTCTCTGAAAAAAAAAAAATATATATATATATATGTGTATTTCATAATTTACTCTCATAAGTGAATTTAATATTGTTACGAGAAGCGTACCGAACAATCCAGAACATTCTCCACTCCCCCCGTCCAGTGTGGCTTGTGTTGCGTCATTCACGTAGGTGGTTCTAGTGAGTTCCAGGAACACTTGAGATACGCATTAAGCCGCTGTGCAGTAAGGAGCCAAAGCTGTACTGCACCTCTACAGGGCCTATATAAAGCCATAGCAGCCGGATTGTCAGTTCTGTTACGTGAACGATTTTCGCTAGTGCGGCTTGAGTGTTTGTCGAAGTGAAGTAGTATTGTGTTAATAATTGTGTGAAACTCTATTAATAGACATAGTTATTGCATGTGGACAAATCTAACTGGAAATATTGTACGAGTTAATTACAAACTGTGTAATTGTGATAATTAAAGCTGGTGATTAGTGACATAACTGGTGTCTTGTATTTGGTTATCCACTGTACCATACGACGATCATTAGAACATTGTAACAATACAAAATTCATGGACATAATAATATTTAGTTCACTGTGGGAGAAAGCATTAAAGAAACTAATCATGAAGAGAAATGCAAACAAGACAAGTTCATGGTAATTGAAAAAGATAACGAGAGTGTCAATGTAATAGTAAACTGAAAAAAAAATAGAGCAGGTTGGAGACTACTGATGGGCAGACAGGCAAATGCAGACGATAAAGTAAAATAGAGGGTTGTTGTGAAATGGGGAGTGAGAATTAAATACTATGAAACTCAATGAAATGTAACTAACATTAAATATAACTTAGATATGAAGTAGCTAAGACTAGAGTTAGGTATAAGTAGAAGAGACAGAACAACAGTAACACAAGAAGAAGAACACTACAAGTGGGTACAATAATAGAAAAATAGAAACAGAGGAACTAAACATGTTTGGACTTCATTGTATTGTAGTAGCCCAGTGAAATGTCCTGAAGAGAAGACTGAAGAAAAGACAGAATGATAAAAGCATCAATTAAAAAGAGAAGATATATGTTAACATAGACAGAGGCTAGAGGACTGGCAAAAAATAAGAAAGTTGATAAATTTAAATATGCGGCAGAACTATAATGTGGTAAGTTTTACATCTTACTGTTGGCAAGATAATATTTCAACAATGTGTGTGTGTGTGTGTGTGTGTGTGTTTTGTTGTCTTCCTGTATCACTGTCAACACCTTGTTTATTTATCGTTATCACAAATAATTTTTCACAAGTAAAAATGTAACAGAAAATATAAATTTTGATTCACAACTGTGGTAGCGATTATTAAAACAATCATAATTTATACAAACAAAAAGATAGCACACAAAAATAGTGTTGATCCACAAATTTGGTATCAAACACACACGCTAAAGTGTGTAATTCACTAATCAAACTCTCAGTAAGTACTGACTCTTGACACTGTCTATTACTGTATGTATAATATTGGTTATGATGTCATTCACCAGTATTTGTCACTTCTTAACTATTCACCATTGAATAGTCTAGGCCGTTCCAGGCACACAAACTAGAACATTGTAGAACAAACTACATTAACTAAATGTAATAGTACTTCTATACAGAACAATCTAGTGTGTCTATAAACTGTGTGCATCAATATACATGTTATACACATGGGCAATGTATATTATACATTACGTGCTCAACCAAGTAACATAACCCACATATTCTAGTTTTAATAATACGCGTATGACAAATAGTTTTAAGAATACCAATCACAATATCACTTAATACATATACAATATTGATAATATTACTTTGAATTTGGCTGGGGTTTCCTTTGTATACAACAGTATTGTGTATTAATGGTAAAAAACATAAATTGTTATTCTGCATAGCACAATAAGTAAAATAAACTGACAAAGTAATATAAGGCTCCTGCTTGGACTAGGTCTTAAATTAAAAGGGCAACCACAAGTCGATAGCTCTATGTCTCTTGACCACCTCTTATGAAGCATGGTCTTAAAAACCTTGTACAATGCTTTACGACAGGCCAATCTTTTTAAATAATAGATGTTCCCACTGATAAGAGTGCACACAGTCCTGGCTGGCATTAAAAATAGACATTTTTACACTTTCAGTAAATTAAATAGTGCATTAGAAGTCACTAAGTTTTTATTAACTTTACTAATGCAATATTTTAACTCAAATTATCTTATCTTCTTCTTCTTATCTGGCATTACAGCCTTTGGTAGGCTTTAGCTTCCTTAACAATACTCCTCTATACTTCCCTGTTCTCTGCCCTTCCTCTCCACCCTCTGATTCCCATGCTAGCAAAATCTTCTATTACAGTATCCAACCATCTCATCCTTGGTCTCCCTCTACGCCTAGTAGTATATAATCTTCCCTTCAGCATTCCTTTAGGCATTCTTTCCTCAGATATTATTTCCACATGTCCCAGCCAATACAACCTCTGTGATTTGATGAATTTCACTATGTCTGTATGAGTTCATTGTTATTGCGTATTCTCCAACTGACTTCTTCACTTACTGGGGCATAATTTCTATGCAATATTTTGTGCTCAAATGATTTTAAAGTAGTTGTGTCGTTCTCTGTCAAAGTCCACACCTCAGATCCACAGGTAAGGTAACACCTGGTCACACAAGAGAATAATATACTTGAAGTTTTATACCTCTTGTAACAAGATTGTTTTTAAAGATGTTAATATTTGCAAAGTAGGTTCTTTTTCGGATTGTATCCTTTCTCTTATACTTATCCTAATGTTATTATCATTCAATACCAAGGCAGGACATTTGATACATAGATAACTAAAGCAGGACACTCCTTTGAAACAGTTCCCATTCACAATGAAATCTCTTGGAGCCCTTCTGGTCTCTGAGTTGGACATTACTACATATTTTGTCTTGAACACTAATTATGTTAGAATGAATCCTAAGCAGTCTGGAACATCCGTCAACTGTCAAAACAATCTCATTCTCTTCAGTGACATAACTAGGATGTGCTCCTGGGGGGAGGGGGAGACAAGATTAGCTTCAAAGTTGGACTTCCTGTTTTCCACAGGACAAATGAGATATTCAAGATTTTTTCTATAATATGCAATTATTTATGTGCCTTATTTTAACACATGTAACTGACTTAGAAATAGGCCTATGTTAAGTGATTATGGAATTTCACTGAAATTTGTTATAGCCGGTGGGGGGGGGAGGAATCGATCCCTCTGATCCCCCCCTCTAGTTTTACCACTGATTCTCTCCTGATAGCCAAGTTTATATAATCTGGAGTGTACACAATGTGGACTGAACGCAATCTGGGCAATGCCACCTGAATGACCTAACAAATTGTTTGAAGATGTGATTGGAAGTTCTTACGTCGAATTTTTAAGTAAGTCAACATATGGGACTCTAAACAGATGAAATAAAAAACAATACTAAAGTGACACCTATAAATAAAGATTGCATCTGTGTGTTCATCAGTGTGAATGAGTTTCATTTAGCCACATCTAATCTGCTGATCTTACCTATATTAAAATGGCCTTACCTGCCGACAAGTTGTATGAATATCCTAGTCTTTGACTAATATTATATATCAAGTTTCCCATCAAAGTAGACTCTTCATAAAGCTTCATTTCTCTATTTAGCTCTGTTTTCTTAGCATGATTCCAAGCTGAACAATTCGTATATCCCTGAAATATATGATTAGAGCTGTGGAATATATCAACAAAATACACTGACAATTTTGGAATACTTTAAATGTACACTAACTCAATGAGTCAAAGCAAAACGTTTAAAGATTGAACATAATCTGATGTCTGAACATAATTTTTAATATGCTGAAATAAATGGAAAGAAGAAGTGTTGTTTTAAATACTATGTATAAAGAGTTTTCTTTATAAAATAACATGTTTAATAATATACAAGGAAAATGGAGAAGATGAAAACAATTTGGGAATGTAATGTTTATGTTTGCTTTTCTGGTTGATGTTTTTTATAAGTGAAAAAAACTTTGTGATGAAATATTTACACTACAAATAGTGTCAGAAATGGGATTGTAATTCTTTAACCTGATTATGGATAAAACAAATAATAATAATATAAAATTATTAAAAAAAAAATACTGACTCAAATGACATTCAAATTGGGCACAAAGAGTTGTACATATAAGGAACAATGTCAGACCTTGAGTAATAAATTTTATGACAGGGATAGTAAACTTGTTCAACAGAAACAAGCTATTCATGGGTTAGAAGACCAATTGGTCATTGTAGAGATACAAATCTATAATAAAATCATTATACAAGATAATTTTAGGAAACACTCAAATGAGATTAAACATTGAATATTGATGAAACTATAGCACTAGCTCCAATAATGGAATTGATAGCAATTCTAGTGGCACGTTTTATTTGACCGTGGGCTGTGAAATAACCGAAGTCTGGAACTTGACATATACCATTAACAGTATTGGTTTGTGTTTAATAATAATTGGAAACCACATTATGTAGATTTATTATAGTATTATAAATCCAGTTCATTAATTTAAAGTAATAAACATCTATAGCATTATGAACCACAGTCTGACTTATTTATTTTATATTATTAAAATATTTAAGATGTTAAGGGATAGTTGTCCCAAAAATACAATATTAAAATATTAATAGCTCTTCAAATATTAATTGAATTGTTCATTATATATTGAAATCGAATCAATTCAATTGTATGTTGATTCATTTATTAATTTCTGATGATATTGACGTGATCAGTGAAACGTGCATCAGGTGAAAATACAATAATAATTTTACTTGCAGAATTTAGTTAATTTTGAAGAACTATTCATATTATAGAAACCTGCAAGATATATTTAAGAGGTACTTACAAAATAAAGATAATATTAAAATAATATAACCTTTCTGGATACGGTATAAACTTTCTGGGTTTATTTGATTTCTTACTTTGAAAAATCTGAGCCTTCAAATGTATACTGACTCAAAACTTGTTAAAATTAAACTTGAAATATACAATTGTTACTCAAAACATGCCATATTCATTTCACTACTGGTGGCCAATTTTGTTATGTTTATGAATCATGCAGCTCCTTATCTAATAATACTTAAATAGTTGGTCAGATTTGTGTTACAAATAACACTTATCCATTTTTGAAGAAGAAAAGGGGAAGAAAAGGAACATATTCATCAACAATTTGCTGATAATAATAATGGCTCCCACGTATACCACCGAAGTAGCTTACGAGTAAGGCAGGGTAGCCTGCCTTATGTAAGCCATATGACATACAAGGAAGGCAGTGTGGCCAGCACTACGTTTCAGCCGCCCATTATTATCCCCAGGATGTTATCCCAGGTACTCATTTTCAACAGGCTGAGTCGACCTGGGGCTAAAAAATGCACCTAGATTTATGGTGCAGGCCCAGGAATCGAACACGGGACCTCTATAATAGTAGCCATGTGCCATACCCACTGGTTTACTGAGCCCCCTACAGTTTTGCTGATAAAGAAACAATTAATATTCTCGGAGAAGGATATCTTTGATAATGTATAGTTCAATCATAGTATACACATGAATGGGGACAGCTTGCTTCCCACCCCATCCCACCATAGAAAACCAAGTCCCATAACAGAATATTGTGCTAGAGATTATGCATGATGAAATATGTGGCTTGACAGAAATGTATTAACCAAATAAGAGACTCACATGTATCAGAGGGTCATTATGTATTGGTGGAGACACATGCACGCTTCCAGCATCTTCTCCAAACAATCCCTGAATAAAAGCAATACAGCTTGCATGTGTCCTTTCTGCATAGGTGTGTCTGAACTGAAACAAACACAACAGCATGGTTCTATGTCAACAAAATAATTACTGTTCTTACATACTATCTTAATTAAATAGATTACCTTAATTATAATGTTCCCAAAACATTATTAATACAGTATTACAATTTATAATACTGTGATGTCATTCAATATAATTTCTTCTGCAAGTAGTGTACTGTGTTTTTGTTTCAACACCTGACACATGTTTCACTGAAAAATACTATCACCATAATAAGAGATTTGTAAGTAAAACAATAACAATCAAAATAATTCTCTAATATAATTACATAAATTTAATTAAATAATTAAAAATAAATATAATTAAATAATTACAATTTAATATATCAATAAACAACAATCGATTGATTGTAGTTATAAATAACTATAGATGAAGTAATCATTGAATGTCTGTTGGAATTGGTGATTTTATTTCTTAGTTGCCTTGCACCATGCTTCATTACATGAATTAAAACCAGAAAGACATGTCATCCATTGTAATGTATCCATTACAGATGTGTCATGGGGACAAATGCAGTCACATCTGAATAAATAGATCTTGTTGATAAAGAATTTACCATTGCTGTGAAGGACAAATGTGCAAAGGTGCCAGTGTGAAAGTGAAACAGAGTTACAGCAACACATACAATAAATGTATGCAAAATAAATATCACTTAACCGGGACAACTGGCAGAGGCTGTTAAAGGACTCAGTAATGGGTTGTCATGCTGAAAAAGAAGAAATATCAAATCAAAAACATCGTGGAAGAATATGAACAGTGTCTGTAACATATTGTTAAATGAGTATTTTGTGCGGCCATTAAGTTCGTGAAAAATACTAGGTACAAAATATTTATCCATTTATTAAAACTACACAATTATCTAAGAATGTAATAGGTGTGTATAGACACTTTTACTTATAACATTATGAGTATCTCAAAGTTGGCTTGGAATATAGTAAACAAGGCAGTAGATCTCTGTAATTTTGAAAAATGTTAATTAAATAATCTTGTGAATTCACGTTGTTCAGAATACAGCTAGCAAATAATTATAAGAAGATACACACAATTTTAAAGTAGATTATCACACTAAAACAAATCAAATAGCTCAATGAGGGGGTCACTTAATGAGTGTGACCAACAAGTGATTGCGAGTGAAATGGGAGACAGCTGAGATGGGATGGCTGCAATGTGTAATAGAATAGGCTTAGGCAGGAACATAACATCTCAGACATGTGAAACTCCTCTACTATTTTGTGTCTGAGATAAAGCTGTAATTTAATTTGGCATTCTTTGAAAGGATGTAGTCAGATCCACCCAGAGGAATTCTGGGCCCCTGGGCAAACCAGATTGTGCCCCCCCCCCCAAACGAGGCAACCGTCTGTTGCCCGAAAATTCGTGTATATGTGGTTTTATATACACGCTTGTATATATTGTACTGCTGTTAAAATATACCACAGTACATAAGAGTAAAATAATAATTTTAAAAGGAGAAAATGTATAAATTTAATAGTATGGTGAACATATGTTAGAATTTTAAACAAAAAGACTGAGTTGTGAGTCACAACCAACATAGAGGTAGACTCCAATATTATATAGAACAGCATTAAGAAATATGTGTTGACAATTATTATATTAAATTGGAAATAAACATTCAAATAAAATGAAAGATTAATAGAATAGTAATTTAATATGTACTAATTATAATGGATAATGTAAAAAGTCAAATAAATGTAATTAATAATAATTAATAAAATTATATATGTTTTTAAGAGTCATATGATGGAAAGATGTGACGAATGTAGTTAGGTATCTAAATGGCAAATTGTAAATTGTTAGATTTGAATTGTATTCAAATGGAAGAAAATTTGTTTTAGTTTAATTTTATATATAATACGATACACATCAAAAAGTCTATTTTTATATTTAATCACATAAACATCTAAGAGTGGTCTTGTAAAAGAGTTTAATTTTGTATTTAATAAAGGAAACCTTTAAAGGAAGGGAGTTAACATTGATATTGAATCTAATAAACATACAAGAGTATAAACCTGTAACATTGAAAGAATTATAATTTTTATACAACTTAATAAACAACAATATTTTAAGAAGTCTGAGTATATCATTATAGAACGCCGAACTAAAAGAAGAAGCCTGTCCTGGAAGATAGTTTGAGTGTCAATACAATAAAATTAGATATTCAGAAGAAGCATCAATTTAGTAATATTAGAAGAAAATATAATTCAACATTTAATCTAATAAGAAATCCCAGAGAAGGAACAAACCACGAAACCTAATGTTACCTTTAAGATGATAAACATTGTAATAGAATGTTTACGTGTGGTTTTAAAAATTTAAAGTTTTAATGTTATTGTTTGGTGTTAAACGTGTCAAAATGTATCTTCTTAGTCGTGTACGGGTAAACCGTATTTTGCTCTGCTGCATTCAAATGTTGCCGCCTCGCCACCTGATTGGCGCACAGCTTTCTGCAGTATGACCCAGCTTGCGTCTCGCTTTAACGCCTTCACTTCAATAATTATTAGTCGTTATTCTAAATTAACTGAATCAAACATACAGAATTGCAGACTGAGAACATTTATTAATCCTTTAGAATATTTCACTTGATTTATTATACATCAAAATTTGTTTTCTGCACCGGCTATTACAATTGTGCGGTTGGTATTGGCTCAGTTCAGTTTGTATACAATCCGTCAGTAATGTTAGTTTACAGTAAATATATCGTTTTATCTCAGGGGTGTTAAGTCCTTTCGGCTACAGAAATATATACTTACGGCTAACACACACAAAGTTATAACAATTCTTAAGACTAATTACATAAATAAATCGATATCTCATTACATTTAATTAAGTAATCACCAATGAAAACTTGTAAAGCAATTTTGGGTTAGGTTTCGTTGTCAAAGTTCAGTTATCGAAAGGTTCATCAATTATTTTATTATATTTTACTTTCTTAATAATTGTTAATTGATTAAAGTTAAATAGTGAATTTAAATAAGCATTTATTTAAACTCGGAATAGTGATCAGTGATTTGAAATAGTTATATTTAATTCAGACCAAAAATAGTGAATTCGATTTAAGGGATAATGTTTATACTCATCGGTTAATTGTTGCTGAAGATCCTGATGTCGTCTTCTTCTATGGATAACTCCTGGGCTGTCGTCTTCTTCTACTCTCCCGTCGTCTGTTTCCCTCGTCTCGGCGCTTCTCCTCGCGGACTCAGGCCTCGTATTTCTTCAGTTGATGTCGTCTTCTTCTTTCAGGATGTTACACTGATCTTCTTTTAGTGTCCGTGGTCGTCTCTCTTCGTCACGGCGTCGTTTCGTCTTCTTCGGATCACTACGGTTTGTTATTTAATTTTTATAAATAAAGTTTCGTTCAGGATTCCCTGTACTGTTGTCATTGTCTTCCACTGGTTTTAATTAGTTTCGAAATTACTTGAAGAATAACAATTTTAATTTTAATATGAGAGCTCCTCGGTCCACTCTCTGGCGTTGGTTAATAATGACTACTGAAAATCTAACGGTTTTTTGGCGTTATTTTTCTTGTTGCTATGGTTACTTAATAAATTATGCTAATTTTCATTGGTTATTAACTTAGGTCATTGTTATGATTTATCGTCTTTTTTCGTCTATTTTTACCAAAATATCTTCAACTGAAGATTACTACTTTATACTAATAGCTAGAGTTATTACATTAGCACCATTCTTCCTAATTTTTCATGATGAACATTTTGATATCCCTCATGCCCACTCTTGAATAGCTAATTACATTTTCACTATTTTCCATATTTATATCTTACATATATTTTATTCAAAATTAGTTGTTAATCACATACTTTGGTACTATGAATACTCACTTACATGGTTTAATCATTTGGCACATTCTGCCTTAACTTTGGATTATTATTTGTTCTCAAATTAATAAATTTATATTCAACAGTTTGGCCTAGAGCCTAGATTCCATTCTACTTCCATCTAACATTTCTTACTAACATTTCTGGTAATTCTAATACAATTTATAAACAAAACAAACAATAAACATCAGTATTCCTAATTCTAATTCTTTCTATGACATATTCCTTGTCAGGTTCTAGCCTGAAATAACTTTTAACTACTGTTCTCTGCTTACCCTATAATTTGCTCTATGCTATGATTTTCTGAACACTAACAAAACTCTTAATACTTACTTAAAGAAACTTAAAGAAACTCTTATAATACTATTGACAAACTGTTCCTTGCATGATATGTCCCATCTACTATTCCCTTCACTTAAATACAGTGTCAGTCCTTCTTAATTTGCTATTCATTCTAATACCTTAACTCTTACCTTAATATATAATCCTGATATCTTATTACTTAAATTAATAATATTACAATTAGTTCAATCTTACTTACTAACGCACAGTTTATCAAAAATTGTTTATCTGTTTAACATAGTTGGCTTACATAATATTTTGTTCTACACCCCCACTGCACTTTTCCTTTCATTAGAAAGTTTCTTTAATTACTACCCTGCTCACTTTGTTTCATTATTCTATACCTATCACTTCACTACTTATTTAGTTTTACACACACTTTTGGGCTTATTCACTTGTTTATTCAAGGGTTGTCTAATTACTTTATATCACTGTGTGATTATGGTCATGAATAACTAAGTTACCTCCAAATCACACTGATCACTTTTGGTCATCATTCTAATGTTGCTTTTGTTTTGGCTCAAAGTATTGTTTATTGTCTTTGGCCATTATCATTACAAATGGTTTGGGGTATGGTTAGCTTCTAACCCCCTACATTATGTTATACAAGTACATTCTTTTTAAAAACAAGATACATGTGATATTATTACCCTCCATTAATCTTATTGTCCTAGTTACATCTCATATACTACAGACATCAATTCATTATTAAATTTACAATATTCTGTTCACTTTTTTGGGATGACTTGATTGTACTTAGGTTTTAAACTTCTTCTTCACTGTCTATTGGTTCCTTTGTTTCTATCCGATCTATTGTGTCAAGTCACTGTCAGGTTAATAGTCATTTGTCATTTATTGGGTTACTGGGTTATTGATCTTTAATTTTATAAGTTTTTGCCTCTTACTCTTATCTTCAGCTGTTTATTTTATAATTAAATACAATTGAATCTTCGCTACCTTATGTCATGTTACATAATGCATCGCCACCAAAATTGATTATTTCGAAACAAAGATTATTAGATTTTTTCTGAAATCATCAATATAGTTAATTTTATCAAGTTGTTATTATTCAGGAATTCATCCATCGCTACTTCTTCTGTATTCATTCTTTATTAAGTCATGGTTCATAATATAATAATTGGTACTATTTTCTTTCTTTATTATTCCCCTTTATGTTCTATTTCCCTAAAATTTTTCTTCTCTCTCCTTCATATAAATTGGTAATAGTCAGAGGGCACGTGTGGCTCTATTACTCTGCTATCCATTTATACACATTTTGAGTTCAGAGGCCTTGCCTATCTGCTCAATAACATATGTTGGACGTATCTCAACATAAAATCATCACATAATAATATTCCTAATAATTATAATAATAGTCGTTCATTTCCGACTCACATAATATTAATACAATAAAACACTTTTGGGATTAATTATTCTTTCTTTCATATAACTCATGACTTTTCATCTCAATAACTTATTTGGATTCCTTTGTTTTAAGCTTGTGGCAATATTTAATAGGCATTTTCTATTGTTTTATGAACTTATTTTATATGGTAGTGATTCTATTTGTCATCACTTTAATGCTCATTGATATTTAATTTACATTGCCGCTGGTTTTGGCTCACTTATATTTTTTCATTGATAGTTCAGTTAATCTGCCAGTGTTATTTTTTATTTGATTGTTTTGTTTCTTCTTTTGTGAAACATTAATTTTTATTTATCCCCTTTTTGTGATAGGGTTTGTTAATGATGTTATGTAGCGTCATCATTATTTGTGTAACATTTAATTATTTTATATCTCAATTTTTTATGATATTTCATTATACATATCTTCAAAATTTACTTGTGTTTACACATTTTGTTTCACACTTGGTCGTAAGTTTAGCCTTACTTTGTTTTGAATTTAGCTTATCTTTCTTCTAAATTCCCTTTCATTTATAATAACAATAGTTCCAATCAAATACTTATTGTAAGTTGTGCTTACATTTATTTTTGAATTTTGATAATAGTTACTTACAAAATTCTCTTTAATTTTCTGACACTGGTTCATAATACTTTTTTAAAGAGAAGACTGGTTATAAGTCCCTTTTATCTTTTTAGTTGTGATTTCACTTATGACATAGGTATTATTTTTATTATCTTTCAATATGAGATAGGGTATTTATTTTACTATACAATGGACCCTGTTATGTACACTCCTTTTTTCTTATAAGTTAATCTTCTCATTTATATACATTAATTGGTTTGCATGGTCGTTTTACTTAAAATCAGTCCCATCTCTCAGTGTTCCTCCACACTTGGTTTAGCCATGATCCATGATCATATGAATTGCTCCTGTTCGGATTGCTGTCGTTTTCATAATGACTTCTGTTCGTGTCCACTTTCTTGCTATTATTCTGTATTTAAATGGTTCTGTCATAGAATTCTCACTGGTTTCCATTCCTATCGCAATCATTTCATTGTTTTGTTTATACAACGAATAATTCAATGCTGTTTCCATTGTAGATGCTATCGTTGATATAGGATTATGCATGTCCATTAAGTGTCTTCTCCTTCTTATTCTGTTACCCACTATTTTGTAGTGGTTCCTTCCTAAAGGTTGTAGTAAGTTCCTTCTGTTATTTCTAAAATTCATGAATTCATTCTGGTCGTTAATTAGTACATTAAACATCTCAAACAGTCCATTCTTCATCATCTCCAATTCTTCTCTGGAATTTATGAGTTTCCTTGGATGCCTCTTCTTAGTCATCACCTCCATGATTTGGATATTCTCCTTGTGGCTGTTATTTTTATTTGCAGGTAATGGTATGCTATTGTCTTCTTTTAATTCTGTTTCCTTCTTACCATCTTCTATTTTCTTATCCCCTGGTTCCTTGTTCTCATTTGATGTTCCTTTAATACTTTCAGAAGTACTGTCCAGTGTTTCATTCCATTTCTTGAGACTCCTCTCCATTGTTTCACTTAATTCTCTGAAACTCTCCTTCAATTCCTGTTTTAATGTTTCTCTGTATTCCAGCTTGTCCTCCTTTCTTCGTTCTTCCATTTGTTGAAACATTTCCATTAATCTTTCGAATCTCATTTCTTCTATGGTCCTTTTTGGTTCCTTCTGTTGTATGGGTTCTGGCATTTTCTTCTGTTGCTTCACTTCCCCGTCATTGACTATTTCTTTTTCTGATTGATCCTTGGGTTGTTCCAGGTTTTTATTATTTGGTGGTTCGCTGAACTTTTTTATTTGATTATGTTCCTTCCTCCAATTACACATATCTTCTCTGGATAGCTCGAACATAACCCTTATCCATTCTCTTAGCTCTGTGTTTTCTGTTTGTATTGGTTTTTCTGGTAGTTTTATAGATTGTCTCCATTGGTCATATTCCTCCTGCGTATACTCCTCCGTCACTTGTGCGTATACTCCCGTTCGTTCTTTTTTCATTTGGTTTTCATTACTGTACCAATTCTCCCAATCATCCTCAGTCATTTTCTCCACCTTTTTATCGCTTTCTCCGTGGGCTGTCCCGATAGTTTCTTCTTTATTGCATTTGGTGTCCAGCTTCCACACTTCATCATAAATTTCTTCCAATGACATTTTGTCGTCTGGCGTTCCCCTTGCATTTGCGCGACTCATTTGTGCTCGTTCATGGTCAGTGGTGTTCTTTTCGATGTACTCCATCTCTCTGCTAAACTTTTTAAATAGTGCTGTCATCCATTCTGCATAGCTGACTCGTTTTTCTTCTATCTCCTTTTCCGATCTCTTTCCTCCTTTTTCCGCCTCCTTCTCGTGTTTTGCCGGTTCCATTTCCGTAGTCGCCGCTAGAATCTGTAAATTTTAAAGGTATGTTTCCTTAACTATTCTAGCCCTACTAGTTGGCGCGCCACTTTGTAATAACCTGTTTGTGGGTTTGTAAAAATTTAATGTATAATGTTGTTTGGTGTTAAACGTGTCAAAATGTATCTTCTTAGTCGTGTACGGGTAAACCGTATTTTGCTCTGCTGCATTCAAATGTTGCCGCCTCGCCACCTGATTGGCGCACAGCTTTCTGCAGTATGACCCAGCTTGCGTCTCGCTTTAACGCCTTCACTTCAATAATTATTAGTCGTTATTCTAAATTAACTGAATCAAACATACAGAATTGCAGATTGAGAACATTTATTAATCCTTTAGAATATTTCACTTGATTTATTATACATCAAAATTTGTTTTCTGCACCGGCTATTACAATTGTGCGGTTGGTATTGGCTCAGTTCAGTTTGTATACAATCCGTCAGTAATGTTAGTTTACAGTAAATATATCGTTTTATCTCAGGGGTGTTAAGTCCTTTCGGCTACAGAAATATATACTTACGGCTAACACACACAAAGTTATAACAATTCTTAAGACTAATTACATAAATAAATCGATATCTCATTACATTTAATTAAGTAATCACCAATGAAAACTTGTAAAGCAATTTTGGGTTAGGTTTCGTTGTCAAAGTTCAGTTATCGAAAGGTTCATCAATTATTTTATTATATTTTACTTTCTTAATAATTGTTAATTGATTAAAGTTAAATAGTGAATGTAAATAAGCATTTATTTAAACTCGGAATAGTGATCAGTGATTTGAAATAGTTATATTTAATTCAGACCAAAAATAGTGAATTCGATTTAAGGGATAATGTTTATACTCATCGGTTAATTGTTGCTGAAGATCCTGATGTCGTCTTCTTCTATGGATAACTCCTGGGCTGTCGTCTTCTTCTACTCTCCCGTCGTCTGTTTCCCTCGTCTCGGTGCTTCTCCTCGCGGACTCAGGCCTCGTATTTCTTCAGTTGATGTCGTCTTCTTCTTTCAGGATGTTCCACTGATCTTCATTTAGTGTCCGTGGTCGTCTCTCTTCGTCACGGCATCGTTTCGTCTTCTTCGGATCACTACGGTTTGTTATTTAATTTTTATAAATAAAGTTTCGTTCAGGATTCCCTGTACTGTTGTCATTGTCTTCCACTGGTTTTAATTAGTTTCGAAATTACTTGAAGAATAACAATTTTAATTTTAATATGAGAGCTCCTCGGTCCACTCTCTGGCGTTGGTTAATAATGACTACTGAAAATCTAACGGTTTTTTGGCGTTATTTTTCTTGTTGCTATGGTTACTTAATAAATTATGCTAATTTTCATTGGTTATTAACTTAGGTCATTGTTATGATTTATCGTCTTTTTTCGTCTATTTTTACCAAAATATCTTCAACTGAAGATTACTATTTTATACTAATAGCTAGAGTTATTACATTAGCACCATTCTTCCTAATTTTTCATGATGAACATTTTGATATCCCTCATGCCCACTCTTGAATAGCTAATTACATTTTCACTATTTTCCATATTTATATCTTACATATATTTTATTCAAAATTAGTTGTTAATCACATACTTTGGTACTATGAATACTCACTTACATGGTTTAATCATTTGGCACATTCTGCCTTAACTTTGGATTATTATTTGTTCTCAAATTAATAAATTTATATTCAACAGTTTGGCCTAGAGCCTAGATTCCATTCTACTTCCATCTAACATTTCTTACTAACATTTCTGGTAATTCTAATACAATTTATAAACAAAACAAACAATAAACATCAGTATTCCTAATTCTAATTCTTTCTATGACATATTCCTTGTCAGGTTCTAGCCTGAAATAACTTTTAACTACTGTTCTCTGCTTACCCTATAATTTACTCTATGCTATGATTTTCTGAACACTAACAAAACTCTTAATACTTACTTAAAGAAACTTAAAGAAACTCTTATAATACTATTGACAAACTGTTCCTTGCATGATATGTCCCATCTACTATTCCCTTCACTTAAATACAGTGTCAGTCCTTCTTAATTTGCTATTCATTCTAATACCTTAACTCTTACCTTAATATATAATCCTGATATCTTATTACTTAAATTAATAATATTACAATTAGTTCAATCTTACTTACTAACGCACAGTTTATCAAAAATTGTTTATCTGTTTAACATAGTTGGCTTACATAATATTTTGTTCTACACCCCCACTGCACTTTTCCTTTCATTAGAAAGTTTCTTTAATTACTACCCTGCTCACTTTGTTTCATTATTCTATACCTATCACTTCACTACTTATTTAGTTTTACACACACTTTTGGGCTTATTCACTTGTTTATTCAAGGGTTGTCTAATTACTTTATATCACTGTGTGATTATGGTCATGAATAACTAAGTTACCTCCAAATCACACTGATCACTTTTGGTCATCATTCTAATATTGCTTTTGTTTTGGCTCAAAGTATTGTTTATTGTCTTTGGCCATTATCATTACAAATGGTTTGGGGTATGGTTAGCTTCTAACCCCCTACATTATATTATACAAGTACATTCTTTTTAAAAACAAGATACATGTGATATTATTACCCTCCATTAATCTTATTGTCCTAGTTACATCTCATATACTACAGACATCAATTCATTATTAAATTTACAATATTCTGTTCACTTTTTTGGGATGACTTGATTGTACTTAGGTTTTAAACTTCTTCTTCACTGTCTATTGGTTCCTTTGTTTCTATCCGATCTATTGTGTCAAGTCACTGTCAGGTTAATAGTCATTTGTCATTTATTGGGTTACTGGGTTATTGATCTTTAATTTTATAAGTTTTTGCCTCTTACTCTTATCTTCAGCTGTTTATTTTATAATTAAATACAATTGAATCTTCGCTACCTTATGTCATGTTACATAATGCATCGCCACCAAAATTGATTATTTCGAAACAAAGATTATTAGATTTTTTCTGAAATCATCAATATAGTTAATTTTATCAAGTTGTTATTATTCAGGAATTCATCCATCGCTACTTCTTCTGTATTCATTCTTTATTAAGTCATGGTTCATAATATAATAATTGGTACTATTTTCTTTCTTTATTATTCCCCTTTATGTTCTATTTCCCTAAAATTTTTCTTCTCTCTCCTTCATATAAATTGGTAATAGTCAGAGGGCACGTGTGGCTCTATTACTCTGCTATCCATTTATACACATTTTGAGTTCAGAGGCCTTGCCTATCTGCTCAATAACATATGTTGGACGTATCTCAACATAAAATCATCACATAATAATATTCCTAATAATTATAATAATAGTCGTTCATTTCCGACTCACATAATATTAATACAATAAAACACTTTTGGGATTAATTATTCTTTCTTTCATATAACTCATGACTTTTCATCTCAATAACTTATTTGGATTCCTTTGTTTTAAGCTTGTGGCAATATTTAATAGGCATTTTCTATTGTTTTATGAACTTATTTTATATGGTAGTGATTCTATTTGTCATCACTTTAATGCTCATTGATATTTAATTTACATTGCCGCTGGTTTTGGCTCACTTATATTTTTTCATTGATAGTTCAGTTAATCTGCCAGTGTTATTTTTTATTTGATTGTTTTGTTTCTTCTTTTGTGAAACATTAATTTTTATTTATCCCCTTTTTGTGATAGGGTTTGTTAATGATGTTATGTAGCGTCATCATTATTTGTGTAACATTTAATTATTTTATATCTCAATTTTTTATGATATTTCATTATACATATCTTCAAAATTTACTTGTGTTTACACATTTTGTTTCACACTTGGTCGTAAGTTTAGCCTTACTTTGTTTTGAATTTAGCTTATCTTTCTTCTAAATTCCCTTTCATTTATAATAACAATAGTTCCAATCAAATACTTATTGTAAGTTGTGCTTACATTTATTTTTGAATTTTGATAATAGTTACTTACAAAATTCTCTTTAATTTTCTGACACTGGTTCATAATACTTTTTTAAAGAGAAGACTGGTTATAAGTCCCTTTTATCTTTTTAGTTGTGATTTCACTTATGACATAGGTATTATTTTTATTATCTTTCAATATGAGATAGGGTATTTATTTTACTATACAATGGACCCTGTTATGTACACTCCTTTTTTCTTATAAGTTAATCTTCTCATTTATATACATTAATTGGTTTGCATGGTCGTTTTACTTAAAATCAGTCCCATCTCTCAGTGTTCCTCCACACTTGGTTTAGCCATGATCCATGATCATATGAATTGCTCCTGTTCGGATTGCTGTCGTTTTCATAATGACTTCTGTTCGTGTCCACTTTCTTGCTATTATTCTGTATTTAAATGGTTCTGTCATAGAATTCTCACTGGTTTCCATTCCTATCGCAATCATTTCATTGTTTTGTTTATACAACGAATAATTCAATGCTGTTTCCATTGTAGATGCTATCGTTGATATAGGATTATGCATGTCCATTAAGTGTCTTCTCCTTCTTATTCTGTTACCCACTATTTTGTAGTGGTTCCTTCCTAAAGGTTGTAGTAAGTTCCTTCTGTTATTTCTAAAATTCATGAATTCATTCTGGTCGTTAATTAGTACATTAAACATCTCAAACAGTCCATTCTTCATCATCTCCAATTCTTCTCTGGAATTTATGAGTTTCCTTGGATGCCTCTTCTTAGTCATCACCTCCATGATTTGGATATTCTCCTTGTGGCTGTTATTTTTATTTGCAGGTAATGGTATGCTATTGTCTTCTTTTAATTCTGTTTCCTTCTTACCATCTTCTATTTTCTTATCCCCTGGTTCCTTGTTCTCATTTGATGTTCCTTTAATACTTTCAGAAGTACTGTCCAGTGTTTCATTCCATTTCTTGAGACTCCTCTCCATTGTTTCACTTAATTCTCTGAAACTCTCCTTCAATTCCTGTTTTAATGTTTCTCTGTATTCCAGCTTGTCCTCCTTTCTTCGTTCTTCCATTTGTTGAAACATTTCCATTAATCTTTCGAATCTCATTTCTTCTATGGTCCTTTTTGGTTCCTTCTGTTGTATGGGTTCTGGCATTTTCTTCTGTTGCTTCACTTCCCCGTCATTGACTATTTCTTTTTCTGATTGATCCTTGGGTTGTTCCAGGTTTTTATTATTTGGTGGTTCGCTGAACTTTTTTATTTGATTATGTTCCTTCCTCCAATTACACATATCTTCTCTGGATAGCTCGAACATAACCCTTATCCATTCTCTTAGCTCTGTGTTTTCTGTTTGTATTGGTTTTTCTGGTAGTTTTATAGATTGTCTCCATTGGTCATATTCCTCCTGCGTATACTCCTCCGTCACTTGTGCGTATACTCCCGTTCGTTCTTTTTTCATTTGGTTTTCATTACTGTACCAATTCTCCCAATCATCCTCAGTCATTTTCTCCACCTTTTTATCGCTTTCTCCATGGGCTGTCCCGATAGTTTCTTCTTTATTGCATTTGGTGTCCAGCTTCCACACTTCATCATAAATTTCTTCCAATGACATTTTGTCGTCTGGCGTTCCCCTTGCATTTGCGCGACTCATTTGTGCTCGTTCATGGTCAGTGGTGTTCTTTTCGATGTACTCCATCTCTCTGCTAAACTTTTTAAATAGTGCTGTCATCCATTCTGCATAGCTGACTCGTTTTTCTTCTATCTCCTTTTCCGATCTCTTTCCTCCTTTTTCCGCCTCCTTCTCGTGTTTTGCCGGTTCCATTTCCGTAGTCGCCGCTAGAATCTGTAAATTTTAAAGGTATGTTTCCTTAACTATTCTAGCCCTACTAGTTGGCGCGCCACTTTGTAATAACCTGTTTGTGGGTTTGTAAAAATTTAATGTATAATGTTGTTTGGTGTTAAACGTGTCAAAATGTATCTTCTTAGTCGTGTACGGGTAAACCGTATTTTGCTCTGCTGCATTCAAATGTTGCCGCCTCGCCACCTGATTGGCGCACAGCTTTCTGCAGTATGACCCAGCTTGCGTCTCGCTTTAACGCCTTCACTTCAATAATTATTAGTCGTTATTCTAAATTAACTGAATCAAACATACAGAATTGCAGATTGAGAACATTTATTAATCCTTTAGAATATTTCACTTGATTTATTATACATCAAAATTTGTTTTCTGCACCGGTTATTACAATTGTGCGGTTGGTATTGGCTCAGTTCAGTTTGTATACAATCCGTCAGTAATGTTAGTTTACAGTAAATATATCGTTTTATCTCAGGGGTGTTAAGTCCTTTCGGCTACAGAAATATATACTTACGGCTAACACACACAAAGTTATAACAATTCTTAAGACTAATTACATAAATAAATCGATATCTCATTACATTTAATTAAGTAATCACCAATGAAAACTTGTAAAGCAATTTTGGGTTAGGTTTCGTTGTCAAAGTTCAGTTATCGAAAGGTTCATCAATTATTTTATTATATTTTACTTTCTTAATAATTGTTAATTGATTAAAGTTAAATAGTGAATGTAAATAAGCATTTATTTAAACTCGGAATAGTGATCAGTGATTTGAAATAGTTATATTTAATTCAGACCAAAAATAGTGAATTCGATTTAAGGGATAATGTTTATACTCATCGGTTAATTGTTGCTGAAGATCCTGATGTCGTCTTCTTCTATGGATAACTCCTGGGCTGTCGTCTTCTTCTACTCTCCCGTCGTCTGTTTCCCTCGTCTCGGTGCTTCTCCTCGCGGACTCAGGCCTCGTATTTCTTCAGTTGATGTCGTCTTCTTCTTTCAGGATGTTCCACTGATCTTCATTTAGTGTCCGTGGTCGTCTCTCTTCGTCACGGCATCGTTTCGTCTTCTTCGGATCACTACGGTTTGTTATTTAATTTTTATAAATAAAGTTTCGTTCAGGATTCCCTGTACTGTTGTCATTGTCTTCCACTGGTTTTAATTAGTTTCGAAATTACTTGAAGAATAACAATTTTAATTTTAATATGAGAGCTCCTCGGTCCACTCTCTGGCGTTGGTTAATAATGACTACTGAAAATCTAACGGTTTTTTGGCGTTATTTTTCTTGTTGCTATGGTTACTTAATAAATTATGCTAATTTTCATTGGTTATTAACTTAGGTCATTGTTATGATTTATCGTCTTTTTTCGTCTATTTTTACCAAAATATCTTCAACTGAAGATTACTATTTTATACTAATAGCTAGAGTTATTACATTAGCACCATTCTTCCTAATTTTTCATGATGAACATTTTGATATCCCTCATGCCCACTCTTGAATAGCTAATTACATTTTCACTATTTTCCATATTTATATCTTACATATATTTTATTCAAAATTAGTTGTTAATCACATACTTTGGTACTATGAATACTCACTTACATGGTTTAATCATTTGGCACATTCTGCCTTAACTTTGGATTATTATTTGTTCTCAAATTAATAAATTTATATTCAACAGTTTGGCCTAGAGCCTAGATTCCATTCTACTTCCATCTAACATTTCTTACTAACATTTCTGGTAATTCTAATACAATTTATAAACAAAACAAACAATAAACATCAGTATTCCTAATTCTAATTCTTTCTATGACATATTCCTTGTCAGGTTCTAGCCTGAAATAACTTTTAACTACTGTTCTCTGCTTACCCTATAATTTACTCTATGCTATGATTTTCTGAACACTAACAAAACTCTTAATACTTACTTAAAGAAACTTAAAGAAACTCTTATAATACTATTGACAAACTGTTCCTTGCATGATATGTCCCATCTACTATTCCCTTCACTTAAATACAGTGTCAGTCCTTCTTAATTTGCTATTCATTCTAATACCTTAACTCTTACCTTAATATATAATCCTGATATCTTATTACTTAAATTAATAATATTACAATTAGTTCAATCTTACTTACTAACGCACAGTTTATCAAAAATTGTTTATCTGTTTAACATAGTTGGCTTACATAATATTTTGTTCTACACCCCCACTGCACTTTTCCTTTCATTAGAAAGTTTCTTTAATTACTACCCTGCTCACTTTGTTTCATTATTCTATACCTATCACTTCACTACTTATTTAGTTTTACACACACTTTTGGGCTTATTCACTTGTTTATTCAAGGGTTGTCTAATTACTTTATATCACTGTGTGATTATGGTCATGAATAACTAAGTTACCTCCAAATCACACTGATCACTTTTGGTCATCATTCTAATATTGCTTTTGTTTTGGCTCAAAGTATTGTTTATTGTCTTTGGCCATTATCATTACAAATGGTTTGGGGTATGGTTAGCTTCTAACCCCCTACATTATATTATACAAGTACATTCTTTTTAAAAACAAGATACATGTGATATTATTACCCTCCATTAATCTTATTGTCCTAGTTACATCTCATATACTACAGACATCAATTCATTATTAAATTTACAATATTCTGTTCACTTTTTTGGGATGACTTGATTGTACTTAGGTTTTAAACTTCTTCTTCACTGTCTATTGGTTCCTTTGTTTCTATCCGATCTATTGTGTCAAGTCACTGTCAGGTTAATAGTCATTTGTCATTTATTGGGTTACTGGGTTATTGATCTTTAATTTTATAAGTTTTTGCCTCTTACTCTTATCTTCAGCTGTTTATTTTATAATTAAATACAATTGAATCTTCGCTACCTTATGTCATGTTACATAATGCATCGCCACCAAAATTGATTATTTCGAAACAAAGATTATTAGATTTTTTCTGAAATCATCAATATAGTTAATTTTATCAAGTTGTTATTATTCAGGAATTCATCCATCGCTACTTCTTCTGTATTCATTCTTTATTAAGTCATGGTTCATAATATAATAATTGGTACTATTTTCTTTCTTTATTATTCCCCTTTATGTTCTATTTCCCTAAAATTTTTCTTCTCTCTCCTTCATATAAATTGGTAATAGTCAGAGGGCACGTGTGGCTCTATTACTCTGCTATCCATTTATACACATTTTGAGTTCAGAGGCCTTGCCTATCTGCTCAATAACATATGTTGGACGTATCTCAACATAAAATCATCACATAATAATATTCCTAATAATTATAATAATAGTCGTTCATTTCCGACTCACATAATATTAATACAATAAAACACTTTTGGGATTAATTATTCTTTCTTTCATATAACTCATGACTTTTCATCTCAATAACTTATTTGGATTCCTTTGTTTTAAGCTTGTGGCAATATTTAATAGGCATTTTCTATTGTTTTATGAACTTATTTTATATGGTAGTGATTCTATTTGTCATCACTTTAATGCTCATTGATATTTAATTTACATTGCCGCTGGTTTTGGCTCACTTATATTTTTTCATTGATAGTTCAGTTAATCTGCCAGTGTTATTTTTTATTTGATTGTTTTGTTTCTTCTTTTGTGAAACATTAATTTTTATTTATCCCCTTTTTGTGATAGGGTTTGTTAATGATGTTATGTAGCGTCATCATTATTTGTGTAACATTTAATTATTTTATATCTCAATTTTTTATGATATTTCATTATACATATCTTCAAAATTTACTTGTGTTTACACATTTTGTTTCACACTTGGTCGTAAGTTTAGCCTTACTTTGTTTTGAATTTAGCTTATCTTTCTTCTAAATTCCCTTTCATTTATAATAACAATAGTTCCAATCAAATACTTATTGTAAGTTGTGCTTACATTTATTTTTGAATTTTGATAATAGTTACTTACAAAATTCTCTTTAATTTTCTGACACTGGTTCATAATACTTTTTTAAAGAGAAGACTGGTTATAAGTCCCTTTTATCTTTTTAGTTGTGATTTCACTTATGACATAGGTATTATTTTTATTATCTTTCAATATGAGATAGGGTATTTATTTTACTATACAATGGACCCTGTTATGTACACTCCTTTTTTCTTATAAGTTAATCTTCTCATTTATATACATTAATTGGTTTGCATGGTCGTTTTACTTAAAATCAGTCCCATCTCTCAGTGTTCCTCCACACTTGGTTTAGCCATGATCCATGATCATATGAATTGCTCCTGTTCGGATTGCTGTCGTTTTCATAATGACTTCTGTTCGTGTCCACTTTCTTGCTATTATTCTGTATTTAAATGGTTCTGTCATAGAATTCTCACTGGTTTCCATTCCTATCGCAATCATTTCATTGTTTTGTTTATACAACGAATAATTCAATGCTGTTTCCATTGTAGATGCTATCGTTGATATAGGATTATGCATGTCCATTAAGTGTCTTCTCCTTCTTATTCTGTTACCCACTATTTTGTAGTGGTTCCTTCCTAAAGGTTGTAGTAAGTTCCTTCTGTTATTTCTAAAATTCATGAATTCATTCTGGTCGTTAATTAGTACATTAAACATCTCAAACAGTCCATTCTTCATCATCTCCAATTCTTTTCTGGAATTTATGAGTTTCCTTGGATGCCTCTTCTTAGTCATCACCTCCATGATTTGGATATTCTCCTTGTGGCTGTTATTTTTATTTGCAGGTAATGGTATGCTATTGTCTTCTTTTAATTCTGTTTCCTTCTTACCATCTTCTATTTTCTTATCCGCTGGTTCCTTGTTCTCATTTGATGTTCCTTTAATACTTTCAGAAGTACTGTCCAGTGTTTCATTCCATTTCTTGAGACTCCTCTCCATTGTTTCACTTAATTCTCTGAAACTCTCCTTCAATTCCTGTTTTAATGTTTCTCTGTATTCCAGCTTGTCCTCCTTTCTTCGTTCTTCCATTTGTTGAAACATTTCCATTAATCTTTCGAATCTCATTTCTTCTATGGTCCTTTTTGGTTCCTTCTGTTGTATGGGTTCTGGCATTTTCTTCTGTTGCTTCACTTCCCCGTCATTGACTATTTCTTTTTCTGATTGATCCTTGGGTTGTTCCAGGTTTTTATTATTTGGTGGTTCGCTGAACTTTTTTATTTGATTATGTTCCTTCCTCCAATTACACATATCTTCTCTGGATAGCTCGAACATAACCCTTATCCATTCTCTTAGCTCTGTGTTTTCTGTTTGTATTGGTTTTTCTGGTAGTTTTATAGATTGTCTCCATTGGTCATATTCCTCCTGCGTATACTCCTCCGTCACTTGTGCGTATACTCCCGTTCGTTCTTTTTTCATTTGGTTTTCATTACTGTACCAATTCTCCCAATCATCCTCAGTCATTTTCTCCACCTTTTTATCGCTTTCTCCATGGGCTGTCCCGATAGTTTCTTCTTTATTGCATTTGGTGTCCAGCTTCCACACTTCATCATAAATTTCTTCCAATGACATTTTGTCGTCTGGCGTTCCCCTTGCATTTGCGCGACTCATTTGTGCTCGTTCATGGTCAGTGGTGTTCTTTTCGATGTACTCCATCTCTCTGCTAAACTTTTTAAATAGTGCTGTCATCCATTCTGCATAGCTGACTCGTTTTTCTTCTATCTCCTTTTCCGATCTCTTTCCTCCTTTTTCCGCCTCCTTCTCGTGTTTTGCCGGTTCCATTTCCGTAGTCGCCGCTAGAATCTGTAAATTTTAAAGGTATGTTTCCTTAACTATTCTAGCCCTACTAGTTGGCGCGCCACTTTGTAATAACCTGTTTGTGGGTTTGTAAAAATTTAATGTATAATGTTGTTTGGTGTTAAACGTGTCAAAATGTATCTTCTTAGTCGTGTACGGGTAAACCGTATTTTGCTCTGCTGCATTCAAATGTTGCCGCCTCGCCACCTGATTGGCGCACAGCTTTCTGCAGTATGACCCAGCTTGCGTCTCGCTTTAACGCCTTCACTTCAATAATTATTAGTCGTTATTCTAAATTAACTGAATCAAACATACAGAATTGCAGATTGAGAACATTTATTAATCCTTTAGAATATTTCACTTGATTTATTATACATCAAAATTTGTTTTCTGCACCGGTTATTACAATTGTGCGGTTGGTATTGGCTCAGTTCAGTTTGTATACAATCCGTCAGTAATGTTAGTTTACAGTAAATATATCGTTTTATCTCAGGGGTGTTAAGTCCTTTCGGCTACAGAAATATATACTTACGGCTAACACACACAAAGTTATAACAATTCTTAAGACTAATTACATAAATAAATCGATATCTCATTACATTTAATTAAGTAATCACCAATGAAAACTTGTAAAGCAATTTTGGGTTAGGTTTCGTTGTCAAAGTTCAGTTATCGAAAGGTTCATCAATTATTTTATTATATTTTACTTTCTTAATAATTGTTAATTGATTAAAGTTAAATAGTGAATGTAAATAAGCATTTATTTAAACTCGGAATAGTGATCAGTGATTTGAAATAGTTATATTTAATTCAGACCAAAAATAGTGAATTCGATTTAAGGGATAATGTTTATACTCATCGGTTAATTGTTGCTGAAGATCCTGATGTCGTCTTCTTCTATGGATAACTCCTGGGCTGTCGTCTTCTTCTACTCTCCCGTCGTCTGTTTCCCTCGTCTCGGTGCTTCTCCTCGCGGACTCAGGCCTCGTATTTCTTCAGTTGATGTCGTCTTCTTCTTTCAGGATGTTCCACTGATCTTCATTTAGTGTCCGTGGTCGTCTCTCTTCGTCACGGCATCGTTTCGTCTTCTTCGGATCACTACGGTTTGTTATTTAATTTTTATAAATAAAGTTTCGTTCAGGATTCCCTGTACTGTTGTCATTGTCTTCCACTGGTTTTAATTAGTTTCGAAATTACTTGAAGAATAACAATTTTAATTTTAATATGAGAGCTCCTCGGTCCACTCTCTGGCGTTGGTTAATAATGACTACTGAAAATCTAACGGTTTTTTGGCGTTATTTTTCTTGTTGCTATGGTTACTTAATAAATTATGCTAATTTTCATTGGTTATTAACTTAGGTCATTGTTATGATTTATCGTCTTTTTTCGTCTATTTTTACCAAAATATCTTCAACTGAAGATTACTATTTTATACTAATAGCTAGAGTTATTACATTAGCACCATTCTTCCTAATTTTTCATGATGAACATTTTGATATCCCTCATGCCCACTCTTGAATAGCTAATTACATTTTCACTATTTTCCATATTTATATCTTACATATATTTTATTCAAAATTAGTTGTTAATCACATACTTTGGTACTATGAATACTCACTTACATGGTTTAATCATTTGGCACATTCTGCCTTAACTTTGGATTATTATTTGTTCTCAAATTAATAAATTTATATTCAACAGTTTGGCCTAGAGCCTAGATTCCATTCTACTTCCATCTAACATTTCTTACTAACATTTCTGGTAATTCTAATACAATTTATAAACAAAACAAACAATAAACATCAGTATTCCTAATTCTAATTCTTTCTATGACATATTCCTTGTCAGGTTCTAGCCTGAAATAACTTTTAACTACTGTTCTCTGCTTACCCTATAATTTACTCTATGCTATGATTTTCTGAACACTAACAAAACTCTTAATACTTACTTAAAGAAACTTAAAGAAACTCTTATAATACTATTGACAAACTGTTCCTTGCATGATATGTCCCATCTACTATTCCCTTCACTTAAATACAGTGTCAGTCCTTCTTAATTTGCTATTCATTCTAATACCTTAACTCTTACCTTAATATATAATCCTGATATCTTATTACTTAAATTAATAATATTACAATTAGTTCAATCTTACTTACTAACGCACAGTTTATCAAAAATTGTTTATCTGTTTAACATAGTTGGCTTACATAATATTTTGTTCTACACCCCCACTGCACTTTTCCTTTCATTAGAAAGTTTCTTTAATTACTACCCTGCTCACTTTGTTTCATTATTCTATACCTATCACTTCACTACTTATTTAGTTTTACACACACTTTTGGGCTTATTCACTTGTTTATTCAAGGGTTGTCTAATTACTTTATATCACTGTGTGATTATGGTCATGAATAACTAAGTTACCTCCAAATCACACTGATCACTTTTGGTCATCATTCTAATATTGCTTTTGTTTTGGCTCAAAGTATTGTTTATTGTCTTTGGCCATTATCATTACAAATGGTTTGGGGTATGGTTAGCTTCTAACCCCCTACATTATATTATACAAGTACATTCTTTTTAAAAACAAGATACATGTGATATTATTACCCTCCATTAATCTTATTGTCCTAGTTACATCTCATATACTACAGACATCAATTCATTATTAAATTTACAATATTCTGTTCACTTTTTTGGGATGACTTGATTGTACTTAGGTTTTAAACTTCTTCTTCACTGTCTATTGGTTCCTTTGTTTCTATCCGATCTATTGTGTCAAGTCACTGTCAGGTTAATAGTCATTTGTCATTTATTGGGTTACTGGGTTATTGATCTTTAATTTTATAAGTTTTTGCCTCTTACTCTTATCTTCAGCTGTTTATTTTATAATTAAATACAATTGAATCTTCGCTACCTTATGTCATGTTACATAATGCATCGCCACCAAAATTGATTATTTCGAAACAAAGATTATTAGATTTTTTCTGAAATCATCAATATAGTTAATTTTATCAAGTTGTTATTATTCAGGAATTCATCCATCGCTACTTCTTCTGTATTCATTCTTTATTAAGTCATGGTTCATAATATAATAATTGGTACTATTTTCTTTCTTTATTATTCCCCTTTATGTTCTATTTCCCTAAAATTTTTCTTCTCTCTCCTTCATATAAATTGGTAATAGTCAGAGGGCACGTGTGGCTCTATTACTCTGCTATCCATTTATACACATTTTGAGTTCAGAGGCCTTGCCTATCTGCTCAATAACATATGTTGGACGTATCTCAACATAAAATCATCACATAATAATATTCCTAATAATTATAATAATAGTCGTTCATTTCCGACTCACATAATATTAATACAATAAAACACTTTTGGGATTAATTATTCTTTCTTTCATATAACTCATGACTTTTCATCTCAATAACTTATTTGGATTCCTTTGTTTTAAGCTTGTGGCAATATTTAATAGGCATTTTCTATTGTTTTATGAACTTATTTTATATGGTAGTGATTCTATTTGTCATCACTTTAATGCTCATTGATATTTAATTTACATTGCCGCTGGTTTTGGCTCACTTATATTTTTTCATTGATAGTTCAGTTAATCTGCCAGTGTTATTTTTTATTTGATTGTTTTGTTTCTTCTTTTGTGAAACATTAATTTTTATTTATCCCCTTTTTGTGATAGGGTTTGTTAATGATGTTATGTAGCGTCATCATTATTTGTGTAACATTTAATTATTTTATATCTCAATTTTTTATGATATTTCATTATACATATCTTCAAAATTTACTTGTGTTTACACATTTTGTTTCACACTTGGTCGTAAGTTTAGCCTTACTTTGTTTTGAATTTAGCTTATCTTTCTTCTAAATTCCCTTTCATTTATAATAACAATAGTTCCAATCAAATACTTATTGTAAGTTGTGCTTACATTTATTTTTGAATTTTGATAATAGTTACTTACAAAATTCTCTTTAATTTTCTGACACTGGTTCATAATACTTTTTTAAAGAGAAGACTGGTTATAAGTCCCTTTTATCTTTTTAGTTGTGATTTCACTTATGACATAGGTATTATTTTTATTATCTTTCAATATGAGATAGGGTATTTATTTTACTATACAATGGACCCTGTTATGTACACTCCTTTTTTCTTATAAGTTAATCTTCTCATTTATATACATTAATTGGTTTGCATGGTCGTTTTACTTAAAATCAGTCCCATCTCTCAGTGTTCCTCCACACTTGGTTTAGCCATGATCCATGATCATATGAATTGCTCCTGTTCGGATTGCTGTCGTTTTCATAATGACTTCTGTTCGTGTCCACTTTCTTGCTATTATTCTGTATTTAAATGGTTCTGTCATAGAATTCTCACTGGTTTCCATTCCTATCGCAATCATTTCATTGTTTTGTTTATACAACGAATAATTCAATGCTGTTTCCATTGTAGATGCTATCGTTGATATAGGATTATGCATGTCCATTAAGTGTCTTCTCCTTCTTATTCTGTTACCCACTATTTTGTAGTGGTTCCTTCCTAAAGGTTGTAGTAAGTTCCTTCTGTTATTTCTAAAATTCATGAATTCATTCTGGTCGTTAATTAGTACATTAAACATCTCAAACAGTCCATTCTTCATCATCTCCAATTCTTCTCTGGAATTTATGAGTTTCCTTGGATGCCTCTTCTTAGTCATCACCTCCATGATTTGGATATTCTCCTTGTGGCTGTTATTTTTATTTGCAGGTAATGGTATGCTATTGTCTTCTTTTAATTCTGTTTCCTTCTTACCATCTTCTATTTTCTTATCCCCTGGTTCCTTGTTCTCATTTGATGTTCCTTTAATACTTTCAGAAATACTGTCCAGTGTTTCATTCCATTTCTTGAGACTCCTCTCCATTGTTTCACTTAATTCTCTGAAACTCTCCTTCAATTCCTGTTTTAATGTTTCTCTGTATTCCAGCTTGTCCTCCTTTCTTCGTTCTTCCATTTGTTGAAACATTTCCATTAATCTTTCGAATCTCATTTCTTCTATGGTCCTTTTTGGTTCCTTCTGTTGTATGGGTTCTGGCATTTTCTTCTGTTGCTTCACTTCCCCGTCATTGACTATTTCTTTTTCTGATTGATCCTTGGGTTGTTCCAGGTTTTTATTATTTGGTGGTTCGCTGAACTTTTTTATTTGATTATGTTCCTTCCTCCAATTACACATATCTTCTCTGGATAGCTCGAACATAACCCTTATCCATTCTCTTAGCTCTGTGTTTTCTGTTTGTATTGGTTTTTCTGGTAGTTTTATAGATTGTCTCCATTGGTCATATTCCTCCTGCGTATACTCCTCCGTCACTTGTGCGTATACTCCCGTTCGTTCTTTTTTCATTTGGTTTTCATTACTGTACCAATTCTCCCAATCATCCTCAGTCATTTTCTCCACCTTTTTATCGCTTTCTCCATGGGCTGTCCCGATAGTTTCTTCTTTATTGCATTTGGTGTCCAGCTTCCACACTTCATCATAAATTTCTTCCAATGACATTTTGTCGTCTGGCGTTCCCCTTGCATTTGCGCGACTCATTTGTGCTCGTTCATGGTCAGTGGTGTTCTTTTCGATGTACTCCATCTCTCTGCTAAACTTTTTAAATAGTGCTGTCATCCATTCTGCATAGCTGACTCGTTTTTCTTCTATCTCCTTTTCCGATCTCTTTCCTCCTTTTTCCGCCTCCTTCTCGTGTTTTGCCGGTTCCATTTCCGTAGTCGCCGCTAGAATCTGTAAATTTTAAAGGTATGTTTCCTTAACTATTCTAGCCCTACTAGTTGGCGCGCCACTTTGTAATAACCTGTTTGTGGGTTTGTAAAAATTTAATGTATAATGTTGTTTGGTGTTAAACGTGTCAAAATGTATCTTCTTAGTCGTGTACGGGTAAACCGTATTTTGCTCTGCTGCATTCAAATGTTGCCGCCTCGCCACCTGATTGGCGCACAGCTTTCTGCAGTATGACCCAGCTTGCGTCTCGCTTTAACGCCTTCACTTCAATAATTATTAGTCGTTATTCTAAATTAACTGAATCAAACATACAGAATTGCAGATTGAGAACATTTATTAATCCTTTAGAATATTTCACTTGATTTATTATACATCAAAATTTGTTTTCTGCACCGGTTATTACAATTGTGCGGTTGGTATTGGCTCAGTTCAGTTTGTATACAATCCGTCAGTAATGTTAGTTTACAGTAAATATATCGTTTTATCTCAGGGGTGTTAAGTCCTTTCGGCTACAGAAATATATACTTACGGCTAACACACACAAAGTTATAACAATTCTTAAGACTAATTACATAAATAAATCGATATCTCATTACATTTAATTAAGTAATCACCAATGAAAACTTGTAAAGCAATTTTGGGTTAGGTTTCGTTGTCAAAGTTCAGTTATCGAAAGGTTCATCAATTATTTTATTATATTTTACTTTCTTAATAATTGTTAATTGATTAAAGTTAAATAGTGAATGTAAATAAGCATTTATTTAAACTCGGAATAGTGATCAGTGATTTGAAATAGTTATATTTAATTCAGACCAAAAATAGTGAATTCGATTTAAGGGATAATGTTTATACTCATCGGTTAATTGTTGCTGAAGATCCTGATGTCGTCTTCTTCTATGGATAACTCCTGGGCTGTCGTCTTCTTCTACTCTCCCGTCGACTGTTTCCCTCGTCTCGGTGCTTCTCCTCGCGGACTCAGGCCTCGTATTTCTTCAGTTGATGTCGTCTTCTTCTTTCAGGATGTTCCACTGATCTTCATTTAGTGTCCGTGGTCGTCTCTCTTCGTCACGGCATCGTTTCGTCTTCTTCGGATCACTACGGTTTGTTATTTAATTTTTATAAATAAAGTTTCGTTCAGGATTCCCTGTACTGTTGTCATTGTCTTCCACTGGTTTTAATTAGTTTCGAAATTACTTGAAGAATAACAATTTTAATTTTAATATGAGAGCTCCTCGGTCCACTCTCTGGCGTTGGTTAATAATGACTACTGAAAATCTAACGGTTTTTTGGCGTTATTTTTCTTGTTGCTATGGTTACTTAATAAATTATGCTAATTTTCATTGGTTATTAACTTAGGTCATTGTTATGATTTATCGTCTTTTTTCGTCTATTTTTACCAAAATATCTTCAACTGAAGATTACTATTTTATACTAATAGCTAGAGTTATTACATTAGCACCATTCTTCCTAATTTTTCATGATGAACATTTTGATATCCCTCATGCCCACTCTTGAATAGCTAATTACATTTTCACTATTTTCCATATTTATATCTTACATATATTTTATTCAAAATTAGTTGTTAATCACATACTTTGGTACTATGAATACTCACTTACATGGTTTAATCATTTGGCACATTCTGCCTTAACTTTGGATTATTATTTGTTCTCAAATTAATAAATTTATATTCAACAGTTTGGCCTAGAGCCTAGATTCCATTCTACTTCCATCTAACATTTCTTACTAACATTTCTGGTAATTCTAATACAATTTATAAACAAAACAAACAATAAACATCAGTATTCCTAATTCTAATTCTTTCTATGACATATTCCTTGTCAGGTTCTAGCCTGAAATAACTTTTAACTACTGTTCTCTGCTTACCCTATAATTTACTCTATGCTATGATTTTCTGAACACTAACAAAACTCTTAATACTTACTTAAAGAAACTTAAAGAAACTCTTATAATACTATTGACAAACTGTTCCTTGCATGATATGTCCCATCTACTATTCCCTTCACTTAAATACAGTGTCAGTCCTTCTTAATTTGCTATTCATTCTAATACCTTAACTCTTACCTTAATATATAATCCTGATATCTTATTACTTAAATTAATAATATTACAATTAGTTCAATCTTACTTACTAACGCACAGTTTATCAAAAATTGTTTATCTGTTTAACATAGTTGGCTTACATAATATTTTGTTCTACACCCCCACTGCACTTTTCCTTTCATTAGAAAGTTTCTTTAATTACTACCCTGCTCACTTTGTTTCATTATTCTATACCTATCACTTCACTACTTATTTAGTTTTACACACACTTTTGGGCTTATTCACTTGTTTATTCAAGGGTTGTCTAATTACTTTATATCACTGTGTGATTATGGTCATGAATAACTAAGTTACCTCCAAATCACACTGATCACTTTTGGTCATCATTCTAATATTGCTTTTGTTTTGGCTCAAAGTATTGTTTATTGTCTTTGGCCATTATCATTACAAATGGTTTGGGGTATGGTTAGCTTCTAACCCCCTACATTATATTATACAAGTACATTCTTTTTAAAAACAAGATACATGTGATATTATTACCCTCCATTAATCTTATTGTCCTAGTTACATCTCATATACTACAGACATCAATTCATTATTAAATTTACAATATTCTGTTCACTTTTTTGGGATGACTTGATTGTACTTAGGTTTTAAACTTCTTCTTCACTGTCTATTGGTTCCTTTGTTTCTATCCGATCTATTGTGTCAAGTCACTGTCAGGTTAATAGTCATTTGTCATTTATTGGGTTACTGGGTTATTGATCTTTAATTTTATAAGTTTTTGCCTCTTACTCTTATCTTCAGCTGTTTATTTTATAATTAAATACAATTGAATCTTCGCTACCTTATGTCATGTTACATAATGCATCGCCACCAAAATTGATTATTTCGAAACAAAGATTATTAGATTTTTTCTGAAATCATCAATATAGTTAATTTTATCAAGTTGTTATTATTCAGGAATTCATCCATCGCTACTTCTTCTGTATTCATTCTTTATTAAGTCATGGTTCATAATATAATAATTGGTACTATTTTCTTTCTTTATTATTCCCCTTTATGTTCTATTTCCCTAAAATTTTTCTTCTCTCTCCTTCATATAAATTGGTAATAGTCAGAGGGCACGTGTGGCTCTATTACTCTGCTATCCATTTATACACATTTTGAGTTCAGAGGCCTTGCCTATCTGCTCAATAACATATGTTGGACGTATCTCAACATAAAATCATCACATAATAATATTCCCTAATAATTATAATAATAGTCGTTCATTTCCGACTCACATAATATTAATACAATAAAACACTTTTGGGATTAATTATTCTTTCTTTCATATAACTCATGACTTTTCATCTCAATAACTTATTTGGATTCCTTTGTTTTAAGCTTGTGGCAATATTTAATAGGCATTTTCTATTGTTTTATGAACTTATTTTATATGGTAGTGATTCTATTTGTCATCACTTTAATGCTCATTGATATTTAATTTACATTGCCGCTGGTTTTGGCTCACTTATATTTTTTCATTGATAGTTCAGTTAATCTGCCAGTGTTATTTTTTATTTGATTGTTTTGTTTCTTCTTTTGTGAAACATTAATTTTTATTTATCCCCTTTTTGTGATAGGGTTTGTTAATGATGTTATGTAGCGTCATCATTATTTGTGTAACATTTAATTATTTTATATCTCAATTTTTTATGATATTTCATTATACATATCTTCAAAATTTACTTGTGTTTACACATTTTGTTTCACACTTGGTCGTAAGTTTAGCCTTACTTTGTTTTGAATTTAGCTTATCTTTCTTCTAAATTCCCTTTCATTTATAATAACAATAGTTCCAATCAAATACTTATTGTAAGTTGTGCTTACATTTATTTTTGAATTTTGATAATAGTTACTTACAAAATTCTCTTTAATTTTCTGACACTGGTTCATAATACTTTTTTAAAGAGAAGACTGGTTATAAGTCCCTTTTATCTTTTTAGTTGTGATTTCACTTATGACATAGGTATTATTTTTATTATCTTTCAATATGAGATAGGGTATTTATTTTACTATACAATGGACCCTGTTATGTACACTCCTTTTTTCTTATAAGTTAATCTTCTCATTTATATACATTAATTGGTTTGCATGGTCGTTTTACTTAAAATCAGTCCCATCTCTCAGTGTTCCTCCACACTTGGTTTAGCCATGATCCATGATCATATGAATTGCTCCTGTTCGGATTGCTGTCGTTTTCATAATGACTTCTGTTCGTGTCCACTTTCTTGCTATTATTCTGTATTTAAATGGTTCTGTCATAGAATTCTCACTGGTTTCCATTCCTATCGCAATCATTTCATTGTTTTGTTTATACAACGAATAATTCAATGCTGTTTCCATTGTAGATGCTATCGTTGATATAGGATTATGCATGTCCATTAAGTGTCTTCTCCTTCTTATTCTGTTACCCACTATTTTGTAGTGGTTCCTTCCTAAAGGTTGTAGTAAGTTCCTTCTGTTATTTCTAAAATTCATGAATTCATTCTGGTCGTTAATTAGTACATTAAACATCTCAAACAGTCCATTCTTCATCATCTCCAATTCTTCTCTGGAATTTATGAGTTTCCTTGGATGCCTCTTCTTAGTCATCACCTCCATGATTTGGATATTCTCCTTGTGGCTGTTATTTTTATTTGCAGGTAATGGTATGCTATTGTCTTCTTTTAATTCTGTTTCCTTCTTACCATCTTCTATTTTCTTTGATGTTCCTTTAATACTTTCAGAAGTACTGTCCAGTGTTTCATTCCATTTCTTGAGACTCCTCTCCATTGTTTCACTTAATTCTCTGAAACTCTCCTTCAATTCCTGTTTTAATGTTTCTCTGTATTCCAGCTTGTCCTCCTTTCTTCGTTCTTCCATTTGTTGAAACATTTCCATTAATCTTTCGAATCTCATTTCTTCTATGGTCCTTTTTGGTTCCTTCTGTTGTATGGGTTCTGGCATTTTCTTCTGTTGCTTCACTTCCCCGTCATTGACTATTTCTTTTTCTGATTGATCCTTGGGTTGTTCCAGGTTTTTATTATTTGGTGGTTCGCTGAACTTTTTTATTTGATTATGTTCCTTCCTCCAATTACACATATCTTCTCTGGATAGCTCGAACATAACCCTTATCCATTCTCTTAGCTCTGTGTTTTCTGTTTGTATTGGTTTTTCTGGTAGTTTTATAGATTGTCTCCATTGGTCATATTCCTCCTGCGTATACTCCTCCGTCACTTGTGCGTATACTCCCGTTCGTTCTTTTTTCATTTGGTTTTCATTACTGTACCAATTCTCCCAATCATCCTCAGTCATTTTCTCCACCTTTTTATCGCTTTCTCCGTGGGCTGTCCCGATAGTTTCTTCTTTATTGCATTTGGTGTCCAGCTTCCACACTTCATCATAAATTTCTTCCAATGACATTTTGTCGTCTGGCGTTCCCCTTGCATTTGCGCGACTCATTTGTGCTCGTTCATGGTCAGTGGTGTTCTTTTCGATGTACTCCATCTCTCTGCTAAACTTTTTAAATAGTGCTGTCATCCATTCTGCATAGCTGACTCGTTTTTCTTCTATCTCCTTTTCCGATCTCTTTCCTCCTTTTTCCGCCTCCTTCTCGTGTTTTGCCGGTTCCATTTCCGTAGTCGCCGCTAGAATCTGTAAATTTTAAAGGTATGTTTCCTTAACTATTCTAGCCCTACTAGTTGGCGCGCCACTTTGTAATAACCTGTTTGTGGGTTTGTAAAAATTTAATGTATAATGTTGTTTGGTGTTAAACGTGTCAAAATGTATCTTCTTAGTCGTGTACGGGTAAACCGTATTTTGCTCTGCTGCATTCAAATGTTGCCGCCTCGCCACCTGATTGGCGCACAGCTTTCTGCAGTATGACCCAGCTTGCGTCTCGCTTTAACGCCTTCACTTCAATAATTATTAGTCGTTATTCTAAATTAACTGAATCAAACATACAGAATTGCAGATTGAGAACATTTATTAATCCTTTAGAATATTTCACTTGATTTATTATACATCAAAATTTGTTTCCTGCACCGGCTATTACAATTGTGCGGTTGGTATTGGCTCAGTTCAGTTTGTATACAATCCGTCAGTAATGTTAGTTTACAGTAAATATATCGTTTTATCTCAGGGGTGTTAAGTCCTTTCGGCTACAGAAATATATACTTACGGCTAACACACACAAAGTTATAACAATTCTTAAGACTAATTACATAAATAAATCGATATCTCATTACATTTAATTAAGTAATCACCAATGAAAACTTGTAAAGCAATTTTGGGTTAGGTTTCGTTGTCAAAGTTCAGTTATCGAAAGGTTCATCAATTATTTTATTATATTTTACTTTCTTAATAATTGTTAATTGATTAAAGTTAAATAGTGAATTTAAATAAGCATTTATTTAAACTCGGAATAGTGATCAGTGATTTGAAATAATTATATTTAATTCAGACCAAAAATAGTGAATTCGATTTAAGGGATAATGTTTATACTCATCGGTTAATTGTTGCTGAAGATCCTGATGTCGTCTTCTTCTATGGATAACTCCTGGGCTGTTGTCTTCTTCTACTCTCCCGTCGTCTGTTTCCCTCGTCTCGGCGCTTCTCCTCGCGGACTCAGGCCTCGTATTTCTTCAGTTGATGTCGTCTTCTTCTTTCAGGATGTTCCACTGATCTTCATTTAGTGTCCGTGGTCGTCTCTCTTCGTCACGGCATCGTTTCGTCTTCTTCGGATCACTACGGTTTGTTATTTAATTTTTATAAATAAAGTTTCGTTCAGGATTCCCTGTACTGTTGTCATTGTCTTCCACTGGTTTTAATTAGTTTCGAAATTACTTGAAGAATAACAATTTTAATTTTAATATGAGAGCTCCTCGGTCCACTCTCTGGCGTTGGTTAATAATGACTACTGAAAATCTAACGGTTTTTTGGCGTTATTTTTCTTGTTGCTATGGTTACTTAATAAATTATGCTAATTTTCATTGGTTATTAACTTAGGTCATTGTTATGATTTATCGTCTTTTTTCGTCTATTTTTACCAAAATATCTTCAACTGAAGATTACTACTTTATACTAATAGCTAGAGTTATTACATTAGCACCATTCTTCCTAATTTTTCATGATGAACATTTTGATATCCCTCATGCCCACTCTTGAATAGCTAATTACATTTTCACTATTTTCCATATTTATATCTTACATATATTTTATTCAAAATTAGTTGTTAATCACATACTTTGGTACTATGAATACTCACTTACATGGTTTAATCATTTGGCACATTCTGCCTTAACTTTGGATTATTATTTGTTCTCAAATTAATAAATTTATATTCAACAGTTTGGCCTAGAGCCTAGATTCCATTCTACTTCCATCTAACATTTCTTACTAACATTTCTGGTAATTCTAATACAATTTATAAACAAAACAAACAATAAACATCAGTATTCCTAATTCTAATTCTTTCTATGACATATTCCTTGTCAGGTTCTAGCCTGAAATAACTTTTAACTACTGTTCTCTGCTTACCCTATAATTTACTCTATGCTATGATTTTCTGAACACTAACAAAACTCTTAATACTTACTTAAAGAAACTCTTATAATACTATTGACAAACTGTTCCTTGCATGATATGTCCCATCTACTATTCCCTTCACTTAAATACAGTGTCAGTCCTTCTTAATTTGCTATTCATTCTAATACCTTAACTCTTACCTTAATATATAATCCTGATATCTTATTACTTAAATTAATAATATTACAATTAGTTCAATCTTACTTACTAACGCACAGTTTATCAAAAATTGTTTATCTGTTTAACATAGTTGGCTTACATAATATTTTGTTCTACACCCCCACTGCACTTTTCCTTTCATTAGAAAGTTTCTTTAATTACTACCCTGCTCACTTTGTTTCATTATTCTATACCTATCACTTCACTACTTATTTAGTTTTACACACACTTTTGGGCTTATTCACTTGTTTATTCAAGGGTTGTCTAATTACTTTATATCACTGTGTGATTATGGTCATGAATAACTAAGTTACCTTCAAATCACACTGATCACTTTTGGTCATCATTCTAATATTGCTTTTGTTTTGGCTCAAAGTATTGTTTATTGTCTTTGGCCATTATCATTACAAATGGTTTGGGGTATGGTTAGCTTCTAACCCCCTACATTATATTATAAAAGTACATTCTTTTTAAAAACAAGATACATGTGATATTTTACCCTCCATTAATCTTATTGTCCTAGTTACATCTCATATACTACAGACATCAATTCATTATTAAATTTACAATATTCTGTTCACTTTTTTGGGATGACTTGATTGTACTTAGGTTTTAAACTTCTTCTTCACTGTCTATTGGTTCCTTTGTTTCTATCCGATCTATTGTGTCAAGTCACTGTCAGGTTAATAGTCATTTGTCATTTATTGGGTTACTGGGTTATTGATCTTTAATTTTATAAGTTTTTGCCTCTTACTCTTATCTTCAGCTGTTTATTTTATAATTAAATACAATTGAATCTTCGCTACCTTATGTCATGTTACATAATGCATCGCCACCAAAATTGATTATTTCGAAACAAAGATTATTAGATTTTTTCTGAAATCATCAATATAGTTAATTTTACCAAGTTGTTATTATTCAGGAATTCATCCATCGCTACTTCTTCTGTATTCATTCTTTATTAAGTCATGGTTCATAATATAATAATTGGTACTATTTTCTTTTTTTATTATTCCCCTTTATGTTCTATTTCCCTAAAATTTTTCTTCTCTCTCCTTCATATAAATTGGTAATAGTCAGAGGGCACGTGTGGCTCTATTACTCTGCTATCCATTTATACACATTTTGAGTTCAGAGGCCTTGCCTATCTGCTCAATAACATATGTTGGACGTATCTCAACATAAAATCATCACATAATAATATTCCTAATAATTATAATAATAGTCGTTCATTTCCGACTCACATAATATTAATACAATAAAACACTTTTGGGATTAATTATTCTTTCTTTCATATAACTCATGACTTTTCATCTCAATAACTTATTTGGATTCCTTTGTTTTAAGCTTGTGGCAATATTTAATAGGCATTTTGTATTGTTTTATGAACTTATTTTATATGGTAGTGATTCTATTTGTCATCACTTTAATGCTCATTGATATTTAATTTACATTGCCGCTGGTTTTGGCTCACTTATGTTTTTTCATTGATAGTTCAGTTAATCTGCCAGTGTTATTTTTTATTTGATTCTTTTGTTTCTTCTTTTGTGAAACATTAATTTTTATTTATCCCCTTTTTGTGATAGGGTTTGTTAATGATGTTATGTAGCGTCATCATTATTTGTGTAACATTTAATTATTTTATATCTCAATTTTTTATGATATTTCATTATACATATCTTCAAAATTTACTTGTGTTTACACATTTTGTTTCACACTTGGTCGTAAGTTTAGCCTTACTTTGTTTTGAATTTAGCTTATCTTTCTTCTAAATTCCCTTTCATTTATAATAACAATAGTTCCAATCAAATACTTATTGTAAGTTGTGCTTACATTTATTTTTGAATTTTGATAATAGTTACTTACAAAATTCTCTTTAATTTTCTGACACTGGTTCATAATACTTTTTTAAAGAGAAGACTGGTTATAAGTCCCTTTTATCTTTTTAGTTGTGATTTCACTTATGACATAGGTATTATTTTTATTATCTTTCAATATGAGATAGGGTATTTATTTTACTATACAATGGACCCTGTTATGTACACTCCTTTTTTCTTATAAGTTAATCTTCTCATTTATATACATTAATTGGTTTGCATGGTCGTTTTACTTAAAATCAGTCCCATCTCTCAGTGTTCCTCCACACTTGGTTTAGCCATGATCCATGATCATATGAATTGCTCCTGTTCGGATTGCTGTCGTTTTCATAATGACTTCTGTTCGTGTCCACTTTCTTGCTATTATTCTGTATTTAAATGGTTCTGTCATAGAATTCTCACTGGTTTCCATTCCTATCGCAATCATTTCATTGTTTTGTTTATACAACGAATAATTCAATGCTGTTTCCATTGTAGATGCTATCGTTGATATAGGATTATGCATGTCCATTAAGTGTCTTCTCCTTCTTATTCTGTTACCCACTATTTTGTAGTGGTTCCTTCCTAAAGGTTGTAGTAAGTTCCTTCTGTTATTTCTAAAATTCATGAATTCATTCTGGTCGTTAATTAGTACATTAAACATCTCAAACAGTCCATTCTTCATCATCTCCAATTCTTCTCTGGAATTTATGAGTTTCCTTGGATGCCTCTTCTTAGTCATCACCTCCATGATTTGGATATTCTCCTTGTGGCTGTTTTTTTTATTTGCAGGTAATGGTATGCTATTGTCTTCTTTTAATTCTGTTTCCTTCTTACCATCTTCTATTTTCTTATCCGCTGGTTCCTTGTTCTCATTTGATGTTCCTTTAATACTTTCAGAAGTACTGTCCAGTGTTTCATTCCATTTCTTGAGACTCCTCTCCATTGTTTCACTTAATTCTCTGAAACTCTCCTTCAATTCCTGTTTTAATGTTTCTCTGTATTCCAGCTTGTCCTCCTTTCTTCGTTCTTCCATTTGTTGAAACATTTCCATTAATCTTTCGAATCTCATTTCTTCTATGGTCCTTTTTGGTTCCTTCTGTTGTATGGGTTCTGGCATTTTCTTCTGTTGCTTCACTTCCCCGTCATTGACTATTTCTTTTTCTGATTGATCCTTGGGTTGTTCCAGGTTTTTATTATTTGGTGGTTCGCTGAACTTTTTTATTTGATTATGTTCCTTCCTCCAATTACACATATCTTCTCTGGATAGCTCGAACATAACCCTTATCCATTCTCTTAGCTCTGTGTTTTCTGTTTGTATTGGTTTTTCTGGTAGTTTTATAGATTGTCTCCATTGGTCATATTCCTCCTGCGTATACTCCTCCGTCACTTGTGCGTATACTCCCGTTCGTTCTTTTTTCATTTGGTTTTCATTACTGTACCAATTCTCCCAATCATCCTCAGTCATTTTCTCCACCTTTTTATCGCTTTCTCCGTGGGCTGTCCCGATAGTTTCTTCTTTATTGCATTTGGTGTCCAGCTTCCACACTTCATCATAAATTTCTTCCAATGACATTTTGTCGTCTGGCGTTCCCCTTGCATTTGCGCGACTCATTTGTGCTCGTTCATGGTCAGTGGTGTTCTTTTCGATGTACTCCATCTCTCTGCTAAACTTTTTAAATAGTGCTGTCATCCATTCTGCATAGCTGACTCGTTTTTCTTCTATCTCCTTTTCCGATCTCTTTCCTCCTTTTTCCGCCTCCTTCTCGTGTTTTGCCGGTTCCATTTCCGTAGTCGCCGCTAGAATCTGTAAATTTTAAAGGTATGTTTCCTTAACTATTCTAGCCCTACTAGTTGGCGCGCCACTTTGTAATAACCTGTTTGTGGGTTTGTAAAAATTTAATGTATAATGTTGTTTGGTGTTAAACGTGTCAAAATGTATCTTCTTAGTCGTGTACGGGTAAACCGTATTTTGCTCTGCTGCATTCAAATGTTGCCGCCTCGCCACCTGATTGGCGCACAGCTTTCTGCAGTATGACCCAGCTTGCGTCTCGCTTTAACGCCTTCACTTCAATAATTATTAGTCGTTATTCTAAATTAACTGAATCAAACATACAGAATTGCAGATTGAGAACATTTATTAATCCTTTAGAATATTTCACTTGATTTATTATACATCAAAATTTGTTTCCTGCACCGGCTATTACAATTGTGCGGTTGGTATTGGCTCAGTTCAGTTTGTATACAATCCGTCAGTAATGTTAGTTTACAGTAAATATATCGTTTTATCTCAGGGGTGTTAAGTCCTTTCGGCTACAGAAATATATACTTACGGCTAACACACACAAAGTTATAACAATTCTTAAGACTAATTACATAAATAAATCGATATCTCATTACATTTAATTAAGTAATCACCAATGAAAACTTGTAAAGCAATTTTGGGTTAGGTTTCGTTGTCAAAGTTCAGTTATCGAAAGGTTCATCAATTATTTTATTATATTTTACTTTCTTAATAATTGTTAATTGATTAAAGTTAAATAGTGAATTTAAATAAGCATTTATTTAAACTCGGAATAGTGATCAGTGATTTGAAATAGTTATATTTAATTCAGACCAAAAATAGTGAATTCGATTTAAGGGATAATGTTTATACTCATCGGTTAATTGTTGCTGAAGATCCTGATGTCGTCTTCTTCTATGGATAACTCCTGGGCTGTTGTCTTCTTCTACTCTCCCGTCGTCTGTTTCCCTCGTCTCGGCGCTTCTCCTCGCGGACTCAGGCCTCGTATTTCTTCAGTTGATGTCGTCTTCTTCTTTCAGGATGTTCCACTGATCTTCATTTAGTGTCCGTGGTCGTCTCTCTTCGTCACGGCATCGTTTCGTCTTCTTCGGATCACTACGGTTTGTTATTTAATTTTTATAAATAAAGTTTCGTTCAGGATTCCCTGTACTGTTGTCATTGTCTTCCACTGGTTTTAATTAGTTTCGAAATTACTTGAAGAATAACAATTTTAATTTTAATATGAGAGCTCCTCGGTCCACTCTCTGGCGTTGGTTAATAATGACTACTGAAAATCTAACGGTTTTTGGCGTTATTTTTCTTGTTGCTATGGTTACTTAATAAATTATGCTAATTTTCATTGGTTATTAACTTAGGTCATTGTTATGATTTATCGTCTTTTTTCGTCTATTTTTACCAAAATATCTTCAACTGAAGATTACTACTTTATACTAATAGCTAGAGTTATTACATTAGCACCATTCTTCCTAATTTTTCATGATGAACATTTTGATATCCCTCATGCCCACTCTTGAATAGCTAATTACATTTTCACTATTTTCCATATTTATATCTTACATATATTTTATTCAAAATTAGTTGTTAATCACATACTTTGGTACTATGAATACTCACTTACATGGTTTAATCATTTGGCACATTCTGCCTTAACTTTGGATTATTATTTGTTCTCAAATTAATAAATTTATATTCAACAGTTTGGCCTAGAGCCTAGATTCCATTCTACTTCCATCTAACATTTCTTACTAACATTTCTGGTAATTCTAATACAATTTATAAACAAAACAAACAATAAACATCAGTATTCCTAATTCTAATTCTTTCTATGACATATTCCTTGTCAGGTTCTAGCCTGAAATAACTTTTAACTACTGTTCTCTGCTTACCCTATAATTTACTCTATGCTATGATTTTCTGAACACTAACAAAACTCTTAATACTTACTTAAAGAAACTCTTATAATACTATTGACAAACTGTTCCTTGCATGATATGTCCCATCTACTATTCCCTTCACTTAAATACAGTGTCAGTCCTTCTTAATTTGCTATTCATTCTAATACCTTAACTCTTACCTTAATATATAATCCTGATATCTTATTACTTAAATTAATAATATTACAATTAGTTCAATCTTACTTACTAACGCACAGTTTATCAAAAATTGTTTATCTGTTTAACATAGTTGGCTTACATAATATTTTGTTCTACACCCCCACTGCACTTTTCCTTTCATTAGAAAGTTTCTTTAATTACTACCCTGCTCACTTTGTTTCATTATTCTATACCTATCACTTCACTACTTATTTAGTTTTACACACACTTTTGGGCTTATTCACTTGTTTATTCAAGGGTTGTCTAATTACTTTATATCACTGTGTGATTATGGTCATGAATAACTAAGTTACCTTCAAATCACACTGATCACTTTTGGTCATCATTCTAATATTGCTTTTGTTTTGGCTCAAAGTATTGTTTATTGTCTTTGGCCATTATCATTACAAATGGTTTGGGGTATGGTTAGCTTCTAACCCCCTACATTATATTATAAAAGTACATTCTTTTTAAAAACAAGATACATGTGATATTTTACCCTCCATTAATCTTATTGTCCTAGTTACATCTCATATACTACAGACATCAATTCATTATTAAATTTACAATATTCTGTTCACTTTTTTGGGATGACTTGATTGTACTTAGGTTTTAAACTTCTTCTTCACTGTCTATTGGTTCCTTTGTTTCTATCCGATCTATTGTGTCAAGTCACTGTCAGGTTAATAGTCATTTGTCATTTATTGGGTTACTGGGTTATTGATCTTTAATTTTATAAGTTTTTGCCTCTTACTCTTATCTTCAGCTGTTTATTTTATAATTAAATACAATTGAATCTTCGCTACCTTATGTCATGTTACATAATGCATCGCCACCAAAATTGATTATTTCGAAACAAAGATTATTAGATTTTTTCTGAAATCATCAATATAGTTAATTTTACCAAGTTGTTATTATTCAGGAATTCATCCATCGCTACTTCTTCTGTATTCATTCTTTATTAAGTCATGGTTCATAATATAATAATTGGTACTATTTTCTTTTTTTATTATTCCCCTTTATGTTCTATTTCCCTAAAATTTTTCTTCTCTCTCCTTCATATAAATTGGTAATAGTCAGAGGGCACGTGTGGCTCTATTACTCTGCTATCCATTTATACACATTTTGAGTTCAGAGGCCTTGCCTATCTGCTCAATAACATATGTTGGACGTATCTCAACATAAAATCATCACATAATAATATTCCTAATAATTATAATAATAGTCGTTCATTTCCGACTCACATAATATTAATACAATAAAACACTTTTGGGATTAATTATTCTTTCTTTCATATAACTCATGACTTTTCATCTCAATAACTTATTTGGATTCCTTTGTTTTAAGCTTGTGGCAATATTTAATAGGCATTTTGTATTGTTTTATGAACTTATTTTATATGGTAGTGATTCTATTTGTCATCACTTTAATGCTCATTGATATTTAATTTACATTGCCGCTGGTTTTGGCTCACTTATGTTTTTTCATTGATAGTTCAGTTAATCTGCCAGTGTTATTTTTTATTTGATTCTTTTGTTTCTTCTTTTGTGAAACATTAATTTTTATTTATCCCCTTTTTGTGATAGGGTTTGTTAATGATGTTATGTAGCGTCATCATTATTTGTGTAACATTTAATTATTTTATATCTCAATTTTTTATGATATTTCATTATACATATCTTCAAAATTTACTTGTGTTTACACATTTTGTTTCACACTTGGTCGTAAGTTTAGCCTTACTTTGTTTTGAATTTAGCTTATCTTTCTTCTAAATTCCCTTTCATTTATAATAACAATAGTTCCAATCAAATACTTATTGTAAGTTGTGCTTACATTTATTTTTGAATTTTGATAATAGTTACTTACAAAATTCTCTTTAATTTTCTGACACTGGTTCATAATACTTTTTTAAAGAGAAGACTGGTTATAAGTCCCTTTTATCTTTTTAGTTGTGATTTCACTTATGACATAGGTATTATTTTTATTATCTTTCAATATGAGATAGGGTATTTATTTTACTATACAATGGACCCTGTTATGTACACTCCTTTTTTTCTTATAAGTTAATCTTCTCATTTATATACATTAATTGGTTTGCATGGTCGTTTTACTTAAAATCAGTCCCATCTCTCAGTGTTCCTCCACACTTGGTTTAGCCATGATCCATGATCATATGAATTGCTCCTGTTCGGATTGCTGTCGTTTTCATAATGACTTCTGTTCGTGTCCACTTTCTTGCTATTATTCTGTATTTAAATGGTTCTGTCATAGAATTCTCACTGGTTTCCATTCCTATCGCAATCATTTCATTGTTTTGTTTATACAACGAATAATTCAATGCTGTTTCCATTGTAGATGCTATCGTTGAT